>OV816024.1:191716847-192941608 GCA_929113105.1 Agrypnus murinus
TTCACAAACACAAGATCATGGTAAAACAGTCCGAAAATATACACAACTAACTAAATTTTAACAAAATAACGTACAAACTGACATGACATCTGCTCTGTATGGAAATTCAAGAGAAAGTATTTTCTTGCTATTTTCGTGCTGTTTTTATAATAATTGGAAAACAATTACGAATCGCTAATGATTTTCCTAGTTAAAAACTAGATTAATTTAGTAATTTACTAGAAACAAAAGAATATCTTTCCCACCAAAAACCTTTCTAACCAAATTGTTCATAAAAAATTAAATTAATTGTTTAAATAAATGTTACAAAATGAAAGAGTAGATTTTTCCTTTATTTTGATACCTAACATGGCTATCAAAATGCAAATTTAGAGTTAGGATTCATTGATAACCATCTTGAATTTTCTTACAAACATTGCTTTACCAAGAATTCAAATAAAAACATTTTAACATCTTACTACATTCTCTTCTTATCATAACATTAATCCTAAGATCCTATCAAACAAAAATTACATAAATTTTGACGCCAAAATTATAAATATAAACTAAATTTTAACATTCTAACAGACCATGCTGAAACGTTACAATTTTGGGATTTCAAAAGCCTAAACCTTCTATAAAAAGTTCCCCACTTTAACATTCTAGTGTCAAATGCACCCTAGAACTTGGTTAACAATATTGCAGTAAAATATTTTACTTAGAAATTCAAATAACATTGAAAAATATCCATTTACTACGGAAAATTATGAATCGTCAAAGAAATAGAACATTTTCTTGAAATTCAATAATAAAAACTACAAGTAAAGTAATAAACACTTATGTATACCTTCTTAATTTGCCTTTAATAATTTTCAGGTGAAAACATGCCATAAAATGGCTTCGAAATATCTAAATGTCAAGATATCAACCAACGACAGAAAATAGTTCATCTAAAAATTGAATTTGTGAAATTTAAGTGAAGAATCTGTTTAAAACTTTTTCCTTCCCATCTCACAGTGTTGTAGTGTGTATCCTTCATAAATTGAACCAAATTTAAATAAGTTAAATCTATTTTTTTAATTAGAAATTCAGTCGCCTGTCACATAGGGAACACATCCTGCATACATGTAATTCGGGATATCTATATCATAACAATATATACCAACCAACGAATACCAAGATCAGTAAGATACAATAGCTGCTTCTTATAACACTAAAGTTCCTAATATTAACTCCTTAAAAAGTCTCCCAAATGCACACAAAATAAGTGACTAACATATACTGCCAATTATTGGATACCTCAATTCTCACAACTAAATTACATGTGTATACATTAATGTATTTTTCTGTTACATTATTTTTCACGAACTCCTGAAACGATTCCGGACTCGATGTTTGTGTGTGTCCATTTTCTCGGAATTTTTAAATTTTGATTTCAGATTCGGATATTTCATAAAGAATAGAATACCTATAGGAATGTCTGAAGAAGTAATGTCCTATCTCTTAAAGAATATGGCCAAGATGGCCGACATAGTTTAAAAAACTGGCATATGAAGCATATATATAATACATATATGAATTCAATGAAGGATTTTATGGTAAATGAGTATGTAACTTGGAGGGGTAGGTGAGTAAGTCAAGGGGAAGTTAATTCTGGGGGAAGGGTAGATCGGTTGGCCGATGGGTAATTCCAGAGGAAATACGTCGTGGAGGGAGGTTAAGTCGGGGACGTTGGTTTGAAGAAACCTTTCTGTGATATACTTCAGTAATAAAGACTATAGCAATAAACTTTAACAAGGTAAATAAAGATTAAATGAAAATGCAACAATACATACTTGTATTTACCTTAGCGACGTGTGTATTTATATTTATATTATCTTTGATAATGACAGTTTAGCTGTCGAAACAATTGTCAGGTAGATTATAATAAACTTGTGAAACTTTTCTAATCTATTATTTATTTCATGAAAATACTTAATAAAACACACGTCTTCACCACAAAATATTTTTTTCCGCAAATTACTTTTTGATATAATTGCATGGCATATCTTCAAAGAGGCTACCAAAGGATGATTCATAGTTCGTTAAATTGAAACGAAGACACGATTGCAGAATAGGTGCGATATTTTCATTTTCTTATTTTCATTTATAAGGAAGGGTACGTCTCTGAGGGAGTCCATCACCCCTAGTCCAGCATGCGAACTTTCACTGCTCGGATGAAACTGGGAAACTGGATCTGCCTAGGATATCCCCGAATTTAGCCACCCCGCCCTACCATATTAAGGCTTGGTGAGTCCCGACATAGTCCAGTCTGAATCTTCCTAAACGAGACCTGGTTAGGTTGATCTAGTGGCATCCAATCCACAGTGCAATGCGACCACCCAAGGAGAAGCACCTGGCGATGCAGTCTTCACTTAAACATCGATCTGAGGCTCGCTGTCGGAATAGACTTTGCTAGCATCCACTCGTTTCCTGAAGTCTAACCCCGTTCTGAGCACGTCCCCAAACTAAGGGACTTCTGTAAACTCGGTCTGATTTTCTTCAAGCTGGATATGAAAAAGTTATTCGACTGAAAGATTTCTTGCTTTCATCGAGTTGACTATGTTAACAATATTCATGTCTATTGCTTTAGTGCACAAGACATTCTGCTGAATAGCACAGTGAAAACATGGAAATCCCCACATTTGCGACTAAGTGCAACAAATTCATTATTTCTCCAACAATGGTTGGTACTCCGTTGGTTATTATGCATACAAGTTTTCAGAGAGGTAGATTTGTCTTTTTAGCATAATCAACAAACTATGTTATTGATGCAAATCTTTGCCTTTATACGGCATCAGTTAATTCATCAAACAGCCGCAAAAATAACCCTTATAAATGTCTGCCGCCAGAAAAGCTTCTTTTTCCATTTTACCGAAACTGCTTTTTATACTTTTCAAATATATGAGCAACCCGGAATGATGCCTGCCCTTGCTGTTTGTGACTGCAAAACCAGCCTTGTGAACATGCATTGTTCTGCTCCAATAGAGATTTAAGTTCTTTCATTTCGATTTTTCTTAGTTGAAAATTTAACATTGTAAAAAGGAAAGCTTCCTCTCATTAAGTAGTAGGTTTTCAACTTTTTTCGTTCGCTTAATGTTCAACGACAATAATCACGGCGCCATGATATACAGTACGAAAACAACGATATATATGCCCGATCACTAGACCAAAAACACGTGTGCGTCTGAAGGGAGTCGGGTGGATGGGGAATTCTGAAAAGGTTCCAAGAGCCAACGTGCATGTATCAGCAATTAGTTAGTTTCTCAGTCTGTTATTTTTCCATCATATGATGTTATATTTAATACATATATATATACATCACTTACATGTCAAAGTAGAGCATTATCGATCGATTGTTTGCATAGTGCTAGTCTACAGCATCTCTAACTAAAGAAAGATAAAGCTCAAACTCAAACTATGTTTAACTAAACAGTGTCATGCATATATTTTTAGGTTTATTTTTAAATCTAGTTTTGGGCCGTGTCTTAATTATGTAATAAACAAGGAAATCGTATACAAAAAACCCATTGAACAATCTAGATAAGCTACTCTACCTCCTCATAGTCAATAATGCAATAATTAATTTCCTTTAAGAAGCAAATCCATCAAAGGCACCTCGTAAAGACAGATTTATTCTTTTTAGAATTCTGTATAATGGCCGGCTTGGCAAGAAAAGTAAGGTTAACCAGGAGTGTAAGAAAAATATACAGAGTACTAATTGAAATTAAAAAGAAATTATAACGCCCAATTAAACTAGCAACTATAGTACTGTAAAAAAAACTATTCGGTTGGTATGAAGAAATTCTATTACATTTACTAATATCATAGTGGTTTTATAGACCTCAGTAGTGTAACAACCTTGGTAGTGTAATTTCTGGCGTGCCGGACTTTCACCCAAGCGGCCCGCGATCGACTCCCGACGCCGGCAGATCTGGTTAAGGTTTTCTGCAGTTTTCCTTAGCTGTGACACAAATGTGAGATTTGCGCTGTTCCATCTGTAAGTCGGCTGCAGCCGCACATTGGGCCTACATAATAATAATAATCGCCCCCTCCCTCCCGCACAAGCTTATAGCTTCTGGGGGCCTTGGTTTAGGTTATGGGTTGTAGTAGTTATTATTATTATTATAGAGTGGTAATTTTTTCAGTTATAATTATTATGGAAGTGTCAATGTTTGGTTTATAGTTATTTATTATCATGATTTCAAAGCATTAGCCTCTTTTTGTTTGCTGGAAGTTTATAAACATTCTTGGTTACCAAGGTTGCATTCTTATTGTTAATATGGTTAATTGTTTGATGAAATAATTTATGTATTTGGATTTGTTTAATTTTTGTACAATGATTAATTTATAGTCATCTAGTACTTATTGTGAGAAAATCTAGAGAGGAAGACGGATGTTATAGTGATAAGATTTCTGGAAGTGATACTCTTTTATTTTTTTTATAACAGATAGTGAACAATATATTTAGCTTCTAAAGTCTAAAAAACATAAACCCGCAGAGAAGAAGTTTTAAAACGCCAAATAACTTTCTGTGAAGATCTTCACTCGTAGTTTTGAATTTGGTCGGTGTTCTTGAATAATTCCGTGGAGCTGAGTACAAATCTGCAAGTGTAAATCAAGGAAGTGTAAAAACAGTATGTATATACTATTTTGTTGCGTATTTGAAGAGGTATTTGCGGTAGTAAGGTCGATGGAATGTTAATATGAGGCCGACTACTGTTGGTTGTTGGAACGAGATATACTATACGTAACCCAAAGTGTAGCTTAAAGGAAGACACACAAGATACTATGCAGAAAAGTTTTATCATGATCAAAATATGTAATCCTAATATAAATTATCTAAATAGTTTTTTGAATAAATATTTTTGAAATCAAGTTATTGTCGTGGAACCCTTATACGATTTCCCAAAGATCATGGAGCCCTGTCACACCTACATTCTAATGACATTAAATGAACGCAAAAGTTGTTTAGATACAATACATTGATTAAACCATTTCATATAGATACAGCATACTTAATTATTACTTTAAAAATAAAGAATGTTGTGTTAGTTTTTTAATACCAAATTTTTATAAAATAAATTCTTTTAAATTGTAAGTAGTAAATTGAGTTTAATCTTATCCATCATTGAAGGACACCTTGTCTGGCGTAACCTCTAACTTCGTTCACGGAACTGTGAGGTTCCACAGACCACACTTTGGGAATCACTGGTATAGATGAAAGATGTATGCAAATAGAAAAACAAAACATTAATATTGTTCGAAAATCATTCTGCAATTATCACGCTTTTGAATTCAATCGACTCTAATAACGCACGTTCGCCACGGTGAACGCACTTTAAATGCATGCATAAGTGCACAGAAACAGATAAGATCCAAAAATAAAACATTTCTTAAAACGATATGACGATTTACTCATTAAAAGAACTTAGAATAATCAAACACAGTATGTAGTTATTACACAAAAACAATAAAATAAAAATAATCTTGCTTTTGTTAATTTAATGAAACATACACTACCGGAATTTGAAAAACACGTATTACAAAACGGAATATTTTGTGAAAAACGTTTTTCCTCGCTATTTTATTTGACTCCACCGCATTTAATTTCCTACATCAAAGGCAGATAATTAGGTTCGTGGTTGGTAGCAATAGTGCATTAAACGTTTTTAAATCAATACTCCAAACTAATTACCGAAGCTAATGCAACATATACGTCGATGTGCCTGAAAGCTTAGACCGAGAGCTGAAATTACAGCATTTCCAGTACGCGCACTAAACATAATTTACTATGGGGGCAATAAATAACGAAGAGCCACTTTATGTGCAATATTGACGCTAAGTCAATGGGATTTTTATGCGTTTCGCGCTAGTTACATGGATCTTAAAAAACAAACAGCGACTCGCAAAGGTTGCATTTTCATTTCACTTGCCGAAGGCTTCCCACGGCGCCCAAAATGTAAATCACGGCAGCCCCATGCTACGCCCAGGAATAGTTTCGAATTTTATTTTATTTACCAAGCAATTTTCAGCGGCGCGGCACTTTTGTAGCATTAAATAGCCGTTTTAAAACGTTATAAATATTCATTGCCTGAAAACATGGAAACTATTATGCTGCTTGTCCACATTTATCATAATATTTATTTCAAAATTAATTAATTATACGCCGCTGTCGACACATGTTGACTTCCCGCAATTATAAATATTAATAAATATTCTTACAAGTTTCTGCTATATAGGATTTCAGTATGATGGTGACAATAATTTAATTAGCATGTTTGAATTAAATTAACTTGGAAATTAATAAAGCGATGGACGTTTAATGTACATCTTAACATATGGGATTTTGTAGAGTTTCTACCTGTGGAATTTCTCGTGTGTGTGGTCGGGATTCTGGATTTCATTTTACAACCCCTGGTGGACGATTTCTTTATATTTTAAGTTAAATTATATAATTCGAAAGATTTTATGGGCTAATACTTCAAATAAATTTTGGTAAACATAATTTGTCAGACAAAGGCAATTTTTAAATTGATTTCATTTTATAATCCCATTCATTTTGAGATTGTTAGGGCTAAAGCTATTACGTAACATTTACAAGAAATATTTAAATAAAATCTTTGTTAGATTACACCTACGTAGAGCTATCAGAATGTATGTAGATTAAAACAACTGTACAAGTTATTGCCTACAATAGTTTGAATTTAAGTTCTCTTTGAAATGTTTAACGGAATTATTAGAAAGGTCCAGCATGATATCGTGAACATTACCCAAGCAGCATTTTTAGTTAGCACTACGTACCAGCAACCACCGGTGGCGGTGGGTGGAACTATTAAGTCTTTGCCAATAGCACGTAATTGCTACGGTTTTATTACGTGCCTGGAACCAAAACGAGAAACAATTTTTAGCAGATAGCAGATACGTTGCAGTAACCTCTCTGGAACTTGTCCAGTTACGTAGCGGGAACGTGGCAGCGTAGTAATTGCTACTTTCGTAGAACTTCTTTTCTCTTTGACACATCGTGGTTTCTGTCTCTTACTCTTGCAACTTAGCAAATACTCTATCATTTTCTATACTAATGCTGAAATCGTGTCACAAAATAGATTACTATTTTATTTGTAATACGTACTTAATAATACAAAGAGTGATGAAATTTTAATTATTTTGTCATTTCAGTATTCAAAATTTATAAACCATTGCAACTTTTCTGATAAATGTGATGATGATAGATTGAAGAAAAACAAATTCTTTAAATATATTTTTTAATAAAAAATGTTTTTAATAAAATATTACAAAAATATTTATAAGTTGATACACACGATATAAACCATTTTTATATTACCTATTCCTAAGGCACAATTTGGAACCAATTTGTTATTTTCTTTGAGATTATATAGTAAAACATCTATTAACAATCATAACAAATTGTAAATTAATTAATGGCCTCCAGCATTTTGCAAGTAAATATAGAGATGGAGTAGTTTACGAAAAATCACTGTAAAGTGATTCTCATGGGTAGCAAAAGCAAAAATGTAAGTTTTACTTGCAAGGTTCCGTGACTTTAAAGAGCTAAGCAACGGTTTCAGACAGGTGGCAAGAACTTTCATTACGACTTTAATGTAATTATATATACTAACAATGGTAGCTTACAGCTGACGTGTTGCTGATTTCAAAAATTCTTTTTTTAAATAAAAGTAAATCAAAAGTAGAAGAATAAGGAAATATGTGTTAGTGCATTTAATTTAATGCGGCTTACTTAAAAAAATAACAAATTAACACAAACAAGATGTGGAATAAAAAAAAGTTACTCGCAACAGACAGGGTATCCGTGTGGCTAAAGCTATATATTTATACGGTCAGTCGAAAGTTCAATTCCCACTAGCCCCGTTACTTTTTTTAAATTGTTTTTTAACAAAAATGTATCCCTGTCTACAGTTGGGCTTTTCATAGACTTTTAAATAATTCAATAAAAATTATTACGATTATAAGTGTATTGCCTAATTCCTAGATCGTAATTGTAACCCTCTCTAATTATTATGCAGAAAATTGGAACAAAAACCTACGAATAATATACAGTTAAGAGTTGAATAATATACTAATAGCCTTGGTAGTGCAATGCCTGGCGTGCCGGACTTTCACCCAAGCGGCCCGCGATCGTCTCCCGGCGCCGGCAGATCTGGTTAGGTTTTCTGCAGTTTTCCTTAGCTGTGACACAAATGTGGGATTTGCGCTGTTCCATCTGTAAGTCGGCTGCAGCCGCACATTGGGCCTACATAATAATAATCGCCCCCTCCCTCCCGCACAAGCTTATAGCTTCTGGGGCCTTGGTTTAGGTTACGGGTTGTAGTAATTATTATTATTATTATTATTATTGTACAAAACAACTTCATATACCAAATTTGTATGAAATTCTGTCCTCTACAAGTCGACAACTAACTTTTTTACGCTAAGATGCACCGGAACCAGCGAAAAACTAAATAAAGTGCCAATTTTCGTCGGTTTTTTCAAGATGGCTGAGGGCGCAGGAGGAGGGAGTGAGAAGACTTGCATTTTTCACTAACCCACCAATCTATACAACATATCAGAAATTTAGAACTACCCGACCTTTGTAGGGTAACCACCCTTTTTCGGCCTCCGTTTACTGAACTAAAACAGTAGTTTGTAAATATAGTTATTTGAATTACCGTTATCTGTGTACACTTATAGTGTTGCTATAGTTATGAAGAATTTAATAGTTAACAATAATTTTAAAATACTTTATTATTAACTGTAAATTATATATCGTTTCCTAAGAAAGTTGAGTAAATGACAATCCAAAGAAAGAAATATGAAAGTTTACAGTGAAAATAAAAACTAGGAAAGCCCGTTACTCTTTCGAGATTCTATACCGGTCATGTAATATCGGAAGTCAAATCGTCGCTAGTCCTATGCGCATGCTCAGGAACAAGAGCTGAACTTGGTTTTTAGTTTGTGTCAAAGTTCAAGGCAGAAGTCACATCCCATCTCGGAATTGAACCTTCCATGCCAAGCTGCTAATCCCATTATACACAGGCCACATAAATATACAGGCTAAGGGGCAAAATCTGAACAAGTCGCAGGTTAGATTTGATTTCAAAATTTAATCCTCCGTGGTCGAGACCCATAATCCCACTATCAATATACATGCTAAGGGGCAAAATGTGGACAACCTTAGACCTATGTCAAAGGTCAAATCGCAAGTTAAATCTAAATCCAGAAGTGGACCCTTCTAAGGTCAAACCATTATCCTGTAGAATTTATCACGTCACTTCCTTATCCCGGACAAGCCTCTTGTATAACTACGGGCAGACGGGCACACAAACCAGCGCTATTGACTTCCGTGTATATGTACTTTAGATAAAGGTTATTTTTTTATTTTTGTGAAATGTTTTACATTAAATTATATTTAGAATGCACAAATTATAATTATATATAATTATAATTATTATTTAAATTATATAGAGAAAATGCATCACCCCGGCTGGGAATCGAACCCAGGACCTTCCGCTGTCCGGGCGGCATCTCTACCTACTTTGAGCTACCTGAGGCAACTATCAGCAGAATGACTATTTTTCCATATAAAATAGATATTAAGCAAACATACAAAGTATCTAGATTATTGTTTGATTTTATTAATGAAGATTAATGGGTTCAGTTCCCAGTCGGGGTGATAGGTTTTTCTCTATGAATTTGCATTCTAAATATAATTTAATGTAAAAAATTAATTTGCAAAAATAAAAAATTAACCTTTAACTAAAATTTGTATAATTAATCTCCTTAAAACATGATTCAAAATAATCTAGATGCTTCCAATATTGATGTTGTCGTCGGCGAATTGTCGATCTTCATTAATAAAATCCATCAATAATCTAGTTTGTATGTTTGCTGAATATCTAATTCATATGGAAAAATTTTCACTCTGCTGATAGTCGCCTCAGGTAGCTCAGAGGTAGAGATTCCGCCAGTTTTAGGTATATAATTTTAGATCATAACTCAGTATTTTTTATCAGAATTAACCTGTCTTATTATTTATGTATGGATAAAATATGCATTACAGCACACGTGTGAAACAACCCACATGTAATAGATTTATCCATGACATATCCTACACGTTATAATGTACAAGGTTTCATCTACCATAATTGAAATAATTAGGAATGACATTTAATATTTTTAGTAAAACCAACTGGCATGTTTTCATTATTTATTCAACAATATTAAAATGCAATATGAAAGAATTATTATGTGATTGAGGAAAATATGTGTCTAAGAATTATTACAGCACTAATGAAGTATTAATCTACTTTAAGATTAATTTACTTTGTCAATCCTTGGAAATTGTAGATGCATAGCCTTTCGGTTGGGAAGATATCGGGAAATAGTATAAGATTTCCTAAAGAAACTTCACAAAACAACTATAAGAAGATTAAACACGAGAGCATGTAGCAACCAGAAGATATTAGTACAGTAAAACAAACTAACTCAAAAATTGGCCAAACCAAACATAAAAGTTCTACCCGCGCCAAATTGTCCTATACCCTCCTCGTAGTAAGTGATAAAAAGTTGCACGCCCCAGAGCTTCGGGTTTGGGGGGAAGGGGCTGAAAAGAGGGTAAAATTGTATGTTTTAACAGTTTTTCACAAATATCTCGAAAGGTATATACCTCTATGGAAATACCTCTACGAGGTCTAGCGCAAAACTTTACTCTGAACAAAATTAATCTATATTAAATTCTGAACACAAATGGCTCTACGCATTTTTGTGCTGAAGGCAATGGTCACGGAGATATGGAGGGTAAAAGTATCATTATTTTTCAGTTTAGTTGGAATTTCTCGAAATCACTTGAAAATCAGCAAAGTTTCGATATACAATGGTACCTTGGTTTGCAATAATTATTTCCGGATATGTACTCGTAATCCATAGGCACTCGTATATCAAAGCGAATTTCCCCATAAGAAATAATGGAAACTCAAATGATTCGTTTCACAACTATTTCGTATTCATATAAAAATGATACACAAATACAGTACAGTATAGTTTCAACACAGTTACACTCCGCACACATAAAGCGTTAGCTAATGCGCGATTACTAACGCGTGTTAGTGACTGCATAGCATTGCATAAATTGCAACGCGCAATTCGAGAGTAAAACTAGCTCACCAATTGACCAAACCCAAACATCAAAAAAAAGTTCTACGCCGCGCCAAATTGTTATATACCCTCCTCGTAGTAAGTGATAAAAAGTTGCACGCTCCAGAGCGTCGGGTTTGGGGGGGAGGGGAGGTGAAGAGCCAGGAGGAGTTAAAAGGCTTGGTTCATGAAGATAGAGGACGGAAGGCGGTGAGGTAAGGGTGGTAGTAAAGAGGAGGGACCGGCCAGCCCATCTGCCCTACCAAGGCCGCTCGAGCCAAGTTGTAAGTTTTGGATGTTCAGTTGCTTTTGTATCTGCGTTCCTTAATGATATTTTTACCCCTTCCATATCTCGGAAACCATTGCCTTCAGCACTAAAATGAGCAGAACTACTTTGTTTGGAATTTAATGTAGATCAACATAGTGAACTTTTGTCATAGTTTTAGAAATATTTGCGAAAAAACTGTTGAGACATACCATTTTACCCCCCTTTTTACCCCTCTCCTCCTCAAAGGCGACGCTCTGGGTCGTGCAACATTTTATCACTTACTACGAGGTGGGTATAGAACAATTTGGCGCGGAGTAGAACTTTTTTTTTGGGTGTTTTGGTTTGGCCCTAGTTTTACTGTACTATATTGCTAAAGTGCAGATACCACCAATCTGTAGAGTAAAAACAATCCTCTCAGCTAATTCTTGGAAGGTGATGTAGAGATTGTGTTCCCTGGGTGGTGTTTTATTAAGATGTTGGCGATCCAGAAGAGACTTGAGACGAAGATCAGGAGACTTTATATGTACTAATAAATTAATGAGCCATTCAGACTCCAAATGGCCCTGAGACTATTGTGAAAACTGAACCCTAAACGGGAATCTTCGAAAATGTTAATCCAGATCAGTATATAATGTTATAATTCAAACCATGCAATGGGTAATCAGATTGTTGAAGGTAAGAAAATAAAAAATTAGGCATTTCTAAATACGACTATTATAGAATTATTCAAGAATGTTCCCACAACTGATGATTTTAACTATTTCTCAAAGTTGCTGTAGTACTGTTAAATAGTGCGAGCTAAAAGAAAATATTCCAATTTATCATCATACTTGAATATAAAAAACAACTGCTTTCTGTGAGATCGTTTTAATTTCAAATATTTACTATCTTATACCAATCATTGGCCGCCCTTTACATCCATATGAACACTTGGCTCGCCCCACTGTGGGGCGAAAGATATGGAAAGCGCGCAAGCCCTATAATGAAGTAAAATAAAGAATTTTTACCGATTTTTGTTTTTGTATGTACTTTTTAGGTAGGAATTGATATAACAATGTTAGAGCATTATTTATTAAGTGCAAATAATAGTTTATGGCGTTATGCTTCATATTAGTTAGGGGAAGTTCTATTTTTTTCATTATACCTGCAACTTATTAGAAAAAGTGAGAGGATTTATGTTATTCTAGCAAAGGTATTCTATAATATCTATATTGTAATATTTTTAGAAATATATGAGAAGATGTTCTAAAATTAATAAGGGTGACATGAGTTTTTCAAGGTACATAATTCAATTTTCAATCACTTCGCCATGAATTTTATATTACAGTGAGAGATTTGAATATTTAAGAAAGAACTTAGAAATATTTTTAAGTCGTTTATTTTTAAAGGAATTACTACCCTTAAGAAATAAAACAGTACTTGTAATGTTTTACAATAATTGCTAATATTTCATTCATAAATAGTCTCCATTTTACTAAACGATTTCAACCATGCTGTTTGTTATGATGCTTTCAGCTTTGTTAAATTCTTATTGCAGTTATTAGAAAACCCCATTCTGCGTAGGTAGGGATCATGGTAAAACTTCAATAAAGCCAACTTCGTAAGGGGTGGTCTTTAGTTGTTTCTAACAGTTGAGATATAAGGTACAAAAAGACAATGTTGCATCATCAACAACTATGCATGGAGTAATACGAATAATACCGGTAAATATTTATTGCAGTGCCTACAATAACGGCTTTTAACTTTTTAAGTTGGATCGATTTAAGTTTGGATTTGGTTTTTGTTGAAAATAACCAGGAAGCTTTGGCTCTCTCTTCGACATAAATTTTAAAGCGGGCATATGCGGGCGTTTTTTATAACTCCAGCAAAATTTGAATTTGAGCAAAATAAAAGCTCTTACAATTTATAATTATTTTAAATAAAAACTACAATATATTTTCATGTTTTTTTAAGTTGTGTAGCTACAAATACTATGTCCTTTTTCATTTTTAATTTTGGTATCAATAAGTTCCATGCAATATAAGTAATTTAATTTTAAATCTCAGCATTGAAATGTCGATAAATTGTTAGTTCAAAGTAGTGACAACTTTAAGCATCAAAATGTTTAACAATAACAAAGATTTTTAAATTTTGCCACCGGTTCTAGATGCCCTGAACATTTTATAATCAAACGCCAATATGTTTTTTATTCTTTACACAAGTTGGATTTTTACCTCATTGCGCGGTTTTTGTTAAAGCTCGCCCCACAGTGCGCCCGCTGAATGCTTTCTTTAGTAATTGAGCTTTGTTGTTTTTTAATGGAGCAGATTTCAGGATTTTGCTTAGAGTTAGGATCGCTATGTCATACTTTTCGTAAATCATAAAAATCATTTTAAAAAATAACCTAAGAATACGGACGTAAATAAGTCTAAAAAACTAAATTAGGTAAACAGCTGTGTAAGATTTCTGGCCTTTCCAAATTATAAAACTTGATATGGCAAGCTGAAGTAATGTGTTGTGTTTTCTTATTCATCTCTTGAATGGTAATTGGTTAAGGTTTTGTCGTATGGTACAGGCTTTAATACAAAATTAAAAACAGTTACACACACGGTTTTATTATATGCTGTATTATTCGTTAATTAATAGATACATAATATCAAATATTCGCAATAATGACTACATTATTGTAAATTCGAGTACTTCCGCTGTTCAGTTTAATCTTTTATGGTAAAATTTCGGATAACAAATATTAATTATATGTACACTAAAATTAAATATGCAACAAAATGTACATAATCTTTGTAGAAACACTGAATAGAGAAAGAAAACTCGTTGGTGTCTGTCATTCATCTAAGATTTATCTACCCATTTCAGCAACATGTAAATTCAAGTGTTCCTTATTACATATTATTGATAGGGTAATAAGCTCCTAGCTTCACAAAGCTAAGACTTAGTTTCACGCTGATAAAACGAATGCCCTATGTCAACTCGAATGTAATGAGATATGTTTGTTAGTATGTACTACGAAATTACCAACAACGAAACAACTTAAAACAAGAAGATATTTGAAAGTATCGGCGGACATTCCAGCACAGCATGACGGTGGAACGCGACTCTCAGGTTCTGCTGAAATTTGTTGGGTCTCTGGGACTCAGCGGGTGTTCAAACGCCATCTATTCTTTTTCATACCGTTTTTAAAAGACAAGAAGGTAGACAGTGTTGTTCCGCTACGGAGGGGTGCAATAACTTCTTCAGCTGTCTGTTCACCTGACCGCCCTAGCCCGGGCCTGGCCGGATGCCCGTCTCGTAAATCTACATTTTGCCAGTACTCATAATATGGAAAATTTAAATTCATTTAGAGAATTCACCCTATTTGGGTGATTTATAGTTTTCTTTTATTCATTTATACCCATTTCTCAATCTTCTTCCCAAGAAGTTAAATACCATATAATCTTCAATAATAAATCCTTACGATTACCACAATCTATTAAAAAACTAAACTTTCACTTTTAAATTAATTAGGTGATTTTTTAAATGAAAATTTCAAGGTGGTCATTGAGCTAATAAATTCTGAAAATGTTGGTCGATTTAAATTTTATTTAATTAGTTGGTTATGTCTGGATTATGCCCATACAAGAGACATAAACAAGTTGTTTCAATAAAATTAAGATAGCAAAAAATCTACTAGATAATAAAATTAATCTTTAGTATAACATACATTGATATTCTTCCTACGCGTTTCTTTCAGGCTACAGACAAACGAAACTATAATTTTACATTGTGTCAACTTTAAAAACTTAAGTTTAAATTAAATCTGAGCGATAAAATCACAAGTCGCAATATATGCAACTAGGCCAACCATCAAAAGCAAATATATGACTTTATGACTTTTTAATAGATATTTTCTTTTTGTTTGTTCGCAACCGCCATTCAAGGTGATTTCAGCACCTATTCGTGACTTCCTGAGGGTTATTTGTACAATACTCTATTTTAGCACTTACGATGAAAATTAACATAGTTTGCAGTTTTCAGCCAAACAGGTAAACACTTTTTTGCAGGTCAAAAATTTTTATAGGTACTCTTACTTTTAATAGATATTTCCAGTATGCTTATTTGGACATTTTATTTTACATTACAGTTATAATTGTTCAAACTCCATCAGTATCAAGAAATCCTTCAGTATCATCAGCATTTCAGTAACAATACTCAGAAAAAAATCAGTGTTGACATCTAGTATTTCCTTGTCAAAGAAAATCTGGATTTGCTAGCTGTTGATTAGGGTAATCAATGCTTGTGATGGGCACTGCAAATGTTGCCCTGTTTACTAATGGGCACTATTATGATTAAATTTATTGGAAGTTCGCTTATATAAAAACATATTACAAATATATTACAGTTGTCACGCACCCTTACCATAGGATAAAGCGACGATAATTACCAAAGTAAACGATGGCTTAAAGTTGTGTCCTCCCGGACCAGCTATCAGTGGAGAAGGGCTGGATTCAAGTTGTAAGGGAGCGCCACTTAATTTTCCAACTAAGGACACAGCAACCATCGAACCACCAAAATTAAGAAAAGGGCACCAGATACTTACCGTCTCGGGGCTAAGTAAGTACTTGCTTATCATACCATTAAAAGGCCCATTCATAAACATAAATTTCCGTTTAATTAATATATTAAATACTTGAACATAAATAATTATGATAATAAGTATTGAGAGTAATTAATTGTATATTGAAACAAATATTAACTGTACTGTAAAATCTAATAAGAAGATTTAAAAAAGAAAAGATATTATTTTATATCAGTCAGTATCAAGTTCTTGGTAATTGTTCTATCCAGAGCTGAATATAGTAGGTATTCTAATATGTAATTATAAAGGAAGTAACCCAAAAAAAAAGATAAATTAACCACCACCAATGTTAGAACATGTAATAGGGGAGAGGGGTTAGCCGTCGTAAGCTTACGATTTATACCTTCGCAATATAATGCAGAAATACTATGAGCAATTAAGCCTTTGTTCAACTAACAGACTTGACAATGACTAGATTACATATTTATACAATTGATAATTTCCAATCCAAAGAATAAACTAAATAATGTATCTAATTAGTATTAATTATATTCTAGTCCTAACGTTGACTAGTTAAATGCTATGTTCAGAAAAGACTCAATGTCCAAATGACTTCTTCAACATCACATAATTAATAAATGACCTCAACAAAAATTTGAATGACGGCTTAGTTAGCAAATTACAGGTTATCTCTTATGATAAACTTAGCTGATTTCGACATTCAACCCAGAAGATTCTTCAAATCCTGCTACTCGCTGGTTTATTTCCTTAACTACCAAACTTCCAGGTAGGGGTGAACTACAGTTTGAGTTTCTTATAAAAATAGTCTTCTTACTATACTTAATGGGGTACACCTCTGATGGTGGGCGGCTAAAAGGTAAAAGGGCGGTATCTACCCGATAACAAAATGCATCCACATTCAAAGAATAATTTGGTAATCCTGTGAAGAACTTCAGGCATTGGATGGGGGTTAATTCGTATCGATCGAAGGAATTGATCTGGTCTAATGAATCCGCTTGTGCGACAAAATGGCTTCCCTCCAAATATTCCAATAGGGTAGTTACCAGTTTGATTATTATTGATGTGGTGCTAATAATCCGCTGAAGCGTAATTGAAGACAAAATCTCACCATTACCATCATATATGGCTCCAGAGATTTGTTTCTTAAATAGCACCCACAATATTTCACCAAGATCAAATTCGATCGTAGTTGATTACTACTAAACCAAAAGAAGAATGTCGTTCAGACCTTTCTTTAAAAGCCTTTCACCGGATATCCGTCGACGGCAAAAATGCGCAATCTCAAATATCAAAGTACGTCCGCGAGGGGCAGCGTTGCAAATATTATTCCAATCTAATTAAGAAATTCCATGTCAAATGGGTTAAATAATTAACACAACACGTTTCAAAACACGCGCCAGCTATTACGTAATGCGATAGCTTCTGCGCAAAGCAGATGTATGACCAGTAGTCTCAAGTAGCATGAAGAGATAACTGCGGCAACAATGTTTATTAAAGGGAATTATTCGAGACGGCGCAACAGAAAGACAGTTGCAAGATAAGGTTTGTTTACATATCGTATGCAAAATGGAAATTTATAATTTCTATTAAAAATACTTTTGAATACGACAAAATTGTTTACAAGGCGCTGTCCGCAATATGCATGAAGAAGTTAGCACCAGCGTTAAGGCTAAATAGATGATTCGAAAGTTGGGTAAGTACAAAACAAGTTAATTACTGTTTATTTTGAACTAATAATCTCTATCTTTTAGGAATAACCACAAGACTACGATAAGAATTGTTTTTCAAGTAAGTACGAAACTCTAGTGAAAGTTCCAATTCACTAATGGTAATACCTAATAACTTTTTAGCTAATAAAAGAGATGAAAACAAAAAATGCCAACTCATCACTAAGATTCTTACCTAAGCAAGAAGAGTTGCCTATACCATCAACATTTTATTTTATTTTATTTTATTGTGTATTTGAAATATTTCAATAAAGAAAATATAAGAATAATATTTTATTGCTTTCGTACTATAAATTATAAGCTCAAATCAATGCCAATTGGTAAATAATTCAAGATAAATCTACTGACAAAAACGAACCGTTACATCCCACCTTTCCTTCGATAAAGGGAGGAAAACTTTCAGATTTTCGACCGCTGTTGCCTACTTAATAGTCAGGCCCACGAGTCTGTAGAAAACTATACTTGTAGCTAAGCCTAAATAAATCCACCAATACTGTGAGTTAAACTAAATAATAAAAATAACATTATTGTTGATGACGAACTTCACCATTCAAAACCCACAACCAAAAGAAAATAATACAACTTAACACAAGCACAATCAACGTAAAATACGTATCTCCCAAACTCTAATCACTGAGCAAATCATCCGCTGAGAAATAAGGTTTGAGATCTTGGACGTGCCATATCCCTTTCGGCTCATCATTGTCATCCTTCAACTCATAAGTCCAAGTTCCAATTTTCTCTTGACGACAAAAGGACCAATAAATTTGGGAGCCAATTTGGCGTTGAAGTTGAATGCAGCATTCGACTTTACTTTGTTCTTTTTCCAAACTTTGTCACCCACGATGTAGTGTACGGGCCTTCTTCTTAAATTATATGTCTTACGATTCTTTTCTTGAGCTGTCCGTAATTTTTGAACTACATCTTCATACATCTTACGAAATCCAACCTTACGATTGTTGACTTCGTTTTTCAAATCTATAGAATTTCTAGAGTTTATCTTTTGTTCATATTCATCTCCTGAACCTACATATTCTTTTCCAAAATTTATATAATACGGCGTATAACCAGTAGTTTCACTGCGACTAGTACGAATGGCGCATGCCAATGCAGATAATTTCCGATCCCAAGTTTTCTGATTATCCTTTATATACGAGGAAATCATTGTTTTCAAGGTTCTATTGGTACGTTCAGTAGGATCTGCTCTAGGATAATATAAGGGTGTAAAATTGATTTTAACCTTATAATCATCGACTAGCTTCCTAAATTCACGACTTCGCATTTGCACACCATTATCCGAAATTAAGTAACGAGGTACACCATATACCAGAAAAATATCTTCCTCTAAATGTTTAACGAGCGATTGCGCAGTACAATTTCTCAATGGTACAACATGTACATACTTAGAAAAATAATCTGTTATTACCAGAATATACTTAAAACCTTTAGTGGATCTTGGAAGAGGACCAATAAAATCAAGGCTAATCATCTGCCATGGTTGAGTTATAGTAGGCCTAGAACCCATTAAACCAGCAGGCGTTCTCTGTTCTGGTTTGTACTTAGCACAAATCGAACATGATTTAACATAACGTACTACGTCCGATTTCATTTTTGGCCAGAAGTATTTGCTTCGAATTCTCCAATAAGTTTTATAAATGCCCATATGTCCACTAGTAGGCAAATTATGACAACTATCTAATATGGTACAACGTTGCTCTTTTGGAACTACGATTTTCCATGCATCACCTTCCTGAGCTAATTCGGGAATTTTATTCGGAAGATACTTAAAAAGTTTCCCATTCTCAATTCTCCACTGTGGAAATTTTTGAGGATGATTCTCAATATTTTCTAACATCCGCAAATACCAACGATCTTTAATGTCATTAACTACCTCGACACTGTCTACTACATATTCGACTGACCTCGACAGACAATCTGGAACGGCATGGTCTTTGCCTTTGCGATGAATTATTTTAAAATTATATGGTTGAAGTCGTAATGACCACCTAGCAAGACGACCTGTAGGATTAGTTAATCTTTGTAACCATAACAACGAATAATGGTCGGTAATGACCGTGAAAGGAACAAGTTCTAAGTAACTTCTAAGCTTTTCCACTCCATAAATCACAGCAAGACACTCTCTTTCTGTAGTTGAATAATTTCTTTCTTGAGCAGTAAGCGACCTAGATATGTAGCATATAAACTTTTCTCCATCTTCATAGGGTTGCGATAACACAGCTGCGATACCAAAACCGGAAGCATCGGTTTGTAAGATAAAGGGCTTATTAAAATCTGGGCTAACTAAAATCGGCGCTGAAACAAGACGCTGTTTAATATTATTGAATGCAAGTTCACATTCTTCGGTCCACATCCACTTTTTGCGTTTCTTAGTCAATTCAGTCAAAGGAGATATCAACGTTGCAAAATCGGGTACAAAGCGACGATACCATGATGCCATTCCAATAAAAGACCTAATCTGAGAAACAGTAGTTGGAGCTTTAATATTGATTATAGCCTGAACCTTTTCTGGATCAACGTGTAAACCATTTTTATCCACGACATAGCCAAGATATTTGAGTTGTGGTCTACAGAATTGACACTTTTCTTTATTAACGGTAAGCCCTGCATGATGTAACCTATCAAATACTTTTCCTAGTACTTCTAAATGATGCTCGAAATTTGGTGATATCACAATTATATCATCCAAGTATACAAAAACATGGGGTTGCAAATCAATACCCAAAACATTATCAACAAGTCTTTGAAAAGTGGCTGGTGAGTTCGAAAGTCCAAAGGGTAATCTTTTAAATTGGTAAAGACCTCGACCAGGGACGGTAAAAGCAGTATATTCTCTTGAAGACTCTTTAACTGGAACTTGCCAGTAAGCAGATTTTATATCAAGTGAACTAAGATATTTAGCACCACGAAGACTATCTAAAATGGAAGAAACATAAGGAATAGGGTAAGCATCTTTTTTAGTTACCGAATTTAATTGTCTATAGTCCACAACAAATCTAAAGGTTCCATCTTTCTTCGGAACAAGAATAACCGGCGAAGACCAAGCGCTTTTAGAAGGTTCTACCACATCATCCGCCAACATCTTATCAAGTTCTTCATTTATCAATTTTTGCTTAATTGGTGAAACTGGGTAGTACCTCTGCTTAATGGGGGCAGAATCAGTGACAATTTCATGTTCTACGAACGTAGTATAACCAAGAGAATTTCCCATCAAAGCACATTTTTCTTCAACGAGAGAATCCAACTGTTGTCGCTGAGAATCGGTAAGTACAGTTTCAGCTTGTAAAGAACAAACATCTGGAGGGGTTTCACTAGTAAAATGCCACTCACGTTGTCGCAAGTCTGGGACCACACCCATTTGATACCAAAAGTCAGCACCTAAAATTAAATTATGAGGCAACTGAGGCACAACCAACACATCTAAAACACAAAGTTTACCCAAAAGTTCAAAAGGTACGGAAACCTTTCCAAATACTTCGCAAGTCTGTCCATTTGCGACAGTACAATACGTATCCAAATTTTTAGTAATTTCAAGACCTTGCTGTTGTAAAAACTTCCAACCTTCCCAACCAACAAGAGTACAAGAAGCTCCAGAATCTAAGAGTCCTATCATTTTACAATTGAAGATTTTGACTTCAAGATAGGGTCGTTTATCATTATCGACGTGCGTAAGAATATAATCCAACAATACCTTTTGTTGTTGCTTTACTAGATTAATAGAACAATTTTCAAGTGGACGATCTAAAACTTTTGAGGAACTCTGTCGTCCTATTGAGTCCTCGCAAATTCGTTTCCCGACCTATTCTTATTAAAATTTGGCCTACACTTAGGACAAGTTCTGACAGTTACGTTAGGATATTCGCAGCGATAACATCTTTTATTTAAAGGAGCTCGACAATTTTTTGCAATATGTCCCACTTCTTTACAATTGTAGCACACAATCTGGTTAGGAGTTTCAAATGAAAACCCAACAGCCTGACAAGAATAATCCCTACTTGTATTACGATTTGTACTTGAGCTAGACGCACAAGCCAACTCAGGTTCTACATAATTTTGTTTATGTTTTGTCGGAGGATGATAGTTGTCCGCTCTATACTTTTTCACTTCCAACTTCAAACATTCTGCTTCAAGTTCTTCTAAAGTAGTGACAACAGGGAGTTGCATAACATAAAATGGAGCTAAATTACGACATAGTATGTCAAGACGCACTTCTGAAGGCATCGAACCGTGACGATCAAACATAGCATTCATTATTGTTAAATAGTCTACAATACTTTCATTCTGTCCTTGGGTTCTCGATAATATATCTTGAAATAATCTCTGACGATAATCAGGAGGCATGTAGTGCTTTAAGAGAAGATCTGAAAATTCTTTCCAATCACGACATCGTTTATGAGCTGCTCGAGCCCACATCAAAGCTTTCTCTTCAAAGAGATCTATGTAACCCAAATACAACTCTTGCTCGGAAACACCTCTAGCAATACGGAGTTCATCTAATCTTTGCAGAAAAGACACCACAGTCATACCCTTAGGATCACCTGAGAACTTTAGGTTCCACTTATAAATAGGAAGATAATTATTGGGAGACTTATGCGGAATATGAGGAGACATGAAGACATCATCTTCTGACTGAGAATTATCTGAAGAGAAATTTTCATCGGAATTGGCAGGTGGGGGTCCTGCACCAAGGAATGAACTAAGATGAGGATGCGTTTCATTCTTCTTGGCTGCTTCTTCCAATAACGTAAAAAGAGACGTTACTTTCGCAAGCCAGGTACTACGTAACTTAAGTTCCTCAGCACTACCAGTAATAGGGGCCAAATTAACTCTACCCAAAAGATGCAAAATTCGCGAAATCAGACGTTTAAAACTTTTTGATTTCTTACTATCATGAAAATCGTTTATAGCATTTTCTAATTCTTGGTATTTACCATCTATGAGAGGATATTCAACATTACCTTTAAATGCATAATTAGGATAATTAACCAACGTACTCAAACCTTTGACTTTAAATAAAGGACTCAAAATTGATCTCATTTCTTCAACAGATTTGCTTTCATATTCAAATCCTCGAATCTTAAGTTCAAATTGCAATTCATCTTTACGTAAATGTCTAATATCAATTTGGTGTTCAGTCATATTGAGAAAATTTATACAAAACTCCAAATGAAGAAAAGGTTCTTCTAATATTAATCAAAACGATAAATATTGGCGAATAAGGAACGATTACCTACTCGTTCTATTCCTACTCCTAAATCGTATTCTAAGTTCAGTTCACAAAAACTAAAGCCAAAATTTATAAGTAAGTTTTGGTAATCTTACTAGAAATAATAATAATCACACTCAATAATATCTAGTCGAAATAGCAAAGCCTGTACAAGTATAAGCCCTAACAAGTTTTAGCAACTACAACAAACCTAATCAATAACAATTTAATCAATAAGCAAATTTACTTTAATAATAATTAAAGAGTAACATGCTAGGCAATCTGAAACCATTCAGAAGCTTTGCTGTTGGTAGCTTAATCAGTAACAGAATCAAGCCAAAAATCAAATCGAAACAGAAACAGCAACGAGTAAAAAAACAAATTCGAGCCAAAAACAAAATTGAAACAGAAGCGAGCAAAAAAAACGAGCCAAATCGAGCCAAAACGAGCCCCACGATTCGGGCGGCAATTTCTTATGTCACGCACCCTTACCATAGGATAAAGCGACGATAATTACCAAAGTAAACGATGGCTTAAAGTTGTGTCCTCCCGGACCAGCTATCAGTGGAGAAGGGCTGGATTCAAGTTGTAAGGGAGCGCCACTTAATTTTCCAACTAAGGACACAGCAACCATCGAACCACCAAAATTAAGAAAAGGGCACCAGATACTTACCGTCTCGGGGCTAAGTAAGTACTTGCTTATCATACCATTAAAAGGCCCATTCATAAACATAAATTTCCGTTTAATTAATATATTAAATACTTGAACATAAATAATTATGATAATAAGTATTGAGAGTAATTAATTGTATATTGAAACAAATATTAACTGTACTGTAAAATCTAATAAGAAGATTTAAAAAAGAAAAGATATTATTTTATATCAGTCAGTATCAAGTTCTTGGTAATTGTTCTATCCAGAGCTGAATATAGTAGGTATTCTAATATGTAATTATAAAGGAAGTAACCCAAAAAAAAAGATAAATTAACCACCACCAATGTTAGAACATGTAATAGGGGAGAGGGGTTAGCCGTCGTAAGCTTACGATTTATACCTTCGCAATATAATGCAGAAATACTATGAGCAATTAAGCCTTTGTTCAACTAACAGACTTGACAATGACTAGATTACATATTTATACAATTGATAATTTCCAATCCAAAGAATAAACTAAATAATGTATCTAATTAGTATTAATTATATTCTAGTCCTAACGTTGACTAGTTAAATGCTATGTTCAGAAAAGACTCAATGTCCAAATGACTTCTTCAACATCACATAATTAATAAATGACCTCAACAAAAATTTGAATGACGGCTTAGTTAGCAAATTACAGGTTATCTCTTATGATAAACTTAGCTGATTTCGACATTCAACCCAGAAGATTCTTCAAATCCTGCTACTCGCTGGTTTATTTCCTTAACTACCAAACTTCCAGGTAGGGGTGAACTACAGTTTGAGTTTCTTATAAAAATAGTCTTCTTACTATACTTAATGGGGTACACCTCTGATGGTGGGCGGCTAAAAGGTAAAAGGGCGGTATCTACCCGATAACAAAATGCATCCACATTCAAAGAATAATTTGGTAATCCTGTGAAGAACTTCAGGCATTGGATGGGGGTTAATTCGTATCGATCGAAGGAATTGATCTGGTCTAATGAATCCGCTTGTGCGACAAAATGGCTTCCCTCCAAATATTCCAATAGGGTAGTTACCAGTTTGATTATTATTGATGTGGTGCTAATAATCCGCTGAAGCGTAATTGAAGACAAAATCTCACCATTACCATCATATATGGCTCCAGAGATTTGTTTCTTAAATAGCACCCACAATATTTCACCAAGATCAAATTCGATCGTAGTTGATTACTACTAAACCAAAAGAAGAATGTCGTTCAGACCTTTCTTTAAAAGCCTATCACCGGATATCCGTCGACGGCAAAAATGCGCAATCTCAAATATCAAAGTACGTCCGCGAGGGGCAGCGTTGCAAATATTATTCCAATCTAATTAAGAAATTCCATGTCAAATGGGTTAAATAATTAACACAACACGTTTCAAAACACGCGCCAGCTATTACGTAATGCGATAGCTTCTGCGCAAAGCAGATGTATGACCAGTAGTCTCAAGTAGCATGAAGAGATAACTGCGGCAACAATGTTTATTAAAGGGAATTATTCGAGACGGCGCAACAGAAAGACAGTTGCAAGATAAGGTTTGTTTACATATCGTATGCAAAATGGAAATTTATAATTTCTATTAAAAATACTTTTGAATACGACAAAATTGTTTACAAGGCGCTGTCCGCAATATGCATGAAGAAGTTAGCACCAGCGTTAAGGCTAAATAGATGATTCGAAAGTTGGGTAAGTACAAAACAAGTTAATTACTGTTTATTTTGAACTAATAATCTCTATCTTTTAGGAATAACCACAAGACTACGATAAGAATTGTTTTTCAAGTAAGTACGAAACTCTAGTGAAAGTTCCAATTCACTAATGGTAATACCTAATAACTTTTTAGCTAATAAAAGAGATGAAAACAAAAAATGCCAACTCATCACTAAGATTCTTACCTAAGCAAGAAGAGTTGCCTATACCATCAACATTTTATTTTATTTTATTTTATTGTGTATTTGAAATATTTCAATAAAGAAAATATAAGAATAATATTTTATTGCTTTCGTACTATAAATTATAAGCTCAAATCAATGCCAATTGGTAAATAATTCAAGATAAATCTACTGACAAAAACGAACCGTTACACAGTCTAATAACGTTTAGACCTGAAAAAGAGCTAAGTAAAGTTATTAGAGGTGCTGTTACTGATCAATATTCAGTCTCAATAGAGCTTTAATGTGAAGCATTTGTGCTGAAAACGATGGTAACAGTTGAAAAATTTTTCACGGTGTGTTGCTCAGCTCAGATAACAGTGACAAGGTTAAGCCAAAGCGCGTACTATTTACGTACACAGTGGCTGATCCAGAGAACTATTTTGGGAGGGAAATTTTTGGAAAAAAATTGTTTAATAGTTAATATTTAAACAAACATTATTTGTGAAATATAATAAAAATCAATAGATTAATTAAAGTTTCACAAGTTTTAATATAAATTCTTAACCTTACAATTGTTTCGACATTAAATGTCATTATCAAAGGTAGATAAGATTGATAAACAAACACGTTGCTAAGGCTAAATACAGAAAATAGGTAACTAGATACAATACATACAAAAACTAAACATCTAACATTTCTAATAAAGGAGAATTACTAAGCTCAGAATGTTCATTCATTAAAGGTACTGCACGTTTATGTTTGTATATTTCAAAAGCTTCTAAAATGTCTAATTTGTGTTTGTTGTTGCAAAAATGTAAGAATTTTAAGTTATTTTGAGGTGTCATTAGGTGGTTCTTTTCCAACAGGTGTTTGGCATAATTCGATTTTTCTGGGTGTTTATTTCTATAAGAGTGTACGTGTTCTTTGTATCAAATGTGGAAATTTTTAAGTGTTTGTCCAATATAAACCAATATAATCCAATATGTTAGAAGTGTTAGATATTTAGTTTTTGTATGTATTGTATCTAGTTAACTATTTTCTGTATGTATTTATCCTTAGCAACGTGTTTGTTTATCAATCTTATCTACCTTTGATAATGACATTTAATTAATCGAAGCAATTGTAAGGTTAAGAATTTATATTAAAACTTGTGAAACTTTAATTAATCTACTGATTTTTAGTATATTTTATGATTATGGAGTTCCACAAAGTAAGGCTGGAGACAGTAAACTCTTAACATTATTTGTTTCTATGCTATGTATATTTATTTATAAAATTTGGGGGGAGGCGAATTTCCCCCATTTCCCCCTCCCCCGTGGATCCGCCCCTGCACATACATGTATTGGAAAATGAATGAAAATATTGTTTTTAGACAATCAGTTTCATTCCAGAGCACAATATTTTAAAATATAGTAATTTTTACAAATCGTTTATATATTACTTCAAGGTCCCAAACGTCAAGATTTCGCTACTCTCTAATATTATGAACAATATGTCCCGTTGTCTTGATGTCTGCTCCAAAGCTGCAAGAAATTTAATCGAAAAGATTTAAATATCATGTATCAGAGTAATGATCAATAGAATATCATCTAGCTTCATGATTAACACAAATGATTGAATTTAAATGAAATCAAGAAATTTTGTTTGTTGATCAATGTTGAACGTGTTCCATACAATCTCCTGAATCATCAAGTTAAGATGGTAAATCAGACAAGGATGTGTTTAATTTACAAACGCTATTAAGCGTTTTCCGTGTCAATTTTCCATTTTTTTTCAATTTTATTTATCAATTTTTTCAATTTCCACATTTTTCCGTATCAAAATGTATTAAGTATTAAAGCTTCACAATTCAGTTCTGACTCCAGAATTGTCATTTTTGTTCTTTACTTTTAATTTTTATCTGAATCTATGTCGGCAATACGGTGGCAAATATCTAGTCATTTATAAGAATACCGAAAATTATACTGTGATAACTTTGGTTATAAATTAATACTCTAGGAATGTTAAAATGTTAGGAATGTGAAAACAATGTTTATTAATTAAATTATTTCACATATTTTACGAGAAGAATTAATTTTAGAAAAACTGCACATTCAAAGTTAACCAAAATAATACTACTTAATCATGAAATAAATAAAGATTATTAAAAGTTTCACAGTTTTATTAAAATACAACCTGACAATATTGTTTCGGCAGCTATGCTGTCATTATCAAAGGTAATATAATTATAAACAAACACGTCGCTAAGGTAGATACAAAATAGGTAACTAGATAAAATAATAATAATAATCATAATTAAATATCTAATACTTCCAGTAACGGAGAATTACTGAGCTCAAGTTGTTCATTCATTAAAGGTACCCTGAGTTTGTGTTTGTATATCTCAAAGGCTTCTAAAATGTCTAATTTGCGTTTGTTATTACAAAAATGTAGGAATTTAATATTATTTTGAGGAGTCATTGTGTGATTTTGTTCTAAAAGGTGTTTGGCGTAATTCGATTTTTCAGGATGTTTATTTTTGTAATGACGTACGTGTTCTTTATATCTTATGTCAAAATTTCGAAGTGTTTGTCCAATATATACCGAACTACAAAAGGAACAATTTAAACGGTAAATGCCCGATTTCATGATATCATGTGTTCTGTAACACACAGAATTTAACATTAATTAGAATGTAACATTACAGAACACATGATATCATGAAATCGGGCATTTACCGTTTAAATTGTTCTTTTTGTAGTTCGGTATATATTGGACAAACACTTCGAAATTTTGACATAAGATATAAAGAACACGTACGTCATTACAAAAATAAACATCCTGAAAAATCGAATTACGCCAAACACCTTTTAGAACAAAATCACACAATGACTCCTCAAAATAATATTAAATTCCTACATTTTTGTAATAACAAACGCAAATTAGACATTTTAGAAGCCTTTGAGATATACAAACACAAACTCAGGGTACCTTTAATGAATGAACAACTTGAGCTCAGTAATTCTCCGTTACTGGAAGTATTAGATATTTAATTATGATTATTATTATTATTTTATCTAGTTACCTATTTTGTATCTACCTTAGCGACGTGTTTGTTTATAATTATATTACCTTTGATAATGACAGCATAGCTGCCGAAACAATATTGTCAGGTTGTATTTTAATAAAACTGTGAAACTTTTAATAATCTTTATTTATTTCATGATTATGGAGTTCCACAAAATAAGGCTGGAAACAATAAACAATACTACTTAAGTTTCATAGTATTTGAACTATTTTCCCAAAATTTTAAGTAAATCGTATGTCGAGCGACTAAATTATTACCTGCTTTTGCCAAAAGAAAGCAGGTTTTTTGGCAATAATTCAGTAAGTAGCGCATTCAGAAAGCACTGTACTGTTCTCTGAACTTTAAATAATCAGAATATCTCGAACTCTCAATCTCTCGTACTCTCATAAGGAAAAATATTAATAGTTACATGGAATGAATGTTTAAAAACTACCAAATGTTTATGAATAGTAGAACAATAAAACCAAAAATTATTATTCGTGACAACCGCTTTCATTCTACCATTTTCAACCATCTTCATTAGTTTTCCCTTCACTAGTTAAATTTCTATGTATAATAATTTTAGCATTATAAGAAAAGTAAGAGCAAGCAGGAACAGTAAAATTACCATTCGATATATTTCACAGAAACTTGTCATAGCAGTTCACTTGACTATGACCTACAAATTTTGTGAAGGATGACTCTTAGAACCAAACCAGCTTAACCTCCAGAAGTCACCAAAGACCGACCCTTTCCTTCGCATGACCTCAGGGAAGTAGGGAATCTTGGAAAGGACTTGAAGCCCTGATTCAATATATAAAACAATCTGTAACCTAGCACTACTGATACAGGTCATGTCAGTTCGATTTAATTCAAATCCGATAATGACCTGCCCTGTTTTCAATCATCCACAATACACAAAACTCCCGATTGCTACTCTTTACCCAGACTAGAGCTTCCGGAAATTGTGCTGAAGCAAAGCGAATGTACCAGGTATTTCCTAATCGTCATCTACCAGACGGTTCCGTTTTGCAACGAGTAGATTGTGTTCTAAAAGAAAGTGATAAGCGTTAAACAGATTAATAATCGCATCTGGTAATCAGTATCACATCATAGGAAATACCGGATGGCGTTGAGGGCGCCCGAGAAAGGTGCTAACACATTGATCAAGACCCTACTAGGCTGGCTTTACAAAACATGGAATTTTCAATTTCCACAATAACCACGTATGGGCCGACGAAAATCCACATGTTTTGGTACAAAGAAATCATCAACGGCAGTTTAGCTTGAATGTTTGTGGAGGGAGTTTCTATGGAGCTATTTAAAATCTCTTGTGTACGCACAGCCAATGAACAACATCGATGTTCTTCGACAGAAAATCGTAGATGGAATTTTACCACGTGTCCGTCAAAATGTGAATCGAAGAATACAGAGCTGTCGCGAAGCTAATGGCAGACTTTTAAAACATTTCTTTTAATTTTCTTTAAAGTTGCACGTTCGTCTTTTAATTGTTATTTCATTTGTTTTGTTATAAAATGTTTAACTGTTTGGTAACATTCTTCATTTTCTAAGCGAGTTTAACACGAAAATGGTTAACGATAAGAAAAGAGTTCAACAGGCTTTTTCGATGGTAAAGTAGTTGGGAAATTTCAAAATAGTGTCAAAATCTAAAAAAAGAAACAGTGACCTCCCATTTCTTCTTCTTAAATATCAATCACTCTAGCTTCTACGCCACTGGTGGAGGCAAAACTGCTTACTCTGGTCCATATTATAGTACATAGACATATTGTGTAATTTTCAGAACCTAATCAGTTCCGAGTAATTTAAAGAAACCATTATTTTGTTGCGATTTTTATCGCCCTGTATCGAAATACAGGGCGATAATGTCTCCTTATCGAATAAGGAGACATTTTCGGGACCCATGTTAGTGGCCAAAGATTTTCATGAGACGCCCTTAAGAGGATGCGAAATAATTTTAAATCACTGGTAACAACTAGATAGTAATATTTTCTCATAGTATAATTAAATATAATTAACTAAAATAAATATAATTAAGAATATTTCATTGCCAACTTAATGGAAAAATATACAATCCTTTACAATCACTTAATATAAATAACAACACGAGTTTCTAAAATTGATCCTATACAGCAAAATCAAATTAAGTGTCAATGTCAACCAGAATATTTTATTCAAAGCAGTTTATTCCCATGTCATACTCTTTATAATATATTACAATCGATGAGATGTCGATATATGACATTATATCAACTTACGTTGCAAGACGACAGGTAGAACATAAAGTAAGACCACACTGTGAGACATCGCGAGGTTACGTATCCATCAAGAAAGCAAAGCTCGTCAACGCTCTTTTAGATGGATCAGCACCACTCCCAGACCGTATAATGATGCTGTCAACTGACCACCAGCAGCTGAATAACGAGAAGATAAAGATGTCGTAATGTCACAGTCGGTAGTCACAAGTTAGTCTTGGCTACTGCCAACTGTCCGATTGCTATCTATATGAACTAAATTCTTTTATTTAATCTTAACAAAATACTTACTTTTAAAGTAATTCGCTGAGAATTGCAAGGCCTTTTGAATAAATCGTAGTGTTACAAAAAGATGAAACAATAACCAACCATAAGATCATTTTCAGGCAGATATAAATTTTGAATAGACTCACATTTATCACTTTTCCTTTCCCTATAAAATCCCGACCGTTTATTCTATAAAGGTTTTTCCTACAGTGCTGATTGAAGAATGAATATTAGATAAAAAAACTAGAAAATCTAAAAAAAATAAATTATGTAATGTAATAAAAATTATAGATTATATTTTAGTTTAAACGAACTGAAAAGAAAATTTGAACCACCGCATACATTTAATAAATAAACTACATATTTTCTATATAATTGAATCCTGAAAACCCAAATACTCTCAAATCCGATCCCATAATTTAATAAGGGTTATTATTAGTTCAACAAAAATACAATAAGATATAATTCAGGTCATAAATTTCATTGCAGCTGCTCAGACAAGCTTTAGTATGTTTTTGATTATGCTGTAATATTATTTTGCTTATTATATCACCCACACCCCTATGTCGAATTAACATTTTTATAACTTCGTATACCTAAGTGAGCTTTGCCGTTCTTGTGACATCCTATTGGCAACCAGCAACACGTTTCCATCTTATTCACTTTGACCGGGCTACCGCGTTCCTCGAGTTATGCCAGGTTTAATTTAAAGCTTTCTTTTATTCTTCCTACTGAAAAATAAATATGTACCTATTATATCTAGTGATAGTTGAGTGTGATTCCAAATATTGCATCTTAAGGTAAATCCTAATGGTACATTGTTTCAATTGATTTTCAATTGCCGATCTGATAGATGCTTCTAAAATTCTTTTGTTAGGACAATCCCACAAGAGTATTTTTAAAAGAAAAGAGTGTTTGTAATTTTTAGCTGACGAACCAACTGAAAACGAAATATTCTTTTTTTTTTATTATGGAAAAAGAAATCCCAGTAATAAAATAAACGCGATGCGCTGTTGTATAAACACCTCAAATCGTCGTATGTACTTGTGTATCGTATAAAGACTTTTATGCACAGATGCATTATAATTAGACTATTATTGATAGATCTATCTAAACATAACTGTCTCTTTATGCCCCAAGGGCCTCTTTATGATCCGACGGGCAATAATGAAACGTCAATTAAATGTCAGAGCTCTATTTGTAGAACTTGATTGGTTCTTAATATAATTTGTAAACTTATCACCAATGAAAATAAGCTGAGATTAAGTATTTTAGATAGTAACTATAGTAACGTACTTCGAATATATGCACATAAGTATACGTACAGCGGCTTGATGTAACATACGTACTCATTTAATTATATTTTTTACACAATAATAGATTTGAGATAAAAACAATCTGTGCATAAAATAGTGTATGCATTTCGGGCATAACTTGCTTTTATGGCCCTACAGCCTTTTCCTAGCCCTCGGCTGACGCCTCGGGCTAGAAATAACGCTTCTGGCCATAAAAGCTTCTTTATGCCCTTAATACATAAATAACTATTATGTCCGATTGCATTATAAAGTACTGTTTATTGTATTGTTTTGAGGCAGTGAACTGGCTTATTATTGTACTCGTAAAATAAAGTGGTAGTAGTAAAATAAAGTATATAGTAGTAAAATAAAGTATGACAACTGTCTATTACCTGTCACATTTTCTTCTGTCAAGAATAGATGTCAAATTTATAAACTGATTTTTTCTTGATAATTAGCCAATTTTAGGAATCGAACATAAAGCTTTGTATGCAACTCTTACATAATCGGACCTTATAGACTCGCCCTTTTTATAGGCCTTGCTCGCTTCGCTCGCTCGGCCATAAACTGAGCTTGTCTATAAAGTCCTACATTATGTACTTGTTACATAAATAGCTATTTTTACACAATAATAGATTTGAGATAAAAACAATCTGTGCATAAAATAGTGTATGCATTTCGGGCATAACTTGCTTTTATGGCCCTACAGCCTTTTCCTAGCCCTCGGCTGACGCCTCGGGCTAGAAATAACGCTACTGACCATAACAGCTTCTTTATGCCCTTAATACATAAATAACTATAAAAGCACCTTATCATGAACTTTTTATTCCTTCATTCTAATTAATCTAGTCTAGATAAACTGAAAGCCCATTTAAAGTTCGACTAGTGAATTAAACCCACCATTCCCCCCCAAAAAAGCACACGAGCACTGTTGTTTTGTTTGTAATTATTTATTTCCGTTTCCCCTTCCAGCCTATATGTCTATTTCAAATTAGTGTTTTATCCTTTTCCCACACCTTGAGCTTACTAAATATCAGGTTTACAGCGACTCTCTTATATTTGTGTATGACGAGGAATAAACGTCATATTCAATAAATTAATGACAACTGCCATTAAATAAAATTACATAATTTAATTTGAAGTCTAGCCAAAGCTTTATACACTGTATATGTACAGTGTCAAAGATAGGCAAGTTAGCGATCTCGTCGTTTTTGTCTGGTTTATTGTAAAAATTGCCTCTATTCAATTTTAATTTACCTGCGTTAAGCATAAAGTCACGGCTCCCATTTGGCAGAGGTATTGAGATATTAATTAGCACATCACTCTCTTATGCGAGTGCTGCCAGTTCTTACTGGTGGGAGCTAGGCTGCTAGCACTAGCTATTCGGGTTAGTGCTTGAGCTATTCACGTGCTCACTCGTTGAGGTATATTCCCCAAAGGAATCATCCTACAACGCTTAGTCCAGCATGCAGACCAACCACTGCCCGGTCGAGTCCATACTAAGTGTAGGCTTGACCAAGGATTTTCTAACCTTGGCCTACCAATTAAAGGCTTGGTACCTTGTACCTTTTTCATATCAAAAATCTATAACTTTCTCATATTCTTGAGATATAAACCTGGAATTTAGCATAAGTAATCTTAAATAAAGACCACCACAATTGCAAAGAATATAAGGGCAACTTAATAGGTACCCATAACATGTAGTTTTTTAATATAAATGCCGAAAGTTTAAGCTTTCTAAAATAGTATAATACTCATGTAATTGCTTTATAATTCTTTTTGAAAATAGACATTGGAAAGCTTATAGCGCAACCAAGTGTGAATGATATGTTTTAATTGGCTATGTTAAGGTGCATTTTATATACATTTAACATTACAATACAACCAAAACTCTTCTTGAAGATAATACACTGACCATTTAACTAGCGATACCTATTTGTTTTATTGGGTAAAGCAAACTTATGCATAAACTATTTTCGAGATGTTAGGTGTGCAATGTTAGGTGCCCTCCCACAGTGCGGCGTCCCGCTCGATTGACCTAAAGTACAGACCCAGCATTGGATATGAAAGGCTAAGCTAATTAACATTACTTCCATTATCGACATTAAGGAATATTCAGATATAGTCTACCAGAATTCTACTAGAATCTTCTTTCTATTAGTGAAAATCCTATCAAAATCTATCTATTCTGACATTCTTTAAACTCTCATAGTTATAGCATCTCATAGTTACCTATCATATAACGTATGGGGAAATAAATTTGCACAGAAAGGTATGTAGCAGATAGTTTTTCTAAGGTTTCCTTCAATGACAGATTATCTGAATGTTTTACGTGGAGTCCCCCTGTTAACATACCTCCACGTTCCTTCCAATGAGGAAGTAATTGAGATACGCTCAATCAGCGCGCAATTGCATAGCAATTGCTCCCAGTCAACTCACTGGTCGGAGCGAGGTTGCCTATCCACCCTCTACTAGCTATCCAGGTTAGTACCGGAGCGATCGACTTAACACGTGCTCACCCGCCGGTACCATCCCGTCCTCTTTCATACGGGGTGAAGTACCTCGTCCAGCAATAGGACTATTCCCCCAACTTAACTCAGTTGAATAGAGAGAGCCCTCCAGTCCTATTTCATACCTTCACAAGCTCCTCCCCGAGACAGGGGTTGGGGCCACTGCCCGATCGAATCCAACCTCAATTGTGGCGGGACTTGGTTTTTTAATGGTTTTGCCACCCCGATCTACCAATATATAGGCTTGGTGGGCCCTCGACAGAGCTTCGTTTAAGTCTACACGTTATAGACTCCCAGTGTGTACCCGTTAAGGTGAAGTTGTCTTGATTGTGAGAGGCTATGTATTCACTTCAACTCTCCTTAAGTGTAATGGCATTCCGAGCTTCTCCCAATCACTGTACCCGGCTGCAGTCCGGATCATAGGGTGGTCGGGATAGCTCCTATGCACATTTACCTGGCGGCATGCAGTTTCCCATATGCCAAATGGCGGGATAAACCTCACTTCGATTCTCCTCACTTAAGATTCAGTCAAACAGTGGGTTCCTTTGCTGACCATAAATGACTTCGGTCAAACAGCGGGTTCCGTTGGTGACCATAAATGACCTTATCCAAGGCGAGATTCGAATCCGCCCCCACAATTTCTCTACCACACACTTGACCTGACAGCTTCATCCATTGCCCAGTTTCCAAGGAAACAAGGATAAGGTAGAAGACAGCCAGTTTTATGGGTGAACGTCGTGTGGTCTCCCGAACACCCAGTCCTTCAATGACAGTCATTTTTTATGGAATGTGAAATAGTCTGCTTATCTTAGTAACCAAAGTATATGGCAGTCGTGATGAAAAAATATGGATAGGTACATTGAGGGAACCGAATCATTCTACTTGTTCTACTATTTCCGTAAGCTTTAGAATTTGTGCTAATTTTCTCCCCATACGTATTTAGTTGGATGTTATAAATGAAATTCTTGAATCTCAAACAGAAGTTGCACCTGAGGAACATAATGAAGTAGCCGACTTGGAGTAGACACCATTTCGCATCAGATTTGTTTTAACAGTCGTACGGTGTACAATGGCGACCAGAAAATGGAAACACCAATTCTTTGCTATTATAAATAGATATATTAAGTTAAAATCAAAATTGCTGATATTTTTTAATATATTTGTCAGTTGCTACCAAAAGTTTCTGATATTTAAATGACATTTCGATAATTTCTAGCACAAAACCCAATTTACAGTGTGTAAAATTTGTAACAAAGTTACTAGATTTTATTAACTATTTTGGGTGTATGAATAGATATGTTTATCTTCCCGAGCAATCTCAAACCGTTCGGATAAGCGACCGACTCAAGCGAGTGCACGCGTCCCTTCCCTAACCGATATTTGGCGTGCGCCGCTCCGTTTTACTCCTACCTTTTCTCCCACGCTCCGAGAGCGCCTATATAAACAGGCGCAGAGTGACGATTTATTCAGCCCGCGTCCAGACTCATCTCCAGGAGAACTACCAGTCCGGACCAGCTAGCAGCCTAGCAGCCAGCCAGGAAGATTAGAGTAAGAACTCTTGACCGTATATTCCGACCCCCTTTCCGCACCGATTTCACTCTGTTTCCACCCGCTTTACCGTACCATATCCGAGACCTCGCTGTGCGTATGCATGGGGGTCTCATCCGAACTTCCACCCTTACCACAATTCTTAGACTCTTGTACCCTCCCGTTAACATAGTTTACCTCACCCGCACGTTGATTTTGCTGCTTACGCTTTGCACCCGCTTGCTGTGGCTACGACAGAGTAGTGTAGGGTAATAGTTAGGGGTTGAATTGAATGGTTTGCCTTTATTATTAATAAAAACCACTTGGTTAATATTGTGTTTTATTTGTTAGTATTAATACCCTCTTAGTGAGAGCTTTAGGAATAGGTGGAGTGATCCAGACTGGGCCGACCTCAGCAACGCCAGCAGTTCCCTGGATTATCCTTTCTCCACTTGTAGTTACCCGGTTCCGTGGAGCATACCACGTTAAAATAACTGGCGCCCGAGAGTTACGGCCGATACCGAGATCACCGAAAACCACACTGCGCCACTTCGTAAGCTAATTGCCTTACAAATTATAAAAAAAGCGTTTACTGTTAATGCTAGTGTTTCCATTATTTCTTTTTGACCCCCATTGTGCATGTAAGAATTCCATTATAAATCGATACATACTACAGAAACGTGCAGAAATTGTAACATTGTTCATTAAAAACAATGAGTCAGTTATCTCGGCGCAGCTAAATCTTCGAAGAGATCATCCGCGTTGCTCGATTTGAACAGGAAAGGCAATACGTCTTTTACATGAACAATTTCGGCTTCGTCGGACATAGACATATGCAAAGCGTATTGTAAGATTGCGAACAATACGGATAAATGAGACTAGAAGTATAGAGAAAAAAAAAGTGCGCCACGAAATTAGATAAAGTATTTCAACGTATGCAATTTTGTTTTGTCTTGCTGAACATGAACAACATGTGAATCATTGACGATGATGCTGGGTGATGCTGGAGAATTTCTTGTTACTCAAATTAAAAGAGCTTAGACTAAAGCATATGTGGTTGCAACAGGACGGTGCGACGGTATAGACATGTAGGCAAACATTGGCATTTTAAAGAACATGTTTCGTGCACGTTTGATTTCTCGGTTTGGTGATTAAATATGGTCTACAGATCGCCAGATCTGATACCTTCTAAATATCTTATGGAGGTACCTCCAGAAAAAGACGTACGCCAATAACCCTGAGACTCTACAGCAGGTGAAAGACAACATCCATGAAAAGTACATAGAGGTCCAGGTGTCCTGATAGGCATCGCAGTTAGACTACATTACATTATAAGTGGCGGTCACTTCAAATTGAGTACTTCAAATATCCTTTCCTGTCCATAGATGTGTACAAGGCATCATACATTTTATTTTGATGCCGAAAAATTTCATGTGAATTAATGTTTCATATACTTCATCTTGGTCTCTTGAACACAACTGTAGAAATGTAAGATGATTGTGAATAATTATAAAATCATTACCTCAGAACTAGAAAATAATATTCTAAGTAAGTAGTAAATGTTTAATGATTTTTTCGTACTTTACAATTATAAATATACCTTTTAATATAAAATAACGATTTTGTGACACTCAGAAATAAAAGAAACGAATCAACATCCAGTTGTTTATTCAATAGCCTAGACAGACGTTAACTTTTCGCTTCACTGAAAATTTATTCTTATGTCCTTTTTTGCAGTCTTTATTGTAAAAACTGTATAAAATGATGTATGGCACGATTCATACAATTTTTTAAAAACATAAATCAAACTGGCAATGAAGTGTACTTAATGGAATAGAATTATTTTTGGAATCTTATAGCTTTCAACAATCTTCTATACTTTAAAACGTTTTCAGATCCATTTAAGGAAATAATCCAAAAGGATTTATAACGAGCTTAATTGACTGTTAAAAGTGTGCATAAAAATGTTTATATCTTCTTTAAAACAAAGATCAGATTTCGTACTTTTTCTATTTATTTATGTTAATGATGTAATATAATATATTTAGTTATGTCCGCATAATTACGAATTTAATGTTTGCCACACGTCATTTACACCTTAACAAGTTTTAATTTAAATAATTACATCCTATTTGTCAATAATGTATCACATTCCGGTATTCAATTTTCATGTCAAAAACCTGTTATTAGTGTTATTTATTTGAATATTTTGATTTTTTAATTTTTTGTCTACAAGTAATATGAGGATAATTTGAAATCGAGCTTTTACATCTATTTGGCTTTTATATATAATCCAATCCTGAATATTTCAGGTTCAATTTAAAATTGTATAAATCTTTAGAATGTTTCAGAATAATGGTCATTTATTGTTAGACATATTAAATATTAACCGTACTTCGAAGAACAATGTAGAAAGAGTAGATATGCTAAGAGAGTTCTGCGACAAAATCCCATGTATTTTCTTATGGAGGTTCGTTTTACCATTCAAGGTCATCCGCGGTTCCCCACTCCTATCCCCACTACCCCCTACTTAGCCCCCTACTTAGGCCCCCCACTTAGCCCCCTACTTAGCCCCCTACTTAGCCCCCTACTTAGGCCCCCCACTTAAGCCCCACTCCTATCCCTACTCAGCGGCCATTTTGAATAGCCATTTTGAATCGCCATTTTGAATCGCCATCTTGGATCGCCATTTTGAATCACCATTTTGAATGTCATTTACATATCCACCATTTTGTATCTGTCATTTCCAACTTGTCATCATTTCCCGCTGAAAGATTTGAATTCCTAGCGCTGCTAATGCCATCTATCGGTGACGTCATATGATCGGTATAGTAGATTTCTATACGCCTGTAGATAGGCAACCCACTATATTTTTTTTATAAAAATCAATGGAGCCAACAGGGTTTGAACCGGGGACCGCTCGAATGGTAGCCAGCCAATGCATCCACTACACCAACGAGGTAATCTATTAAAGCACTGTAAACGGCTTATAAAAAAAAAATTGTTGACTAGCGACTACGTACTCATAACATAATGCATGTTAGTAATTTGTAGTATTATATCATACGGCTCCCTCTTCCTCCTGCATGTGTCATGATTGATTGATTAAGTAGATGATTATTCCTGTGCTGTGATTGATTAAAGGGTCAACATATAAAATAAGTATAAATTATCATATCTAGAAAAAACAAGTTAAAAATTCAATTAAAGAATCATTAGATCTTTTACAGCCAAATATGTTTCAATCTTGATCTCAATGCCTAAGACTTTCATTAATTAAACTTTTACTGACGTTTTGTAAAATTGTATATAAAAAAATTGTTGACTAGCGAGCACGTACTCATAACAAAATACATGTTAGTAATTTCATATTATCAGATATGATATCCATTATCTCAACAAAATCATTAGCAAAGACGTGTTTTAGTTATAAGTTTAAGCGATAACAAAATGATTGTAATTTCTTATTGTCAATACATATATCAGGGTTAGATTTAATAATTCGATATACATTTCACCATTCAAATATAAATTTCATAACAAAAGAATTAGCTTTTCTTGGAAGCGAATTTAAAAAAAACAAACATGTAAAAGACAATTTTAAAATATCAATATTTGAAACTCTGATTTCTTGTCTAACAGGGTGGACTCAACCATTTTTTTTTGTTTCAAGACTGTTTCTAGCCTAAGGATGTATAGCCCCAGGGTTAATTAATTGAGTTTGACCTGTAGAGCATTATACCTAAAATAAGATACAATATATTTAAAGCAATTTAAAACATTCGATTACACAATAAACAGAATTTGTTTGCTAAAGAATCAATTACAATAAAATTAATTTGTTTAGTTATAAATATTAAAAATTGTTATATTTAGGAATAATAATTTAAAAATTCGATAAAAGAATCATTAGGGTTTTTCTGAACCAGATAATTAAAAAGTTTGTTATTTCTAATAATCAACTAGATTGATTTTATTATTTTTAAACTTTCAACATATAAGCTTATACCTAAAATATTTAGATCTGTTCAGTTCAACTGAAGCTCTCATCATCGATTAATATATGTTTCTTGTTTTATTCTGAAATCCAATTTGGTTCTTTTAAATTACTGCATACGAGTTATTTATAAAAATGCTTTCACGTATATTTGATTAAAACCAATTTATTTAAAAATAATTCCCGGAAAATATTTATAAATATTGTACATTAATAATATTAAATCTTTAGGATTCAAAAATTATGTACTAAATTATCTAAAAGATTACATATGTACAACTAAGTTAAAATCTCATAAAATAAATACACAAATTAAAACTAAAATTACTTCTTTAAATTTTAGAGTTAATTCCATTTTATCTAATAGAGCAGTATCACTTTGTGCAAAACATTCAATTTCATCATCGCTGTCACTGTCGTAATTGACTTGATATTTTACAGTAGACATCTTTCATTTCCCACCATTAGATTTGAATTCCTAATGCCTCAACTGCCATCTATCGGTAACGTCCTGTGATCGGTATAGTAGACTTCTATACGCCTGTAGATAGGCAACCTGTTACACTTTTTATAAAAATCAATTTTGGAGTAACCAGGGTTCGAACGCTCAACCATCTGATTAGAACTCCATAGCTTAGCCCCGAGACTACGGAGCTTGTCTTTTAAATTACTGCATACTTCTATACGCCTGTAGATAGGCAACCTGTTACACTTTTTATAAAAATCAATTTTGGAGTAACCAGGGTTCGAACGCTCAACCATCTGATTAGAACTCCATAGCTTAGCCCCGAGACTACGGAGCTTGTCTTTTAAATTACTGCATACGAGTTATTTATAAAAATGCTTTCACGTATATTTGATTAAAACCAATTTATTTAAAAATAATTCCCAGAAAATATTTATAAATATTGTACATTAATAATATTAAATCTTTAGGATTCAAAAATTATAAGCCAATTATGATTATCATCATGAGTCATTGAGATGAGACAATTATTAACCTTATATGAGCCAATCGTGAAGAAACTCAAGAAATATTTCTTGATACATCTTAAATATAACAATTTGAAAACTATATACAGATATTATTACTACATGAGGCCCGTAACATCAATGTGATAAAATAAAAATAAATTGCACTATTGCGGTACTAAATTATCTAAAAGATTACATATGTACAACTAAGTTAAAATCTCATAAAATAAATACACAAATTAAAACTAAATCTTATTTACATAAAAATTAATAGATGTTATGCAAACACCTGGCATATATTTAATATTTTTAATTTCTGTATAGCATTTTTCGAATGCTACACAGAAATTATTTAGTTGGATGCTGCTTGGTGACGTGACGTATCTTCGGTTATCGATTAGAATACCACCCCCAGGGAGTTCTATCTCTTCCTCGTATGAAATAATTGCACCTACTTCATAATTAGTACTGCTACTACATCTGTTAATTACTTCTTTAAATTTTAGAGTTAATTCCATTTTATCTAATAGAGCAGGATCACTTTGTGCAAAACATTCAATTTCATCTTCGCTGTCACTGTCGTAATTGACTTGATATTTTACAGTAGACATCTTTCAAACTGTTTTGAAGAACTGATAATATTTAAAAAAAAATGATTGACTTTATATAGTATTTTTCAGGAAAACCTTCTTCAGAAAAACCTAATAATTCTTAATTGAAATGTTTTCAAAATATGATTACATTTATTTATTTTAAATATAGTCATATACATAGTAAGGATTGTGGTTTTTCCTCTATTGTTAATGGTAATAACCGTACTGAGGTCAAGCTTTCACTAGATGAATTAAACATTTTTTATGAGAATACAAAATACAGTGATCTTTTCATGTATCATTCGTTTCCTCGCATAACTTTTAGATTATCTGTGAGAAATTCTATTTTATTTATTTAGTACATGATATGATTTTGTTATTTTTAAACTTTCAACATATAAAATAGGTATAAATTATCATATCTAGAAAAAACTGATTTTATTATTTTTAAGAAATTTTTCTTGATACATCTTAAATATAACAATTTGAAAACTATATACAGATATTATTACTACATGAGGCCCGTAACATCAGTAGATCCGCGGCTTTTTATATCAGTATAAAATAATTAGATATAGTTATATTTACTATATATTCTTTTAAACAGCTGTTATACTTTCCATCAGTCTTGCATGGTTTTCAATTTACAAAACCTAATTGAGTTTGACCTGTTAGACAAGAAATCAGAGTTTCAGATATTGATATTTTAAAATTGTCTTTTACATGTTTCCATAGAGATACATTTCAACAGTAGATGATGAATGATAGGTAATCGCTATCTACATGGGGCAAAATTATACACAGAAATTCTTTTAGCTACAAAATCTACGGTTTCCTTTCCTTCGAACATGAAGCAGAACATAATGATAATTGTTTGTAAGCTACGCTTAGATAAATGTTTACTTCAATCATTATTACTAATGTGTGAATTACGTACAAGACAATTATAAGCCAATTATGATTATTATCATGAGTCATTGAGATGAGACAATTAGTCAGTCTTATATGAGCTAATCGTGAAGAAAGTCCAATTTTTCTTAATGCATCTCAAATCACTTTGAAACAATTATTACGTATGACTAGAGTCAGTTTAAATTAATTATAAATCTAAAAAATACATTTTTAAAATTAGGATGTAACCCCGAGCTGTTAATGAAAAGCAATTAACTCGTTTATACTGTTCCCCAAACTAGATTATTAGAAAAACAACCTTTCTAATTGCTCGGAAATTAACTAAAAATGACATATAAACTGAACGGTTTTTAAAAATAAATCATTGTGAAAGAGTTTTAGGAATCATCAAGACGCTATCCTACCTTCTCGTGTAAGTGTTTTAATTTTTAATTAGCTTATATATTAAAATACTATCTCATTTACGATATGTAATATGTAAATGTTTTAGATTGACTTTATTACAAAACTTTAATATTATAGCAGTATAATCAAAATGGATATCGTGAAACTTTTCAACAGTATAGTAGAAGATAAACCAATTGTATCCACAGAGGTGTTAGAAATCAATAAGGCTTATAAGATTTTAAGTCTGAAGGACATGGACACCAGATATGGAAGATCGATTTTAGTCGAGTTAAATAATTGTAAAATATTTCTACCAAAGAGATATAGCGAAAAAGTCGATAAGACTCTTATAGACGAGATCAATAGATTAGGTAATTTTTCAGTAACTATAACATCATTCAAAACATATGGCAGACATCATCAGAAGACGCCGGTGCTTGAGATGAAACAATTAGAAAAAGGTAATTTTTTTTTAAATAATTTGATAAAAATATCTAAAAAGTATAAGACTCTAATTACATATTTTATTCTTTTACAGACTAAACAAGCAACCACCTGTAGTAGGATGAACTGGAAGTAGATGACTTTTTAATATTTTTCTATATTTATGTATATTTAAAAAATAAATAAATAAATAAACTTTTTATTGAATCGATGTTTAATTTCTTTGTTTGTAGTTGGAGGTTGAAACTTTTTTTCATCCTATATATCATGCATCTGATCTCTTTAAATTGATTTTTCTCATGTTGATTTGATAATTAATATTTAAATAACTTTTAATTTATAAACAAATCCGCAGTCAAAGGTTCAGATGAAAATAAAAAACAAATATTTTATACAAGAACTTCTATTGAAAGAAGAAGAAAATACATTTCATAGAGATATATTTCAACAGTAGATGATGAATGATAGGTAATCGCTATCTACATGGGGTAAAATTATATACAGTAAGAAGGTATATATAGAAATCGTTTACAAGGGTAGTAGATATAATGAAAAAAGGTTAAAAATCTGTTCAAAATTACATTACTAACGCTGATCAATACCTACATATTACTATTTTTCTGTGTTTCTGTAAGAATTTATTTTCTGTTTTTAATACCGTATGTCTCATTCACCTGTTTCAAAACGTTAATGCCCAGACGCTTGTAAACAATGAAATTAAGCAACATCAACTCAATAAATTAGTTTATTTTTAAATATAATCATATTATATTTTATTTAAAATTAATCGCCTCCTTTTCTATAATACAAAAAAAAATGAAATTTACATTAATTCATACGTATTGCCTTCGATTAACTAAACTTACCTGTACAATCCAGACTTCTCTATGATCCAGACGGACGAATAAGTATACATCCCTATACTTATAACCCTCTATATGTATTAAGTCTTCAGCTACAAGACACGCTGTAGCAGCTGGGTAGGGAGGCAGCTTTCCATCACATTTTAGTACATGTATCAAAAACTGCGGCTGATGACATGATGAATGTGGTTGATAGCGTAATTAATGTGGCTGATAGCGTGATGAATGTGGCTGATAGCATGATGAATGTGGCTGATAGCGTAATTAATGTGGCTGATAGCATGCTGAATGTGGCTGATAGCATAATGAATGTGGCTGATAGAATGATGAATGTGGCTGATAACGTAATTAATGTGGCTGATAGCATGCTGAATGTGGCTGATAGCATAATTAATGTGGTTGATAGCGTAATTAATATGTCTGTGAAATATAAATAGAAGTTGTGTTATAATGATGCTAATAGTTGTCTACGGCTATTAAAGATGGACAGACTTGCTTGTAATCTCTGCAACAAAAGAATTCGACAATCTGATTTTGCACGTCATATGAGAATTCATCAGGGATATAAAGTGCAATGTCAGAAATGTTCCAGGGGATTCTCACGGACTGACAGTTATAAGAGACATTTGAAAGCAATGCATAATATGGAAGATGGGGAAGACGATATAATAAATGCTCGTAATGCGAAACATAGAAAAGTTCATCGTGATAAAACAGAATGTAGTTGTGATGACAAACTAAAAGAGATTATATCTCTATTAGAATCTATTGCTAAATCCAATAACAACTCATTAAAAGTTAAAAAACTACCTTCTTATACATCAACTACGTCGACATCATCGGAGTATGAAGAAGAAGAATATAATCAAGGGTCAGAGAAATATCATGATATTTCTGAGTATTACGATACGTTGATAGGAAGAAATATAGATAGAACGAGATATGGTCTCCATAAGGATAACGATGAATTGAGATTTGCTTCAGTTTCGGTAGGAATACAAGGAAAAGATATTCTAATTAAAAACAAACTTTTCAAGGGAACACCTGGACTATTTGATTTACTAACACTTAAACATCTAGGTTCTACACCTACGGAGGAAGATGTTGAAAATTACATGCAGATTATCTCACTAACCAATGCATACAGAAAAAATTATAGGCCAGAGGGTAAAATAATAAGCGTAAAACATTGGAAATATGAGCATATTATTAAACCTAATTTATACAGAATAACAGATTTTAGTCTTCCCAAATTTAAAAAGTTAAACAAAATGAAGCCTGATTGGATGCGTCAGAGCACACCTGACCAACTAGTGGATCGACTTCGTTTGCTGTACGCCGAAAAGAAAGAGGGTATGAGCAGTCACAAAACCGAAATAATTTCGATTATTTCTGAACTTAAACAGAGAAATATTATAGAATAAAAGAAGATTACGCAATATCACTAACCTTATATTAGGGTATGAACCCTCTAGAGGCCGAATACAGGCGTATATATTCAGTATATTACCTCGTAGTTAACATAGTATTTTATAAAATAATTAGATATAGTTATATTCCTCCTATATTTATTATTGTTTATTGTTTCTAGCCTTATTTTGTGGAACTCCATAATCATGAAATAAATAAAGATTATTAAAAGTTTCACAGCTTTATTAAAATATACCTGACAATATTGTTTCGACAGCTATGCTGTCATTATCAAAGGTAATATAATTATAAACAAACACGTCGCTAAGGTAGATACAAAATAGGTAACTAGATAAAATAATAATAATAATAATAAAAATTAATAATAAAAATCATAATTAAACATCTAATACTTCCAGTAACGGAGAATTACTGAGCTCAAGTTGTTCATTCATTAAAGGTACCCTGAGTTTGTGTTTGTATATTTCAAAGGCTTCTAAAATGTCTAATTTGCGTTTGTTATTACAAAAATGTAGGAATTTAATATTATTTTGAGGAGTCATTGTGTGATTTTGTTCTAAAAGGTGTTTGGCGTAATTCGATTTTTCAGGATGTTTATTTTTGTAATGACGTACGTGTTCTTTATATCTTATGTCAAAATTTCGAAGTGTTTGTCCAATATATACCGAACTACAAAAAGAACAATTTAAACGGTAAATGCCCGATTTCATGATATCATGTGTTCTGTCTTTAGCATTAAATAAAAATGAAAAAGTGTTAGTGTTGGTTTTAAATGTTATTTTATAATTGTTGGTTTTTCTTAGTATATGTGCAATTTTTTCTGATATTTTGCCAAAATATGGTATAGATATGTAATTTGTGTCTTCTGTTTGATTGTCAATGGGATATATTCTTTTGATAGCTAACCTATAATCTTTTTGTTTAATTAAAGTGTCAATCATGTTCGGATTATAATGATTAATCTCATCATTCTATCAACCACATTCATTATGCTATCAGCCACATTCAGCATGCTATCAGCCACATTAATTACGCTATCAGCCACATTCATCATGCTATCAGCCACATTCATCACGCTATCAGCCACATTAATTACGCTATCAACCACATTCATCATGTCATCAGCCGCAGTTTTTGATACATGTACTAAAATGTGATGGAAAGCTGCCTCCCTACCCAGCTGCTACAGCGTGTCTTGTAGCTGAAGACTTAATACATATAGAGGGTTATAAGTATAGGGATGTATACTTATTCGTCCGTCTGGATCATAGAGAAGTCTGGATTGTACAGGTAAGTTTAGTTAATCGAAGGCAATACGTATGAATTAATGTAAATTTCATTTTTTTTTTTATTATAGAAAAGGAGGCGATTAATTTTAAATAAAATATAATATGATTATATTTAAAAATAAACTAATTTATTGAGTTGATGTTGCTTAATTTCATTGTTTACAAGCGTCTGGGCATTAACGTTTTGAAACAGGTGAATGAGACATACGGTATTAAAAACAGAAAATAAATTCTTACAGAAACACAGAAAAATAGTAATATGTAGGTATTGATCAGCGTTAGTAATGTAATTTTGAACAGATTTTTAACCTTTTTTCATTATATCTACTACCCTTGTAAACGATTTCTATATATACCTTCTTACTGTATATAATTTTACCCCATGTAGATAGCGATTACCTATCATTCATCATCTACTGTTGAAATATATCTCTATGAAATGTATTTTCTTCTTCTTTCAATAGAAGTTCTTGTATAAAATATTTGTTTTTTATTTTCATCTGAACCTTTGACTGCGGATTTGTTTATAAATTAAAAGTTATTTAAATATTAATTATCAAATCAACATGAGAAAAATCAATTTAAAGAGATCAGATGCATGATATATAGGATGAAAAAAAGTTTCAACCTCCAACTACAAACAAAGAAATTAAACATCGATTCAATAAAAAGTTTATTTATTTATTTATTTTTTAAATATACATAAATATAGAAAAATATTAAAAAGTCATCTACTTCCAGTTCATCCTACTACAGGTGGTTGCTTGTTTAGTCTGTAAAAGAATAAAATATGTAATTAGAGTCTTATACTTTTTAGATATTTTTATCAAATTATTTAAAAAAAAATTACCTTTTTCTAATTGTTTCATCTCAAGCACCGGCGTCTTCTGATGATGTCTGCCATATGTTTTGAATGATGTTATAGTTACTGAAAAATTACCTAATCTATTGATCTCGTCTATAAGAGTCTTATCGACTTTTTCGCTATATCTCTTTGGTAGAAATATTTTACAATTATTTAACTCGACTAAAATCGATCTTCCATATCTGGTGTTCATGTCCTTCAGACTTAAAATCTTATAAGCCTTATTGATTTCTAACACCTCTGTGGATACAATTGGTTTATCTTCTACTAAAAATATAATATGATTATATTTAAAAATAAACTAATTTATTGAGTTGATGTTGCTTAATTTCATTGTTTACAAGCGTCTGGGCATTAACGTTTTGAAACAGGTGAATGAGACATACGGTATTAAAAACAGAAAATAAATTCTTACAGAAACACAGAAAAATAGTAATATGTAGGTATTGATCAGCGTTAGTAATGTAATTTTGAACAGATTTTTAACCTTTTTTCATTATATCTACTACCCTTGTAAACGATTTCTATATATACCTTCTTACTGTATATAATTTTACCCCATGTAGATAGCGATTACCTATCATTCATCATCTACTGTTGAAATATATCTCTATGAAATGTATTTTCTTCTTCTTTCAATAGAAGTTCTTGTATAAAATATTTGTTTTTTATTTTCATCTGAACCTTTGACTGCGGATTTGTTTATAAATTAAAAGTTATTTAAATATTAATTATCAAATCAACATGAGAAAAATCAATTTAAAGAGATCAGATGCATGATATATAGGATGAAAAAAAGTTTCAACCTCCAACTACAAACAAAGAAATTAAACATCGATTCAATAAAAAGTTTATTTATTTATTTATTTTTTAAATATACATAAATATAGAAAAATATTAAAAAGTCATCTACTTCCAGTTCATCCTACTACAGGTGGTTGCTTGTTTAGTCTGTAAAAGAATAAAATATGTAATTAGAGTCTTATACTTTTTAGATATTTTTATCAAATTATTTAAAAAAAAAATTACCTTTTTCTAATTGTTTCATCTCAAGCACCGGCGTCTTCTGATGATGTCTGCCATATGTTTTGAATGATGTTATAGTTACTGAAAAATTACCTAATCTATTGATCTCGTCTATAAGAGTCTTATCGACTTTTTCGCTATATCTCTTTGGTAGAAATATTTTACAATTATTTAACTCGACTAAAATCGATCTTCCATATCTGGTGTCCATGTCCTTCAGACTTAAAATCTTATAAGCCTTATTGATTTCTAACACCTCTGTGGATACAATTGGTTTATCTTCTACTATACTGTTGAAAAGTTTCACGATATCCATTTTGATTATACTGCTATAATATTAAAGTTTTGTAATAAAGTCAATCTAAAACATTTACATATTACATATCGTAAATGAGATAGTATTTTAATATATAAGCTAATTAAAAATTAAAACACTTACACGAGAAGGTAGGATAGCGTCTTGATGATTCCTAAAACTCTTTCACAATGATTTATTTTTAAAAACCGTTCAGTTTATATGTCATTTTTAGTTAATTTCCGAGCAATTAGAAAGGTTGTTTTTCTAATAATCTAGTTTGGGGAACAGTATAAACGAGTTAATTGCTTTTCATTAACAGCTCGGGGTTACATCCTAATTTTAAAAATGTATTTTTTAGATTTATAATTAATTTAAACTGACTCTAGTCATACGTAATAATTGTTTCAAAGTGATTTGAGATGCATTAAGAAAAATTGGACTTTCTTCACGATTAGCTCATATAAGACTGACTAATTGTCTCATCTCAATGACTCATGATAATAATCATAATTGGCTTATAATTGTCTTGTACGTAATTCACACATTAGTAATAATGATTGAAGTAAACATTTATCTAAGCGTAGCTTACAAACAATTATCATTATGTTCTGCTTCATGTTCGAAGGAAAGGAAACCGTAGATTTTGTAGCTAAAAGAATTTCTGTGTATAATTTTGCCCCATGTAGATAGCGATTACCTATCATTCATCATCTACTGTTGAAATGTATCTCTATGGAAACATGTAAAAGACAATTTTAAAATATCAATATCTGAAACTCTGATTTCTTGTCTAACAGGTCAAACTCAATTAGGTTTTGTAAATTGAAAACCATGCAAGACTGATGGAAAGTATAACAGCTGTTTAAAAGAATATATAGTAAATATAACTATATCTAATTATTTTATACTGATATAAAAAGCCGCGGATCTACTGATGTTACGGGCCTCATGTAGTAATAATATCTGTATATAGTTTTCAAATTGTTATATTTAAGATGTATCAAGAAAAATTTCTTAAAAATAATAAAATCAGTTTTTTCTAGATATGATAATTTATACCTATTTTATATGTTGAAAGTTTAAAAATAACAAAATCATATCATGTACTAAATAAATAAAATAGAATTTCTCACAGATAATCTAAAAGTTATGCGAGGAAACGAATGATACATGAAAAGATCACTGTATTTTGTATTCTCATAAAAAATGTTTAATTCATCTAGTGAAAGCTTGACCTCAGTACGGTTATTACCATTAACAATAGAGGAAAAACCACAATCCTTACTATGTATATGACTATATTTAAAATAAATAAATGTAATCATATTTTGAAAACATTTCAATTAAGAATTATTAGGTTTTTCTGAAGAAGGTTTTCCTGAAAAATACTATATAAAGTCAATCATTTTTTTTTAAATATTATCAGTTCTTCAAAACAGTTTGAAAGATGTCTACTGTAAAATATCAAGTCAATTACGACAGTGACAGCGAAGATGAAATTGAATGTTTTGCACAAAGTGATCCTGCTCTATTAGATAAAATGGAATTAACTCTAAAATTTAAAGAAGTAATTAACAGATGTAGTAGCAGTACTAATTATGAAGTAGGTGCAATTATTTCATACGAGGAAGAGATAGAACTCCCTGGGGGTGGTATTCTAATCGATAACCGAAGATACGTCACGTCACCAAGCAGCATCCAACTAAATAATTTCTGTGTAGCATTCGAAAAATGCTATACAGAAATTAAAAATATTAAATATATGCCAGGTGTTTGCATAACATCTATTAATTTTTATGTAAATAAGATTTAGTTTTAATTTGTGTATTTATTTTATGAGATTTTAACTTAGTTGTACATATGTAATCTTTTAGATAATTTAGTACCGCAATAGTGCAATTTATTTTTATTTTATCACATTGATGTTACGGGCCTCATGTAGTAATAATATCTGTATATAGTTTTCAAATTGTTATATTTAAGATGTATCAAGAAATATTTCTTGAGTTTCTTCACGATTGGCTCATATAAGGTTAATAATTGTCTCATCTCAATGACTCATGATGATAATCATAATTGGCTTATAATTTTTGAATCCTAAAGATTTAATATTATTAATGTACAATATTTATAAATATTTTCTGGGAATTATTTTTAAATAAATTGGTTTTAATCAAATATACGTGAAAGCATTTTTATAAATAACTCGTATGCAGTAATTTAAAAGACAAGCTCCGTAGTCTCGGGGCTAAGCTATGGAGTTCTAATCAGATGGTTGAGCGTTCGAACCCTGGTTACTCCAAAATTGATTTTTATAAAAAGTGTAACAGGTTGCCTATCTACAGGCGTATAGAAGTATGCAGTAATTTAAAAGACAAGCTCCGTAGTCTCGGGGCTAAGCTATGGAGTTCTAATCAGATGGTTGAGCGTTCGAACCCTGGTTACTCCAAAATTGATTTTTATAAAAAGTGTAACAGGTTGCCTATCTACAGGCGTATAGAAGTCTACTATACCGATCACAGGACGTTACCGATAGATGGCAGTTGAGGCATTAGGAATTCAAATCTAATGGTGGGAAATGAAAGATGTCTACTGTAAAATATCAAGTCAATTACGACAGTGACAGCGATGATGAAATTGAATGTTTTGCACAAAGTGATACTGCTCTATTAGATAAAATGGAATTAACTCTAAAATTTAAAGAAGTAATTTTAGTTTTAATTTGTGTATTTATTTTATGAGATTTTAACTTAGTTGTACATATGTAATCTTTTAGATAATTTAGTACATAATTTTTGAATCCTAAAGATTTAATATTATTAATGTACAATATTTATAAATATTTTCCGGGAATTATTTTTTAAATAAATTGGTTTTAATCAAATATACGTGAAAGCATTTTTATAAATAACTCGTATGCAGTAATTTAAAAGAACCAAATTGGATTTCAGAATAAAACAAGAAACATATATTAATCGATGATGAGAGCTTCAGTTGAACTGAACAGATCTAAATATTTTAGGTATAAGCTTATATGTTGAAAGTTTAAAAATAATAAAATCAATCTAGTTGATTATTAGAAATAACAAACTTTTTAATTATCTGGTTCAGAAAAACCCTAATGATTCTTTTATCGAATTTTTAAATTATTATTCCTAAATATAACAATTTTTAATATTTATAACTAAACAAATTAATTTTATTGTAATTGATTCTTTAGCAAACAAATTCTGTTTATTGTGTAATCGAATGTTTTAAATTGCTTTAAATATATTGTATCTTATTTTAGGTATAATGCTCTACAGGTCAAACTCAATTAATTAACCCTGGGGCTATACATCCTTAGGCTAGAAACAGTCTTGAAACAAAAAAAAATGGTTGAGTCCACCCTGTTAGACAAGAAATCAGAGTTTCAAATATTGATATTTTAAAATTGTCTTTTACATGTTTGTTTTTTTTAAATTCGCTTCCAAGAAAAGCTAATTCTTTTGTTATGAAATTTATATTTGAATGGTGAAATGTATATCGAATTATTAAATCTAACCCTGATATATGTATTGACAATAAGAAATTACAATCATTTTGTTATCGCTTAAACTTATAACTAAAACACGTCTTTGCTAATGATTTTGTTGAGATAATGGATATCATATCTGATAATATGAAATTACTAACATGTATTTTGTTATGAGTACGTGCTCGCTAGTCAACAATTTTTTTATATACAATTTTACAAAACGTCAGTAAAAGTTTAATTAATGAAAGTCTTAGGCATTGAGATCAAGATTGAAACATATTTGGCTGTAAAAGATCTAATGATTCTTTAATTGAATTTTTAACTTGTTTTTTCTAGATATGATAATTTATACTTATTTTATATGTTGACCCTTTAATCAATCACAGCACAGGAATAATCATCTACTTAATCAATCAATCATGACACATGCAGGAGGAAGAGGGAGCCGTATGATATAATACTACAAATTACTAACATGCATTATGTTATGAGTACGTAGTCGCTAGTCAACAATTTTTTTTTATAAGCCGTTTACAGTGCTTTAATAGATTACCTCGTTGGTGTAGTGGATGCATTGGCTGGCTACCATTCGAGCGGTCCCCGGTTCAAACCCTGTTGGCTCCATTGATTTTTATAAAAAAAATATAGTGGGTTGCCTATCTACAGGCGTATAGAAATCTACTATACCGATCATATGACGTCACCGATAGATGGCATTAGCAGCGCTAGGAATTCAAATCTTTCAGCGGGAAATGATGACAAGTTGGAAATGACAGATACAAAATGGTGGATATGTAAATGACATTCAAAATGGTGATTCAAAATGGCGATCCAAGATGGCGATTCAAAATGGCGATTCAAAATGGCTATTCAAAATGGCCGCTGAGTAGGGATAGGAGTGGGGCTTAAGTGGGGGGCCTAAGTAGGGGGCTAAGTAGGGGGCTAAGTAGGGGGCTAAGTGGGGGGCCTAAGTAGGGGGCTAAGTAGGGGGTAGTGGGGATAGGAGTGGGGAACCGCGGATGACCTTGAATGGTAAAACGAACCTCCATAAGAAAATACATGGGATTTTGTCGCAGAACTCTCTTAGCATATCTACTAGAAAGGATGTAGCTAATTAAGTTTGGAATGCAGATTTTAACAAAGTTTCAGTTTTCTACAATGTAATATTTTAATATATTAAAAATATTACCTGGAAAAGATATCACAAAAGACATAAACAATTTTAAAGTTTATAGAAAAATATATTTTAAGGCAAGTCCATTAAATAAAAGGATTTCGACTTATTTTTTAATTAGTTGCAGTTATTAGCTTTTTCAAAATGGTGGAAGAAATTTTTGATTTTTCTATCATCTAACTGGCCAATATCCCTTCCAACGCATCAGAGTTGGCGCTTTATTATTTATCTTATATTTATTTTTGCGACTCGTTCTTGCATAGCTTTACACTTACTTAGATTTTATGTAATGTAAAAACGTTTAAGCGTTTTTACATTTAGAGAATTGTTTTTGTTGCTTCTTATTAACAATTCCAAATAAATTTAATAATGTAATGGCTGATATTTATTTTTGTTTTAATATTATAATTATTACATATTATAAATAGTGTGTTGTAAAAGATAAATGAATATCGGAACACATTTTCATTATGATTATATAAAATATAAATATCGTAGTCTCAACTTCGGAAGTACAACCTCGATCTCTCCAAATAATGCTAAATGTAGCAAGCACGCGTAAGGCTAGCTGATGTGTTGAATGGGGGAAACCTTTGTAAATTCGACGACGTTCACGGCATGACGCTAGAAAAAGGACCTGTCTGTAAATCGTAGTGTTACACGTCAAGCACGTCTAAAAAGCCCTCTGTACGTCAACTTTTGAATGATAGGACGTAAATTAATGAACTTAACCAGCGTCGGAAGGACGACATTGGGGCCCTCCGGACAAATAGAGGAGGGGAGCCCACTTCTTTTTTGTTAGTAACTTGAACATATGTAGAATCGCTTCAATAACTTATTCAATAAATATTCTGGTTATTTTTGCAAAATTATCAAGAATTATCAAGAGCAAAAAGAGTGATACGTAGTGCATTCTAAAAGTGCTGTTCCAGACAAGGTTGCTGTAGATGAAGAATTTTGAAAACCAATAGCATATGTTAAATAATTTTTATTGTGGTTTGGTATTTTCTATTATTTGAGAATTTTGTTTTGTCGGTTTTCTAAGATCTTTATATTTATTAGTTTATAGTTTCCAGAAATCAAAATGAAGTTGAGTTAACTTTATTTCATTCATAAAATTTAATTCAATTTTAAGGAATCTTCATTGAATGTTGATGACCCCGGGCTCTATTCAATCATCAACTCAGCTAACATTCAACAACATTCCCGTCTTACTTTTGTCCAATAAAATATGCAAAAACAAATTACAAAGAATTAAAAAATTTGTAAATTAACTAATAGTTTTAAAAACATAAAAAGATGCAAAGCGACAAAAGAAGGAACATATAAAAAAAAGATAAGGAGTTATAAATTGAAAAAAATTGAAAAATTGAAGACATTAGAAAGAAATGCCAGCAAACAGAATATAAGAAATTGACAGAACAATTTGAAAAAAAGGAATAGAAGAGAAACGGGAAAAATTTTAAGAAAATGGGCTAGAATCAGCCAAAAAGTGCCGTGAGATATTAAAAATAGTAAAGATAAATGTAAAAAGAACGGAATCGTGGAATAAAAATATGAAATAGTTATTTACATTACAAGCTGCGAAAGTTTACTTTTAGGTGCAAGGTGTTTTTGATTGGTCGAGGCGAAGCGTAAGCGTAGCCGAGGTTAGTTAAAAACACCGAGCACCTGAAAGGGCTTTCGCAGCGTGTAATGTATTAAACTTTTCATTCTCCCCTTGACATGTATTAACCACCGTAAATAAATAAATAAAATTATGATTCAGTGATTATAATAAAATAATGTATGTATATACAACAGTATTGTTACCAAGGTAATGTTGACAACAGCCACCTTATAATATTATATTTTAAAAAAGTTGACAGTTTACTTCTTTGTCCAGTGACTGAGAGTTTTTCATACCTAGCAACCACCTCTGATGTTTTACTTTCGCTTTCCGCTGCCTTATCAAGATAGAAAGTTACACTTTCGTAAAGTGGAGAACGAAAAGAATTATAAAATACCTAAGTACAAAACAGACCGGACATTATGAAAAATATAAAGATATAACGTTGAAATTCACAACCTATTGATTGTTTGACGGCCACTGTTTAAAACCAAGCTTCTCCGTTCGTTTGGTTGTCACTGGTTACCCCTTTCCCTCTGTTTAGGTTTTTTCTATTTTAGGTAATATTTCCTATCAGTTGCCCTGAAGGAATTGTTTAATAAAAGACCTTTCAGTTTATAGAAAGATAAAATTCTGTGCAAATATTTAAAATTAATACAACATACAGGGTGTTTTATTTGTAGGTCTTTTCTTTTGGGGTTTGTTGCTCGTTGTCTTTTATTCCTGTTCCTGCCCCTCTGACTTTGGGTTTAATTTGAAGGTCTTCCCCTTTGGGTTAGTACCTGCATACATAAGTACAGGGTAACAAGATTATACCATAGGGTGAAACGAAAAACCCTAAGCAAGGCTTTAAAACCGTACCGTATCATCCGAGGGTCATCGAATGGTGGGATGTTTGTTTGAAATTGTATGTATATATATTGTGTCATTTTATCTATGTGTCTATATATTTATAAAACGTTTATATAATTTATTTATTCATGCATGTTAGTTTTAAGAACTAGTTTTCATGCATGTTAGTTTTAAGAACTAGTTAAAGCGAGATCTCGAGTAGTGAAAAAATTATAGGGTAGTTTTTAAGATTTAGAACCAGCTGTGATACAAATCATCATTCTGTTAATTTTACTAGACATCAAAATCCTTAATCAGTATAATTACCGTTTAAAAGTTGCATTAAACAATAAAACCCTACTTAGAAAGTTTACATTTCACTACGTTTGTGTTTTATTTATTTATTTATTTTGTGTTTTTAATATTGCTTTCCAGCTCGTCAACTGTAAGTGTATATGCACCGTACGACCAAAATTGTGGAAGTTGCATCTATCTTAGTAAAAGATCTATTTCTTCTTTTATCTAATAAGTTTGAAGCTTTAGTAAGGAGAATTGTTTTAAAACGAAGTGTCGCTTGTTGTTTTTATCTTGTATTACCCCGCCCCTCTCCGACTTATTGGGGTTAGCCGGCAAAAACTAAAGTAGTGTTATTTAGGTCAAGCTGATATATATATATATATATATATATATATATATATATATATATATATATATATATATATATATATATATATATATATATATATATATATATATATAAAAGTAGCCTTTGTGATTCTGTAGGCTATAAAGAAAAGAGTCAAAATACGCAAGTTCAAAATAAGAAATATAGTAAGAACATACAATGAAGAATTAAAGAATGATAATATCAAGTATAAAGAAAACACATAACGTACAAATACAGGGAAACAGAATTGAATAAGTCGAAAGCTATAAGTATTTAGGATCAGTAATAAAAAAAAATGGTAAGATAGACAAGAAATAAGTAAAAAACTGAAAAAAGTTGGAAAAGTATACAAGATAATGAAAACAACAGTTTTTGGTAAAATAAAAGTGCCAAAACATATAAAAACAGAAGTTATCAAGATCGATAATATTATAAAGCAAGGCAACATAGACAATAATAAATAGGAATAAATCAAGAATCTATGCAATGGACATGAGGTTTTTAAGAAAAATAGAAAACAAAACAAGAAGAGACAGAATTAGGAACGAAACTATCAGAGAACAATTCAAAATCAAACCAATATATGAAAAGTTAGTAGAAGGACAATTGAGATGGTTTAGTAACCAGAAGAATAACATATATGGAGTAAATATGGATGGTGAGAACTGAAAGGGAAGACTGGAATGAGGGAGTCAAAGAAGAGACAGACAGAGAAGGAATTGAATGGAAAGAAATCAAACAAATGACATACGATAGAAAAGGATGGAGAGAAAAGTGCAAGAAAGAATAGTAAAGTACAAAAGGCATTACACTTAACGATAGAAAGGCATAGAATTAAGAAGAAGACGAAGAACCAATGGTCTAATTCTTTGTAATTTGTATATTCTCGATCTTGATAAAGAAAACAAATTGTTATCGAAACATATTAATAAATTTGGAAAAAGGTCCTAGGGATAACACTGGGTGTTATGTGCTAAGTAACCTTTGATAGCTTCGTTTTTAAAAATACAGATCAGCTCTGTGTCTTATTAGTAATAGACAAGTAGTTTACATTTCTTTATCAAGATAGATACTTGAATACTAAGGTATCATTCTGCAAATTCCCTTGCCTAACCCTGGGTAAGTACATCTAGTGTTGGACTGATGCTGCAATATTGGTTGTTGTTTATTAAGCGTGGTATCGTTTCGATTTGGAAATCTGTATGCAAATGTTAAGTAAACTTTGTAATCATTGTCATTCGAGGGGTGTGAACATAATGCATATTTTTCTGGTTTTATACCAAGCTTTGTTTTGGTTCATTTGATAACACACTTACGTGTTTTACATAAAATACTATGTCAAATGCTAGAAGACATGACGTATGTAAACTCAATAACTAGATGTTCAAAGATGGCTTTGATTTTTTTATACATCGTTTATCACCCAGTTTCCTTCTCATTCGGTAAGATTTCAGTTCTATCCCAACTGAAACAGTTCACTTATAGTGCTAAAGACGAAGAAAGGCTTGCATCAACACCCCTTATGAAGTAGTCCCCAGGAAGAGCCTTCCTGGGATCGGCCATACCTATAGATCTTAAGTCACCAAGTGACTCAAACTACTGGTCCATCGCAAGGTTGTCGTCGCGCTACCCAATCCACACTGCAATGTGACTACCCAGGGATAAGCACCTAGCGATACAGTGTCGTGTTAGACAGCTATTAGGGGGTCGCTGCCGGGTTAAAGTATGCGTACTGAAGTCTAACCCCGTTCTGGGCCCCACCGTAAACTAAGGGACGGACCCTGAGACCAGTGCAGTCAAAGTGTAGCGATACCAAACGCCGGCGTGTTTCCGATACAGCGGATTTTGTCCAAAATCTTAATAATTCAGCAAGAATGCTGTAATTGATGCCTTCTTTGAATAAAACGTAACTTAACTAGATCTTCTACACGGAATTCTAAACCAATTTTCAAATTTCTCTCCATGCACCAAAGTATCATTTACCACTTTCTAAGAGTAGTGTTAAGACTACTTTTGTATCTTCCAATAATTATTGGAATTATTTTTCTACGTGTCTTTATTACTTATGGGTAAGCTTGTGTCTGTGTTTTTTCAAATTTGATTAATATCATCGTGTGGCTCTGTTATCACTCATCAAAGAGGTAACGGGGTAGGCTATTATTGTTTCGGCTATTTGATCTCCTATCGTTATTCGTTATTTATAGACCAATCTGGATCAATTCACTTCACACAGATTTTCAATATCATTATACTGATCGACGGCATCCCAGATGCATGGCAGTGGTAGGCTAAAACTACCTGATCACTGCTGTGAAAAATAACGTAAGAAGCTTACACAAGCTCACTTTATATCTGTTTCATGTCATCGCAGCTTATCGCTTCTTTCTGATTTGGACAATATTCGTCACATTAGCCAGTTATAAAACGTAAGATTCATAGTTCCTGCAAATTAACCTTACAACGAAATCTACGTCTTTCCTAAATTTGAGAATGCAAGCATAAAAAATGCAAAGAAGATAAATTCACTCTGTTGTTACATCTAGTGATTCCAAAGCCATCAAACCCCAGTGGATTTGATGGTTTTGAAATCACTAGATGTACCCTCAAGCCCTAGCATTAACGCTCTGCCAAGAGCTTTAGCATAGCTAGGGATATTATTAATTTCAGATTTTGAGAACAATCTGAAGAGGGAGTGCTTCCTTGTGCCAGGGTGTTTACAAAATATACACAGTTTTGTCAAAGGTTCGTTTTTCGGCCAAGTTTTTATAGAGAAGCACTTGTCAACCGTCTCAGTGGCACTATGAGCACCTTTTGAGCTCGTGTCAGTCTACTTTAGGAGCATTTCTTCTTAAAGCTTTATGATAGTTTGCTTTTCTCTTGGAATATGTGTCGGCTGTTCTTGATCGGTCGTTTAATTTGAGACTGAACGAAGAAGCCACGACCAAACTAAATAAAAATTGGAAAGTCCGTCAAATTACGATCGCAACAAAACGTAGATTAGCCAACACATTAGTCTTCCCAGTCGCAACGGTCCTGAGGCTTGGGCTATAAAGGCTGAAGATGTGACTAAAATTGATGCTTTTGAAATGTGAAGTTTTCCTGAGTAACCCACAAAACTAATGTACCAATTCCTGAAGAACTAAATATCAAGGTCAGATTGCCAAGCGCAGTAAAACATAGTATTCTTAAGCATTTTGGGCATGTCACTAGAAGAAAAGATGACAATCTAGAAGAACTTGTTGTTCAAGGAAAAGTTGAAAGGTCGCGGAAAAGGCGTTTTCCAAAACGTTGGTTCGACCAAGTATAGTATAGTATATCAAGTGGAGAGAAATTGCCAACGTCAAAATCTAATACGACAAACATGGCATCACGACACTTCAGCCATGAAGTATTCGACTGAAAAGAGTTTAGATAACCCCTAATAACTGGTGCATCACGGGAAAGGATCGTGGCGCCACAGCTAAAATCGTAGACTTCGGTGTACTAAACATGTGTGCGAAATTTAATTTAATTCCAACACATCGGGCTGAATATAAAATGCGTTCTTATACTTAATAAAATTAGGAAACCAATTAACGGTAGATGAGTTTATTAAGGAATACTAAAATGTATAGTACAAAAATCTACTCTTTTTAACAAGAAAGTAAGGTTCATGGAACCGTTTCTCTTCAGGAGCCTCTAGTGTTTTAAAAATAAGGATGTATAATGAGTTGAAAAACAAACAATATTTCATGGAAATTTTGCCATCAATAAAATGTAAATTAAATTACATTTCTAGGAGATGATTTGTTTGTTCAAATTACATCAGCATCGGTTATATGAATATTATCTAATAAGTACCTTTCTCTCTATCCTGTAAGATGACAACCAATTTAATAAAGTTATAAAAATATTAAATATTCATTATATCATCATGAAACAAACAAAAACAAACTGAATGAAACAATAATAAAATACTAAAAAATTTCATGCAGACAGCAATTAATCAAACTTTAGACTTTCTAAAAAATAGCAAGGATAACCTATATCTAGTTAAGGGGAAGGGGACATTTCTTCATCAAAGAAAATATACAAAACAAATTAATCACTATTGCATTCCACTGAAAATTATATTAAAATGTTAATGTGTGCTTTGTGCAAATACAGTATTGTTTCGTTTTAGACCTAGGAAGTCATAAAAAGACATAGTTTTCTCGCTTGTCTCTCAGCAGGTTCTGGCGCCCATAGGGGACACCACAAATATTGAGTTTGCCTTGGTTTTATAAATATTTAGATATGTAAACAGCAGAACAGGTAAAGGTGTTATAACAAATTCACATTGTAACACTCTTTCTTAGACCCTGGAAGTCGATCCACCCTTTCTGAGTAGCTATACCCAACCGGGATTTGGGTTTTGAAATATTATGATAAATTACAAAATTTTAATGTACATAATGGCTTACAGTAGGTTTAAACATAAAAGATTCTTATTTATTTCAACTATATTTCACCCTTTTTTCTTAAATGGAAAGTTGCATTTGAATAACGCACTAGTCGTTTTATTTTCAAAAAGAAACTACACAGAAGGATTTCAGGTTTTTTTATGACCTTAGGTCTTTCTGAGATTTAGGTCAACCCTGTTTTTGCTGAGTACCTTTTTTTGTTGAAATCGTAATCTGATTGAAATTTTCATTTATTTGAAAGCTCCAAAAATGATAAAAAAGTTTTTTTAAGATCGTAAATTTTTTAGAGAGCCAACCTGTACAAGTTTATTAAAAGTACTTCTTCTACACTAGTAATATTTACAGCAAAATGGGTATCAGAAGTTTTTAACTCGAGAAAATAAGATTTTACAATTCCTTATAGTTCACTTTTGAAATACAGTTAATAACGACAAGATTACCGACAAGTGTCTTCGTAATCTGTTACAGAGTACCAAGCTGATCCGGCGGATAGGCGCCAGGCTACGATCCGTGTGTGGGTTGAAGGAGGACGCTGGACGCGCGATGACGCCCACATACAACGGCGCCGCAAACACACGAATCTATAACCCATATCATACAACTGACATTGTACCATTAATCATGAGCGATTACGTCAGATTTTTAAGATTCCGAATGCTTCAAATTTATATCACAAACGAAAACAGTAGGTAGTCTTGATGCAGAATCTGACTACCTGAATGCAATTTGTCTTCTCGATTGCTTCATACCAATATAATATATAAATGTACTATATTTTTGCCTTTATTACTTTTGAGGTTAAATTTAGTATGAATATCAGATATAAAGAATTTTTATGTCTATTTTTATTTCGTGAATTTACATACAAATGTTCATGAGTGAAAACGGAAGCACTTTTAAGAATTTTCATAAATGTGTAAATTTTATTTCTCTTTCTTACAATAAAGATGTATTACTTTTCACTTTAACAGACTTAATTAATATTTGCTATTAATCTAATGGTTTGTATTTAAGTGAATTCATAAACAATCTACATAAATATTAAAGTTGTATTAAACCTTGTAATATTTTCAATTAAGTATCCAATGCAAATGTTATCAGCTACTTTTACTATCCGTGTTAATTAATTTTCTTTGTGAAAAGGGAACCTGCAAAAATTTTCCAGGTATGAAATTTTTACTTTTAATGAAATTGGTGTGTACTAATAATACTATATGGAAAAATAAGGAGTGAATCTGGGTATTGGAAAACCTTTATTCGAAAGTAGACGTTAAAAATAGAAAACTAATTTCTCAGTTTTCTCCGTTCGCATGTGGTTTGCGAGTAATGAATTTTTACTGTTCTTTTGAGGAGATGATGGCTTGCTGGATGATGACTTAAACAAGAAATAGGGAAGTGCATTTGTTAGCTTTTGGGTACGAGGAATTCATTTTTGATTTTGATTTTACTTACGACGAACGCTAGGAGGCGCTAGCACACAATCTTCCCACAATTTTCAGGTATTTTACGATTAAACGGTTGGATTCTGGTTTTTTGGGCCAGAGAATTCACATGTAATATTATTTTTTAGTATTTTGCATTCTCAAACAACCCTACAAAATTTCATTTTAATACGAGTATAAATGAAAGTGTAATTGATTTTTTTAATTTTAAAACATTAATATTAACAATATTCACTTATTTCTTTATTTATATTTACTGCATCTCAAGTAATTTAATTGCTATCCATGCTCTCACTATCACTGCATTCATACACGCCAGACGCCACACATTTCATCACTGGTTGTACTCTGCGACTGTTCCCTTGATTCTTCCGCTTCACTATCTTCCAAGTCAAACTGTTCTTTTTTATGGAAATTCATTAACCACCAACAACAGTATCCAAGCATACCATATAATTTTTGTCCCTTGTACCGCCTTTCGAATGCCTCTCTAGCCATTTCTCCAGAACCTCTGTCCTGGTGAAATCGTCCACCTTGCTCGTCGGACTCTATAGACAGTTATTCTGCCAAACAATCTACATGGTAATGCAGGAAAATGCGCTGTTAAAGGCATGGACAGTAGGGACACGTATGGTATTAAAGGCTTGAATCATATCACGCACTAGTAATTTCAGGTTTTCTGATCTTCTCTTCCCCAACCAGTGTTGTAATATACACTTTGTGTACCTAAGTACCTGCCAAGGTTCTTACAAATAAGAGTATCTGTACCTGCACCTCGTTAGTTTTTGTAAAATACTTCAGTACCTGCAAGTATTAAGTGTGTATTTTTTAATTATAAAACTTTTTACAATATATCACCAATGAAATATTCTCAAATTTTGTTAAAGAACGCAGAATTAAGTACCCACGGCTTGAATCTAAACATGTATAAACACGCAGAAAGAGTCTGCATTAACATTGCAGTTGCTATAAATGGCTCCAGCAATCTATTGAAATCCCTTGGTAGATCTTCGAACTTCATGATTCCATGAATAAAAAATAGGATCCACTGTTATACGACAAAGGACAGCTCATGGGTGTAAAATGGTCAGAGTTCAAGTTAAGGTTCAATTTTCCGCTATCTCTTCAACCCCTTACGCCACTAGAATTCAATGAAATTAGGCTTGTGTAACCTACTAGCCTATGGGTAGTACTACTCTACAAAAGAACTTTTTGCCCTATTGCGAAATTAGGCCTAGTTGTGTAACTTATCCTTTGTTAATTGTCCGTTAATGTTAAAAATTGTGTAACATCTTTTTGCAATTTCCCCAATATTTATCAATGTTTTATCAACTAAAATGCATTCCTCTTATTTTTTATTGTAAACCTTATATTTTTTATATAATTAATGGTGATAAGAGCTACTAATGTATAGATTAATTTTGCTGTCAGAGAGGATTGCCTTTTTGGTGATCTTGAAAGCACTGATGTTTACTTTAAAACGGAATGTGTTATAAGTGGGTGTCATCATAAGACTGTTACAATTTTTTTTAAGACTTTTCCTCAGTGCAATTTCCCTTAATGTTTAACCTAAAATTTTTCTTTCTTAAAAGGCTTTCCTCCAGTGTGTTTATCATATTTTTGTCATTCCAAATATGGAAGTGTTCATGGGCACACCCTTTTATTGGCCATTCCTTATTTGGTAATGTTTGTGTTCAGGCTATCTCATTGGTGAATTCAGCTTTATCTCGGTTTTCTAGAACTTATTGATAAGATAATCACTTTTGTCCTTTCAAAAAGTGAGTTGTAATTTGACTTGCAAATAGAGTGTTTGCCTTATTCCACTTTTAGGAAATTTCAGAACTCAACACCAAAACTATATAAACATTTTCTTCCTTCTTAACTTTTAGGTCATGTAACAAAGTAAACTTCCTCAATTCATTTGGTTTTAACAAAGTATATTAAAGGCGCAGTTGCCACTTGTACTGCATTACTTTTCTGCAGAAAGCGTAAGTCTGATTCAGATATCCATTTTAGTTAAAATATGTTATTAAATTATCGTTATTTCGATTATGTGAATTCATTGTATGTAAAATTGCAGAGGATTTCTAATTTCATAATTTTATTTTTATATTATTATGGGTTTATTTACAAATTACTTATATTATATTACTTATAACGGGAACTTCCTGACCGGATAGCTCACGGTGTTAAAAGAAGTCCCAGCTATATTAAAAATTTATTACACAGAACATTAACCTTAATCTGACTGAATCTTTGGGTCCGGTAAACGTCTGCTCTAAGATAGCAGCCGCCGTTTGAACTCGGCACAAGCGTCGGTAGAAATAAAAGACACAGATACAAAAGAAACGGAAGGTTATTTATTTTTAAAACACAAATAAGAATTGAGTGGTTCATACCAAACACAAAATGCAATGAATAAACAAACTATTATTTGTAAATAAACCCATAATAATATAAAAATAAAATTATCTCTGGGGATTTTTTAGATTGTCTTCTGATACTTCAGAAATTCTTGTTTGTAAAACGCGACCAATTGAACTATTTTTAATGCCGGGTAGGGTGCTGCTGTTGTACCATGACAATGGTAAGGCTGTGTTCTTGGATTGGAATCGTTGATCTTCTCCGTAGAGTTTGATCTGATGGTACGTTTTGTCAATATCGACATTGAAGATTACAGGGTGTTGAGTCTAACACCGCTGGTTGTCTTTGATGATGCGACAAATACTACTCACAGTTTTGTTGTACTGCTGGTTTCTCAAAGAACTTATTGATGTAATATTTAATATTTGGCATCGCTGTTTGTCGAAGACACCTCCTTTATATTCCCGAGATTGATAATTCGTGCATAAAGGTAGAATGTGACTTATCTAGGCTCTGTTTTTAGCGCTTCTCTAACGGAAGTAATCTGACGGCTGCTCGATTTCTTGAGTTATCTAATTCACTAGGTGTTTCCTTGAATGAGCTTTTCACTATAAAATTATTTGTAAAGATGAACAGTCGATGCAGTTACTCATATGCAAAAATATGTATGCATTAATTGAAACTCTAAGGCAAGAGGTAGGAAATATGTTACAACCGTGGCAACATTTCCTATGTTAGTTGGCTATCAACAGAGTAAATGACAGAATAACAACTCTTACTTTCTTTAAATCAGCTTATCCGTTTCCTTAAAAAATTATGTTACTTTAATTTTTGGCATTCGCATACAAAACGCTCCTCTGGAATGTTTAGATTACAGAAGCCGAAAATCCATAAAACTTTAGAATATAATGTATTCACTTTCGGCTAATCACCAATTCGCTTCTAAGTGCAGTATACTTTACTCTTCTAAAACGAAATAAAGTCTTTTGTTAGAATAGGTCGTAGAACAGGCAATTTTTTCACATTGTTGTGGAGTTTTAGATTCCTCAGTAACCAGGCGAAGACCTGAATTAGCTTAGCGAGGTACTCATTATTTATAAACATCAATTACGCGTAATAATATTGCAATCATATTTAGTTCGAATAAGTAATAATGTAAATTATGATGCCCGAAGCAGGCCAAATACCACTTTTTGGAAATTTCAGATTAAAGTTATAGTATAGAAGTTATCAAGAATCTTTCTACAAAATTAAAATTTAAACACGTTTAAAACAAAAGAAACTTTGTAGTTTCTCAAAATATCTGATAACAACCCATTAATCCATTTGCATAGCCTAGTGCAAGCTATGACATACTTATTAACATGTCTTGAGGGAATTCCATTTCTTCATTTCCTTAAAGAAGTTATTATAAATTACCAAGTCTTAAATAAAAAGATGGATAGTAGATGTGAAAGAAGAAATTTCACGCCTTGGAATCTAATCTGCAGGAAATGGGTAGATGGATCAACGATTTGACAGCGGGAAGCCATCAAGTCGTTCCCAAACTTGTGGAAACTAAATTGTTTTATATTAATATATCATAGGTAAAAATCGACCACCCAAGCTTACTCTTTTTCCATTTATAAAACTTCAGAATACGATATAGTATATAAGTGTATACAAATGATCTCCGTTGCAATTATTTCTTACAATTTATGAGCCTGTATCCCGCCTCTGTTGTACTGTTCTCGCGGCTTCTCAGATATATAACCGAATCAATTACGAACTAACATCTTGTAATTATCATCTCATGATTATAACTGCCGAGTTATAAATACCACTTTTTGATGTTATGGTAAGTGAGCGATTAACTGGAAAATAACATGAGTGGACCAATTTTTGAATGTATTAACCATTAAGTGGGATATAAAGTGTGTGTCGAAGAATACAGGCTACTAATATGTTAGAAACAATCAGCAAAAGATTTATGTATTTTTTCTGTTGCTCTAATTGATTAAAACCTAGAGAAAGTAGACTGACTGTAAGTCCTCGTTGGCTTTTAAAATTAATTTATTTTCTTTTTCCACCAGTTGAATACTACTGAAAGAATATGAATCTAACACCGCTGAAAAGAATGTCAAAGAATTATTTAAACATTGTCTGAAACAGTTACATACGATTCCAGCGGTTTAAGCTACTTCTGTTTACTAACTTTCTTACATTTGTTGTTATGTAATTGTAGAGAAATAAGAGAAAAATTTAGATTTACATAAGAAAAGAACATAGTAAAATAGAACAGTGTGACAAAAGTAGTGTAGAGAACTCTGAATCGGAATAATTCCAAAGTTTATTTTTGATATTGCTTCAGTTTATTTTATGTTCATTTTAATTATGTTGTTGAATACTTACACATGTAGGCTATAATACCCTAACTCGCCAAAATTTTATTCTTTTCTGAAGTTTTGTTATGATTACTTTGAACAATATCAGAATAACAATTAAAGAATAAATCACAAAATCAGACTTAGTTTAGGATGTTACTCGTACAAAACTGCCCTAGAATTGATTATGTACTTTATAGTCAAACATACGTACTTTAGACTAGCCACTAGAGAAATACTTTTGGAAAATTAACCTTTTGGGCCATCTCGGGAATGGTTCGAAACGTTAACCTTTTGATCCATCTCGGGAATTGTTAGAGACAGTAGATATGGTAAGGAGTGTATGGGGTTATTAAACTAGAAACATTTTCTGGAAACTCCACATCGATATCTCTACTAGGGTGCTACCAATTCAATTTCCGAGAATAATTTAATAAAGAATAATTTTAAGCCCAGTCCAATTTAAAAAGTCCAGTCTTGACAATTTCAAATCAGAATACGCGAATCAGAATACGGAAAACGACGCCATATTGGGTTAAACAAAGAGCGAAATTGTTCATTATTGTTACCTGTGTTGAATTTAATTAAATCCAGGTTTAGTATAAAAGGTTTTTTGTATAATTTCTCCCTCCTCCACGCAATTTGTATAATCTTTTGTCTCTAAAAGTATCTTGTGGGATACTACAACAATTCGTCTTCAAAGAATAATTTATTACTCACTTTATGTCGTTGCACCGTTGGATTTTCACAACTTAGCAGAACTCGAGAATCGATGAAATCGCGCAAAATATATGTACGAGGATGGATTTTTCCTACCTGACTGGATTTTTTTTATGTCGTCACTGTAGAATAAAAACGTTAAAACGCTGTTCTATCAATGCCTCTTAAAGTGGCCCAAACGTGTGAAAATCACATGGAGAGAGATCTGGGCTGCAAGGAGGGTGTTCAAGTTCATTCCCTGCCCATCTCCTGCAAGTTTTGTCGAGTTTGGTCATTTGGAATAATGTTTTGGACACTGCTGTAACTGATTTCAAGTTGATATGCAATTTCAGCGATTGTGTGCCGACAGACGGCGTGCAAAAGTCACGAACCGCACGAATGTTGTCATCCGTCAGATTCGTCCTTGGGCGGCGATCATGACTACCCTTTTCCGTCCTTTAGAGAAAGTTTTGTGTCAATAATACACACGGGGCTGTAAGATGGTGAATTCCCATAACTGACTATGTAATATTCCGAAAATTTGATTAAATAATTTGGATGCACCTTCTCGCTCATCTTGTTGAACACTGCCCTACCGACACAACGAAGCGCTCGAGTTGCTCCCCACTTCCTCATATCCCCAGTAACGCCTACTCAAGGTCTTACCGCCCTACCACAACTTTCCAGGATCCTAGAGCGAAATTCTTCGTTTATGTTTGATCCACTCTTGTAATCACCGTATATACAGAAAAAATAAGCAAATATAGTATATTTCAAATGTATTATATAAATATTGTATAAGTATATCTATTCGGATGAGGTTTCTGCAATCGATTTCGGGCATAGGATTTTCGATATCAAAATACAAATAACATTTCTACAAAGTGCCATAAGGGCTATATTACGAGGGTATATCAAATTTAAACCTAGAAACTCTTCGGACGTTCACGTAGCCATTGGAGCACAAACTCCTCCACCGCTTGGTCATCGTCGAAACGTTGGCCTCTAACACTTCCTTCAGAGGTCCAAAAAGATGAAAGTCACAAGGTGACAAGTCTGGACTGTACGGAGGATGTTCCAAAGTTTTCCAGCCGAATCTGCTTATTTTTGCCTCGTAGCGTTTGCTGAATGAGGCCTGGTGTTGTCGAGAAGAAGAATGACATTTCTGGCAGATTGCGTCTTTATTTTCCTTCGAAATAACAATTTTGCGGCACCCAGACGGTTGCAATCATATTGCGATTAATCGTGCGTCGATCGTGGAGAAATCGATGCGAAAAGCACCTCGCCGATCAAAAAAAGCAGTTGCCATGACCTTTCCGGCTGACAACCGCGTCTTCGCCTTCATCGGCTCACCGCTCTTTCTCCACACCATACTCGCCTGTTTTCACTATCACGATTTATTGGGCACTCCAGTAACTAATGTTGAGTTGCTCGCTCGGTGATTTACCAGAGGGTTATCGCCTATCGTCCTCCATGAGATTCCGGACCGCCTCGATGTTGGCTTCGGCCACGCTCGTCCTTGAGCAGCGATCATGGCTCTGGTTCTCGACTTTTACGCCCTTCAGAAAATTATTTCTTATAAATTAGACACGGGTGTTGTCCCCGAACTGTGCCTGTAATCTCCGCAAAATATCGGTTGGATTGCACTGCTTTCTCGCTCATGGGTTCTTTAATACTGAAGGTACCTGCTAGAAGTGGGGTCGTGGCTACCCTCTTCCTAACCGCCCAGGCTATCTGAAAATCAACCCCTCTGGCATTTTAAAAACAATCAGTCCCGTTTAAATTTGATATATTCTCGTATGCTGATGTTGGAATTGGGCAATGGCGCAAAGTAGTAATACAAGAAGTGTAGCCTATTTAACCATTAACAGTATAAATCACAGAATTTTACGACCTAACATGTCAGTCGAGAAACATATAACGTGAAAATAAATTAGGTACTATTTTGTTCAATCAATCATTTTCTACTGTACCAACTTTTTCAATTTCGTCAACATCCCATACCAATTCTTTCGCTTCTATTAATAGAAAATACTTTTCTACCACACGATATGAGACTCAAGTTGTGTCTCTATTAGTAGAGTCAATTTTTGCAAATAACATGCCTAAGTTCTTATTTTTTACTATCTAAAGATAGAGACTTGAAATCTTTTGTAATGCCTTCAGTACTGGACCAATATAAAATGTTATATGTTTAAAATGGGTGCACGCCCCCTCGGGGGGTTGAAACCCCCATTTTGTACCCCTAATTTAATAACGCAACAAAATTGAGCGAAATTTATGTTGGGAGGGTTCTTGAAGTCGCTGATTATGAATCCAATGAGAAAATTAAAATTCAAAATGGTGGACCCAAAATGGCGGTCCTAAGATAACGGCATTTGAGATTGAGAATGCGATTTACGCCGTTTTTATTGATTTTAGAGAAAAACTCAAAGAGTCAAAAAGTGTTTAAAATGTGATTTTGCAAAGGAATACACTATTTTGGTTACCTTATTATGTAACCCCTTCGCTCTGCCCTAGTAGTAGAGTCAATTTTTGCATTAAGGTCTTATTTTCTACTATCTAAATATAGAGACTTGAAATCTTTTGTAATGCCTTCAGTACTGGACCAATATAAAATGTAATATGTTTAAAATGGGGGCACGCCCCTTCGGGGGGGTTGAAACCCCCCATTTTACACTCCCAATTTAATAACTCGGGAAGTTTTCAATCAACTTGAGCGAAATTTATATTGGGGGAGTTTTCGGGGTTTCTGATTATGAATTCAATGAGAAAATTAAGAAATACAAAATGGCGGACCCAAAATGGCGGTCTTTGAGATTAGAAATCCGATTTACACCGTTTCTATTGATTTTAGAGAAAAATGCAAAGAGCCAGGAAGTGTTTAGAATGTTATTCTGCATAGGAATACGTAATTCCGGTTACCTTATTACGCAACCTCTTCACTGAGAAGCCAACTAGGGGTGAGTGAAGGGGGTTACATAATAACGTAACCAAAATAATGTATTCCTATGCAAGATGCATTCTAAACACTTTTTGACTCTCTGAATTTTTCTCTAAAATCAATAAAAACGGCGTAAATCGCATTTCCAATCTCAAAAACCGCCATTTTGGGTCCGCCATTTTGTATTTCTTAATTTGTAAGTCGGCTGCAGCCGCATTTAGGGCCTACGTAATAATAATAATCGCCCCCTCCCTCCCGCACAAGCTTATAGCTTCTGGGGCCTGGTCTCCAGGCTATGGGTTGTAGCAATTATTATTATTATTATTTTCTCATTGAGTTCATAATCAGGAACCCCAAAAATCTCCCAACATAAATTTGCCTCAAGTTGATGGAAAACTTCCCGAGTTATTAAATTGGGAGTGTAAAATGCGGGTTTCAACCCCCCGAGGGAGCGTGCCCCCATTTTAAACATATTACATTTTATATTGGTCCAGTACTGAAGGCATTACAAAAGATTTCAAGTCTCTATATTTAGATAGTAAAAAATAAGACCTTAATGCAAAAATTGACTCTACTATATAATAAAGAAAGATTTATAACTGAAAGTACTTCCATTCTGATGGGTGAGATATTTACCTTATTTAGTTCAAATATGTTGTAACGGTTCTTAGACATGTTAAAGAGGAGATCCTAGTCAGTCTTCTATGTATATCAGGCATGATTATTTATAATCATTTAATAAGTAACAAGTAAAGGATTAATATACAGTACACGCCATATTTATCTCTAGTTCTTAGGTCTTACCAACTGAAGTTTTATAGTATTTTTATAGTTTTATTATATAGTACCCGTACGCCCTTTCTACAATTGCCTGGCATGCGAGTCATTACTAAAGCAGCTTGTGCGTTCTCAGTCAAATACATAGTATAATTATCTTTCGACACTTTTTGAGTTTCATCAATAATAGTAGATTACTTACCGAGGCGGGAAGTAGAACATTACGCGGAGAGCAATGTTGCTGCCCGAGGCGCGAAGCGCCAAGGGCAGCAATTGCTCGACGCGTAATGTCTTCCCGCCGAGGTATGTATACTATTTTATTCACAATCGTACATAATTATGTTCTTACATTGATACCTTATACTTGATATATGTAGAACACAACACCAGCGTCTTTATTCAGGTGGCGATAAAATGACAATTGCTGCAACAATTGTCAAAGTAAATTCGTGTCACTACTAAACCATAGTGTATTACATTACAAGTCATGAAAGTGAAACTTTGCAGAAGAGGAGGCTTATTGAAGAGTACGAGGATGCGTAGCATCCGAGTATCTCTTTAAAGCCTCCGAGTCAAGCAGAGACACTTTCATGACCAGTGATGTATTATATTTTTTCTGAAATCGTTTTTCAAAACTAAAAATAGATTTAAACTGAAAAAATATATCAACATCAGAGTCGTATGAGAAGTTAATATCCATGACAATGAATCAACAACAAATCAAAAATATTTTGTTGTATTTGATTGTTAGTGTTTTTAATTATATTAAATAAACGTTTCATAAGATAAGTGACGATTTCTAATTCAATTGCAGTCTAAAAATGACAGATGAGTCTTGTAAAGTGACAGGAGTCTTGTAAAAATCATGAAAGTGACTAGTCTTTAAAGTGACACTTTCATGACCAACCTGAGTTCTGTCATGACAAGCTTTCTTGACGATTTCAGAAAAAATTTAATTACATTGCTCCTAATTGCCATTTACACGATTTAAAATGTCTGATAGTGAAACTGACGTAAGTTGCACACCACCGGAATTGCGAGAAGTTGCTAAAACAGTGACTGACTGTTTGTTACCTGCTAAAAGTAAAGATATATACGAAAACTTCTGCCATCTGTTGAGAATATTTAGAACGAACAAAAGGTAAGTAATGGATATTACTAACCAAGAGAACTCATTACTAACCAAGAGAACTTATTATTGACTATGGTGTATAATAAACTACTTTCTAACTTTTTAAACGTCAGTAATGAACACATTATGTATCGATTGTGAATAAATGTTATTTATCTTAGTCCACTGCAGGCGTAAAAGGTTTAATAGACAGACTGTAGTATAGTTAAATACAGCCAAAAAATATGTAATCGTTAAAACAACTTAATAACTTGAATTACAAAGAAAATCAGCCCAGATGTATTTTATCGTATTCAAGTTTTAAATGTAAATATTTAAGAGAATTAAAAGCCTTTATTAGTGCAATGAAGTTCTTCTTTACACACGCTTGCTTTCTTGGAATCAAATCGAATTTAGATGCCTGAAATAATTGAAAAATTTTCATAACTCAACCTTGAAATGTAATGTTTGATGCGATACCAGTCAGGAAATTTTAAACGCTTCGATTGTCTAAATCTCTTACAACGTACAAAATCATCTCATTCAAATCCATGTACTTCTTCCTTTGTTGGTCCAATTGTTTTCCAGTTTTTCATTAATTGAATGAGACTCATATTTCAGTAAGACATTGTTCTTTTAGCTTCTCAACGAATATAGATTAGGCATTTCGTGTATTATAGGTATAGTTGAGCCATTTCAAAATAAGTTCAGCTTCTTAATTCAGAAATCATTTTTTCAATAATCGGACTCTTGTGCCATTGAATTCTTTGAGATTGGATCCTTTGGAAATGGATCTTTTGGAAATGGACCCTTTGAGAATGAATTCTTTTACATGTAACAGCCCTAGTATCATATCTGATGATGGAGTGTCGTAGTCCAAGTCGGTTGTACTGTTGTCCTAGTGATTTATTATTAACATCAAATTAAATTATAAAAAAGCCTTATACTAAAGACCGGGTCTTAAATATCATTAAATTAATTTTATGATTAAAACTCAGTTTCATTCATGAAATCAGTTTCTTATGATTTTAACACGAATATCAGTCTTCATAATTATTATTGCCTGGTCATTGACAGAACAACAGGAGAAGGTGTCGCCTAGCTGTCAAACAATATAGTAAGATGGAATTTAAATTTCTCGAGCACTTCTATCTACTACCTGTCATGTATTCGTCTGTTTATCAGTGCACTCACAATTAAAGAATAAAACTATTTTTAGGTGAGTATAAAACCGTTTTACTTTAATTTTATATCTAATTACAATAATAAATTGAAGTACTAAATAAAACTCAACAAGAAAATTTCTTTTATTTTCTTTCAAACGTGTTGTCGTCACTTTCTTTAGTGTAACCTTTAACATTTTTATGTTCATCTTTATCTTCTCTTTATAACTGTTCTCGACGCTAAGACTGATGTGTTTAGACATTTACAAGTTCTCTCATAAATTTAGATTTACCGCAAACAGTAGTCGTCCCTCATCGATTTGATTCTTGCCAATTTAATTATTCAAATAAAGATTTTATTACCTAGCTGGAGAATTATACAGCATGCTGGAGCTTTTTACGACATTTTAAAACACAAATAAACAACTTGCAGGTATTCCACGGATCGTTTACGTAATCGATTAACACGGGAGGTTATTACATGAGAATTTCTATATTTGGATATAATTTTGTAATAAGAAACATAATTTTATGAAATTAGCTATAAACGTTCGACAATAGATGCTGGCACATGGCGTGCAAATGCAGCAAAGTGCAAGAATCTATTACTTCACTGCTGCATAATGACAGGATTTATTCGTTACTTGTGTAATATTGGAACCGCGTACAAGTTGAGATTATGCTTTTACAGAGAAATCTCATTACTCTGGTGTGGTACGAAAATATAAGAGTTCGAGGGAGAAACGTAACAGTGTTAATTATTTAGTATTTTTTTAGTTATAGTGAGAGTTATTTATTTCGTTACTCATCACTTACCTATCGTATTTAAGGAATACGATCAGTAAACAGAAGAAACTATGCAAACTCATTTTTAACTCGAAAGCTTTTAATTAAAAGTATTATCTTAACTTGTTATCGAATAAAAATTTGTAACTTTTATTTCATTGTCAAGAAATTTAGCTATTCGCTACTACACTATCCTTTTTTTTTCCTAGAGTCCTCTGACTTTGAAAGCGTTTTGCTCGAAAACTACTGAACCAAATTAAATATTTTAAAAACGAGCAAATAGTAAATTTATTTCTACATAAGTACAACATGAAAATCTTATATTTCTAACTGGTATACTTTTGTTTTTATAGGACTGTAATGATCTCTTGCTATTTACATATCAAATACAAATCATTACATACATATTACATATTAAATCATTACAAACACCACCAAGTTTATTTTAATTAGGTTAAGTTTGCGACATCACTTTGCAATCAGCAACACATGTTTTTGCCATCCGCAATTGATGCCTTCTTGCTATCAGCAGCAACTAACTTAACTTAATTCTTAGTATAAGTTTTTATTGTTTTAGCATGTAAGGAACCATTGAAAACATGCAAACCTCAATTTTTGTTGCTAGCACTTATTCTATGTTTGCATGTAAGGACAGTAGTACCTGCTATTTTTATGTTGAGGAATGCATTTAATAGCCTTCTGCATTATTCCTTTTAATATATCTTCAGCCTTTTTTTAACGAGGAGTGTTATGTAATGATCTCTTGCTATTTACGTATCAAATACAAATCATTACATACATATCCATCAGGAAAGCATTCAATGATGGGAACATTGCCATAGCAACAATAATCAACAAGCAGTAATAAATAAATATCTCATACAAGGTACACATCTTTTATTACTTTCTACCAATACTAAAACGATATACCTTCTAAGATAGTGTACTAAGACCCCTATAAATGGTCTTATCACAATAGGACTATACGTAATAAAAGGTACCCATTTTAAGGGACAATTTTATTGAAAGTAAGTTAACTAATTTTGTTCTCAGAAAGTATGTCATATATCACACTTTTCATATGTAGACATTATTTTTTTCAAAAAATGTTCCTTATTTTACCAGAGTCATTCAAATTTAAACGAGAATGATCTTTTTCAGCTTTATTGAAGAAGACAAAAATTAACTAAAAATAGCTCACTTTTCTACATAGTCTCCCCCTTTGTATGCACATTTTTCCCAACGAATTGGCAGTTTCTGTATGCCATCACTGTACAAAGAAACAGGGCGGGTGCGGAGCCAATTGCGCACAAACACTTCCACTGGGGCATCATCGTTGAAGCGCTGCCCTTCTAAAGCATCTTTGAGTAGTCCGAACTTATGGAAATTACACGGCGACAGGTCGGGACTGTATGGTAGGTGTGCAAGGGTCTCCTAGAATTTCCAGATTTCCTCCAAGTTCGAACGTGTTTGGTTTGCCGCATGCGGCCGGGCATTTTCGTGTAGCAAAATGACACCCCTGATGGGTTGTCCTCGCCTTCTACTCCGATAAGCGGCTTTCACTTGATCCAACAGAGTGCAGTAATAAGCTGCATTAACTGTTCTCTGGTCATGCAGAAAATCCAGCAACAGAACACCTTGTGAATCCCAGAAAACCGTCGCGAGAACCTTTCCAGCTGACAAACGCGTTTTGGCTTTCACTGGGGGAGCATCTCATCGTTTTCGCCATTCTTTGGTCGCCTGTTTACTCTCAGGAGTGTAATGATGCACCCAAGTCTCATCACAGGTCACAATGCGTCTAAGAAAATGGTCTTCTTCAGTTCGATATCGAATGAGATGCCTTTGGGAAATGTCGAGGCGAACGGTTTTCTGTTCTTCTGTAAGAAGACGCAGTACCCAACGAGCCGAAATCTTGCTGAAACCAAGCTCATCGTGAATGATGGAATGGATACTCCCAACGCTAATGTTTACCGCAGAAGCAATTTCAGTGACGGTGAGGCGGCTGTCATTTCCAATAAGGTCACGAACCGCTTGAATGTGTTCTGCCGTTAAACTGGTTCTGGGTCGGCGATCGTGAGGTTCATTTTCGACTTTCTCTCGTCCTTCAGAAAATGTTTTGTGCTAATAAAACACTCGTGCTTGCGAAAGGGTGTTATCGCCAAACTAGACGCAATCGTTGCAAAATTTCAGCCGATCAGACTCTCTCCCTGGCCAAAAACTTAATAATGATGTATTGTGCAACGGATGGATGTACTTCGCGCTCGCTCATCTTCGTTACCGCCACAGCAACGATTTTATTATTCCGCTTCCAAAACGGCGGGCTTACAATTCTCGTTTAAATTTGAATCTCCTCGTAATAATAAAGATGCAGAAACAAAAAAACTATTTTTAGTGACAAGCGGTTTAGACAAAAAATTGTTTTGTTTTCTTATTGCACTTTTATTGTTAAAATTAGGAACATTTTTTTGAAGAAAATAATGTCTACATATGAAAAGTGTTGATTTAGTGAAAAGGTTTTGACGCTATCTCTTTTAATAAACAAGAACGCATAGTTCGTTTTTTTTTTCATATAAATCTTAAATAAAACGGTTTATTGTCTGAAAGTTATTAGCTTAAAAACCGCAACGTTTCTTTCTAACCCCTACAAAAATCTCATAGATATACGATATATACTTTCTGAGAAAAAAATTATTTAACTTACTTTCAATGAAATTGTCCCTAAAAATGGGTGCCTTTTATTACGTATCGTCCGATAAAAATAAAAGTATACCACTTAGAAATATAATATTTTACTGTTGTACTATGTAGAAATAAATTTACTATTTGCTCGTTTTAAAAATATTTAATTTAGTTCAACCGTTTACGAGCAATACGCTATCAAAATCAGAGCACTCTAGAAAAAAATGGATAGTAGCCTAATCAACGATTAGTGAGATTGAAGTCGCGGTAGGGTCCTTGTGAAACATTGTATATAATAATTTTAAGAAAAACTGTTGTATTTAAATCTTTCCATAATTATATAGAATGCTTTCTACACGTGTTTCGGTTTGTTAGACTCTTATCAAGAGATACTCGTAATTTTCAGCAACTTTTCTTAAAACTAATAATCGACGATACTATGATTAAGTTATCACTTATAATATACCAAGTGCATTGATTATTGCCGGAAATTTTTTGAGTTACATTTCTGCAACGTCTTAATTGCACGACACGGAGTGGAGTGCAATTACGTTGCAGAAATGCACGAAATAAAAATTTCCAGGCAGAATCAATAAATAGCAGTCGAAATATTGTCCACATGACTGGTTCTTAGTTGAGTTCTACAATATCCCAAATATTAGGGAAAACCGTCCAAAGTCACCGGCTCAATTTAAGAGACTGTAAAAATACTCTATACAGATTACAGTTACATTACCAAGTACAGATCAATCGACATAAATAAAAGATGTTGAAAATTATGAACGTAAAGTTACATTTCAATACTTCTGTGTTTTTAATAACAGCATACTGAAAAATCTGCAAAACTTTTATCAAAAACAATCAATTATATCTGATCTGTTGTGGGTTACACATGCATATACATATTTTTCTAATAAATGTTTAGGAAAGAATCATATGCAACATAAATGTACACATCGTACAGGGTGATTCCATTTCAAAATATATGACTTTACTATCGAGTTGATTTTCCAATTAATTTATTATCAATACTTTTTAGTTTTTACCTTTAGTTTCATTATATTTTGACCACCCGCTTTATGTTTGTTATTATTGGAGATACAAAAATTTTTCTATAAAAGATGTATTGTTGTGTACTTACCTATATTTTTTAGAATATCACCAAAAAACATTTGCATACATAGATCACGTGATGCATGTATATTAAAAAATATATAAGTAGAACAGGAATTTTATAGGTTTAAGTTTTTTTTTATTTCCAATAATAACAAAGCTAGATTAAAATGAATATGAATAACCCTGTACAGAAAAATTTGTGAGCGTTTCGTGCGTAGCGTTTCGTGCTAAGCCGTAAAACTTTCTGGTTTCATCTGGCATTTACCTGCCGATTTTGGACACTTTATAGAATAAGATTTTTTTTTACACCAAATACAAAAAAACTAAAGCTTAATAAAATATATTAATTTAGATCAGACAAATAATGTTTTAAGTAATTAATCATGTGATTTTTTTGAACAGCTCCAGTGCTTGACGTATAAAAGGAATTTAAACAGCCATCGAATGTTTGATATTCAGATATGAGCAGGTAAACAACCTACCCAAATAAGTCATAAACGCAATCACTTTTATTCCACACGAAACGAGAAGACTTCAGGTAGATTTCCGTCGGTGGACGAAACGAGCCGCACAAAATAATATACTATCACGGTACAGAATAAGGGAAAACTTGGCAACAAAAGCCGACGCCAAATTCTTGATGTCATATTTGAAAAACCTTACTCTAAATACGTTTTTCATTCTGCAACCCATTTTGCTATATGAAAATAGAAACGCAGTAATTAGGGGAAATATTCATTAAAACGGTGATTTTACACCAGTGTTACGAAACTCCTACCTTAAGTGCTTTAAAAAAGAAGAAAGTATTTAAGACAGGATTTGGCACAAATTGTAAAAACAGCATGAAAATATACTATAAGCGGTCATTTAAAAAGAACGTTTGCAAAAATTGGTAATTTTTTGCACCCTCCCCCCTTTGTTCGTTTTCGTTCACAAACCTTCAACTCCCCTACCTCAAACGTTCACCATTCATTCCCCCCCCCCACAAATGATGAGTAAATGAAAATTCAACAATTTAACACACTTTTTGTTTATATTTTTGTTTAAAATTTCTAAATGATCCGAGAACAAAACAAACGTTCGCATTATTCTAACCCCCGCCTCCCTGACGTACGTTACCGTTCGTTTTGAATGACCCCCCCCTTTTCAGCGGACGTTCTTTTTCAACGGCCCTTAAGATGGCTGGCCGATTTTTCATTTTACAAGCTATAACTCTTCTGTTTATAGATTATTATATATCTGTAAGAATATTTTTGAAAATCGTAACATCACGCATCGGCGTGATTTCAGAAGTTAGGTTGAGTGGAGGATGAAAGCCCAGTTTTAAATCCTGCTTACGCTCATCCAAAGATCATTGTGTAATCAAACGGACAAGATTTCTAATTCTATAGAATAGTAGATTAGTACATTTTCAAAAGTTCGAAGCTCCGTTTAGGACCATTCAAGAAATATATTGATGTCAGACGGTCAAAATCTTGAAAACCCTAAAATTGGTTATGACATGCTTTAGACCGCAACTATGTAATCGCTAATGTTAAATGGTGAAGGCTTTGAGAAGTTTAAACAGTGAAATAACCTCAGAAACTGCCATCTGTGTCAAACAAATCTAATGTTACCTGTGACAGCTACTACAAATGACATGTTCATAAACGAATACACAATTGCCTATAATTTTGACATTTTCTCACAGAAACCTGTGATACCTTAAAATAATCCTTAAAATTGATCTATTTTATCCGAAGTGACATTAAATTTTTCCAGAATAATTTTTCCAATATACTTGCACTATTGGTTTCGTAATGATCTAGAACAGCAGGGCCAATATGATGCTATTTTTTTGTTATTTTATCCTATGCAGTTACACTGAAAAAAAAAGAATAATATAGCATCATCATATAGCCTTGCTGTCCTAAATCATTATAAAATCAATGGTACATAGTCATTTTTACTATTTTGTGGTAATGTTTTAATCTGATTTAGGAGTTTATGTATAGGGTTGGCAATACCGTTTTCTACAAAACTAGTCAAATCCACTCCCAACAACTCAGAGGAGTGCTAATGTAATGCTATCCTCGTCACAGTCGTGAATAATGAGAGTAAAGCATAACAACATGTGAACTGTGATAACGTCGTGTAAAGATGACGCAAGGCTGATCTTTAGCTGGACGGATAATATATTCAGTGTTGTGCATAGATACTTAATTTTAGTATCTAGATATCGGTACTGGTATTTCCTAATATAATGTATCTAGATAACGGTATTAGATACTTCACCTAATTACTGTCTAGATACCGATAAGATACTTTATCAAAACTCTAGATTCCAGTATTAGATACTTTTCCAAAAATAAAAATCAAATATAAAAACTGTCATTATACCGGCCCTCAGAACTTTATTTGATGCCTCAGTAGTCACTAATTCCAATATTTATTAATTTAATATTTTAGAAATTACAATTGTAGCTTAACAGTTGGTATTTAGAAGTAATAACATTTCAAATAATGTCACTTTTGTTTCTTCTAGGGGCCATTATATGACCTGCAGAACTAGTCGTTTCATCGGAGCTGACCTAGGTATTGCCGTGTTACATTTAAAAAAATCGATTTAATTATAAGATAGTTTACATACTAGTTTAGTTGTATCTAATTTAGTTGTGGGATTTTCTAAATGTTTATTAAGATCTTGATCTATAATTCCCAAACTCCCATAATAGTTGCTTTGTAAAATATGACATACGGCGGAATAATCTACATAAGTATCTGAAGAATATCTAATAAGGATTGTATCTAGATACCGTTTAATAAACACTCTTTTATATCTAAATACCGATAAATAGATACTTTGGAAGATAGATAATTTGAATAGATACAATTACCGTGTGCGGTATCTAGATACTATCTCAGATACTTTATATCTAGGTATACATTTAGTAGGCTGTGATTTTTTAAAGAAATGTTAAACTCAGCCAAAATCTTTAAATTTTTCTCTATCATGTTGGATATGCTAACAGCTAAATTATTTGTGCGCTTTGGTCAATATTTGTACTTAAAATGGCTTTTAGATCAGAAGCAGTGATGATCAATAATTGTCTAGGCTACCATGCAAATTTTCGAATAGATTAATATAAGAAATTAAACAAATCACTTCTTATTATTTGTAGTATGTTTGTCGTTGTATGTTGTTTTGTTTATACTTCACTTTCTTTGATAGCCGATGTATTGTTTATTTTTTTTAAATAATACGCTTCATACTTTGTTGTTATAATTATATAACTGTATATTTCATGTATACTATATTTAAGGTTATATTGGCCTTGCATTGTCCAAATTAAATTTTTATTGCGTCGATATGTTCGTAATTATATCTATCTAATGTATCGTATACTGTTTTCATGTTCAAATCAGTGTTTTCATTTGATAAAGAATAAACATCCTATCTTTAACTATTGATTGTTGTTAATTATTATTAAACTGCGAAGTGCAAATCATAAAATCACTATATTGATCTGTCTATACCGATGGAACGATCTTATCTGATATGCTTTTTGATATGAGATCAAACTCTGAAATTCTACAGTAATAAGCATATTCGGTGTTGACCTCGACAGGGTGCGTGTTTTATATCTTAGAAAGGTCATGACCCCCAAAACCCAACAATACCACAGGTGATGCCAAAAGTTCTTCAACTTTTGCTTCTTTGAATCAGTGTTATAACATATCCAAAAATCTACAGCGCACAAAGTACATCTAGGAGTTTAAAATTTTAATTTATGATTATCCAGACATTACCCACACAAGCTGCTCAATATGTAATATCAAGTGATAGTTTGGTTTATATGCTACTAAACCAATATAGAACCAAATGAGCTAAAATAAAATACAGTTCTGTTCCATTTGGAAATTCGAAGAATCGAGAAAGCTTATAATGTAGGTATTTTATCTTAAAAATCCAAAATAGCACCGACAAGTTGCTAAGGTAGAGTTTTTTCAATGGCAATACTGATCAATTTCTGATATACATTTAGATAGAGTGTTAACCTTAAAGTCTTTTGATCTATGTCACAGATAAAGATCAGAACTTACAACTGCTTACAATAATAAAATAAATATGTAATGAATTCAATTTGAGTAAGACACTCAAGTCATACAATTCAAGAGACTTAAATGGGATTACTTTATACTTAATGAAAATCAAAAATCTACATACTATTCATTTTAAATAATAAAGATCGCAATTTAGTGACACAAACAAATTTAGATATAAACCACCTCCTGTTGTGATAAATCGCAAGCATTACCAGCTTTAGTGATCGCTAATGTCTACACCAATGTGATATGCGTGGGTCCACAATCCGTTTTAATGTGTCATACAAACTTCTAAATAACCCATTCGTTACAAGACTTCTAAGCCGATTACTTTCAAACGTAATTAGTGTTGACATAATCTGAATATTTTTAAAATAAGTTTATCCCTTTGATATTCTGTTGAATAATAATAATGATCCATATGAAAATTTATAATAGCTGACTTTAAAAGACGCCTTTCTAATGTAAATAAATTGAATTTATGAGCACCACATTGACGACAAATGGGATTTAGGTAGTGAATTATTGGCGGCCTCCCGCGAGGAAATGGGTCTAAATATGCATACCTGTAATAATTTCTCAACTGACAGCGACTTGCATACGTGGACTTCTCGGTATGATAAATGAACACGGACAAGAACATAATGATTATCAATACCTATTAACTTAATGCATCTTAAACAGTAATGTTGGTATAACTTATTATGACTATAAACTGATTTAACAAAAGAATATTAGGTATAATATGAATATGAAGTTAGAACTTATTTGAAAAGTTTAGAATTACAAAGCAACATTTTCTGCAATTCCAAACTACGGAACTAGCTAAACGGACAACATAAAACAAAAGTAGCGTATAGCATATCCAATATATCGTCATTGCAATTTGCACACACTACATAGAAGGCATGCCAGTAAAAATGTTAAATACCATAGCAATCTTAGGTTTATTGTAAAAAACAATAACTGCATGAGTTTAGAGTTTCTGAGTTATCACGGATCTGATTTATTTTTGCTGAAAGCTGAAAGTTTTTATTGCATTGTTAAGATCAAAGCACACGTTTCCTATTTAGGAGCCTTAATATCCATCCATCCCTATTTACACCACCATAGAATAACTTTAACAAAGTTGTTGAATTTAAATGGTACATCTGTTTCGGACTTTTATGACCTTTCTCAAGAGCACACGAAACGCAGATTGAAGTATAAACGCATAGTTAAGCTATCGCCACTTACTTGACTTTTAACACGTTTTTGAAAGTCTAAAATTACCTATTATTCGAATATATAACATTCATTCTTCCTTTTCAGTTATATTAAATTTATTTTATCAAGGTCTATAAAATGGTTATTGTCCAATACAGTGGGAGGCCGGTTATCCCAGACGACTTTTTATTTATTACTATTCCATTATTATTTTATTTAGAATTTCTTATTTATTATTATTTTATTGCGGAGAACAAACATAATATTTTATACTAACCGAGCCACAACGGCTCTCTGCTGCTCAATAATTACCAGATTATTTAATGTATTTTCGTAATCAATTTAACAGAGAAGCTTAGTTACTTCTAGTTGAAATGAAGAACGCCTAATTTACTGATTATATTAATATAACAAACTCATTCAAACTTGCATTCGTAACTGCTTAATGAGATCATAATGCGATCTGCAATATTGTATTAATTGAATCTGCTGGAGAAAAGCAATTCCAAGAATGAGGCACACCATAACTATTCCATAAATTATTAACTATATTAACCCGACTCGACTATTAGTTAGATATACATTGTGTCCATAAAGTATAAAACAAATTACCTACTTGGAAGACTGGCTTCCTAGATTTAAACAAAGTTACTAACTCGGGAATTACAAATGACAACAAACGCAAGAATGATATCGGCGTTATTGGCTCGCATTTATCATTCTCTTGCATTTTTTGTATGTTGTATAGTGTTATACTGTTGAAAAGTACTCTGCAGAGAAAAATCGGCAATATGCAGTTTTTTTCGAAATCAAATGGAAGAAAATGATAAATTTGGCAATAACGTAGACACCTTTTTTGAGTGTGTTATTTGTAATTCTCAGGTGTGAGATTCGGTATAAGTCGACCAACTGTTCTTCTGATAACGAATTTGTTTCATACTTTATCCATACATTAGATATTTCATTCAGTAAAAACCAATAATACGTTGTTTCCAATCTGAATATGTGGAAAGTTGGCATAAAAAAGCTCCTAAGATCTGCCAGGTTCTCAACTGCTAGCACCAGTAGAAATAAATCTACGAGATGAGAGGTGATCAATATTCATCATAAAATGGTATTTCCACTGTCTACAAGAAAAAATACTAAAAAGTATACAATGTATATTGTTTCTAGTTTGTTGCTTAAATTTTATTTTTTCTATCTGCTATGCGTACTGATGAGCACTAATAAGTGCGAAACCGTGTATACGGCTGCAACTAACTTTCTCTTATAAATCTATTGCGCGAATTCCCATTATTGTCCCTTTGTTATGTATTTACATATTATGTTTTTCTAGTTGCCTGGTTGCTCGATAGAAGTAGTACTTCTATTCTAACAATTCTTGGCGTTCTATACTGTTATTAAGAACTTTTGACTGGGACAAAAAAGTAGTCCGATGACAAAGTAGCAGTGATAATAATAGACTTTGGAGGGTTCAATTTTGGAATCAAGAAATTGACCTGCGACTTCTTCTTTAATCTGTGTCGAAGACCAAGTCCAGATTTTCCCCCTAGTATGCACATTGACAGTGAGACTAGGAATCTACTCTGCTGAACCGAAATCCTTGCTCCGATTTGACCTTCGCTATGATATAAAGAGTGAACGCCTTTTCGTCTTCGAAAGGCGACGTTTTTTCCTAGTTTTCTTTAATAAATATTGGGCTGCATCTGTCCATTGTTTGTATGTACAAAATGTAGATCTTCAATGAAAATGTGCACGGGCATTTTGTCAAAGGCATAAAGGCATTGTCAAAGATATAAAGATTCCACATTTAAGTTATATAATTACAATGCACGTCAGTTTAAAGTATAATAACAGAATGGTTATCTTTTGTAAGGGTTTTCATTTTAAAATTTGAACTTTCCCGCCAAAGCTTTAAGTGTGTTAGGTTGGTAACAAAACAAAAATTATTATAAATAATTTTGAAGAAAATATGACGATGCAAAACTGGGCAAGTAATAGCTATTTGTATGTAACTTAGTACATAATGTAGGACTTATGAATTAGCCCAGTTTATGGCCGAGCAAGCGAAGAAGCGAGCAAGGCCCACAAAAAAAGTGAGTCTATAAAGTCCGATCATGAACGAGTTGAGTACAAAACTTTATATTCGGCTGCTAAAATTGACTCATTGAAAAAAATTGACTACTATATAAAACTATTCTTAATAGAAAAGAATTGGGCATGTAAAGGGTGATAAGATTTGAGATTGGACTCTTCGTTTTATAAATCCAAGTATTCATTGGTGGTTTTCTTTTGTTTTGCTATTGATAAACAGTCCAATGAAGTCTCTTGATATACGTAGAGTTTGGTTTACTTATAACAATTGTTAAGGAAATTCTTGCATTTTGGTTCATGCCAGTCTCATTTCGAGAGTGTACGTGTATTGTGATGATCATATTGAAAAAGGAAAAAAGAGTGTTACAGATCATTTTATGGAAGAAAGTGTACCAAAATCGACAATATTTCGATACATTAAACAATGGCAAGAAGAAACTTCTTGCCTTTCCGCAAGTCAGGTTCTGGCCGAAAAGGCTGAAGGTGATAAAATACAACATTCGTCGTTTGGAAGAAAGTTGAATATGAACCAGAAAGTTAATGAAACAATTCAAGTGCAGCCAGTCTCATATTGTAAGGGCACTTAAGAGTAAATTCCGGATGAAATACAGAAAGAAGATCGAAGTGCTTAATAGATCTGAGCTACAACAGCAACAAAATCGGCCAAGGTGCAGATACATGTTAGAGAAATTCCCAGAAAAGTTTTTTAATTTGGATGATGAAAATGACTTTACTTTCAAAAATTCTGATAAAAATGCGATTGAACTCTATTGCTGCACCTGATGATATTCAAATTTGAGAAAAAGTAATGGTAATAGGTAATAGGTAAGGTAATAAGCCGTGGTTAGCAATAACACCTTCTGGGAGTTTGAAATCGTTCTTGTTCTTCACGAATAGTCGTTAATCAGGAAGTCCATCTAAATGAATGTATTAAGAGATGCCTTATTCCAATCATTCAGGAAAATCATTCTGATGATAATTACGTGTTTTGGTCCGATCTGGTCTCATCACATTAGGCGAAATATGTAATTTTGTTTTGTAAGTAATTCTATAAGTGTCAATCCGAACATGATTGACACTTTAATTAAACAAAAAGATTATAGATTAGCTATCAAAAGAATATATCCCATTGACAATCAAACAGAAGACACAAATTACATATCTATACCATATTTTGACAAAATATCAGAAAAAAATTGCACATATACTAAGAAAAGCCAACAATTATAAAATAACATTTAAAACCAACACTAACACTTTTTCATTTTTATTTAATGCTAAAGACAGAACACATGATATCATGAAATCGGGCATTTACCGTTTAAATTGTTCTTTTTGTAGTTCGATATATATTATAATAATAATAATTACTACAACCCATAACCTTAACCAAGGCCCCAGAAGCTATAAGCTTGTGCGGGAGGGAGGGGGCGATTATTATTATTATGTAGGCCCAATGTGCGGCTGCAGCCGACTTATAGATGGAACAGCGCAAATCCCACATTTGTGTTACAGCTAAGGGAAACTGCAGAAAACCTTAACCAGATCTGCCAGCGCCGGGAGTCGAACCCGGGCCGCTTGGGTGAAAGTCCGGCACGCCAAACATTACACTACCAAGGCTGTTATTGGGCAAACACTTCGAAACTTTGACATAAAGAACACGTACGTCATTACAAAAATAAACATCCTGAAAAATCTAATTATGCCAAACACCTTTTAGAACAAAATCACACAATGACTCCTCAAAATAATATTAAATTCTTACATTTTTGTAATAACAAACGCAAATTAGACATTTTAGAAGCCTTTGAGATATACAAACACAAACTCAGGGTACCTTTAATGAATGAACAACTTGAGCTCAGTAATTCTCCGTTACTTGAAGTATTATATATTTAATTCTGATTATTATTATTATTTTATCTAGTTACCATTTTTGTATCTAACTTAGCGACGTGTTTGTTTATAATTATATTACCTTTGATAATGACAGCATAGCTGTCGAAACAATATTGTCAGGTTATATTTTAATAAAACTGTGAAACTTTTACTAATCTTGATTTATTTCATGAAATATGTAATTATCAGTTCTAGCTCACTTATCAGCCGAATGTTGTTTGTGGTCAAGAAAGAGAATTTCCCCATGCGTCCCCAGAACAGCGGACCTATTGAGAACTTCTGATCTATTCTAAAATGTCTTGTTGGGAAAGAAAGGTTGGGAAGCTAAAACTAAAGAGAATCTTAAAAATCCAATACTACTAAAGTTAAAGATTTGTATGTGTGTCCGAGCCCAATTCTCGCGTTCTATAAGGGCTAGAGAGATGGGCTTGGGCTCATTCGACGCGTAATTTGCCGAGGATAATGCACGACCGATGCATTTTAAATTAGGTTATGTTTTAAAAAAAAAATTAAATTAGGTTATGTTTTAAAAAATCGATAAATGCTGATTCTATCGTACTATTTAGTGCTATTGAGTGCGTTGAATCGATTGGAGATTTATGTAGGTCATGTAAATACTGACCTACTTTAAAAAAATCGATAAATGCTATTTCTATCATACTTAAGTGCTTAGGCCCGTAGGGCACATTATCCTAGTATAATTTTATATTGCTCAAGAAAGTAGATATGAACCTCGTACAGAGAATGGTGGAATGTATGCCCAAAAAAACTGGATTATGTTCACCGTTCTTGAAAAATTTATCTTTTTATCATTCAAATTGATTAAAATGTAGTACGTACTATACTTGGATAAAATTTATTCAAATCGAAACGTTATTCTAGTTTTTATACGAAAATAGTCTCAAATCTTAGGATCACCTGTTAATATATAAAGGATGTTTCAGGTAAACTATCGCTATTTTTGGCCACAAATAATTAAACGAGTTTTAGAACTAGATTAATAACAGAAACTATATTAAAAAACTCGAAAAAAAAGACTTTTTATAAATAATTAAATTATTCCGAAAAGGGTCCTTTTTTTGGATACAATCAGCAAGTTGTTTCGGAAGTTCTTAAACAGACTATTTCCCGATTCCATTACCACTTGGGTTGAGATTCTTTTCCAAGTTGAATCCGTCTTCGCCTTGGAAACTGGATAACTTTTCACTGGTTCATTAAGAAGCTTATACTTTGATTTACAGAAAGCCCAATAACTCTCAATAGGTCGATACTGAGATAGATTTGGTGGATTATCTGTCTTGCTTACAAATAGCAATTTTTACCTTTCAAGAAATCTTCCACTTTCTTCGAATAATGCGCAGCTGCAAGATCAGACGAACATAAAATAAGCTTGTTGCTTTGCTTTCTCTCTAGATAGAGTAAAAGCCGCTTCTTAAGGCACTCTTCCAGGTAGATTTCTCCATTAATAGTGTCTGAGGTAATGAATGGCTCTGAAACAGACCGAATACTTGCAAGCAAATTTAGTCTTCTATTGTTCTTTAGCTTCTTCAGGGATACCTTGATTTGACACAGAGCATTAAGATTCCACACCCGATATCTGAGATGTACCAGCAAACACGTAGATTTCATCATCAATTACAAAGAAGAAGCGCATTTTATGGAGCGTCCTAGCACCCTTTTTAATGCGTTAAAGCTAGTTAGCACCGTATTACAGCTATTTCTGCTTCCTACTTGTTTTTATACCGTTTTACTTCACTAGTGTTATAATGAACTTTATTGTCAAACTCAAATGAATGAGTTCTAATAATGTTCGTATCCAAGCACTCATAGATAAAAAATAAAACCCAAATAATCTTGAGATTACGTTTATCTAGCCAATAAGACTAGCCAGCATTTTTGTCACCATGGAAGCACAAACCGGATGGAATGCTAGTTTCTAAGCGATGATATCACTTATTTGAATTACGGTGAGTAAAAAGAAGCTTAACCTTTGAAAATATGTTTTTCAAAAATGGCGAATCAGATCAGAAAAAATATGGGTATTTCGTTTCCTATAATGTAGAATATCCCAGTCAGAACCGTAGTGTTCTTTTAATTATAACGTAACGCTTAACATAACAGGGAATCCGTAGACTCTGTGGATCTGCTTCTCCAGATATCTCGTCGTTTTATCTTCCAAAATCCTCCATATAGTGTACAAAAATCAATACTCAGCTTACAGGTACATCTTCCGGCTGATCGTGAAGTTTTACATGCTAAGTGATTCAAGAGCCGTTCCAAATTTCTTTAGTTATATCATAACGATATCGAAAAAAAGGCACATAAATGTATATGACTTCGTATAATACGTTCACCCATACAATAGAGAAAAGCCCCGTAACCCTTCTGTAATACTATTAACTATACTCAATGGTTCTACGAAACCCTCAAATTAAGTAATAGAAAAACAGAGGAAAATTGTCATATCAAATGATATGCGACTACCTAGCGAGTGAATTTTGGAAAGCACATTCATATATTTATCTATATTGTACTTTGATTTGTTATTTGTCATACTTACATACAATAATAAATAACTTAAATTAATTAATTTTAACTTACTTCCTTCAGGGGTGTTTTAAAAGGCAAGAACCGCGTCCCTGGTACAATGTTTCCCATGGTAGTGTACTTGTTCCATCTGCAACAGTGAAAAGAAAAACTACCTTATAGTATCAATCTTACTGCATGTGTTCTGGCATTCCGAGTGATTAAAGGCTGCTTTCTCTCAAACACCGGCATTGTATATAAGACATTTATAACATATTTTAAGCTTATGAACAAAAATAATGTGTAATCATTAATCTTTCAATGAATAATTGCTGATTACTTACAGATACCTTCATTTTTCTACTGGATACCTTACAAGTCTTTGAAAATTATTTAAATATCTTTAATTTTTTATGTCCCTATAACATGTTGTAGTTATTAGGAGGGTTAATTTATATGTTTAATCTTGTCACCTAAGTAAATAATATTGAGTAATTTTTAAAAATGAATAGATGCTTCAGAATAATAATGTACACAAACTGGATAATAACTTTTACGAGCTTTTTACAGGATAAATAATATAATCGTTAAATCTAATGCGGTAAATTTCAAATAAATTGATTATCTTATTAACGTCAATAATGGATTATTCTCGAATAGAATACATTCTGATAGAATGTAGAGAATTATTGACATTATAAATTAAAAAGTATTCTATTGGATATTTATTTCTGATAATAGTTGCTGAATGGTAAAGTTAAGTGGAAAAGGGTATAGAATAGTTATTTTCACTACAAGTGTGCTGTCACGTCAATTCTTAGGTTCGAGGCCGAGATTTAAAGCACAACGTGTTAATGAAGTGCTTTAAAAGAGGACTAAAAATTGACAGTATCGACGCGTATCGAAAACAAATTTTGTTTTCGTTTACGCAAAATTCTAAAAAGCATTGATTAGAAATTTACTGTTTCATAGCAAAACTTTTACCTTTGACAGTGAGCAATGTCTCATCGTACTTTGAACTCACCTTATGTGGATTAATGTGACTTTATGGTATACTGGCTAGTAAACATCTGTTTATTGAGCTCTGTTTCTATGGGTAAAGATCCTTTTTATGGGCTAGCTCGTTATGAAGCCCGTAATAGTTATTTACGTGCCAAGTTTTGTAAATTATTCTTTACGGGTGAGCTGGGAAGTTTGTGGAGCGAGCCTCCATAATCCAGTGAGCCCAGTAAAGATTAATTGCAAAGCTGTCGCGTACAATGTTTTATTTCCACCTTCTCCAGCGGTTTTTTATGAATTGTATATTTTTTATAAAAAGACAAATTGTAATCAAAGATGATAGCACAATTTATAGCTAGGCGTTATCATGGTGTTGTGGTTAAACAACAAAGTAGTTTCCACAGCTTTTTGTTGATGAACATTGGCCTATTTTAGAAGCCCGTAAAATTTTATAGGGCTGTAGTTGTAACTACTCATTTACTTAGTTACCATAAATGCCTGTAAAGTGTCATTTACATAGAAAGTGAAAATAATAATATATTATATACTCAAGGACTAAAGTGCATCTTTTAATCCCGAATGTGAGTGTAAACACATGAGGGATTAAAAGGCACTTTAGTCCAGTGGTATATACGCTATTTTTTGCACGTCCTAAAGGACTTAATCTCAAAAATTCAAAATTTCTGCCAAAAATTTCGTTACATGTCGTTCGGACAATTGAACTCTGCCAAAATCACATAGTTTTAGGATAATAAATCCTAACATGTACCGTGATTACTTTTTTTTGTTGTTTACTTGTTGTTGTTATCATGGAAACACTTTACTCCCTCAGGGAGTAAAAGTGCTACTTTACTCCCTCTTTTGGAGGGATATAGAACGTGCAAAAAAATTATTACGGGCTCGTTATCATCAATACCATAGCAACAACAAACATATTTATTTAAAACATTCATAACTAGTGAGAATGCGCAGAGCTAGCATTGCCATGACGAACAAAAACAACTGTAAACTAATTTATTTTTGAAAACTAATGTTGACGTAACACATTAGTTGTCATAAAAACTAAAATTCTAAAAGTCCTAAAATTTTTCGTATACAAAAATTTTGCTAAAAATGTTTATTTTTTCGTAAATTTTTAAAAAATACAAAATTTTTCATTTTTCAAAAATTTACCGAAATTTTCGGTGGTCATTTTGACCACTTTCCCGAAGAGATACAAAAAATGTTTCAACCAAAAGTTTCTTAGAATTTGATGTATTATAAGATTCCAAAAAGAAAAATTCAAAAAAGTCAACAGGGAAAAAGGCGACAGACCGACAGACAGACAGACAGACTTCACGAATTCAGAGACGAACTTTTTGTTCGACGAATATTATATGTTACATATTGTGCTGTACTGCTTCAGTAAATGACGTATGACATGGCGTATTTCAAGTAATTTTGGAAGCAGAGGTGATGGTCCCACAAAGCTTTTTTCAAATCAGAATATTAAAAAGTTTTCTCATATGGATAGAACTTTATGGCAGACACTGTATAATGCTGTTGTTTTATTTAAGATATTTTCACTAAACACTGCATTGCATCTTGTGGTTTCTTTCTCTTGAGTCTCCTTGGCTAATATCTATGGTCTAGGAGTTGAATGGCCTCCAGGTTGATATGGCCATAAAGCCAGTCTCTATTTCAAGCTCCCAGTGGATGTCATTTCTTGCGTATTATGGAGCAGTGACAATGTCCCTTAATACTCTGTTTTGGAATCTTTCACTGTGTTGGAGTACGGAATTGTTCTATGTATTTCTAATAGTAGGAATTTTATACCTACTTGTGAAAATTTGAACAGATTTATCTTTGTAAAGTTTAATTCTTAATTTTTTGGTCCATCTATTGACGTTGTCAGCAGGAATTTGTAATTTATTTGCATCTTCTTTGGTTGTACCTACTGCTAATATTGCAGTGGCATCTGCAAAGGTTGCGACTGTTCCATTACTCAAATCCACACTAACTCTTATGGGATTGCAACGGAGGTAATGGAGCTCTATCAAAGCAAGTACATTACGCACCCCCACACTTTATCACTCGTGCAACTTTCATACCTTATCATAAGGAGCTCAAATACAATTGTACTAAACTTTTTAAATTCAGTCGTAGTCCAAATTTGAACCCGTACCTCTGAATAAAAATTGGGATAGGAAACAAACCTGGCCGTTTTACAGATAATGTGCTTTTATTGGCAGAAACTAGTACATTTTTACAAAAAAATGGTTACAGATCTAATAACTGAAAGTGAGACTAAAAATAAACTTAAAAAAAACTGGAAAAAAACAAGATTATCAAGCAACGGTGGCCCACAAGATCTAATATCTGGGGAGAAGATGAAATTAGTAAAAGGGGCAGTATACCTGAGACAGATCAATACAGAAATTGAAAGAAGAATTACCATAGATTTGAAGAAATTTTGGACTACAAAGAAGATTCTAAGGAGCAAAGTATCATTATACTTATTATCTTGTATAGCAGCAGGAACTAAGAGTAACCCAAGCAAAAATCGAAAAAAGATCAATACTATATAGGATTCAAATTAAAGGATAAGATTAGATTGAAGGAAATCAGAAGAAAAACAAAAGTAGATATGGATTTTTACCAAAACGTTCAACAACATCCAACTTACTAGCTTGTCTAAATGAATAGACATTTAATCATGATGAAGGACAGCCAACTGATGTAATATATCTTGATTTTGAATAGGCTTTTGATAAAGTTCTACATAATCGAAATCAGTTTGGGGTAAGAGGTAATTTACTTCAGTTGATAGAGGATTTTCTTAAAAACCGATGTTACCAAGTCGGAGTAAATGGTAAATCAAATCAACATAAAGTGCTAAGTGGAGTGCATCAAGGATCGGTCTTAGCCCCCCTTCTCTTTGTAATCTATATCAGAGACTTAGCTAATAACATCAAAACTAATATAATCTTCTTTGCTGATGATACCAAGCTTTTTGAAAACCCTTGGAACAATACATAGAGCTGAATGATGACTTGAAGATAATAGAAGAATGGACAGTTACTTGAAAAATGAAACTAAATGCAGATAAATGTACAGTACTAAATATTGGGCCAAACAACAACAGCCAATTATATAAATTAAACAACATTGAACTACAGCATGTCAATCAACAAAAAGATCTTGAAAAAGTCAATTCTTTCATTACTTTAATTCAGAAAGAATTCAAGAATAAATCTTTGGACATGATTTTAAAATTATGCAAGAGTTTCATTAGGACAAAATTAGAATATGCGCATACAATATGGAATCCTTAATATGTAAAGGATATAGAGGCATTAAAGAAGGTACAAAGAAGAGTTACAAGAATTCCACCAGAACTATATCACAACAACCATATGAAGTAAAACTAAAGAAACTTCAGTTAACAATGTTGCGAGACGATTAAGAGGAGACATAATTGAAACATACAAGATAGTTCAGGGATATTATTCTGGTAACTTAGAAATATACAATTACAATTAAAGAGAACAGTTAAGAGGACATTCAAAAAAACTTGAAAATGAAAAAACTGTTAAGCTACCACAAAGAAGCTATAATATAAATAATATAATATAAATAAACCGTGTGGTATACCCCTGGAACTCTCTCACTCTCAAGAAGACACTATATCAGCACCATGAATTCTTTTAAAAACAAACTCGACAGAGAAAACATAGGGACTCTAAACATTGACTATCGATTGTGACAAATTGTGCTATTACAACTATCTTTCAAACAAAAACATTTAAGATACACACAAACTAAACAAATAGGTAGTTTCATCAGTTTCGACCGCCTATTATATACATAATAATATAATAATCATGGAAGATACCCCTACGAAATGAGCTAACCAGATGTAGATCAACATGCAACACACAGTTGGTTAACGACAGCCGACATACCCAGAAACTAAGCGTTTTATGATAACTCTACAGGACCAAGTCATTCCTACAAAAAACTACAGAAAGTTTATTCTTAAAGATAACACAAGTAAAGATGACTTGTGTAGATAATGCCAGAGTGATCATGAAACCATACAACATATTACAAGAGTATGCACAAAACTAGCTGCAACAGGTTACATACAAGCATCACTATGAAAACATGGGCAAAATAATCCACACCAAGATAGCACAAACTCATTATTATAAATATAAACCATGTCTGGTTTAGTCTTAGAAAACAGAACTCACAATTTATACTGGGATAGAACCGATATTGACGGATAGAACTGTGCAACATAGCAACCTGGATATCACATTAATTGATAAGGAAACAAAAATAGTGCAACCTATAGATATAGCTATCACTAACTCCCATAACATGCAAACAACCTATATGGAAAAGATACGAAAGTACAGAGACCTGGGCCCTCAGATACAGTAACAATGGCACATGGAAACCGTGCATATAATACCAATAATATTATCGAGTATATCAGTGTAATACATAAAGAACTAAACGGTAACTCAAAAATAATACAGATCCCGATAAGAACGGATATCCAACTGCAGAAAGCTGTTATTCTAGACACAACTCCACAACTGGAATCGTAAGAAAGTTCTTAGAGAATCAAAAAATATATGAACCCCAGAAAAGACAAGCCTGCGAAAAAATAAAGAAAAACACGTCATCAGAATAATAATAATAATAGACAATGTAATTACAAAGAGTAAAAAATTAAAATACAACTGGGCACCTTATGAGATTACCAGAACAACGATGGGCAACTAGAGTTACAATTTGGTTTCCGACAGAAGTGATTAGGGGAAGAGGACCTTCAGAAAGATGCTGGATGGATGAACTAGGAAATTATGCAGCAAGAAACAGGAAACAAGATGCAAGAAATAGAAAGACATGTAAGGAGGAGGGCTTTGCCCTACTCAATACAATATTTCTTTAATATTTAAAAAATATAAATATATTATATGTGTTTTAAATATTTAAAAGATTAAGAAAATATTTATAAAATTTTGAAAATGAAATATTTAGAAATATATTGATATATCTCTAGCAATACATTCCTATGTGGAATTGATGCCGCTCTTTAGAGCTCTTTTGACTGTATTAGTGGGATGGTTCGTCACTCCTCTCCACTATTCTTTATAGGTCGTTGTGTTTCTTTGCTTGCTCTGCTACTTTTCTCCATTTTTTTTTATCTTTTATTTTCTCTCTCCATTTATCAGTTTTCATGGTTTTTATGTCATTTATTACTTGGTCTTCCTATCTTATCTTTGGTCTCCCCTTTGGTCTCGTTTCTTGTGGTTTCCATTTCATTATCTTCTTCGTAATTGACATATTAATTTGTCATATTTTGAAACGAATATCAAACAAATATAAATATGTATTATATATAAATAACATTAAAGAAATATTTTAAATAATATACATATTAACTAAATATTTTGGCGAATGTCGAAAGGAATATTTATATAATATTCCTTTGTATTATGTATAATATATAAATTATTATGTATTATATATAAATAATATTAAAATAATATTAAAGAAATATTTTAAATAATATATTAACTAAATATTTAGGCGAATGTCGAAAGGAATATTTATATAATATACAGTGCTATTAAATTAACTTGCAATATGTAAATACATTTCCCTATGTTGCATTTTAAATTAATCGAGTCAAAGCATTATGTGCACATAGGCAACCAAATATACAGCATGGTATTTTTATCATTTCATTCAATCTAAAATGCCGGTAAAATCAAACAAATGAATTACTTAGTAAACTGTTAAATCAATTATTTAGTATTAAATTATTTAGTAGGTATTAAAAGGTACACTAAAGAAGAAAAGGTGCAAATGTGTCTGTGGTACTAAAACAACAATAGCTTACAAATGGCTTGATTTATTTGCTGCTGAATTTCCAACTCGCCCTATCTCACATCCTTCTACAATTTTGCAGACATTTAATAAATTAAAAAATGAAGGGTGTATTACTGGTCACTCAAATCGTAAGCAAGCAAGAACTGTATTAACAGAGGAGATGAGACTGAATATTTACGTTACGTTCATTAAGTTACGTTGCTTCAATTTTTGAAATCTTAGCCTGCACTGCTCGAAATGCCCAAGAGTTAACAATACACAATCATCAGCAATTATTTCAAATTTACAAAATTAATAGGACAGATTTTTGCAAAAAATGTTAAATTTATTAAATATAAATGAACAGTTATTACACAAGATTTGTTTCACCGATGAAGCTACCTTTTCTCTAAATGTAAAAGTAAATTCACAAAATTACAGGTACACTTTATAATTCTCAGTTCAACTAACTTGAGTGTAACTTACTATAACTTATTACAGATATATTATTAATATTATTATTATTAATTATTATTATATTATTATTAATTATGGAGTTATGTTAACAGTTCTGTGCAGAACTCTTCGAAGGCTACTCGGAACTCTGCTCAGAACTATTGTTCGAGATCAATAAAAATGACGTGTTTCTTAATTACGAATTTTAAATTATTTATAACAATTAAACTATTGTTAATTATGGAGTTATGTTAACAGTTCTGTGCAGAACTCTTCGAGGGCTACTCGGAACTCTGCTCAGAACTATTGTTCGAGTTCAATAAAAATGACGTGTTTCTTAATTACGATTTTTAAATTGTTTATAACAATTAAACTATTGTTAATTATGGAGTTCTATTAACAGTTCTGTACAGAACTCTTCGAGGGCTACTAAGAACTATACTCAGAACTATTGTTCGAGATCAATAAAAATGACGTGTTTCTTAATTACGAATTTTAAATTATTTATAACAATTAAACTATTGTTAATTATGGAGTTATGTTAACAGTTCTGTGCAGAACTCTTCGAGGGCTACTCGGAACTCTGCTCAGAACTATTGTTCGAGTTCAATAAAAATGACGTGTTTCTTAATTACGATTTTTAAATTGTTTATAACAATTAAACTATTGTTAATTATGGAGTTCTATTAACAGTTCTGTACAGAACTCTTCGAGGGCTACTCAGAACTATACTCAGAACTATTGTTCGAGATCAATAAAAATGACGTGTTTCTTAATTACGAATTTTAAATTATTTATAACAATTAAACTATTGTTAATTATGGAGTTATGTTAACAGTTCTGTGCAGAACTCTTCGAGGGCTACTCGGAACTCTGCTCAGAACTATTGTTCGAGTTCAATAAAAATCACGTGTATCTTAATTACGAATTTTAAATTGTTTATAACAATTAAACTATTGTTAATTATGGAGTTCTATTAACAGTTCTGTACAGAACTCTTCGAGGGCTACTCAGAACTATACTCAGAACTATTGTTCGAGATCAATAAAAATGACGTGTTTCTTAATTACGAATTTTAAATTATTTATAACAATTAAACTATTGTTAATTATGGAGTTATGTTAACAGTTCTGTGCAGAACTCTTCGAGGGCTACTCGGAACTCTGCTCAGAACTATTGTTCGAGTTCAATAAAAATCACGTGTATCTTAATTACGAATTTTAAATTGTTTATAACAATTAAACTATTGTTAATTATGGAGTTCTATTAACAGTTCTGTACAGAACTCTTCGAGGGCTACTCAGAACTATACTCAGAACTATTGTTCGAGATCAATAAAAATGACGTGTTTCTTAATTACGAATTTTAAATTATTTATAACAATTAAACTATTGTTAATTATGGAGTTATGTTAACAGTTCTGTGCAGAACTCTTCGAGGGCTACTCAGAACTATACTCAGAACTATAGTTCCAGTTCAATAAAAATGACGTGTTTCTTAATTACGATTTTTAAATTGTTTATAACAATTAAACTATTGTTAATTATAGAGGTCTGATTACAGTTCTGTACAGAACTCTTCGATGGCTACTCAGGATTCTTCTCAGAACCGTCATTTTGACAAACTTAATTTTGAGGTAAATTCTTTGTTTATATATTTGTTAATTAAGCGGAACTATTCAAATTTTTTATCAGGAACTCTAGAACTCTTACAATTATGACGAAAAATGCCATCAGAACTCTTTTTTGCGAAAATAAGGGTGCTGCGTGAAGTTAGCACCCTAAAATCAGTTTTTCGATTTCCGAGCTTAAAATACCAGAACTTTGTTAATATTGTAAGGAACTCTAGAACTCTACTTTATTTATTCAGAACTCTTAGGATTTTTTGGTTTCAAGAAATTAAAGGTGCTAAGTTCACACGAGTCCAGGTCGTTAGTTTTTCTGAGATTGTAGAGAGAGTAGGAACGTTTAACGTTGCCATCTGCCTAGATGGGATGTATTTTATGGTTTCAGTAATTCTATCCAGACCATCAATAACATAACACGTTTAATACCACAGATAATTTATCTCCTTTGAATTGCACATTAGTATTTTATTGACTTAATTACTTTCTCTTTAAAATTTTAATTTGAAGTTTATAGCTTAGATTAACAGACATGTAAATAGTATAGAGCAATTACGACTCATTATTACACTGATAACATTTTATTTCTTACAATCAAGCCAGTTAAGCAGTAATCTCTTTAGAAAATGTTTCTGCTATCCAATTTAAATTTTTATTAGGTACCTAGTTAAAAACCGTAGTTAACTCTTATATACGTAGGTACTTTCAAATGCTTGCAGTTACTGAATCTTAGATAATATTGTATATTTGGTTAAAAGATGTACATGATTATTTAGCATTAATTAATAATGACTTCAAATTATAAATTTTTAAAAATTCTTTGGAAAAGTGCTTCAAAAGTTCTCTACAATTCAATAGTTGGACTAGATTTGCTTTAGCGCAAATACAAACCATTTCTACAGATATGCTGCAATATTGCATAACCTATATTTATTTTTACTCAATAAAATAAATCAAATTTTTTCGTAAATTTCATGGTAATCTATTTTATAAACAATAAAAATCAAGCTCTGTTTCTATAAATAATGATTCTTTATTTAAAATACAACTAAAGTTTAAAATAAAATGGAAACTGTACTAACCTATCTGGCAATTTGTAATTTCCTTTCACAGGATTTCTTCCAAACTTTCTTTTATTCATCGTCACCAAAATTAAACAATAACACAACACTGTATACAAAAACTATTAAATAATTAGTTATATATTAAAAAATTTACAAAAAAAACAAGTTTTGAATTTAAAAGACTACCTAAACAAACACACTAGCATATGGTGTTCACTGCACATGCTCTTGACTTGTAATGTGCAGGTCAATAGGTAGCAACTGTGCTATTTGCAAAATAATAAATACTAGGATGAATTAACTGGGCTTGCAGTCCATTTCTCCTTCATTTTTTACTTTTAAGGATTTAATTTCATCAAATAAGATTTTTTCAAAATTCTTCAAAGCCTCTGGTTTTTCATACTAAAACTTATAAATTAATTCAATGGCATGTTTTTTAAATATCCTTACTTACAGTTATAATTAAAGTATTATATTTATGTTGAATACCAATTTTATTTTGCTCAGGAACTAAATTTAATCGTTCAAATTCAGGAACCTCTAAATTCTTGAAATATTTCTTATTTGTTGTTCTTACTATCAGACATCTACTATTTGGATCCGCAGTCACATTATAAGTCTCAATAGGATAAGGCAAATTGCGTATTCTCCATTCTAAACTTCTTTTTGTAATACGTCTACTAACAAAAGGCTGTAATTCTCACAGTTTATTGATCAAACTTTCATCGACTTTACGGAATTTTATACATACCTGATTTGCGCTTTCTTTGATTAAACTTTGATCACCCGACAAACCTGAAGGTTCAGGATCTCCAAGTTCTATTGACCACTGTCCTTCACCTCCTAAACCTTTTTTAATTTTCCATGCCCTTCGATTAATTACACCCGTGTCCATATTATATTCCTCGACCATTTCTTTTCCGTTAGGTAATTCATAATGGACTTTTCTTAAATTGCCTTGCTGTATGCACGTTTTTTTGGCATTTTTAAGAATTGTTAGCCAATCAGACATTTTTATCTATTCTTAATTTGCTGGTAGTTTCAAAACTGCCCCAAATTCTCAGGTTTTTGTTTACAATGCATACCAACCTAACAAGAGATAAACATTATTACTAGGGAAATATGAGAAATATGTTGCAGTCTTTACTAGCGCTAAATTTAAATCTTGAGAATTTACAACATTGTCTTTTTTGTACCTATTTTAAATGTTACTATTCTATTATTTAACAGTAGATTCAGGGGCGGATTTACAATTAAAATAAATAAGCTACAGCTTGGGGCTTCGGGTTCCAGGTAGCCTCAAAAATTACTAAACGACGTTACAATAGATTTGCTAAATTACAATACAAAACGTATTATTCCAATTTTTAATGTTTTTTAATAAATATTTTACTCCTTTCTCAAGTTATTTTTTGATTGAAAATTTTAAATTTGGAATAAAAATATGAAATCTCTTTAGTCGAACATGTAATTATTCCCTGAAACTTTCTCATAATTAAAATGTTATTATTATTGACAATACGGTGGAGGGGTCTCAAAGAAAATTTAGCTTGGAGCCTCGAAAATGGTAAATCCGCCCCTGAATAGATTTTTAAATAAGGAATTCTAGTTTTAAGTTTGCTACAATGTATAAAGCGTAGCAATAAATTCTATCAACTATAACGGATTTTTTTTATCTGGTTTTTAAATTAGAATAAAATTAGAAAATAGAAAAATCAGTTATATTAATACATTAGAAAGTATTGTACCTTCCTAGTCTATTTTTTAAATACAGACGCAGACCATATTCGAATGTCAGGGATGTGAGAACATTTGAAGAGTGTCTGGTTCAAATAGGCTAAATGCCAAGATTACAAATATGAGATATTTGAATAAAACAACTTTAACTAGAAGTATTGTTTTAAGTCATAGATATTTATACATTTAAGCTCCAGAGACGCCTTAGAATAGACTAATGTGCAATATTTTATTTGTAGAATGTTGTCGATGGCACATATTTAGACTGTTTTGAAGCAAAAAAAAAACTGAAAAAATGATTTTTGCCACTTAGCCTGGTTTGAACCGGACACTCTTCATTTATAAATCGATCGATTCATCTCTTACATGCGGTAGAGAGCTGGGCTGCTTCTGTATGAGTCCTTTGATAGGATACATAACGCTCTCAGGGGGATTTCAGCCCATGCTCTAAAGACTTCATGAAAGCTAAATTGCATTCAAATCTTCATGCTTCAAGTTTGCAAAAACAGTTACTCTATATTTCTTAACAGAGATTTTACTCTCAAGCTGTTTTGTGCTTTTCTGTTTCCATATGATTTTTTATGAAAGATTTTTCATCACTAGTGTAAAATGGGGTGAAAACAACTGGAGTCCGAATAACAACAAAGTTGCAGGAAGTTTTTGTTTTATTGCTTAAGATTGTAATATTTATTTTAGCGATTAGAATTTTTTTTTGTAAATTCCCATCACTTTCGTGAATTAAAATATTAAGTCAGCAACAAAACTGATTTTATTGTTGAGATTCTGAAAATATATCCCAGTTTAAATTTTTAATGCTTTTGAAACATGGAAATAACTTTTACAATATTTTAATATATTATTTAAAATATTTCTTCAATATTATTGTGATAATATTTATTTAACATTCTAGTTAGGATATCTTATGAATGTTATATCCCCAATAGCACAGATATATTATATAAATATTCATTTTCAAATATTTAAAACATATCTTTTTCAACATCCACCTAAATATTTAGCTAATATCTTATTTAAAATATTTCTTCAATATTATTTTAATAATATTTATTTAACATTCTATAGTATGAGTAAAAAGTAACTCCATCAAAGGTGCCTTTAGGATTTTGAAGCCATGTTTATTATAACACTAGAAAATTATACAAAATAATCAGAGTCCTTTGACAGGACGGTTGTTATTAATTTGATATAATTTTCTGGTGTTATTAATACACATACGAGTTCATAATACCAAAGGCACCTTTGATGGAGTTATTTTTTGTTCATACTATAGTTAGGATATCTTATGAATGTTATATTGCTGATTCATATAATATTCCTAGAATATTATTAGAATGTTTTTAAGAATATTTTTGTACAGCAAATTATCCTCTATAGCAACATGAATTTCAATTTTCTTTTCACCACTCATTTCTTGTTCAGGTCATTTAAACTTTTCAAATAAAACCCTATACATGTTGTTCTACTAAAAAGAGAATTTTGCTCTCTTTATGAAACCATATTCTCTAACAAGTGTAACATACGAAAATTTTTGACAAAAATTGCATTTGAGTTTATTTAGCATAAGAGTTACACTTAGTAATAAAAAACTTGGGTTTGAATTAAATACGTATATTCTTTTGAAATGGTAAAATGATCGTCAACAAGAAAATGGTTTTTTTTCTCTAATTGTAATTGCAGGTAGTATCACAAAAAGGATTATACGCCTGAGAAAAATATTCACTGCTCATTTTAATTCACGACAATCCAATAAAAAAATAACTTCTCATCCATCCTGAAGACTTCAATAATTATATTATAACGGAAATATTAAATTAAATAGCAGTTTATTCGTTGGTATATTAAGGATATAATTCTTATCTCATGGAATAGGACTAGAATAAAAGATATATTGTAGCAAAAAGAATTTATTCACTCAGTAAAAATATATAAATACTCGATAATTATTCAATAGGAAGCTTGTCTTGGGACTCATAATTCTTCTTTCTGTAAGAATAAAAAAAAAAGATTTAGGGTTATATCTAGTCAAAGACGTTATGGTTATAGTCGATCTCTCGCAGCAACATATTTTAAGGAAATTTATATAATGAACATGGACTTTTTGAAACATCTGTACTTCTAGTCACCATATTAGTGTAGTCAAATTTTGTAACAAATTGAAGTGTTTTATTATTTTAAGAAAAAATAATGCTTGTTAAGAAAATCTTAATTTGATGTAGTCAAGCCCAATACCATTATGTGGGGCGACCAATAATAGAAAATGTGATTAGGCAATATTAAGCATTTTTTAAAATTAATCGAATATTTTCGAAACAGTATACAAGCATAAAACTCAGCAGACTTTTTATGAGTTACTTCAACCAAAAGAATTAAAATTAAAAATCAAAAGTTAAGTAAGTAACTCGAGATGTTGAAATTTTATCAGCCACGCATTGCATATACTATTTCTTCACCGAATTTTTAGTAAATTAATGCACTTTAGAAAAAATTATGACATTTAAGTGACAAAACATGACATTTCCCTTGTCAGCAATTGAATGTCGAACAGTTTGAAATTCAAAATCCCAGTAGTCCGAAAATTCCAACCTCTAGTGGTTGAAATGCGATTTCAATCATCGTTATCAATTGCAAAATGAGTGATTTCAATGTCATGAGTAAAAAAAAGCACTTACTAGCTGTTGTTTAATCTTCTCGAAGTATGTCTTAACCAATTCTTAATAGCTGCTATGATGACGTGCTCAGTTGTTTAGTATTTGGGCTTAGGGTTGCTGCTTCTGTAATATTTAATAACATAATAATAATCGTATCGGTAAAAACAATGAAGGTTTAACACACTTTTTTAGTTTTGATAGGTTTTTCTTTTGAACTCTAGAAAATAAATTGACATCTCAGTTACTGTGAAATTTAAAACCTATGTGTTTTATTACTGTTTTAGACATATAATAAATTAATGTAATTTATTTGATGTTCAAAAAATTATTGTTTTTGAGTAATACGACACATACGTTTTAAATTTCACAACTGAGATGTTGAGGGTTTATAATCACCCGTTAGAAAAAGTATAAATTTATTATAATCATCATACCTTTTTTGTCAAAGTTGCAGCAATCTGTAGCTGGTTGAATAACCATGTTATTTGTAATATGTATTATTACCATTTGATGATGAGCAGCTTTTCAGTAGGAGTAGAATAGTCACTTCTTAGGTAAATACTTTATGGTTTAATATCAATACATACCTACATAAAACAGTTAAATCCGAAAAAAAAACACAAAACTGATGAAAAACCATACAAATTCACAATGGCGTCGTTGCATCTTCCTTCTGCCTGCCTTCTACGAACATACGCGACGACACACGATCGCGCACGATCATAAGCAAGATTTACAATTCATCAATGTTTCCAATAAATATGTATTGTAGTATATAATAAAAAGATTTGCTTAATATACGTTTCAAAATATTAAAAATTACACACAAATAACATATTTATTTAATATGTATATCAATATATTTCTAAATATTTCATTTTCAATATTTTGTAAATACTTTCCTAATCTTTTAAATATTTAAAACACATATAATATTACCTTTATATTTTTTAAATATTAAAGAAATATGGTGTGCTACTGGGGATAGGGCGTTTTCATGGCGTCATTGAACAACGTTTTAAGGACGTCGTTGAACTACGTTTTAATGACGTCTTATACTGACGTCCTTGGGCTGTGAAATATTGCTGTCAGTTTTACGACAATCTGACTTCATTTTAATATGTCATTTGACGTCGTTACTGTCGAAAAAATGGCAAAATTATGACGTCAATGTGTTGGCTGAGTATAGCTAAAGTAAACGTCTAATTGCATATATACATCAGTGCAGTGTACTAAACTAAACTGCTTGCATTGGTAACTGCACGAATATGAATGAAAATTATGTATAATAATTACCTCGAGTGTGCCTTTCACTTTTCTGACCTCATAATTCTAAGCTAACATGTAAGTATGTATAATGTATTAAATTATATTTTGAATGCAAATTCATATAGAAAAATGTATTGTCTGGGCTGGGAATTGAACCAGGACCCTCTACTGGCTAGGTGGTATCTCTACCAACTGAGCTAGTTGCTGATAGTCGTTTCTTGGTAGCTCAGTTGGTAGAGATACCACCTAGACAGTGGAGTGTCCCGGCTCGAATTCCCAGCTGAGACAATACATTTTTCTATATGAATTTGCATTCAAAATATAATTTTATATAAAATCATTAACCTAATAAAAACTAACTTCATCTATAATTAATATAAACATACAAAGCAGTTTACAGTTTTAATCTTATATAAATTTCTTAATAATAATAAAATAACTACGAGAAACCTGACATCAAACCACTTAAGACCTCGGGAGATTTGCACTGTAACCAGATTAGCAGAGTTTTAATAGTTTTAGTTTTCATAGCAAATGTTCCCAAATCCCAGCACCGTTATTCAGATTTGCTACACACTATTGGGATGTGCCAATAAATATAGATGGCGTTGTACAACATCAAAATGTCTTCGATATGGGGTAGTGGATGACGTAGTTTTTACTTGTAATTTTGACAGATTAAATTTAATATTCGTGTTAATATTTATGATAATTTTAAGTAGAATATTTATATTTTACTAGGGAAACCTCGTCAAGACATAACGGTCAAAAGCATTGAAGGATTTCCCTGTATACAACATTCGATGTGTGATTACAATCCTTCGAATTTTCGTGAGTGATTATTTAAATAAACACAACCAAACATAACCAGTTGAAAATTCTAAGCCTAGCACTCCTCTCTTCCAACAATTATTCCTCTCTGACTTACCCTACCCCGCCGGTTTATTCTAGATACATACATACGGAAATTTTACCTTACGAAATGTTAAGAATAAAATCAAAAATCAATCTTGTTTAAAACATTCTTGAAATGTGTTGGCAAATTTCCTGCGTTTTATAAAACAATATGAAACTGTTCTGAATAAGCAATTGCCATCAGCTATTATTTGTATAATTCGTCTGTTGTTCATAATTTTCAACTATGCAGGTTTTGTCTGAGCAACCTCACAATTTTTTAAACATTAACCACTTTTTAATGATGGAAGTGGACGGCTACATCACCTTTTACATTTATAAGCGGGAGTAGTTACGAAACTCACTACCGTGGAAAGTGAGAGAGCGCCCCAGTTGAATGTCCGATTCGTCCGTCTCAAATTAAACATTTTAGAGTTTTTTCAAAATAAAAATGTAAACATTAAAAAAATATAAAAATTAAGTAGTGTTGTTTAAGTAGTGTGTTTAATATAAAAAAAGAATCACTTAGATCGGCCCGGTGGAACTCTTAAACAAACTGGAACAAAAATAAGCCTTGTGTTGTAAATTATATAGATAATTTGTTGAAACGTCAGTGAAATGAAATTGTCATTCATAGCTTCCTCTCAATAATATGTTAACTGTACTGGTGATCATACATATTGCAACAGAGCTATCACATAATTTCTTTTAACAACTTGCCGCAAAAGTGCAGATCAACAGGGGCATCTCCAGACACTTGGCTGCCCTTGTGCAAAGATTATTACTGCTGCCCCCAATGTTTGTTTTAAATTTTATTTAATTTGTATCAAATATTATAACAAAATACTATACGTAATAATATTATATGCTTTTTGGAAAAATAAGTTCGGACAATCCATTTTAGCATTTCTAACCCCGACCAATTTAATAGCATCGAATATTATTTTCCGATAATTTTAATTTAGAATTTTTTATCACTGCCCGTAGCCATATAGTATATTAATTTTAAATTCATTTGGCTGCACTAGAATCTGGCTGACTGTGTGCCGTGCATACCTTCGCATTTGCTTGGGACGACCCTGCAGATCAATCCTTGGCGAGTCTCAATACTATATACATACATATACTTTTTATTTATTATTAACAGTTTGAGTTCAGACTTGATAATTTGTCAACTGTTTAATTTGTTTTAAACATTGTTTAGAAACCCCCTTGTTAATTATAAAAAATAATTATTCTTTGTTGGATTTCACCATTATTTAGCCCATTGATAGGTTTATTTTCTCGTATTAACCCTTAACCGGCAAGGTGGTGTCTGATAGATTCAACATCTTTATTTCTAGATTTTTCTATTGTGGAACCACCTACAAATCTGTCATGCCATCTAATCCTCACACTATTGGTGTACTATCTGACACCCTACTTACAGGGTGTTAGGTATTGTACAAAATAATTATTTATGGTACAAGTTAGTTAAGTAGGATATTATCCACGAACGAAAAATTGAGTGGGTTAATTTGTCTGAGTGGATAATATTCTTAACTCATGTGTGCCATACAAAGTTTTATCGGACACCTCTTTATTTAAGTTTAAATATTGAATTTGCAATGTATAATTAGTGGGTAGTTTTGACGGTAACAAATTTAATATTTTAATAACATTATGCAATGTAAGCTGGTGATTGATTGCTATCTAAAATAGCAGCCAACCACCATTCTACAGTGGTTAACAATGTTTTTCTACCCACAAGTGAGTAAAATTCAACTTTGATTGCTTACAAACATCAAAATTTAGCCCTCCTTTATTTAGAGGTGTTGGATAAAAATATTAAATCAAATCTGTTTCTGTAGGTAAAATAAACGTGATGTTTAGCACTTGCTACATATTATGCTTTTCATTATATTGCAATCTATTTGTTATATACAGACATTTTCTACACTATATTTCATTAATCTTTTTTTCATAACAAAAGTTCATGCCAATTTATACACATTTTTGTCAAGTTGCATTTGAACTTTTCTATTGATATGTTCTAATCTTAACCAGAAGCTAATTTTGTTATTTTCTTATAGTAATATACTAGGGTGGGTCGCTAATGTATGGGAAAAAATAAAAGTTATTTGATCATATTCTAATAGCGATATTATGTTGTCTTAGGTCTAAACAAATAATAATTAGCTATCAAAAGTTAAATTAAGTCATAGTTTTAGCCCGCACATGCGATTCAAAGTTTCGGAAATTTTCGAAAAAACAACGTTTGGTTAAACCTATATATTTTATTAAACAACAATTATATGTTAATAGGAAATTAAGAAATATTACATAAAATGCATAAACAATCAATATAGTAAAAAAATCTGGCAATAGAAAACATTAACATACTGTAAAAAAAACTAACTTATTATGTTTTGGCCACAAAATCTCATTTACTCTCAAATCGGGGCATAAGTTTTCTGGATGCAAGTTTCGCTTGTATTAAACTTGATTTTTTATCGCATAAGGACATAGATGCTTCCGTCACTATTTTCACAGAACGTTTGACTGCCTTCGTATGACATGGTAGCTTTAAAAAAATTAAGTTTTCGTCACCCTGAGACTCAATAACCTCGTTTATTTCTTGATTAGTGATGTGTCGAAGAATTGGCGGATGGAAAAATTTTTGTTGCCAATCTATGAGGTCAATATAACTATTGGCATCAAAATTGATTTGCGGCACTTCAAACACACGAGGTAGCTTTCCTGTATGAGGTGAATCTCGTGCTTTAAGTATCCTCCTGGCAGCGAGTTTCCTCACTATTTTGTTTTCATCAGACAATATCGACAGAAGCAAATTTTCAGGGTGAGCAAAATAGGCGTTACGTTTTTATTTGGAACCATACTGGAGCGTATACTTTAACACAATATTCAGCTAATAGTTTTAAGTTATTTGATGGATTTGATGTAGAAATATATAGTCGCAATATTCTATTTGCTTTGGTTAACCATCGGGCATGGGACGTCTTTACGGGACCTGTTAGTCAAATCATCAGAGCATTTTCCACTAATAACTGACATTGTTAATTCGTATAGATATTTTTGATCTGTACTTAGATCTTCAAATTTAACTTCTGAAAGTTCGTTTGTATTTTTGCATAGTTTGTTATTGGTAATTTTTCACAATTTTCTAATGATTTGCCAATAGGACCAGCATGTGAGGATGGGCCAGTGGTAACACCATCTAATTTGTTAAATAGATGTCTCAAACGATAATTCGTTTAAATGTAGCATGCAAATAATCCACTGTAAGGGACGCTGAAGCCTTTCCTCGAAGAGTCTAATCACGCCGCTGGATTTTCCTGTGTTAGTGACCGTCCCATCGCAACCAAGAGCCATCAAATCATCTAGTTTATCTTTTAGTGACAAAAGAAGTGCATTAATCGATGTTTCAATACTTTTGGCAGTACCTTGAATTGGCGTAGCGTAACCAATATAAACTGAATCTGGTTCTTTAACAACAGATATATGTTCCTCAATCACTATTTGTCTGTACCTTTTTGCTCCTTTCTTGACAACATTTAGCGTTTTATCTTTTCGTCCATCAAAGCATAAAGCAGGTAAGTGAAGCTGCGTTTGTTGTTTATATAATTCATTACCTTCTTTCTTCCTTTCCCGGCGTATTTTTGATTTATCAACCACTTCAAATTCCGAAGATATATCCTGCAATACTGAAGAAACAATCGCAGCGGCTGCTGTGTCAGAGATACCATAACAATCGCAGGTTTTTGACAACATAGGTAAACTTTTTACTGATTTTGTTTTCTTCTTTGACTGTGATGTGGAAGGTAAGTTTTCCCTATCAGGCGAAGAAATATTGCCTTCTGACTCACTCGAAGATGACACCAATTCCTGATGTTCAGTATTACACTTCTCTTGATGTTTGCTAATGTTCGAACTAGATTTTTTTGTCTTAAGAGGCTCGTGTTACCTTTTTTTGTAATTTGGTTGTAAGAATTCGATCTATTCCACCAACCCGCATCTTCCTTTCCTGTCTTTGGTCAAGCAAAAACTCCCGCTCTTCTTTTGGTACCTTGTTTTCTCTTGGACAACAACAAAGTTGAATTTGTTTACATTTGCATGAACAAATGTCGAAAAGAACTCTGCTATGCTGTATAAAATCATTTTTCTGATCAGCAGATAATCTTTTTAAAGATTTGATGAGGTTTTTGTACTTCAAATGATAAGCCTTTAATAGTTGAATGACTCTTGTGTGTGAAAACGTAGGAAGGGACGATTTTCTTCAAACATCTATTACTTTTTGAGACACAAGCTCGGCAATATCTAAAAATGATGGTTCTTTGATAGTATTTCTGCTAATTTTAAGTTGTAATCTATTCGATTCATAACATTTCATGACATCTTCGTAGGTCGGCAATACATTGTCCTTAATATCTTCTATACCCCCGAATATAGGGCACTGATAACTTTTGTCTTCTAGTTTCCATAATAATTTATTAGTTATTAAAGAGCAAATAATGTAACGAATGTTAAACCGCGCACAACTGTACTCTTATAATATTTTTGTCGCACTAAAACCAAACTAAAACAATTACGCTGCTATGACGCAATACGTGCACGACCACTTTCGACTAGCCTCGCAAAGTTATAAAAACAAACCTATTTGTAAACAATGGCGGGCTTAATAACTCTATATCACTTAAAGCTACACAATAATATACGTTTAATTTACAAAATAATATTTGAAGTGGTTTAGGATGCGGTTGCTTAACACCACTATTTTATACGTTTGTATCAAATTTGGGAATCGATGCACTGAAAACAAATGAATAATATTTTACAGGTTTGTAATTAACCGAATAAGACAACATATTTTCACTATTACAAATGGATTTGAGAGAAAAAAAAATTTGACCCACCCTAGCGTGTACTTTGGTTTTCATTATCAATAAAACAAAAAGTTCTTACATTTGTTGTATTTGTTGATGCAACACTTAAAATGATTGTCTCTCAGACGCCACATGTGTACCTAAATTTCACCTTAGTGGTTAAGGGTTAATAAACAACTTTTGAGATTGTTGGTGTCTCAATAATAAAACAAGCAGAAAAAATTTCCCTATAGAAAAACATGTTTTCTTGAACTAACAAATGCTTATAATTCCATAATTTAAAATAAAATAACTAACATTTCTAATTTGAATTTAAAATGAATCAATTTGTATATCAACATCGTATACTCAAAACATTAAAAAGAAAAAGTAATCTTTTACAAAAAAATAAGCTTAACAGACTATCTGACTATTTCTTTAGTGTTTAGTTTAAATTAAGACACATGCAGCAGTTTTTATACACCCAAAGTATAGCACGAAGTTCTTTTAATGCTTACCTCATATACATCTATCTCACTTTTCTTGCTTCACTTCTATCTTACGTGATTTATGAGATACACACAATATAGACCTGATGGATATATGACATACATCCACTGAATAGTTCAAATTACGACTTATGCAGTAGTCTTTATACATCCAAGGGATAGCACTACTAGGTTTTATTAATGCTTACTTACTTCATATACATCTGTCTCACTTTCTTTGCTTAACATTAACATTATGTTTGTTAATACTTAATGCTCGAGCTATAGACTTCGTTGATCTCTAGGGATTGTTAGAGAAAAAGCTTTAAAATTCCACTGCAATTTTTTCAGTTGAATTAATCTTGTTAAACTTATACTCACACCTTATTATTTGACAGATTAAACAAATAGTAAAACAATTGCTTTCATAATATAATACTAACACCAGCCTCCGTTGATTCTAAAGAAATTTATTCACAGTAGTCTGTGGGCAGAATCCGAGTGCGCAAGCCTTAAGTTTCCCTACCTCCAAAACAGAGAATAACCCGAAAAATAAAAATTAAGACATCTAAATGTTTAGTATACATTCTATTTAATCCATGATTAAATTATATTTACAAAATTACACATAAACCTAAACAAAATTTTATTTACTAGCTCATCCAAGCAAGCTTAATCAAATGTACTCATATTATTATTTTTCACTGTTAGACATAGATAAATTAACGTTGGCGAAATTATGTAAAGATCAACTACTGCCGTGTCCAGATCGGCATATGTGATTAGTCAGAAGTGAAACATAGTAGGCTAATTTCATGCCAAATCACCTAGAGCAATATGCTTCAAGTCTCAGATTTTGTTCAAATTTTTTCCTTGTATAGATATACAGTGTGGGATTAAAGTATGGAATATTAACAAAAAAAAGGCGAACTCAACTGGTTTTTAAAAAAATGCTGAAACACATCAATTTTGTTTTTTAAAAATACACATTAATATGTGCGATTCACCTACCGACTTTCATTTGTTTCTAAGTTATGATGTCATCACAAAAAAGTTTAAATGACAATATAGATTTTTAATAGTGGAATCCGATAGTGATTTCTCTTCCCTTTATGATCATGCAAATAAATCATAAGGTTGCATAACAAAAATTCTGAGAAAAATCGATCTGATATATTGATACCATAATATCAATAACATTAAATGTTCAGATCGATTTTTTTCAGAATTTCTGTTATGCAACCTTATGATTTAGTTGCATGATCATAAAGGGAAGGGAAATCACTATCGGATTCCACTACTTAAAATCTATATTGTCATTTAAATTTTTTGTGATGACGTCATAACTAACAAACATTTACAAAGTTCAGCTCGAATTTTCTCAGAATTTTTGTTATGAAACCTTATGATTTATTTGCATGATCATAAAGGGAAGAAAAATATATAATAAATATAAAGTCATTTAAATTTTTTTGTGATGACTTAGAAACAAATGAAAGTCGGAAGGTGAATCGCACATATTAATGTGTATTTTTAAAAAGCAAAATCGACGTGTTTCAGCGTTTAAAAAAAAACGGTTGAGTTCGCTTTTTTTTTAATATTCCATACTTTAATGCCACCCTGTATATGAAATGACATTAAATTATTTTTTTCAAAGGTCTTGAAAATTTCTATTATTTTTTTTATCCTTCCTTTTTATTCCATTTTTTTCCGAGTTATCTGGCACATCCAGGTGTCAGATTAAAGCTAGTTTTTGGATTTTTCAGAATATATCAAGGAATCTGCTGACATTGCACAGTAGAAAAGTAGCATGCTCTGAAGACAAATTTTTTAAAATATTTTTTTCCAAAACTACAAAAAACCCGATTCTTCCAAGAAGTCTATGACTTCCTGCCTTTTCAGCTAAAATCCTTTTAAAATATTCTGCCTTACATAATGTCCAAACACATTCCATAAACTTGACGAACATTTGGAGCATTTTCATTCTTTCCAACAAGATTGATCAGCTCTTCTTGCACTTTGCCAACAACTCCACATACAAACCAAACAAATCAATTAAAGCATAAATGAAACTTGGTGTTTTGGTGCTTTTGTTTTTAAAGTTATTCAAATACACAAATGTTGTAAAATTCTGTGTAACAGTTTGAATTAGGTAGTTATGCGCATGCTTGATACAAAAACTTATGGGAACATTGGCACAAAAACAGTAAAAATTTGATATTAATTTTAATACAAGAATTAAGTAAAGATAGGTATACATCTTTGATAATAAAAATAAAAAGTTACATGGTAAGTTTTGTTAAATAGGCCTTAGAGAATGATGTGTCACAATATAATCTTCACTGACACACAATAAATCAAGTTATACAAGAAACTAGAATTTTAGAATTCAGAATAGAATGAATTCTTTAGCGCATGAGTTTGAGTTTATGCATTAGTTTCAGCAAAATGGAGCTCTGGTAATGAATCCTGTTAGAAGTAATGTTTCTATTCAAATGTGGAACGAAAGGAGAAGTAAAACAATTGTTTACAATTTACAATTATATATTTTAATATAAAACTTAATATAAACAAACCAACAAACTACATCATTTTTCTTAAAATATGATAAACTCAATTAAAAAAAAGTTGTAAATAATCGCTTTTACTAAAAACAAATATGTATTACTAACCACATAATAAAAGTTTATAAAGAGTACTTATTAAAATCAATATCTACAATATATTTTAGACAAAACAAAAAAAACTAGATTCAAACCTTTGGATTACGAACTTAACAAATATAGTTTGTTTAAGATACAATTAACATGAATAATTTAACATCTCTTTTATTATCAACATTAATAGTTTAAATCGCGTTATTATGCAAAAATATGTATGTTTATATTGTGACAGTTATTAATAGGTACAATCAACTCATGCAAGTATTTTACTTGGCTTAAAAATATGCTAGTCTAAAACACAGCCAATGTACATATCAGTACATACCAAATTCAACTAAAAATGTTTCACTAATACTACTCTAAAAATAACAATTTAATGTACAGTTTTATCGTTGAAAAAATAGCTATTGACAATGCTTGAGCTGTGCAGTTCTTTTTTTTATTTTCTTTAATAAACTATATAACATACAAAAACCATTTTATATCACAAACTGAACACAACTTTTCTCTTCATTCACAGACAATTTTACATTTTATGTAACTAAGGCAGGCGTTAAACCATGGCAAACACTGCAATATATTTATATCATTAAAAAGCAAGTGTCATGGAATAACCTCTGCACATAATTTTTAATTTTAGTTTAATCGTACTATTTATCCCTAATTTCCGTTTCTTAAAAGTATTGAAGTTATATTATACTTATTGTGCAAAAAGAAATTTAATATTGAATATTCAATGTTCAAAACAAAATAACAGAACAAACATATGCTGATGCAGAGAGCAAAGCAGCGATGAAAGCAGAAAAACTAGAAGTGTACAAAAATATAAAAACAGTTGAGGATTTATGAATTTTTTGACTCAAAAGAATTTCTTGACATTTACAGAAAGGATTTTTTAACCAAAATACAACTTATAAATTCATCAATATCTATATTTGTTAAAATACTTTCAAGCAATAACAGAAACAGAAAAATTAATCTTGTTTGAATGCTTTGTTGAATGTTCATTTCACTGTTCTGCTCTCTTTTACGGTATGTGATTAGCATTAACATATGAATGAAATACATATATAGAGAATATCAACACAAGTTGGTGAGTAGAAAAAAAGGATCAAATTGTATCTACACTTACTTTGTTACTCATATACATAATATGTTAATAGTAAGGATGACAATTCTACAAATAAATAAGATTTCAAATAGAGATAGACTGGTCAAAGAGGAGAACAGCTTTGAACTGAACTTCGCCATAAACAAAGCCGCACTTCATAAGTAACTTCATAAGTTTCATAAGAAATGTACTGTACAGTAATATTAATAGGAATCCCGACTTTTTGCAAGATCAATTTTCAAGAAATAATTTAATAGAATCTGCATATAATAAATGGCTAAATGAAAAGAATTAGAATAAGACAAAGTGGCAATATGCAATAATTTGTTGTTAATTATTAGAATGAATAAAAACTCTCGATATTTATCTGTATATATTTTCAAATTTTAGCTTCCGACTTTATTGTTAAAAAAGGAATAACTTATATATCATTTTTTTAAATCATTACAACGTAGCATAACCATTTGCAAATTCTTGGCAGTAGTCATCTGCAGGTGTGTTCGAATCAAAATAAAATTTAAAATTTTTTAGTATCTTGGCAAAAATTACAATTAATAATGCCTCAAGAAATTTTACAAACAAATTTAAACGTCTTGTTGTAATGATTTTATATTAAAAAATATATAGAATACAAAACGCAACAGAACAAATAGAACTGACTGATATGATACTTACTAGAGCATACCGAGTTTACACCACCTCTGTACCATTTTAAATGAAGTGAGACTATGTACATAGCAATGATATATGGCCAAAGGAGTGACTTGAAATGACCAGTACAGCACTGGCCGGGCTTCCTATACTTCGCAAGTATTGTGCATTGCTATGTACATAGTTCCAAAATCAAATATGGTATGTTTCATACACAATAAAATTTTTAAAGTGAATTAGCCGGTACACTCCTTGTTTTGGTTATACCTAGATAATTATTAATTGTATACCTTATTTCTAGATTTATGATGAGAAATACTACTTATATCATCTCCATTGGACACTACTGAATTAACAAAAAAAAATTAGAGTATAGCTTAAATATTTATATTAATGGCTTATAGATGACCCCTTCTAATATAAATGGCAATAGCAAAATTAACACTAATTATAAAATAAGTGAGCTTGTTTTATAAACTGAATTAGAAAACTGGTTTATTTACATAATTAGTTTTTAACTTAGGTCAAGCCAATACTTAAATCGGATCACAGTTTTAGTCTGCCTTATAAAACACCAAAATGTATTGCAAACCCAAGAACTGCTACTCTGCCTAAGCCAAGAACTAATTTATTTACTAATTAATAGATAATTTTAAATAAATGCGAAATATTAAAAATCAGTTTCTTATTAAAAACATGTTGATACAAATAATAATTATTATTAAATACAAAAAAGATTTTTTAATTGTATGTGCAAATAAATTTACAAACGGTGCTTTTTCAAGCTCATATAGAATAATAAGTGATTGCCAAGTAAAATACCCTATTTCTATTTTACACATATGTACAGATGATGTGACCAAAAATGCTAGGTTGGTAAAATTGCTTTAACCAATTTCATATTTGGTCTTTATCATTTGGGAAAATTAGTTAAGTAGAAAAAATATAAATGTCTTACAACTAAAATATTTAAGTGATTATTGAAAAATTACATTTAGAAAATTTATTTGCTTTCTAAATTTAATTTTTCATACGAACAGAAAATACAAAATCGTACAGCAAATACTACTAAAATAACAAGGATATGGATTAGTTTTTTAAATATTAAAATAGCTATGAATAAATAGGATTAGTAAATAAATTAACATAAAACAGATAATTCCCAAATGACAAACTATAATATTACATAAATTATTTATTTGATACATCTTTTTAGCACTGGTACATAATTTTTTTTAATGATTATTTTTTAACATGAAAGTGCAATTCATACTTGTCACATGTAAAATTTAAACCCTAGAATAATAAATAATAAAACAGTGCACACCTCATTTTAACATATTATCACGTCTTTGGTGAACTTCCATTTAACACAATTTGAATGTCATAGACCAGTTTTTCATCTCTAGTTCATTTTCAGTTAGCACTAACTAGAAATTAACTACCAGAGATAACTGTAAAAAATTTCCAGTGAAGAGTAACCAGACTGAAAAACTGGACTATATCTCCCTTTTTATATTCTGCTCAACAATAAACATTAACTATTCAACTTCGTCTACTTTATTGTTGTCACGACTACTGTCACTTCTTAATCTATTCTCTACAGCAACAAATATTAATTCCTAATTTATTATAACATCTATTCTGCCGTGCTAAAATCAAACGCAGTATCTACAAAAAACATCAAATTTTTTTTGTGGTTTTCGTACCTTCACTTTTTATTCTATCTATATACCAAAAGAAAAATGTGGTGTATACATTAGTTATATTAAAAAACACTACACATTATGTTGTATTTTTATAAAATATCTACCTTTTCCAAGCACCAATGTGGCATCTGCATGCTATTTAGTTAAAAATGCCGTAAGTACTTGGGCACGTATTTGTTTCTAGTATGTTGTAGTTAACGCCTTTTTGTCTAGGAAATGGTGTTCATTTGGTGGTTAATTTTTAGTTTGCCTGTGTTGTATTGCATGCACTTTACTTCAAAGCGTTTACTGTTTTCATGTCTCAGGATTGATAGTTCTTGGTGATCATTAAAAGGTAGATTGAACGTTAGTCTTATCAATAAGTATTTGTTTATTTCAGAAAAATGTAGATCACTAGAACGGATGTATTCTTATCTTTAGCAACTATTTTGTAAAAATATGTACCTACATACAGTTGTGATCATTCGGTAAGGAACAATGAAAAAATCATGTCAGCCGATTTTTCAGTTTTTTTTTGTAGGTACAGTTAAACCTCTCATTGTGGACACCCCTCTAGTATGGACACCTCTGATAGTGGACACTTTTTTTACAGTTCCGACTTTTTCCCATTTAAATATAAAGCAAGAAACCCCCTCTATAGTTCAACCAAGAATACAAGAAATGAATCATCACAAACACATGGGCGAAAATGTAAAATGCATCTAGAATTACACGAAGAATGAAAAAATAAACAATAAATGAGCTAGAAAGATTCAGTAGCGGAACAAACCTCTTTTTAATTAAAAATAAATGTAAAACAGCAATGAAAATCTGTTGGTTCTAGCTTGCGTCACTGAATTCTTAGCAACATGAATTTTGCACTCTTATCTTATCTCACCTCGGATCGTATTTCTTTATTCCGGTGTGATTACGAAAATGACTCATTTCTTGTATTCTTGGTTGAACTATAGTGTGGACACTCTTTATAGTGGATGAACATCAATTTCTGGTTCCAACTAGTCAGTTTAACCTCTCATTGTGGACACCTCTTGGCAATTTTTTAGTGTAATGGCATTTGTCAAAACATTTTTATGTAGGGCAATAAATATTCCCAGAAGTTCCAAGATAGAAATCTTGTGTTGAATGAGTATTCTTTAATCCTTTGCACATGTTTATTTTAGGCCTGCAAATCCCAATCAAAACCTACCCTCTCATTAAAAAAATTCTTAGAAGGAAGAAAATATTTTGCAGAGGTAAGAAATGCGGGTCCATTTTAACAATCAAATAACAATTTTTAATTCCTTTGTAATAAAACCTTTTCTACAATGAATATCTACCTGCTCATTCTTTATTAAAAGTTGGAAATACCAAAGGGTCATTTTTACTTATTTATGTAAATAGCAGGCATTTAAATTTTTTTTCTTTTTTTCTCTTAGTAGTCTTATAACAGGGAAAGGTAAAAGTTGTAAAATATTTTAGGTAAATGTGTGGGTATCTATCTTGTAAATAAATATATTAGAAGCTGTTTTTTTCTGATTTCTGTAAGTACCTACATAATTATATCAATATATTGATTGTATCTACAGTGCAACCTCTCTATAGTGGAGACACTCTCCGGACCAGACAATGTGTCCACTATAGAGGGGTGTCCACAACGGAAAGGATATGTTGTTATATAATAATACAACATATATGGAACTAGAAATTGATGTCCATGTCCACTATAGAGTGTCCACACTAGAGGGGGTTTCTCGCTTTAAATTTATATGGGAAAAAGCCGGGACTGTAAAAAAGTGTCCACTATCAGAGGTGTCCACAATGAGAGGTTTAACTGTATGTTGTATTATTATATAACAACATATTATCTCCGTTGTGGACACCCCGCTATAGTGGACACATCATCTGGTCTGGAGAATGTCCACTATAGCGAGTTTCACTGTACACTGTACATGTAAGCTTTATTATATGGTAATCAAGAACATATTATTTTTCAACATTATAATTGCCAAGTTCATAAATCAGGTAGAATTACAGTGTACGTTGTACAAAAACCTAAAAAATCACTATTTTTTTCATCGTTCCTTAGTGAATAATCGCAGCTATACTACTTAGTTTAGTTTAATACTTTCTTTTATAACAAAATGTAGCTGAGTTTATCTAATAAGTATTCGTTTATGAGTACAATATTTTTTTGAATAAAACTTTAGTAAATCATCCTTAAATAAACAACCTGTGAATGCTAAACTATAATGCCGTATCTATATGTTTAACATCAATATGACGCAGTTACGGCATTGTGGCTTAGAATGTATCAAAATATTTTTAACGATAAAAGCTTTGTCTGATTTTTTAGTATAAACAAATTACTAGTTGATTTTTCATGTCATTTTACATCAGAAATCACCTTTTTTATATAACCTATATGATATTTTACAAAGGCCTATCAAAAAAACTTAAATGCGTAATATCTCCATTTTGTGCCACCAGTAGATACCGCACTTGATTTTAAGACGACAGTAGTATCATGATGATTACCATTTTAATCAGATTATAGTATGATAAAAAAAACAAACAAACACTATGAGTATGTGACAACAATTTCATCCCCTTGCTTCCGACAGTGTGCATTCGAAAAATCAAATTACTTCTTGCAATATTCTTTTCTATACAGGTACTTTAGTGATAAATTTGCTGCATGATATTACTCTGACCAGCAGAGATCCTTCGGCAAATTATAAACTTTGTAGATAGTTGTATTGGTGCATTTAAGATATAAATAAGTTCTAAACATTCTAGGGTGACGATAAAAGACAAATAATAATATTAATATGTCCTTTTTTTTAAAAGAAAACTAAACTAATAGGAACTATATGGTTTAATTGATGACACTTTTCTTTAACTTCGTGTACAGAGTGAATGACAGATTCTGCTAAGAACATTTTCATGTTAAAAATAGAAATTATCTAGAAACCCGTTTATTTCACAACCTTTTTATGCTATATTTTGATATAGAACTTGAAGATCATATAAACATAAACAATTTGAATATCATCAAACACCCTGTACAGATAGATGCATGTGTTTAGCCATGTTCATGGATAATAATAATATTCTTGAAGCCCTGGAGATATACATATGCTTTTAACATACTAATAAATTTTAGCTACCAATACTGTTCTAGCCTGAAACTGGATCAATAAAATATATTTTATTTTCTGTTAGATGCAGCTGCAATAGATTATAAAACATAGATGTACTAAACAAGATATAGTCATACCCAATAAATGTAGGTTGTAGATTAAAAGACATATGGTACATCTTTCCATTTTATTCTATCCATACCCTATTCTTTTCTCTAGTCAGCCATGTGTCTATGATTAATGTCACACATAAAAGCTTTAAATTAATTTCCCAATCAATTGTTTCATTTCCCAATTGCTTTGAATTTTAAAATATGTCAAAAACCATTTAACTTAAATTGGAGTATACAGCTGGCGTGATGCGATTTAAAACATTTCTTTTTTAAATAAAAGCAAATCGAAAATAAGGAAACACTTGTTTCTGTATTTAATCTAATGCGACTTATTTTAAAATATAATTACACAAATTAATACAAACAAGATGCAACGTATCAACTTGGGATAAAATAACAACCAACAACATACATGGTGGATAAGCGGTTGAGTAGTCGCTTTGCAACCGATGTTGAGGTTCGCTTCCTGTCAGCTACGTTACTTCTTTTTTAATTTTTTTTAAGATTACTTTTCGTTTATGTTTAGTAAAACTACATCCAATTAATTTACAATTGCTTTCTTTTGTAAATTTAATTCAATAAAATTATTTTTTATTAATTTCTGTTACTATTTTTTAAAGATAGTTTTTATGTTTTAATTGTTTTTATAAGCATCATACAAAATTCTGTGTACTACTGCAATAGCAGTATACAGGGTGTAACCAATATAACTAGAAATCTCCTAATAGGGGGTAGCTGTAATGATTTCGATCATATTTTCCTTATCAACATGTGGTCGTTTCATGCTAGTTTTCTAGAAAATCGCACATTACATTAAAAATATGCAAAGGCAAAAAATATATTTTTTAAAATTTTTTGCATAATGTGTCTTGACTTACAATTATAATCTAGGCATTGTAGGCAATACACAATTTATAATAATAATTTTTATTGAATTATTTAAAAGTACATATAAGAAAAGCTCAACTGTACACACGGATGCATTTACATACACATGCATGGATGCACATACTAAACAAATAAAAAAAATGCAGTTAGTAGGAAGCGAACTCGTGGTAACCGTTGTGCAAAGCATCTACTTTACCGCCGATTCACTGTGTCTGTTGTTGGTAGCTTTTTATTCGAAGTTAATACATTGCATCTTGTTTGCGTTGTTTCGTGGCAAAGTACCACTCTCAATGTTGGGGCTATACAGGACCTAAGCAATCAAGAGCTACAGAAATAGAAGACACATCTTGATGAACTACTTTGCACTATGATTGTATCTTGTTTAATATATCTATGTTATAAAAGCATTCTTACATAGTATAATTATCCACTTCTGTGTCACTTGTTATATACGATATTGTATTATAGTTTCATTATGTACATAATCACGTAAATAATATAAGATTTTAATTTCTAAGAAATTTAGTATTTATAAGAGTACCACTTCTCAAATATAACAAATAAGTAAAGATTACATGTTGTGACAAATTTACAACTTGATTTTTTGATATTTCATTTTTATATGTTTAAAGTTACGAATATCAAGCTTTTTTCACCAGAAACGAAAAGTTCTTTTTACCAAGTTGTGCAATACTCCTTGGGGAGACGGGGGTTGGAACTGGCCATTCCATAGGTTCCTGGAGAACACTTTATCCAAAACGATCTGATAGGAAATGCACAATGACACCATCTTGTTGAAATCAAATACTAGTAAGTTTCGTATCCTCGATAAATAAGAATAAAAAATCTATAAGAAACCAGGAATCGTTTTCTGGACGTGTAGATTTCCATATTTTGTATATTTTATATTTCAGATCCCCCTTATGGTAAACTTGGAAAAGAGTACTTTTCGTTTCTGGTGTAAAAAGATTTAACATGTCACACTTTGTTAAGATGGTGGGAGAATAACTAAATTTTCATATGCCTCGCATAAAAAAATGTCCATGCCTTTTGATCAAAAGTCAACAAAAAGAAATAATGTACTAAACTTTTGGTGCTCACTGTATAAATATTATTTATCATCTATAGACAAAAGATAACATAATTTTAAAAACTTTAAAATTTCAAGGCAATTTGCACATTAATATATAATAACTAAAACAGTATTCTATATTTAGCTCCTAATCACTTATTATATCATATTTGAGAAGCTTTAATAATAATCGAAATTTGAATAGAATAATATTGATTGTATCTGTATAATATTGATCGATCATTAAATAAATAAGTAATTCAAGATTTTTCTTTATCCTTAAAACAAAGATTATTAAATATTGAAAATTTGCTATGATAAGTTATAATCTTGCATTCTCAAAAGTTTCAAAATCAAGAGTGCTTATGAATTTCACAACATATACAGTTTGTTTATTTGTCTTCCATAAATTGCTCCAAATAAAAAGTAAAATTTTGATGCTTCTTTGTTCCAGATTTCTACTACTTTATTATTTACTTGTTCTGGAATAAAATTCTAAAAACGATTACAACTAGCTCTTAATTGCTAGAAATAGAATTTAGGAGCAAAAGAGTAGTAACATAATTTTGGCAAAACATCAATGGTGAAGGTTGTTTCTATGATAATTTAAAAATGTATTATTAATAATACTACTGAACTAGGGAATAACTGTCAATTCTGATGCTGGGTCCGATAAAAAAAAATCTGAACCACTGCCCCTCCCCACACTTAGGAGGTAGCAAGCTTACATACAAACATTAGTTAATTACTATTTATAATAATAATAATAATAATACTGCCTGTGTCAATTTATTCTATATACAAAATTAGTGCTTTCTTCTAGCATACATTAATTGTCACTGTCATTTTAAGTTTACACGACGAACTGTACGTTTGCTCTAACATGTTTGTGATATTCTAATGATGTTAAATATCATATCCAAATACCTAGAGTAAGACAAATAAACAAACCTATTATGTCTTAGCTCAAACGTTGATTTAATTAACCAACTCAAATTTCAAGTTCTAGGTAAAGAACGAAAACAGTGAGACATCATAATAACGACAATAATTTATAACCTACATAAATAATAATTACTTTGATTTTGATATTTTTGGAACATCTAGTATTACATATTTTAACAAAATAAAAACCAATATTGACAGCTCATGAATCAAGTTTAAATATATTTTGATCATTAAATATTATCTTTATATAATTATATTAACATGTTAAATATGTAACTCTTATTAAAATTAGTTGTGTAAGTTAAAAAACAATCTAATAATGTTGTATTTCTATCATGTTCTAAAAAATTAATAAATAACAAAGAAATTCCTCCTACAACTACAGAAAAACTGTAAATTCAAAAACCTGTAAAATACTTTTATCTTCAAGAGAATACATTAATACAACAGCATTTTATCTATAAGTAAATATAAAATTAAAACAATTTAAATAAAAACAATTCAATACAAAAACATGGGCCATTTATCAGTGTTCACCTTAACTTTATCTTTTCTAAAAAGGCATTGTTAAAATTTCTTTACTTAGATATCAAACTTCTCGACTTGCAAACCCTTAAAACTGCTTTTAATTAACAGCTAGTCATCTTTGCATCGTACATCCATAAGTATGTTTTTCGTCAAAGCAATAATGCTTCTACATTTTACCATAGTGGTACATTACATTACTTTTCATACTTCTTGAAAAAAACAATGCACTCAATTATCAAAGCACAATCACTATTATATATATTAGAAGATTATCAATTACTGCATGTATTTAAAACCTTACACGAGATTCACGAACACAATTAAAGAGCCTACCTTTCTTAGCTATTATAAATCATCAAGCCCTACTACAGTTGCGCCACCCTTTACTTTATCTATAATTTTGTTAACATATTCTGTTGTATCACCAGCAATCAAATTTTCTGAAAAAAAGCAGAAAACGTTAAAAAAATTCATTTAAAATACAAATGGTTTTGCTACTTACTGGTACAAGTTTTCACTAGTTTTTCAAGATGTCCTGATAATTCTTCTTGATTTTCTGCTGTTCCATCATTGAATTTGGTAGCTATTATATGTTTACATTGCACAATGGCATTTATTAATCGTCCTAAAACATAATTTACAATAGAAATGATAACAGTCTTAATTTGCTTTTTAATTTTTGATCAAATTTTATTTAGATTCTCTAGGCAGTCCTGAACAATGTTTAATGGGGCACTTTCGCAGTGCTTACATCATTTGACCTCCTGAAGTCATCAAACGTCCTAATATCTTAACATAGGCTATGCCACTAATTTCTTTAAAACTCAGATTTGAACAGTATGATCATCTCAAGGATTAAATCAACAACATGCCCGAGATCATGCAAAGTCCCAATATTTTATCACAAATCATGTCAAGTGATGTAGATTATATAAGATTTAAGTACTCTTATATAATGGTGAATGAAAATTTCAGCGAAAATTTGGTTAAGAATTTCGCATAAATTCTTAATAGTGGCCACCTTAAATAGTGGCATATGCGGATGACGTAGCATTAATATCAAAAAACAAAAGAATACTCATACAAGAAGCAAAGAAAAGAGCACTAGAAATGAATCAACAGAAAACAAAATATATGAGAATTAGTAGAGAAAGCCACAGACCCAGTAACACAAACATGCAATTAGGTGTTTTCAGATTCGAAGATGTGGAGAACTTGAAATATTTGGGTTGTATTATAAACAAGGCTAACCAGAAAAATTGAGAAGTAGAACAGAGAATACAAGCAGGCACAGAGCATTTAATATATATAAAGCATGTATGAACAATAGGAAAATTAAAATTAATAATATATAAATCAGCAATAAGACCAGTGGTAACATACGCAGGAGAAACAATTTGCATAACGAAGAAGGAAGTGGAAAGAAACAGAATTTTTGAAAAGAAGATCATAAGAAAAGTTTTTGGGTTAATAAAAGTAAATGATGAAGAGTATAGAAGAATGTAAAAGATGTTTTACACATCCTAGAATTTATGCGAAATTCTTAACCAAATTTTCGCTGAAATTTTTCAACAAAATCTTGGTAAAGAAAGTTTGACGTGTAATACAGTATTTTTATTCCGAAATTTATTATGAATAATTTCACAATAAAAGTTTTAGAAATTTGCGTGTAATCGACGCGTAAAAGTGCGCACAAAACACTCGTGCTTGACATGCAACACATCGGTTTATTTTGTTTTTAAAAATGGTTATTTGCTTTGTGAAATATTATTAAAACAACGATGCAATGATAATAAAGCTAAAAATCAAGTAATATTTAATCGCTAGGTGCGCAAAATGTCTTTAGTTTTATTTTATTTATTGAAGTGGACAAAATGCGAATGCCATACTACTTTTACAGGTAACAGGTCCGGAATTTATTAAATTTGTTATTGTATGTTATAAGTTAATATTAAATTGTACTGTATCTTAAAATAAAGGTTAATTAACCATTTATAATTGTATATAGTGTATTTAAAAAACTCTTAACACAAAAGGCATTAAAATATCACTCATATTTATTAACAATATTTTTATTACAAGATATAGTAAACAAAATTCTTTTGAATACACCAACTATTTTTATACGTCATTCTTTGTTTACAATGAACGCCCAGCTGCTTCGCATACATGCGTGCCTATGGCCATAAATTTGAGGAGAATCTTATTGCTATGTGTTAAACAGCTATTATAAAAGTCAAAGTTTCTTTACCAGATTTTTGTTGAAGAATTTCAGCAAAAATTTTGTCAAGAATTTCTCTCGGATGTGTAATACAGATCTTAAACAGAGAAATACAAGAATTTCTAAAGAAGAAACAACAGTTAAAACAATGAAAGCAATGAGGTTAAGGTGGTTTGGACATCAAAACAGAATGCAAGATGACGTAGCAATTAAAAGAACCACAGAATGTAAACCTTTCTGCAGCAGGAAAAGAGGAAGACGAAAATGAGATGGAAAGAGTAAGTAAAGAAAAACACGAGCGAACTGGAAATAAAAGAGTGACAGAAACAATTAAAAGACAGAAAAAAGTGGAAGAAAATAATAATAGAAAATAATAATAAAATAATAAGAAAATAATAGAAAATAATGAGAGATGATAATAGTGAAAAAACTAATCTTCTCAGAGGTGTCCTGACTTCTGAGTAATCAATGTTTATTAATAGTAATAAGCGAAGACCGGCAGAATAGTTGACCTTGCTGTTTGATGACATCATTTTCATTGGTGTTACTTTAATACGTCTTGTGGATTTCGATAAGATAAAATTTAGTATTGATATTTGAATTAAATTTATTAAAATCTTAAGTGATACTACTGAATTTTTATTTTTTTCAAAGCAGGTAGTCCTAGTGCAACAAGGCATCAATAAAGACTATTTAACAAAATATCGAATTACCTTTAGTTTATACCGCAAATTTAATCGAGGCTTCACATTTTAAAGTAGTTTAAATTCGAAGTTCATATTATTAATAAGTAGTAAAATAGTCAACCTTGAGTTGTGATTGCCTGGTGTTTGGTGTACATGTTTCCAAAAGTTTATTTGTTTCTTAAATATGAGATTTCTATCTCTCCCATCATTTGCTGATTCTGATATTTCGTTGCTCTGCAGTTTGCTTGTCGCTTTCCACCCTATGTAAAGCTAAAACCTCTTCTCGGACTTTTTGCAATTTAGCTTTCAAATCCATCAATTTTTCTACACAAACCAGAACAAAGTGAAAATTACTAATTTTGAATGCATAATTTTTTTAATTTGCCAAGCTCAAAATTAATTATCTGAGACATAACATGAAAACGACTTAAAAGAAAGCAAGCAACGTGACTATACGCGTTTTTCATCATTTCTGTTCAAGACCGTCATATCTGTCTCTTTCAAATTATTTCAATAGAAGACAGATATGACAGGGACAGAAATGATGTTTTGGTTTATATTTTCAAATTAATGTGTTTGCATCAAAGTAGGTATGTTTTATTCTAACATAAAAATAGCTTTTCTGTTAAGGTTAAGTCATAAGTACTTACAGGTAATTAATATAATAGAGGAAACCTAGGCAATGAAAATAGTTTTTCACGTTTAAAAAAATGCCAAATATGCATGAACATGAGAATGACCCATATCGCTTGTTCACAAGAATAAAACTGAGTTATTACTAGCGAAGACCTAAAAAAGTGATCTGCTATTATGTAGAGAAGTGTCAGTTTCATGATGAATATCTGATAATAATTAGTAGATGGCCTACTGATTATTATTGGATTTTCAGTTGTGATACTTTTCTACATAATAGTAGATAGATCACTTTTTTAAGTCTTAGCTAGCAATAACTCAATTTTAAAAGTTTTAGTTGTCTCACTATTCTTTTTTTCAAAAATGGAAAGAATGCTCTATCAAAAAAGATAAATTGTTTCAGTTCAATCTCTTCCCTTTATATTTTGTTCTCTAAATCAAAACAAACATTTTTGTGCAAAAAAAGGAAATCGCTTAAATTTTCAAGTAGAATGGTTAATTTGGAATTTTTGCTTGCTTTGATGGGCGCTCATTTTAATTGTCTAAAAATATTTTGACAGAAAACCAAACATGACAGGGTCCTCTGCTCCCTGCCCCTGCCCTCGCCCCTGAGGACAAATAAAAAGGCAGAGATTACATCAAACAAAGCTGATCGTGGAATGTGAAAACAATGTTAAGAATGGGAAAAATGAAAGAAATAGTAAGAGAAGTGGAGAAAGATATAGAATAGAAGTACTAGCATTGCAAGAAATAAGATGGAAGGGTGAAGGAAGAATAAATAAGGAAAAGTATTCAATGTTCTACAATGGAGAAAATAAGCAAGGGAAAAATGGCACAGGATTTATGATTGATAAAAGATTTATAGAACAGATATTAGAATTTAAAGGAATAAAAGGCAGAACTTCACTGATAAGAATGAAGAACAAGATGGCAACAAACATGATACGATGATACTGCTAGGGGATATTAATGGGATAATAGAGAAGGAAGAATACATAAGGAAAACATACAATGCATGAAGTAACTAACAATAATAATGGGCATAGGATTTGTAACTTAGCAGAAGAAATGAACATGTATGTAATAAGCACAAAGAGGAGCATAAAGTAACGTGGTTGATACCTGGGTAAAAGGCTGGAAACCAAATTGATCACGTATTAATAATCAAGAATAGAGAAAAAATGATACAAGATGTGCACTCTTTTAGAGGTGCAAATGCAGAATCCAACCATATACTTGTTATAGCTAAATTAAACCTACAAAAAATGATGTGGAAGATAGAAACAAGAATAAACATAAGAGGAAGTGAAATCAGAGGAGTCGAGACGAAGGTATGAGAACGAATTAAAACTCATGCTAGCAATTAAAAAAGAGAGTAAATGCATTGAAGCTGAATGGAAAATATAAAGAAAAGTGGTAATTGAGGCCACAGAAAGAGTAATAGGAAGGAAGCGTGTAGAAAGAAAAAAGGAGTGGATTGAACAAGAATGCTTAGAGGCAATAAAAGGGAAAAATAATGCTAGAATAAAATAGTTAAAAACAGGACAACAGCAAGATAATGAAACATACAAAGAAAAGAAAGTCAACGCTATCACAATGAAAAAGTGCACAATGGCCAGAGTATGATGACGGAAATTGAGAACGATAACAATAACAACACCAAATTATACCAAAAGATAAGAAGGCAAAGTAGGAAAAGAGCAACAGTAAATATCGAGAAAGAAGAATGGGAGAGATACTTCAAAATAATGATGGAGATGAATGAAGAAGACGCAATAGAATGTAATAGAGAAGACAATGAAAAAATAGTAGAAAATGAAGAAGTACCGTCTGAGAGAGAATGCGTCGAAAGTTTAAAAAGTTGAAACAAAAATAAAGCAGCAGGGCCAGATGGTATGAAATGATTAAGAAAAGGCGAAAAGGAAATCAAGCAAAGAATATATAAAAACTAGTAGGATCATTCCATTGTGACTAACATAACATTTAACGATAATTTATTAACATTTATTTTACAGTATTCGTGATATGGCTTATTATTATTATTTCTTTTTAATTTAAATGGAAAGATTAAATTGTTTATATGTATTTTGTATAGCATATTTTCAAAATATGAAAATATAAAGGGATTTTTTTTTTAAAAGGTGTATACTAACGCAACACTTTTGCGGCCAGCTGACATGATACTTTAATTATCATTTTGATTTTTCTGAAAATTATATTCCAAATTGTTTGATATGCTGATACATGTGTATCAGGTTCATAATGCAAACGTTATACAAACTGAGTTAAATAAAAAGTTATTGTACACCATAAAAATCAGTGGTCCTAGCCTTGACCACTGGGCATCCAGAAGATCCTGTGTTCAGAACACTGTTGCCTTCCTCAACTTTGAGTTTCCTCCATGAGCTTTTATAAATGATGATGACCCCAGTGTTCATAAACAAACTGACAGGATTTTTACTCTGACCGCACTGTTGAATTTTTTTGCTTTTCCCGTAACTGTTCCTTTGGTTAAACCTGTTCTTATCCCTGCTTCCATTGTATTAAACAGTGTTGCAGATCGTCTATCCCCTTGTCTTTGCCATGTTACGTTAGCCGTAAAAAGTGTTATTTTTAAACTTGTTAATAGTTGAATAATTAACTAAACGAGGTTGGAATAGGTTGCTGTACGGCATGGGATTTTTCAGAATCTTACCATGGCAAGGGACCCTATGATGGTGTATGGGCAACCTTAAAGTGCCGTGTGTGGCAGCGTGTGTTGTGAGGCCAAGTTGTTGTAAAAAATGCGAATGATTTGCTGACATGCAAGTATCGGATATAAATGTGAAGTGTACATATCAGAAGTTCGGGTCGTCGAAGAACATAAGACTCTACAAGATTTCTTCAGTAAAATTGAACCAGTTAAGGGGATTAAAAAATTCAACAGTGCGGTCAGAGTAAAAATCCTGTCAGTTTGTTTATGAACACTGGGGTCATCATCATTTATAAAAGCTCATGGAGGAAACTCAAAGTTGAGGAAGGCAACAGTGTTCTGAACACAGGATCTTCTGGATGCCCAGTGGTCAAGGCTAGGACCACTGATTTTTATGGTGTACAATAACTTTTTATTTAACTCAGTTTGTATAACGTTTGCATTATGAACCTGATACACATGTATCAGCATATCAAACAATTTGGAATATAATTTTCAGAAAAATCAAAATGATAATTAAAGTATCACGTCAGCTGGCCGCAAAAGTGTTGCGTTAGTATACACCTTTTAAAAAAAAATCCCTTTATATTTTCATATTTTGAAAATATGCTATACAAAATACATATAAACAATTTAATCTTTCCATTTAAATTAAAAAGAAATAATAATAATAAGCCATATCACGAATACTGTAAAATAAATGTTAATAAATTATCGTTAAATGTTATGTTAGTCACAATGGAATGATCCTACTAGTTTTTATATATTCTTTGCTTGATTTCCTTTTCGCCTTTTCTTAATCATTTCATACCATCTGGCCCTGCTGCTTTATTTTTGTTTCAACTTTTTAAACTTTCGACGCATTCTCTCTCAGACGGTACTTCTTCATTTTCTACTATTTTTTCATTGTCTTCTCTATTACATTCTATTGCGTCTTCTTCATTCATCTCCATCATTATTTTGAAGTATCTCTCCCATTCTTCTTTCTCGATATTTACTGTTGCTCTTTTCCTACTTTGCCTTCTTATCTTTTGGTATAATTTGGTGTTGTTATTGTTATAGTTCTCAATTTCCGTCATCATACTCTGGCCATTGTGCACTTTTTCATTGTGATAGCGTTGACTTTCTTTTCTTTGTATGTTTCATTATCTTGCTGTTGTCCTGTTTTTAACTATTTTATTCTAGCATTATTTTTCCCTTTTATTGCCTCTAAGCATTCTTGTTCAATCCACTCCTTTTTTCTTTCTACACGCTTCCTTCCTATTACTCTTTCTGTGGCCTCAATTACCACTTTTCTTTATATTTTCCATTCAGCTTCAATGCATTTACTCTCTTTTTTAATTGCTAGCATGAGTTTTAATTCGTTCTCATACCTTCGTCTCGACTCCTCTGATTTCACTTCCTCTTATGTTTATTCTTGTTTCTATCTTCCACATCATTTTTTGTAGGTTTAATTTAGCTATAACAAGTATATGGTTGGATTCTGCATTTGCACCTCTAAAAGAGTGCACATCTTGTATCATTTTTTCTCTATTCTTGATTATTAATACGTGATCAATTTGGTTTCCAGCCTTTTACCCAGGTATCAACCACGTTACTTTATGCTCCTCTTTGTGCTTATTACATACATGTTCATTTCTTCTGCTAAGTTACAAATCCTATGCCCATTATTATTGTTAGTTACTTCATGCATTGTATGTTTTCCTTATGTATTCTTCCTTCTCTATTATCCCATTAATATCCCCTAGCAGTATCATCGTATCATGTTTGTTGCCATCTTGTTCTTCATTCTTATCAGTGAAGTTCTGCCTTTTATTCCTTTAAATTCTAATATCTGTTCTATAAATCTTTTATCAATCATAAATCCTGTGCCATTTTTCCCTTGCTTATTTTCTCCATTGTAGAACATTGAATACTTTTCCTTATTTATTCTTCCTTCACCCTTCCATCTTATTTCTTGCAATGCTAGTACTTCTATTCTATATCTTTCTCCACTTCTCTTACTATTTCTTTCATTTTTCCCATTCTTAACATTGTTTTCACATTCCACGATCAGCTTTGTTTGATGTAATCTCTGCCTTTTTATTTGTCCTCAGGGGCGAGGGCAGGGGCAGGGAGCAGAGGACCCTGTCATGTTTGGTTTTCTGTCAAAATATTTTTAGACAATTAAAATGAGCGCCCATCAAAGCAAGCAAAAATTCCAAATTAACCATTCTACTTGAAAATTTAAGCGATTTCCTTTTTTTTGCACAAAAATGTTTGTTTTGATTTAGAGAACAAAATATAAAGGGAAGAGATTGAACTGAAACAATTTATCTTTTTTGATAGAGCATTCTTTCCATTTTTGAAAAAAAGAATAGTGAGACAACTAAAACTTTTAAAATTGAGTTATTGCTAGCTAAGACTTAAAAAAGTGATCTATCTACTATTATGTAGAAAAGTATCACAACTGAAAATCCAATAATAATCAGTAGGCCATCTACTAATTATTATCAGATATTCATCATGAAACTGACACTTCTCTACATAATAGCAGATCACTTTTTTAGGTCTTCGCTAGTAATAACTCAGTTTTATTCTTGTGAACAAGCGATATGGGTCATTCTCATGTTCATGCATATTTGGCATTTTTTAAACGTGAAAAACTATTTTCATTGCCTAGGTTTCCTCTATTATATTAATTACCTGTAAGTACTTATGACTTAACCTTAACAGAAAAGCTATTTTTATGTTAGAATAAAACATACCTACTTTGATGCAAACACATTAATTTGAAAATATAAACCAAAACATCATTTCTGTCCCTGTCATATCTGTCTTCTATTGAAATAATTTGAAAGAGACAGATATGACGGTCTTGAACAGAAATGATGAAAAACGCGTATAGTCACGTTGCTTGCTTTCTTTTAAGTCGTTTTCATGTTATGTCTCAGATAATTAATTTTGAGCTTGGCAAATTAAAAAAATTATGCATTCAAAATTAGTAATTTTCACTTTGTTCTGGTTTGTGTAGAAAAATTGATGGATTTGAAAGCTAAATTGCAAAAAGTCCGAGAAGAGGTTTTAGCTTTACATAGGGTGGAAAGCGACAAGCAAACTGCAGAGCAACGAAATATCAGAATCAGCAAATGATGGGAGAGATAGAAATCTCATATTTAAGAAACAAATAAACTTTTGGAAACATGTACACCAAACACCAGGCAATCACAACTCAAGGTTGACTATTTTACTACTTATTAATAATATGAACTTCGAATTTAAACTACTTTAAAATGTGAAGCCTCGATTAAATTTGCGGTATAAACTAAAGGTAATTCGATATTTTGTTAAATAGTCTTTATTGATGCCTTGTTGCACTAGGACTACCTGCTTTGAAAAAAATAAAAATTCAGTAGTATCACTTAAGATTTTAATAAATTTAATTCAAATATCAATACTAAATTTTATCTTATCGAAATCCACAAGACGTATTAAAGTAACACCAATGAAAATGATGTCATCAAACAGCAAGGTCAACTATTCTGCCGGTCTTCGCTTATTACTATTAATAAACATTGATTACTCAGAAGTCAGGACACCTCTGAGAAGATTAGTTTTTTCACTATTATCATCTATCAGGTATTTTTTAGTAAATATTCAAATTTAAAAAATGATAATCTATTTTTGACATTAACAAAAAAATATTCTAAACTAACATTTTTTTTATATCAGTCCATATTATAATCAATCACTAACTGTTACTAGTACATAATACTTACGGTGTTCATGTTCGAGTCCATGCAATTTAATTTTATTGGCTTCATGCTGCGCCTTCTTTTTCAATCGACATGCTCTTGATGCTAATTTGTTTTTTTCTTTACGACTTTTAGGACGTACATTAAATGGCAATTCGCTAACTGGTGTCATATTATTAATAACACGTCCTAATTTATCTAATTCTTTGCCTATGTTAAAAAGTTTACGAGGATTTGGTGTCAGATCATTTCCATCACCTTTACGTGCTTTTCCACTATGTTTTATACCCCTTACAGAACAATTTGGACTAAAAACAGGATCGGTAATTTCATTAAGAACATGTGGATCTTCCATTTTTGTTTTCATAATGAGTCGTTGGCCTTTTGGTCCTTTAGCTTGTACGTTGTATTGCCAGAAGAACCTTTCTCTTTTACTGGAGAGTTTATAACCTTTTTCGTTTTCGTTATCAGAGTCACCTGTAAATTTTAATAGAAATTAAAAATTAAATTAACTAGTGATATAAACTGAATTACCATCTGATGAGTAGTCCTCGTAATGTTCACTGTCTTCATCACTGTCAGCTTCATCAGAAAAATCTTGTGCTTCAGGGCTTAATACACCTCCTGTTGATAATGAAGATGTAGAACCGGCTTCTGCTAAAGAACCAGTAGATAGAAGATGTTTACGTGGTTCTCGCCTTTGCCAAATTTGTTCCAATCCTAAATGTGTAGGAGCAGAAGATGATAATCTAGAACTTTGGCTGCGAGATTTAATTCCAGATGAACCTACAACAGGGCTAGTGCTCTGACCAGGCACTGACTGTCCTAAAACAGTTCTATCTGGTGAAATGGCATAATTTTCTCTTTTTAGTAATAACTCATGTAAAGCACTATGTTTTTGTTGTAAAGATAAACCGGTAGGAGGTAGTGATGGGGAGGATGCAGGTTGTAATAAGGAGGAAGTTGAACTAGTTTGGCTTGTTGGTGAAAATGCTGGTAAAATTGTTTTTGATGTGAATGTACTAAATGGACTTGAAGGAACACTAGAAGTTGCATCTAGTGATGATTCCCTGAAACAAGATTTCATAAAAATAGAGTCACTTTAAAGCAATAAATGGGTTTTCCATTACCGGTTTTGTTTTTGGTGAAATTTGGCATGTAAATATATCTTACCTTCCAGAGTACAGCAAATATATTTTATTAGAAAAATTTATCTTGAAATTAAATCAGCACTTGTATGTTGTTAGACACATGTGTATTAGATGATTATGCATTGAAGTCAGAGAAAGATTGATAACTAGAAATACTTTTGTCAATACATTGCAAACATGTTCTATTCTGGATTCATTATAAAATACCCTTTCAAATTCTTCAAAGATAGTCTCAGTCCCTACTGTACCTTATTCATATGTAAAGCACATTCTTCATCCTGTATCTGTTTTTATTTCCGGATCCTTGAAGAAAGTGTGGAACAATGAAATTTGCCAACATAAAATTGCTTCAAAACCAATGTCTACTACAGTACAGGTTTTCTGCAAATATAGGGGACTCCAATCACAGCCACTGAATGAACAATTTATAGACTGTTGTGTGTGGACCATTGATATAAATAAAAAGTAGAAGAGTGCATAATTACTAATTTTATTGTTTAACCACACCACGCGCAGCTTAAGAGTTGCAACCGCAAAAGTTTCGCTTCATGTTCATACATACGAGGCTGGTTTGATAAGTCCGTGCAAAAAATAAAAAAAACATACTTTTTTTGCGGAAATTTTATTTTACTTTTCTACATATCTCCTTGAAGGTTGATACATTTGGGTTTAACGATGTTCAAGTTTTTTTTATCCTCTCCTTAAAATAAGAGTTATTAAACTCTGCAAAATAAGCGTTTGTTTGATCTATCACTGCGGCATTTAACCCAAATTTTGTTCCTACAAGAAATATTTTCATGTTTGGAAACAAATAATAGCCCGAGGGTGCTAAATCGGAAGAATGTGGGGGGTGTGGAAGAATTTCGTAGCGTAATTCTAATAGTTTAGCCGTGGCAATTGCACATGAATGAACTGGAGCATTGTCTTGGTGAAACATTCTTAGCTAAATGTGGCCGTTTTATCTTAATTTCGCTGTTTAATCTATCTAGTAAAGATGCTTAATACTCTCCGGTTATCGTTTTACCCTTTGCTAAATAATCAAGAAAAATTATTACATGGGTGTCCCAGAAAACAGTGGCCATCACCTTTTCTACTGAGGCAACCGTTTTTGCTTTCTTCGGTGCCCGTTCACCTGCTGCAATCCACTGTTTTGACTGTGCTTTTGTTTTTGGCTGATAATAGTGTATCCACGTCTCATCAACAGTTACAAAACGTCACAGAAATTCAACTTGATTTTTTTGAAACAGCTCCAAGTTTTGCATTGAAATCTTCACTTGTTCACATTTTTGCTGAATTGTGAGCAAACGCTGCACCCACCTTGCAGCCAGCTTTCTCATACCCAAACATTCATTCAAAATGTGATGTACCCGTTCTGTCGAAATGTGTACCGCTTGAGAAATTTCACGCACCTTAAATCTTCTACCTTCCATGACCATATCATGAATCTTATCAACAATTTCTTGCATAGTCACTTCAACAGGCAGACCAGAATGCTCGGCATCTTTTGTTTCTTCGGCCACAACGAAAATCGGAAAACCACTTATAAACCATTCTAAGTAATCTTGTTTATTGTTTCCAGCCTTATTTTGTGGAACTCCATAATCATGAAATAAATAAAGATTATTAAAAGTTTCACAGTTTTATTAAAATACAACCTGACAATATTGTTTCGACAGCTATGCTGTCATTATCAAAGGTAATATAATTATAAACAAACACGTCGCTAAGGTAGATACAAAATAGGTAACTAGATAAAATAATAATAATAATCAGAATTAAATATCAAATACTTCCAGTAACGGAGAATTACTGAGCTCAAGTTGTTCATTTATTAAAGGTACCCTGAGTTTGTGTTTGTATATCTCAAAGGCTTCTAAAATGTCTAATTTGCGTTTGTTATTACAAAAATGTAGGAATTTAATAGTATTTTGAGGAGTCATTGTGTGATTTTGTTCTAAAAGGTGTTTGGCGTAATTCGATTTTTCAGGATGTTTATTTTTGTAATGATGTACGTGTTCTTTATATCTTATGTCAAAATTTCGAAGTGTTTGTCCAATATATACCGAACTACAAAAAGAACAATTTAAACGGTAAACGCCCGATTTCATGATGTGTTCTGTCTTTAGCATTAAATAAAAATGTGTTAGTGTTGGTTTTAAATGTTATTTTATAATTGTTGGTTTTTCTTAGTATATGTGCAATTTTTTCTGATATTTTGCCAAAATATGGTATAGATATGTAATTTGTGTCTTCTGTTTGATTGTCAATGGGATATATTCTTTTGATAGCTAACCTATAATCTTTTTGTTTAATTAGTGTCAATGTGTCAAGTGTCAATCATGTTCGGATTATAATGATTTGCATGTGCTAGTTGTTTAATGGTTGATATCTCTTTGCTAAAATCTGATTTTGTTAGTGGAATAGTTAAAGCTTTGTGTACTAATGATCTGTAGGCTGCTATTTTATGTGTATTATGGTGACAAGATTCATTTGGTATTGTTATGTCTGTTTGTGTTGGTTTTCTGTATATGGAAAATTCAAAAAGATTGTCTGCGTTAATCTTGATATTTAAGTCTAGAAAGTTTATAGCCCTGTTTTGTTCTGTTTCTAGTGTAAATTTTATATTAGGGTGGATACTGTTTATAAGAATTAAAAATTCATTGATAACCTCAAAAGAACTGTCAAAACAAGCTAAAATGTCATCAACATAACGAAACCAGAAGATAATGTGTTTAGAGAGGTTTAATTCAAATATTCTATCTTCAAACTTGTCCATAAATATGTTAGCTAATAGAGGACTTAGAGAATTACCCATAGGTAAACCATCCTTTTGTAAATAAATCCTTTTGTATAAGTCAAAATTATTTCACTTTTAATAACATAATTTATTTACAAAAGGATGGTTTACCTACCAGCACGTGCCTCATGACTAAGCGATATCCGTCCTCTTTTAAATTCGCTGTACCAGCGAAACACAGTTGTGTGTGTAGGACTTTCATCACCAAATGTGCGTAAATCGTATGTACCACGTTTACTATGTGACAGCAGTGACTCAACTGTTGGCTTACTAATGAAGAATGGTGGTGTTGCCAGCTCTAACTCCTCTAGTTTCATGGCACCTTACAATATACAGAGTGGCTCTCGTATAATACCTCACATTATGACCAGCATGATGTTCCAGAAATAAACTGTCCAGCAATTTTATATGATGTCCAGAGTTTCACCCGCAAACAAGCAGAAGCAAAGTTTTATTATTTAAAGGCAACCTAAACCTCTTAAGGTCCCGCAATAAGTTTACTCAATCTGGCAGTCCTACCCGGAAACAAAACTCCAGTAAAAGATATGTATATATTAGGGTGACCGTTAAAATTTTTTTTTCGCGCACCGCCTAAAAGTAAAACGTTAGAAAATGAAGCAAAAATAAGTGGAAAAATTTTTTTTTGAATTTAAACTGCTCCTATACGTACCTAAAACTGTTAGAAGTTTTAAAAAATAGGTATTTTTTGTTTTTCACAATTTTATTGTTTTGCAATGTTTTTGATTCAAAATGCGTATCTTTATGTTTTTGGAGTTGCTGAATACGAATCTGAATACCAAAAAATTTTTGACAGTTGTCTTCAAACTACAATGAGCATTTTTGAGAAAATTTACAGCATTATAAGAGTTTTTTGAGACGCTGAGTTCAAATTTGACGTCAAGAAAAAATTTGGATAGTTAACAGCTGTCAATATAACTGTCAATTGCATGAAAAAGAAATAGATTCAAGGAAATAGGGAGAAGAAGTGCATACGTCATACCGTGCCTGACGTCATAATTCTTTCCTCGCAACGCGCATGTTCGCATCGCTCTACTTCAATAAGGCACATTATATTTTCATTTCTGATTATTGATAGTGTTAAAAAGGATGTTTACAAGCTATAAAAACACTTACCCAATGGCTTTCACCCATTGTTGTTTCAATATTTTATTTGTGATAGTACCTATCTATTATTTTAACCTCACAAAGTAGCGTCACGTTTTCTCTTCCAACTGTCAACAGTGTCAAAACTGTCAAACAAACGGTTTACAGCGAAGTAGAGCGATGCGAGGAAAGAATTATGACGTCAGGCACGGTATGACGTATGCACTTCTTCTCCCTATTATTTGATTATAAACGTTTTTTAAAGACACCAACCAATAAAATTAAATAAAAATACCTATTTTTTTAAAACTTCTAACAGTTTTAGGCAAGGTTTAAATTCAAAAAAAATTTGTTTCCACTTATTTTGCACCATTTTCTAACGTTTTAGGGGGTGTGCAAAAAAATTTTTTTTTACGGTCACTCTGGTAGGTATATATGGATAGTGCGAGTGGACTGGTTAAGTCAAAGTTAAACGAACTTCATGATAAAATGTTAGGGTTGCCAAGTTTGCAATTTTATCGCCAAATCTAGCAACTTCATTTCCTTGTTTGCGACATTTAAGCAAAGTTTGAGACATATCACGGGGTGATAGGTGACCCCAGATGCAATGTTCCAGAAACCGAACTTCGACCTTTTTTAACTGCATTAGTCACCATATTTGTCTTTCTTTTCAAAATAAAATTATAAAAAAATGAAAGACGGAATGTAAATGCCACTATATAATCTTCAACATGTTAACACTATTTTATTAAAAATTAGGGTATTTTTAAAATATATGAATAAATATGAAACCATGTCTAGAATATAAAGATTTTCATAAAATATGATTCGATTATGGACCCTGATATTGCTTTAGTTAACGCATAGGTACTTTATAATAGTACTAGTAAAAATAAATTAACTACTTTATTTCAATAATACTATAGAGCTACTTTATAGCTGAAAAACTATGTCATAAATAGTATTTTATAATGCAGTCGTACATAAATAAGTATAAAGAATTCAAAGTCCCAATAAATGACCATTATTTTCTTCAAAATATAGTCACACTTATATTCACATGCCATGTTTCATCAAAATCAAAAATATTGCTGAAAACTAAACTACTAAAAATATACTTTACCTATAATATCCAATTCCAGACTGTGGACATGAAGACGCAGCAACATTAATATTATTTAAATGATTATTATTAATTTGTACAACTGGTGCTGATATCCGATGTGGTGCTTGCGTCATATTAATATAATTACTATATGAACCTTCTTCCGGTAACAAAAGGTCATCAAAATTCAAATCTTCTAATAAAGTTTCATCATTAGCATTTAATTCAGCTAATGTAGGTCCTTGAATTAAATCCGCCTTATCAACTTGAAATATATCATCGTCATCCATGTGTATTAAAGCTGCTTCAGACTTTGGAAAATCACTGTCTAAATCCAATATACGTGTGGTCCACATTGTATTACCACCGAGTGAAACCAAATGACTCTCAGTCATAATTTGGCCTGAGCCACTAATATTTAAATCTTGATAAGGCGACGTAGATGTTTCTAAATCTACATTAAAGTCGCGTAAACCAAAAACGTTTATACGTCTAGAAGGGATAGGAACACTTGCAGTAGTATTCAAATTTGTGCTATCCCCTGTATCGGGTTCTTGTTTGACTGATATACCAGGTTCTAAGAAAAATTCACCTGAGTAATCTGTCATGTTGTTTTCGTGCTACAATAATAAAAAAAAATTATTAGGTAAAAACAGATTATAAATAAACTATTAAATACGATTTTATTCAAATCGCAAGTTGACACCCACTAAAGGACTAAAATAACAGCAAAACATGTGTAAAAACCCTAAACTGAACAAATCAATAAAAATAAGATTGTGCAACAGGAACATGTAAACAAACTATAGTAGTACACATACACACACACACAAGGAGTAAACAAACTCACCATTCAGCAATTTTACAACTGTTGTAAAACGATGTTTTAAATTGATAAACGTAAGAACTTTAACCTCGTTAAGAGTCAAATATAAATTTTTATCACGTTGCTGATAAAAAAAATTCACGTTATTCAAGCGCGCTTTTATAGTCACATTCTTCCACCATGCTGCGAAAGCTATCTGGGAATGACTCAACACCTACAAACAACACATTTTTGGCTTTTAAATTATACACTGATGCAATGTCATCGCGCCACTTTAATTTTATACACTGTTTAAGCTCTTTATGTATCCAAATAACTATCACAAAAAGCCAGATATTTAACAAAACCCTTATCAAACACTATAAATATGTGAAACAATACACCAGGTTTACTACTAAAAGGTCACATGAATACATTCAATCAATCTCGAGCACCAATCAAAATTCAGATGTGGGCTCCTACACCAATGAGATAAGTTATTTTGATCAAAACATAAACACGGAGTATGTACAAAGTTTTCAAGAAATCTGCAACGTCAACATGATGGCTGGTACCACATACTCGTGTTTATCACTTTTAATAATAATTGGCAGAAAAGTAAATATTACGAGCTTTACAGCATACAGTGACTGTGTATAATAAAAGTACTCGTTATAATAAAGCGAATACGATATATTAAAACAAGTTGGCACACTTTTTAGATTAGTTTCAAACGCTATTTTACCTTATTATTTGTTATAAGATGACAACAAACAAAACATTACAGACAGCAAATTTGCTATTTCCCAGAAATTCCTAATCCTAAATATGTCAAAAACAATGCTTTGTGCAATCTGAGCCATCTATTGGATAATAGCGCGACCACTCGAACAGTACACAATCGCAAAAACAGTTGAAGCAAAGAAAACTTGTTTAGAATGAATAAAAATTTCTGTAAGCAGTGTTGCCATTCCGCTCATTTACTCGTCAGAGATCAATAAATTTAAATGTTAATGATACCACAATGATACTCTACCAGGTCCCGCGATATCAAAGGAATAGTGGCTTATTTAAGGCGGTGCTTTTGGGGTAAAAGCACCACTTAAGTTTTTAAATTTCATTCAATTAATGAACCGAATAATTATTAAGAAAAATCATAGCGTAGTCGTATCATTCATAACCAGAGCCAACCACCTGGTTGCTGAATGGGTAGTTAAGTGCACAAATTCGTGTAGCTGAATGCATAGGTATAAAATATATACCTAATACAATTTTATACCTATATATTAGACTACACGTAATTGTGCACTTAATCACCCTTTCCGCAACCTAGTGGTTGGGCCTGTTCATAACACAGCCCCAGAAAAAAAATGTTCTGACCTGGGATAGAGACTATAGTATTCCGATGTATTTTTCGAAGCTGAGACCGAATCCGACCTCAGAAAAGCACATATACCCTAAAATTCTTGCGCTAGAGCCAAAAACAACCTCCCAAATAGAATAAAACCACACCTGACATTTGGTGATTTGGTGACAATAAATACATGCAAAAAATGATTGAAAACCGCAAAAGTTTTGTATTTGGAAATAGACCTCTGCTATGTGGCCAAAAACCCTCCTCCCTGAGGGGGTTAAACCACCCCTTAGACCAAAATACAATAAATACATGCAAGAAATGATTGAAAACCGCAAATATCTTGTATTTGGAAATAGACTTCTGGTATATGGTCAAGAACCCTCACTCCTGATGGGGTTAAACCACCCCAAAATAGGTCAAAACCGCCCCTTAGATCAAAATACAATCAAAACATGCAAAAGATGATTGAAAACCGCAACTGTTTTGTTTTTAAAAATGGACCTATGGTATATGACCAACACCTTTAAAGGGTAAAACCACTCCTTATATTAGGGTTACAATAAATAGACGCACGCAAAATAAAATACATGCAAATAAATAGAGGCAAACAAAATGCATGCAAATAAATCGATGCTAAAAATAAGTTAAATAAAACCCCGTTAATCCTCTAGTCTCTCGATTTATGATATCTTTTCCATTTTCAAACGATCTGCGTACTGGCTGCACAATACTACAAAGAAATCGTCACGGGTTTGTTGGAGAATTATAAAAAATTACTTAGGTTTAATATGAGTGTGAAGTTTATTTATTATAACTCTTATGTAAGGGGTGGTTATACCCCATCTTAGGGTGATTTTACGCTTTCAAGGGTGGGGGGAGGGTGTTAGTCATATACCAGAGGTCTATTTCCAAAAACAAAACATTTGCGGTTTTCAATCATTTTTTGCATCTATTTATCGTATTTTGTTCTAAGGGGTAGTCTTGACCCATTTCTGGGTGATTTAACCCCCTCAGATAGGAAGGTTCTTAGCTATATGCCAGATGTCTATTTTCTAATAATTTGCGGTTTTCAACCATTTTTTGCATGTATTTATTGTTGTTTGTTTTGTTTGTGTTTGGGCGAGGAATCAGGATGGCGGAGCATCCTTCGTACCTCATGGCACCGATTGCTATGATCATTTGGCCGACCCTACTAGAATTTAGCCGAATCTGGGGAATTCCACCCCCAGTAGGGATCTTTATCGTGCCAAACATCTCATTGACACGGGACCTACAGTTTTACTTCCTATCCGAAAAGAAAGCATGTTTTAAATTTTTCCCCGCTATGAAGAATTACCAGCTCGGCCGGGGATCGAACCTGCGATCTTTGGATTATGAAGCAAGTAGGTATTGCATACCTGGGCCGACCCCCACTACTTTTATGCAAATGACCCGCGATCTAATTAATATTCAAATGACCCGCGATCTAATTAATATTTAAATGAGGCGCGATCTAATTAAATGCGCGAATTAAATTAATTCATGATATCATTTGCATATCTCATCTCTCATTTACATGTATCATCTCTCACATGCATACGCGAATTAAATTAATTCACGGTATCATTTGCATATCTCATCTCTCATTTGCCTAGCTCATTTTTTATATCGCATATAATAATATAATAATAATAACTACTACAACCCATAACCTAAACCAAGGCCCCAGAAGCTATAAGCTTGTGCGGGAGGGAGGGGGCGATTATTATTATTATGTAGGCCCAATGTGCGGCTGCAGCCGACTTACAGATGGAACAGCGCAAATCCCACATTTGTGTCACAGCTAAGGAAAACTGCAGAAAACCTTAACCAGATCTGCCGGCGTCGGGAGTCGATCGCGGGCCGCTTGGGTGAAAGTCTGGCACGCCAGACATTACACTACCAAGGCTGTATTATACACTTTGCCATTATTTGATGTATAAAGATGCAATGGCGGAGAAGTGAAATACTGGATAGATTTCAAGTGCAAATTGTTTAGACATCGTCCTACTTCAAATGATTGAAAATGATAATCAAAACATTTTACTTCAATTTCATTTGCCAAAATGTGCAATGAATTGTTACTTAACTCAATAAGATATACAATTTTATAAAGTTTTGTTTGACAATTTTCAACTACTGTCCAATATAAATTTGTTTTGTATTTTTTGCCACGGTATGTTCCAGATGGAGAAAAACTAGAATTCTGTAATTGCAGTTTTTGGGTAGGTGTTAAAGACGTTAGCAAAAAATTCATGTGCTGCATATCTAATAAAGCTTTATCTTCTAAATTATATTCAGCGCCTAAACCGTGTTTAAAATCGATAAGAAATTTAGCATATTTGAGCCCAGCTTTGATAGATAACGTGTAAGGGATATTAATTCTGGATGATGTATTGCTAGAATAAGTCTTTGAACTTTTATGCTTGGCTTCAAATCTAAAACTCCATAAATATTTAGGTGGCCCACATCTGCGAATAAGAGTTGGGTAATGCACCAAGAAATGATGTTTTGGTTTCAAGTCTCCATAAAGTTTTCTGTATAAATTATTATGTTCTTTAATCAGAGTGGCAAGTATTTCTATGTCTTGTGCATTGAATTCAGGTAACAAAATCTTCTCAAGTACTTGTAAAAGTAAACACAACAATTTCCATGGGCGATTATTTTTTGGTATCAAATCACCCAACATCAATGAAAGAAAATGAATAAATGTCCAGGTTTCTCTAGCAGACATTTTTAATTTACATGACTTGAGCCGTTCTTCATCTATAATAGATGTAGAAACATAACCAACTTCAGTTTCACCGTACTGAAAAAGATTTTTGCGACTGTTTAAGGTATTGACAGAAATCACATCTTCCTGTATTAATGAAAGCAAAATATGGCAAACATCATAATGGCAGACGCCTTCGAAGAAGTCATGCATAATATCGAAAACAAAATTGTCAAGGGCATGGAATGAGGGAATTCTGTTAAAAGTACAGTTTTCCCTTAACCCTGTTTCTTTAAAGTTATTTGTTTCTAGGTCAAGATTATTACTTTCATTCCTGAGACACTCATCAATCTCTTTGCAGTCTCGTTTTGTTTGAAATCGTGTACGTTTGCATGCTCTGCAGAAACTTTTAGCATTAAAAGATTTTGAGAAACCCATTATGCTATTGATGCCTAAATTATCACCCAGAACTGCACCCAAAACAAAGTATACTTTGATACTTAATTCTGGTGTATTGATAAGTATGCCCTGGGTTTCCAAAAATGTGAGTTCTTCAATTAAGTGATGAAATGAAATTTCATTTCCAAACTGCTTGTAGTCATTACTCTTTATAAAGGCAAAATTAGACATAAAGTTTAATTGAGATAGCAAATACTGTGGAACTGTAGGAAAACTATAGTATCCTCCTAAAATTGATGTGGCATGACTTCCTAAACGATTATTTATACCATAATCATCAAAATATAAGAATATAGGTATTATTGTTTTATCACCAAAAGATTTTATTTTATTTGCATATGATTCTCCATTTATAAAATTGCATATCTTATTTTTTGATAATAAAGCCTTTGTGTTTTGCAGCGTTAAAGATAAAATTCCCGGGCATTCAAAAAATCTTTTTATCTGGAAACGAAGTGGCATAAAATAAGCAGAGATTGACTTACCAGCTAATGTGGAATTTCCTTTTAAAACTCTTTCTGTTACACAATTGCTCATTTCATGACGATATGGAGCTTGATATAAATCAAGTTCTTTCAGATTTTTAAAGAAGCGATGCTCTGTAGAGATGTCTGCAAATGGATTTTTGCAAACCTCTAATATAGCAGTAATATCTTCTAAAGTTTGATCAGGCAAATTAGATTTAATGCAAGTGTGTAAAATATGAGTAATAGAAGAGCACAAAATAGTGACTTGATTTTGTATAGCTAATATATCACTTCTTGTTATGTTGTCCTCAGCATGTAAATAAAGAGAAAAATAGATTGCCTTTTCTTTCAGTTCATTGAATGATTTCTTTAAATTAAAAATTGGTAATGCTTCTACAACATTTGTATTGTTCGTGTGGTTATCATTTAGAATGATAGATTTATTTTCAAAATTATCCACATTAACAGGATTAACAGTTTCTTTAATTGATGTAGTTTCAGACAATTTATGAACTTTTTGAATGTGAACCTTAAATGCTTTGAAAATTGAAAACATCTGATTACATCCATTCTGCTTACACTGCAAGGCATCGGAGGGTGAAACAAAGTGGGTGTATTTTAAGTGCTTTATCAACTCAGTAAGGATGGGAAATTGCATTGCACACTTATAGCAAATGAACATAATGAATAATGTAAATAATAATTGATAAGAATATTGGCTACTATTGAGAATTTAGATAAGCAATAAGTGAACATACACTTGGCAAGGGTTTATCATAATTTGTTTCTATTTCAAAAAAATATTTTTGTATAAAAAACCATGGACCATAAGAAGCCTGTGGATATTCCAGGCACAGAACATGAAATAATTGAAAACATGGATTAAGACATGACAAGTAAGAATCATGCCGCTGAAGACATTTATCAAAGTATACAACATAATCTGTTATTTGATCTGCACTTAAACCTACAACTACAGTAAGAGGTTGTAAAGTTAACCCTTTGTTATAATGCTTGGCCCTTAATTCTTCCACACTCCTTTCGAAGTCATTAATCGCTGGAATCCTTAAAGTGAAACACTCTTGTGCATCTTTTATGGTTACTTTACGTTTATTCTTTCCTTTTTCGACAGCAAACCGACCAGTGGGTAATATCACAGAATTTAGCAATGTGGCTAAAATATAGTCCTCAGCATCTAGAATATAAAATTTGAAAATTTATTTTAATTATTGCAAATTACATAGTGCGAGGTTTTATGTCTAAACATCAGTAGTCTTATACTAGTGTCATTTGCCCTAAAATCTCACACCCCCTAAACTATTTTTAAACAATAGAAAGGTGATAAAATAACAAAATAAATTGCTAGTGTTCCATGTTAAGCGTTTTAGCCGTATTTGCAATGACCTTGTCAAAACATGTTTTTCCAATAGACTTTTACTTGTATTTGAATGATTTTAATTTACTGCCATTTGCATGTACGACTTTCCTGCTTACCAGCTCATCAGTATACTGTATTAATTATGAGTTTTTAATGTTTATATTGTAAATACAACATACATACTTGTTTCTGTGTTGTCATTAAGAGAAGAGAACAACTCTTTACAAGATTTGCCATTGATACTTTTTGCATAGAATGTTTTAATTCTTTTCTTAAATTGCTCCCATTTACCATATAACAAAATATCTTTACCAGTGAATAACAAGCGAAAATCGATATAAATCTAAAATAATTTACGATTAGTATTATGCAAATTAAAATACAATAAACTTACTAAATCTTTTGAATTGGCATGAGAGTATAAAGCCCACTCCTTTAGGAAATCTACCAAATTAACCTTATCGGACTTCTGTAATTCTTGCTGTCGCAGGACAAAGGTTTTTTCCCATTTATCCTTTACTTCGGGCCATATTTTACACTTTCTTTGAAGTGATGTTTTCAATGAATTTAATATATCTATATCAAATTCTTGACATTCAAACCATTTGAATTTTCAAAAGAAGGTGCTGAGTGAGAAGGAATCTCTATTTTTCTACTTTTTGCAGAAGAATTTACAAATTTGTTGTACAATCTTTCCCCCGGAGGGCAGTCGTCAGAGGTATCGGGAAGCAATAAATTTAGTTTTATATTCTAAGATAATATTAAAGTATTTGTTCATAGCTCATTTGTGCTTTAATAGCCCAGCTTTTTAAAAGTTGGTAGTATTGATAAAAATAAAAAATTGACAAAAACTTCACTCTAATTGAAACTCTAATTTGAATTTTCAAATGTCACATCAGTGTTGTCAACTACCACAGAATTCCCTACATTTTGAAATTCTGATTTTTTTTATTCAAAAAGAAAATAAAAGATGTAAAATGAAAAAATTGCATAAAAAAACTCGTTTCATAAGTCATTATTGCACTCATCCTTAATAAATCTTACCTTATGAAACTCGTTCTTTAACATACTATCATGTGGCTTCCAAAGTCAAAAACCACTAATGAGCAAGAGACTAGTTTTAAAGGAAATAAACAAATATAAGATTATTAGAAAGCTGTGCTACGGTTATAGAATAAAAATGGCACACGTGACTACCAAAAAGCTTTAGCAATGCCAGCTTACCAGCTTCAGCAGAAAGTAAGACTTACTCATCGGTCCGCCATCCACTATTACTTTTGACTCTGTAATAGTGGAAAAGTCAGCTTTCTATCTTCAAAGGTCTAGAAGTTATAGAAGAGTCTATTGAGTCAGACACAAAGTTCTCAACCTTTGAGGACCAAAAGCACACAAAAATCTCGCGTTCGGTATACGTTGAGCCTGATCTACTATCCGTCCACCGAAAGATGAGCTTTGCGTCATCTTTGCAAGAAATTATTACAGAAAGCGTTTTGTTGCGCTTTTCTGTCGTTATCTACGAGTATGACGAAGACAGCATTATATTAGCACTTCACTATGTCGTTGGAAGTTGATTTGTTTGTCAAATCAACTCCGTAACATGTAGAACACGGTGTGGTCAACCTTACAAATAAATTCCTAGATCAAATTAAGATATTGCAGTAGATAGGCAACACCGATTCTAGCAAAAAATCCCATGTTATTTCTTATGAAGGTCCGATTTAGCAAAAAGATCATAAATCCAAGATGGCTCGCGACTCGAGGTCATCCCCGACTCGGTCCGGCGCATAACAACACAGTGTACACCTGTGTAAGATCTTGACATCTACGCGATTTCATGTTAAGACAAGCTTGTAGAACTATTATAAATACAGCAAGTTAGTGTCAAAATTGTATTAAAATTGTTTATATTATTAACAAAGTGAAAAGTGTGTATATTGTTTCTCAGATAGATTAGCATTTACCTGTAGAATTTGCCTGTCAGAACAAGATATCATTAGGTAGGTCATTAACGCAGTTGTGTATCTAGCATGCCATAATATTATAACAACCTTTTTAATACATAACACAACACGGGATATATGTAGTCAAATATGGCCTCCCGTACTGATGAGTCTAGGTGAAAACAAAACAAATTTATCCATGTTAAAACGTCAAAATTGAATAAGAAATAATAAATTATCCGTAATGCATTTTAACAACAACATACTAGCTATAAACTCGCTTCAAACATAGAAATATTAATTTATTTAGTATCTACAAGCCTAGATACATATATTATTATGATGAATCGGATATACTAGTTAGATTATTATATATGATGTTAACATATAATAAAGACACTAAAGTACTTTTTAATAGTATATAAAATTCGAAAAAAATGAAATGAATTGTATTGAGCAAACATGAATCGCTAGGAAAACGTTTAAAAAATCCCTTTTTCAAATTTTGCAATGTAAAAGCATGCTGTCAAAGCAATAAATAATCTTTCTTTTAAAATAAATTAAAAAATAAAAACCATGTAAATATATCTTAAAATGTTTCAGATAATATGATTAATCAAAACATTCAAGTTTCATCACGTCTATAAGACATGTGGCCCTATGACGTAAGATCATGATATTAGATATACGTTAGATAGCTTAAATATGAGAGTTTTAGAAGGATATTTTAATAAAGCTATAAACGATAAAAATTTTCGAAACAGTTCTCAGATAGATTAACATTTACCTGTAGAATTTGCCTGGCAGAACAAGATATCATTAGGTAGGTCATTAACGCAGTTGTGTATCTAGCATGCCATAATATTATAACAACCTTTTTAATAAATAACACAACACGGGATATATGTATTCAAATATGACCTCCCTTACTGATGAGTCTAGGTGAAGACGAAACAAATTTATCCATGTTAAAACGTCAAAATTGAATAAGAAATAATAAATTATCAACTCATTTTATTATTTTAATTATGGAATGCAGATCATTGATACATAGTAGATGTTTTTAAATATATAATAGAATCATTAATTTTATTTTAACTGAAAAAATCACCATAATAATTTTTCCATAATATCTTCTTGTATATAGTAAAACCGTTTAGAGATTTTAACACATTCAGTAATTAGATAAGTCTGATCCAAAATTAGTTTGTAACAGCTGATACACCATCCATCTTGAAATTTACTATCCTTACATTTAAAAGATTCAGCATTTAAAAGTATACAAAAGCAGAATCTATTAGTCATTTCATTTAAATCTACAGCATAATAAACAGCAAGCCAGCAGCAAGCGAAGTTCTAACTCTAGTTTTCAGTCTCAGTGCAGCAACTCAACGCGTAACACTTACCTCTCTTCGCATCCGTATTTAAACGTCTACAAGAAAAAAAAGATGTCATTCGCAACTCAGCTTATTGATAACCTAAGGGATCTTGCATACAACTCGCAGCTACAAGGTAATGCTCGAGCCATCTCGAGTGCTTTAAAACAATGTACCTCAGATATATGGAGAATCAATAGAGCACTGGAAAAGGAAACATCTATAGGGGTTAAGAATCATCTATCAACCCGCCTGGCCCAAGCGAGATCATATAGGGAGATTATTAAAACCTTGAAAACTGTAGGTGGAAGCAATGGTCAGCGAAAAGAGACAGCTCGCGATCGCGTGAAGTGGGCTGATATGAAATCAGCATTTAAGGGACGCATGCGAACTGCTGTAATCACCAGCATCAGACATATTGATCCGAAGGCATTCATGGAAGACTGTTTAGTCATTTTTCAGAGACGTATTCTGAATGTGTTGAAGAAAGATGCGGCGTTAAAAGTAAACGCAATTTTAACTGGATCATTCGAAGTCAAGAAGAGAGATGTGATCATAGAGGAAATAAAGTATATCAATACCAAAAATGCAGCCATATATCATAACTGTAATTTAGGCGAATGGTTCAAGATCAATATTCAAGATCCTATCCTTAAAGATCTCGAAGAGTTTCAAGTAAGTACAGAAATTGTAGAAAGTTAGAAATAAACTAACGTACGCATATTTTTTTATCTAGCAAAAAGATAGCGGGTGGACGCTTAAATCAATCGTTAACCTCCAGCTCAATATCAATAAGTGTACCCAGCAGCTCGGCTCATCCTATTAAATCTGAAGCTCAACATAAAATCACATAATACAGCGAGTATACTTGAGATCCTTTACTAGTGTCCGAAGAGATTGACGAAGAGATACAAAACTTGTTTAAAAGTGCTTAAAATGTATATAATTTAAATAATTGTTCTCATATTTATCCTGTGTTAATAAAACTCAATAAATGTTTTATTGTTTTTTATTTTATTTTTGTTTTATTCTGTAAGTTACTACAAGCCTACGGTTAATCAACTTATGCATTGCATTCGATGACCTAGTGCTACAAATTAATCTGATGAAATTCCATCCGGAATATAAAAACAATAGGGCTCGCCCAGGATTTGAACCCGGGACCTCTCGCACCCAAAGCGTTAATCATACCTCTAGACCAACGAGCCAGTTATATATGGGAAAATTTTGCTTCGAGAAGATTAGTATGTTTCTCATTACATCTGAATAATATAAAATATAGAACCGATCTTGGTACAAGCATTTTCAAAATTTGACATAATGTTTTAGCTAAAATTATAGGTTGCTTTGCCCTTATACACAACATTATTAACAGATTTATTTATTATACGATTTAATTCGAGTAAATATTGCGATTATGTATTATACAATTTTACAGTGTTAAATAGAATATTTGGCAAAACAAACCTTACAAGGCATTCAATCGGCTGACCGAAGAACAATTTGACAATTAACATCAGTTAACATTCTGAATATACTAAAATTATATGGCGTATATAATAAATTAAAACTTATTATTATAAATCTAAAGAGCGCGGCATATTTTTCAAATTCTATTCTCTCTATAAAACAACCCGGCTATTGGAGACAAATCACTCTAAAATATTATTATTAAAAATTAAGAAATGTATTGCATGTTATAATTCGCGCGCGGAAGGATATTCTACCCAAAACTCTGCAGGTTCACCTCTTCTAAAAATATTTAAATTAATCAATCGCTTTATGAAATCCATAGAGAATTATGCAATCTTATTAAATAAGTCTAGAAACAGATTTATACCAGAACGTTTACTGAAGCAGAGAGAGGTTGAGAAATAACAAGCTTTTATAGAATGTATTTCGTTTATTTTGTCATCAAATCAAAAATATCATATTACATATAAATACTATTACAATACGACTATATTACATAGTACAACTAGAAATTAAATATTTACTTATTCTATGATTTTTCTCGCTTTAAGCTTTGTGATGACTGAAATTATTTCGTTTTCGTTTTCGAGACTGCTGCTAAGAGCTTTCTTCACAGCATACAACAGACGAAGTCGGTCCACTAGTTGATCAGGCGTACTCTAACGTATCCAATCCGGTTTCATCTTGTTTAACTTTTTGAGAAGACTGATCCCAAAGTCTGTTATTCTATATAAATTAGGCTTTATTATGTTTTTGTATTTCCAATGTTTAACGCTTATTAGCCGAGCGTTGTGTCTATAGTCTTTCTTATAAGCATTCGTAAGTGATATTATTTTCATATAGTTTTAAATAGCTGAGAAACCCTGGTTATGAGTAATAATAATGTTTCTGCTTCTGTTTCTCTAATCTAGTAACTTTATCAATAGATCTTTTCGGTAGAGCTATGGAGAGCATGACGTCATCAGATGACAGTTACAAGCATTCAGGGATACTTACTTTAGAACCAGCGCTTAATTCTCGTACACGAGGATTTGCAGGCATTCAGGGTAGACATAATAGCGTCACATACAAATTTCTTTTATACTCCAAATACCATCAGTACGAGATTCCTGTAATCCAAGATGGCTGTCTACAAATCACAGCGTAGTAGGCGTGGTCCAAGATAGGTTAGGTTAGAACACGTGATGTTTTATTTACTAGCATGATTAAGGATGAAGGGTGAAGGGAGAAGGGTGATATACATGTATAATTTAAATGAAGGGTGAAGGGAGAAGGGCGATATATATGTATAATTTAAATGAAGGATGAAGGGATAAGTGTGATATGCATGTATAATTTAAATGAAGGATGAAGAGAGAAGGGTGATATACATGTATAATTTAAATGAAGGATGAAGGGAGAAGGGTGATATACATGTATAATCTAAATGAAGGATGAAGAGAGAAGGGTGATAAACATGTATAATTTAAATGAAGTATGAAGGGAGAAGGGTGATATACATGTATAATTTAAATGAAGGATGAAGGGAGAAGGGTGATATACATGTATAATTTAAATGAAGGATGAAGGGAGAAGGGCGATATACATGTATAATTTAAATGAAGGATGAAGGGAGAAGGGCGATATACATGTATAATTTAAATGAAGGATGAAGGGAGAAGGATGATATACATGTATAATTTAAATGAAGGGTGAAGGGAGAAGGGCGATATACTTGTATAATTTAAATGAAGGATGAAGGGATAAGTGTGATATACATGTATAATTTAAATGAAGGATGAAGGGAGAAGGGCGATATACATGTATAATTTAAATGAAGGATGAAGGGAGAAGGGCGATATACATGTATAATTTAAATGAAGGATGAAGGGAGAAGGGTGATATACATGTATAATTTAAATAAAGGGTGAAGGGAGAAGGGCGATATACATGTATAATTTAAATGAAGGGTGAAGGGAGAAGGGTGATATACATGTATAATTTAAATGAAGGATGAAGGGAGAAGGGTGATATACATGTATAATTTAAATGAAGGATGAAGGGATAAGTGTGATATACATGTATAATTTAAATAAAGGATGAAGGGAGAAGGGCGATATACATGTATAATTTAAATGAAGGATGAAGGGAGAAGGGCGATATACATGTATAATTTAAATGAAGGATGAAGGGAGAAGGGTGATATGCATGTATAATTTAAATGAAGGATGAAGAGAGAAGGGTGATATACATGTATAATTTAAATGAAGGGTGAAGGGAGAAGGGTGATATACATGTATAATTTAAATGAAGGATGAAGGGAGAAGGGTGATATACATGTATAATTTAAATGAAGGATGAAGGGATAAGTGTGATATACATGTATAATTTAAATGAAGGATGAAGGGAGAAGGGCGATATACATGTATAATTTAAATGAAGGATGAAGGGAGAAGGGCGATATACATGTATAATTTAAATGAAGGATGAAGGGAGAAGGGTGATATACATGTATAATTTAAATGAAGGGTGAAGGGAGAAGGGCGATATACTTGTATAATTTAAATGAAGGATGAAGGGATAAGTGTGATATACATGTATAATTTAAATGAAGGATGAAGGGAGAAGGGCGATATACATGTATAATATTAATGAAGGATGAAAGGAGAAGGGTGATATACATGTATAATTTAAATGAAGGATGAAGGGTGAAGAGCGATATACATGTATAATTTAAATGAAGGATGAAGGGAGAAGGGTGATATACATGTATAATTTAAATGAAGGATGAAGGGAGAAGGGTGATATACATGTATAATTTAAATGAAGGATGAAGAGAGAAGGGTGATATACATGTATAATTTAAATGAAGGGTGAAGAGAGAAGGGCGATATACATGTATAATTTAAATGAAGGATGAAGGGAGAAGGGTGATATACATGTATAATTTAAATGAAGGATGAAGGGAGAAGGGTGATATACATGTATAATTTAAATAAAGGATGAAGGGAGAAGGGTGATATACATGTATAATTTAAATGAAGGATGAAGGGAGAAGGGTGATATACATGTATAATTTAAATGAAGGGTGAAGGGAGAACGGCGATATACATGTATAATTTAAATGAAACATCACTTGTTCTAACCTAACCTATCTTGGACCACGCCCACTACACTGTGATTTGTAGGCAGCCATTTTGTATTACAGGAACCTCGTACTAATGGTATTCCATCAATCTCTATTTTGAACGTTTCTCAGCTATGTATCGAAGCATTGAACCGTGTCAAGGGTGAATTAAGGATGATCGATAAGATAACGGGCATCTAGTCAGGGTTAATTAAGGATGGAGAATGATCGATAGATGATGATAGACGTAGTGCTAGGGTTAATTAATGATGAAGGCGTGTCGTGCCATGATGAATTAATGCTAAAGGACGTCTAGCCAGGGTTAGTTAATGATGAAGGCAGATCGACAGGATGATGATAGACGTAGCGCCAGTGATAATTAAGAGTGACCTGAAGAACATGTTATATAAATAGGAGTTCATTATCAATTATTAGTCGATATGAACCGGCAACGAGAGTGTGACATATGTTGCATGAGCGTTTTACGATCAGGGTTTGCTCGTCATTTGAAGATACACCAGGGGTATAAAGATCAGTGTTCTATTTGTTTAAAGTATTTTACACGTTTCGATAACTATAGAAGTCATTTGAAAACTTCATAATACCATATTTGTTGACCATAAGACATCACCTAGAAATAATGTAATATTTAAAGACGTGAATCTGAAACGTATGCACACCAATGAATCCTGTGCTATAGAAGGAAATAAAGAAATAAGATGCGAGGACGATGATAATGATGATGAAATAGTAAACGCTCGTAATGCTATACGTAAGAAATTAGAATACTTTCACTGTGATAAAGCAGAACCTCATGATAATCGTGTTATACCGCGATCGGAGACCGTTGCCATCAATCTCTCACCAGAGCTTGAACAATCATCTCCCGTGTGTAGCACTAGGTCATCGAATGCAATGCATAAGTTGAATAACCGTAGGCTTGTAGTAACTTACAGAATAAAACATAAAAATAAAATAAAAAACAATAAAACATTTATTGAGTTTTATTAACACAGGATAAATATGAAAACAATTATTTAAATTATATACATTTTACGCACTTTTAAACAAGTTTTGTATCTCTTCGTCAATCTCTTCGGACACTAGTAGAGGATCTCAAGTACACTCGCTGTATTATGTGATTTTATGTTGAGCTACAGATTTAATAGGATGAGCCGAGCTGCTGGGTACACTTATTGATATTGAGCTGGAGGTTAACGATTGATTTAAGCGTCCACCCGCTATCTTTTTGCTAGATAAAAAAATATGCGCACGTTAGTTTATTTCTAACTTTCTACAATTTCTGTACTTACTTGAAACTCTTCGAGATCTTTAAGGATAGGATCTTGAATATTGATCTTGAACCATCCGCCTAAATTACAGTCATGATATATGGCTGCATTTTTGGTATTGATATACTTTATTTCCTCTATAATCACATCTCTCTTCTTGACTTCGAATGATCCAGTTAAAATTGCGTTTACTTTTAACGCCGCATCTTCAACACATTCAGAATACGTCTCTGAAAAATGACTAAACAGTCTTCCATGAATGCCTTCGGATCAATATGTCTGATGTTGGTGATTACAGCAGTTCGCATGCGTCCCTTAAATGCTGATTTCATATCAGCCCACTTCACGCGATCGCGAGCTGTCTCTTTTCGCTGACCATTGCTTCCACCTACAGTTTTTAAGGTTTTAATAATCTCCCTATATGATCTCGCTTGGGCCAGGCGGGTTGATAGATGATTCTTAACCCCTATAGATGTTTCTTTTTCCAGTGATCTATTGATTCTCCATATACCTGAGGTACATTGTTTTAAAGCACTCGAGATGGCTCGAGCATTACCTTGTAGCTGCGAGTTGTATGCAAGATCCCTTAGGTTATCAATAAGCTGAGTTGCGAATGACATCTTTTTTGTCTTGTAGACGTTTAAATACGGATGCGAAGAGAGGTAAGTGTTACGCGTTCAGTTGCTGCACTGAGACTGAAATCTAGAGTTAGAACTTCGTTCTATATCCCGTTTACACGTACCGCCGAGAAAAAAAATTACCGAGTTACTGGATGTAATAAGGTGAAATTTAAGTAATACGATACATAAATCAGTTCGGTTCATATATTAAAATGCTATGCAGAAACCTTATTTTAACACCTTTTTATGAATTTAAAAGATGGGGAAAAGATAAAGGTTCGAAGGGGATATAGTCTAGCGCTACCTGATTGCAAGAGGCTTTTATACCTGGCCAGTATACGGGTTTTAATCATTTAACATTTATATTATGCTTTTATCGTTACTATTTTGCTATTCAAGTCGTCCCTAATTATGTTTAAATAGATTCTGCTTTTGTATACTTTTAAATGCTGAATCTTTTAAATGTAAGGATATTAAATTTCAAGATGGATGGTGTATCAGCTGTTACAAACTAATTATGGATAAGACTTAATTACTGGATGTGTTAAAATCTCTAAACGGTTTTACTATATACAAGAAGATATTATGGAAGGATTATTATGGAGATTTTTTCCGTTAAAATAAAATTAATAATTCTATTATATATTTAAAAACATCTACTATGTATCAATGATCTGCATTCATAATTAAAATAATAAAATGAGTTGATATGTATTAAAATTAGATTATCCTTGTTAAAATGCATTACGGATAATTTATTATTATTCAATTTTGACGTTTTAACATGGATAAATTTGTTTCGTCTTCACCTAGACTCATCAGTAAGGGAGGTCATATTTGAATACATATATCCCGTGTTGTGTTATTTATTAAAAAGGTTGTTATAATATTATGGCATGCTAGATACACAACTGCGTTAATGACCTACCTAATGATATCTTGTTCTGCCAGGCAAATTCTACAGGTAAATGTTAATCTATCTGAGAACTGTTTCGAAAATTTTTATCGTTTATAGCTTTATTAAAATATCCTTGTAAGACTCTCATATTTAAGCTATCTAACGTATATCTAATATCATGATCTTACGTCATAGGGCCACATGTCTTATAGACGTGATGAAACTTGAATGTTTTGATTAATCATATTATCTGAAACATTTTAAGATATATTTACATGGTTTTTATTTTTTAATTTATTTTAAAAGAAAGATTATTTATTGCTTTGACGGCATGCTTTTACATTGCAAAATTTGAAAAAGGGATTTTTTAAACGTTTTCCTAGCGATTCATGTTTGCTCAATACAATTCATTTCATTTTTTTCGAATTTTATATACTATTAAAAAGTACTTTAGTGTCTTATATTATATGTTAACATCATATACATATAATAATCTAACTAGTATATCCGATTCATCATAATAATATATGTATCTAGGCTTGTAGATACTAAATAAATTAATATTTTTATGTTTGAAGCGAGTTTATAGCTAGTATGTTGTTGTTAAAATGCATTACGGATAATTTATTATTTCTTATTCAATTTTGACGTTTTAACATGGATAAATTTGTTTCGTCTTCACCGAGACTCACAATATACACACTTTTCACTTTGTTAATAATATAAACAATTTCAATACAATTGCTGTATTTATAATAGTTGCTAACTTGCTGTATTTATAATAGTTCTACAAGCTTGTCTTAACATGAAATCGCGTAGATGTCAAGATCTTACACAGGTGTACGCGGTGTTGTTATGCGCCGGACCGAGTCGGGGATGACCTCGAGTCGCGAGCCGACGCCATCTTGGATTTGTGATCTTTTTACTAAATCGGACCTTCATAAGAAATAACATGGGATTTTGTGCTAGAATCGGTGTTGCCTATCTACTTATTGCCACAAAAGAGTAAAAATAACTACATATATTGGCAAAATTATCGTGAAAAGATTAAATGTCGTCACTACAGATAAAGTTGATTAATATTAGGGATTCTTTAGGTATCTAACAGATTTTTGAAAAAATGCTAAAATTATAGGCAATGTTGAATGCGGTTATGAATATGTGACTTTATTGTAAAACATGTCAAAGGTATTTTTGATACCTGTAGACTGTAGATTTGACATTAGATCTATTTGTAAAGGTGCAATTCCACTGAGGCAACACCAGGCGACATGTCACGTGCCACATGTCGTCTAGCGTTACTGACGCATGTGACGGGCAAAGACAATCCACGTGTGGCATGTGGCGAAGACGCATACTTTATGTCGCTTCATGTTGCTTCGGTTAAAAGACTCAGTATAGCATGCGTCATTGACGCATGCCACATGTTGCTTAAATGTTGCCTCAATGGAATTGCACCTTAATGACCATTTAAATACTGAGACCGCCTGCTACAAAAACTTGACAATAGTTGTAAATTCAGACAGAGACTGCAAGATTGCTAAAAACTCACTTTTCGCCATTTTTTGAATGCTCGACTTAGCAAGTTGTTCGCTTCATCCATATTCACGTACAGTCTGCACGACTTAAGAATGCTTTTGCTTTGGATGCATCATAAAAAAGTAGTGGGAGTACCTTTAAAGCTAAAATACCTACTTTTACTTAGTAACATACCAGCTATTTTCAGCTTTATTTACCTGGAGTTATTGCTAATAACACTATACAGTGAATCTCCAATTACGGACACTCCCTATAAGACGATATAACGTACAGCTATTACCAAGACATGCTAAATAACCTCTTTTAAATGGACTCTTTAATACAGCGGTCGCCAGCCTTTAGGACCTCACGGGCCACTAAATATATAATTTTAAATTCCTCGGCCCGCTAATATGAATTTCTTAAAACGATAAATACATTTGTAATATAATGATCAGAGAACTTTCGTTTTATTAATATGAAATGCGATTATTTAATACCGGGTACCAAGTTATATTTTGACCTTTTTTAAATCTACATAGTAAAGAAAATACCCTAGAGCAGTGATGGCGAACCTTTTTAAGACGTGGGTCAAATTTTGTTCATTATTTTTTTAATACTAGCCCGTGGGTCACTAAGTCAGTGACGTCACTTGGAAGAGGGTGGGGGTAAAAAAGGTACCAATAATTTGAAAACACCGAAAATTTGTTAACAGAAAAACTTGACAGTTGACCCTTATTTTGGTTCTACTTTTAAAGTCCTTTAAAAAGGTTTACGTTTCCTTTTTTTTTACAACAATTTACACATTTTGCAAGTGAAGACCAAAATTCGACATTAGATATTTTTACTTTAATTTTTTTAATATTTTCGATTGTCTGTGCTCTCTTTTATGATATAAAAAATAAGTTTATAAAAATCAACGCGTGGGTCATTTAAAAAGCCTTCGTGGGTTAGTGTCTGACCCCCGGGTCATAGGTTCGCCACCACTAAGAGTGCACTAAACCACTCTAAAAGTCCAATACATTTAGAGTAAAATATCTAATCTGTATGTTCGTATAGATCATCGACTCAACTTCAATACAATGTTAGTGTAAATCTATCACACTCCAAAACAATGATATCTTTAATCGTTTGTGGCATCTTTATCACGCTAAAACAGTCGAATAATTAAAATATAAATAAACTCACACAATAAAAAAATACTCTACTTTTACTCTAAGTTTTAGTACCTACTTTCTAAAGTACTAAAATCTAAATAGAAAACAAATTATACAAAGGTTATATAACAATCCACTAAAGAGGTTAATATTTTTACTCTAAATGTGTTGGACTTTTAAAGTGGTCTAGTGTTAAAATTTTACTCTAAATTTTTTACTGTGTATATAACTTTTGAACTAATTGAGATAATAAAATGCGGTTTCCACCAGTCGTCTTCTTATTTTTTAAAGTTTCTGTGAGTATGCCCCTTTTCTGGCGCACTTCAGGTTTAACCGAAAAAGGGCCACTCAATTCCGTTTCATATGAAACACCCTATAAGTGACATTTAAATGATATATGTTAAACGTAGAGTTGGTAAATAAGTTGTTCATAAGTTGTAGTATCTATGTTCAACACATAATACAAGAGTAGTTGAGAATTTAAAATACCGTAAGTATGTCATTCCATCTAATGTAAGAAAGCATCGTTGACATTATTTAGGTCAGTTATAGGTTGCCAGAAAGAATCTTGCTCTTACAGACAATCTGCCTGACACAAATAATTCAGGACTGAAGTACTGTTGGCGTATTTCTCTAGAAAAGTATACTTACCAGATAAACAATTCTTGTTATTCAAATGATTCCAAACAACATTTTCAGTATTTCAAGTATTCTAATAAATCAGGATTTAAGCATTTTCAGGATTGTACAGTGAGAGGAATGTTTGCTACTCCAAAGTAGGCAAAAATTATAGGTGATTATTTATAAAAATTAGCGTATAACTCTTTATTCAGATTGCCATCTAATTAATATATATGAATATCTTTTTATGAATCTACAAATAAATATCACAATGGCTGTTTGCTGTTACCTGCCACAGGTTCCTGAAGAAGACGTATAATATAGGAAAACAGGGCAAGCAAGAGGAGTCAGCCAGCCTACAACAATCGCTTTATAAAATTACAATTTTTAATGGTACATTTTCAAAAGAGTATGGGATATGACAAATGTAAAGCACGTTTCAGTTGTGAACATTCTCTATAATCTAAGTTGTTGGGCTCGATGTCAATGCGCCATTGCAAAATCGACAAATGTAAATGTAATCATCTACTATCTACACTACTATCTCAGTCATTATTTAGAAATAGCAATTATGCAGATGTAATTCTTTTAAATTGTACTTCAAAAAACTTATTTTAAGTTAATAGTAATTGTTTAAAATGACATTAAGCAGTGAGCAAAAGACATCCTTATCTATTAGTCAGCTCTTGAGCTTAAATGGTTGAGCTTGTTATTGATTAGTATTTATTGTTGAGAAATCACGAACAGTCAAGATGTATGTATCAGTAGAATTTTACAAAATTAACGAAATTTTTATAAAAATAAGCTTTGAATAAAAATTTTATTTATATTTATCTATAGCTTTTAGATCTAACTAGTTAGAAAGGTTAAAGCGAAGCAAAAGATTATTTATAATGGTTTTTATAATTCAACGCACGCATTGTATTAGTATTCATCTTCTAGTAAAGAATAGGAATGAGGGTTGAACTAAATCTAAGCTAGGGTCATCTAAAAGCCTAAAAGGATGGTGAGAATCAGTTCAATCGTGAAATTTAATGAATTTGTGATCTTAATTTTGATAATCTCTGCTAAACGCAATCTTTAGGTAAGCCTATGCATGTATGCATACATTATTTGCGAGTTGTGTTTTGGATTAATGATAAAATGCCACACTAATAAATGGGCTGTTTTTTCAAACCGATAAATTTTAAAATAATATTAGAAATGTCTTAGAGTTATATACTACTGGATGCCAAGAAAAAGCTAAAAATCTTCTAAATGATTTATGAAAGAATGTTCAAAAAAAATGTTTCATAAATTTTAAGTCTAAAAAATAGTTTTGCCTACTAAAAACTGCCTTGAAAACCAAAAAACCAAAACTTTTTGCTTAATTTTCTGTATTTATCGAATTTAAGTGCCACTTTGTTTGGAAGAAAAATTCCAACTTGATTCTAAGGACGGAGCGTCCTTAGAATCATAGGCCCTGGGTTCGATTCCCAGCCAGAGGGCTGGGAATCGAACCCAGGGCCCTCCACTATCTACTTGATAGTTTTTCGCTGAAATTTGTCGCTATACTGATGTATAGCGACAAATTTTTCATATGAATTAGATATTTAAACAAACTTACAAAGTAACTAAATATTTTTTTGAATGTCATTAATGAAGATCAGTATATCGCTGATACATTTTTCTATTTGAATTTGCATTCAAAATATAATTTAATGTAAATTAATTAAACATATATATACTTTCCAAACTAATAGATTAATTTATCCACTTCTAGTCAATGATTAATTTATTATAGCTTCCAATTGTTTGCAGTATACTTTAACTTACTACCACGTAACTTCGCCAAAACTAATAAACTCAGTTAATTTGCAGAAGCTCTCTTTTGGTCTAAACGTTAACATAACAAAATAAAAATTAAGTATCTAACAATAGTAAGAGATATTTCACTCCATTACTGAATACATCCATTTCAAAACATAAGGGAGATTTGCATCATGTCAGAAACTACGTTAATAATTTATACGTTGCCTGGAGATTTCTGACACTCAAATTACAATAATCGAAATGTTTTGTCTTTCTTAGGTTTCTGATAAAGACAATATTTCAGACTACACCAAACGATCCACTTTAAGTATCTAATAAACCGATGAAAAATCGTTAACGCAAAAAATCGTCTAGTCACCCATTCTTAGAAATCTAGAACGGATTACTCAACCCGCGATACTCATTTTAAAGGTGGTTCAATCACGAATACAACAGTACGTAAATATAATTCAGTAGTTCTATTCATTCATTGTTGAAGCATATCATCTCAATGACAAAAATTCTTAGTAGCAAAAAACTTAATTTAACAATACAGGCTGGAAGGGGTTGCTATGCGTAAATTTTAAGGGGTGGTAGAAGACATCAAAAGTAACAAAAACTCTTATATAACTTGGTTCTAGGATGTACCACTTTTTCAGACTTTTTCACCACTTATTCGATTTAACGAGTAAAAGATTGATCATACTAATATTATTAACGCTGCAAATTGATGTTAAAGTTTACAGATTTATTATTTATTTTGATAAAGTGGTAGAACAAAGTTGTATGACACTTTTTTGTTCCTTCTGATGTGTTCTATCACCCATTAAAATTAACGCATAGTAACTCCTTCCACCCTCTACAGCCCAAAGTATTAATTATACAAATAAATATCACGTTTAAACATTGCTCAGGATGATAAGCTGTAACTCTCGCTGTATACAAAATTACAGCTCAATAGGTGCAAGAAAATTGCTCATGTTAACTTCAAAATGGATTGATTACTCAATTTGTTTATACGAGTAAATCTCTGTCAGCCGATTGAGCTGGAACTTTGCGCGTAGGTAGAACTTATTGTCTTGAGCAATGTTTAAATGGGGCACTTTTTGTATAGGATGAATGAGGAACTAAAAAATGCTTTTTACTACTAAAACTTATTTGACTTTAACAAGTTTAGAAAAGAATGAATTTAAGAAAAATTGTACTGTCATATTCCTGATCGAATTATCTTCGAATTATCGAATTATGAGTTATCTCAAGTTGCGAATGACATTTAGATTTTGGTTGATTCTGCAAACGTCTAATATACATCAGAAGATGCTCCTCTCAAAATATAAATTTACATGCCTTGGCGATTTTTATATTTCTATCCGTTTATTAGATATTTAATGTGGATCGTTTAAACAAAAATGGATCTGGCATAAATTTCGTCCAGACCAAACAATCAAGAAAATTGACGACAATGATCTATAAAATAAGAAATGCATAAGTATTAATTCCATATAGAAAATACAAGACAAATCAATTTAATAAATGCATTAAAACCATACACCATTAAAGTAGTAAAAAACATAAAAGAAGAAAACATCTATAGGATCACCAGAGACCGCAGAAACTGTGACAGTTTATCGAGAAATCTAAACAGTATGTGTTAAATTAAACAACATAACACCAAAACAACATACTCTAAAAAAAACGACGGTTCTAAAAAAGAGTTCATGGTAAAAAAACTTCATAATTTTGAGAATTTAAAGATTTTTAAATATGAACGAAATTAAAAAATAGAATGCTTCATAGAACATAAAAAACAAAGAACTAATTATTATCATCAGAATCATAAAGAGATGATAAATGCCGAGATGACAAGCTCGTAAAAATGATACAGGCTGCGAGTTTCATTTAGGTGGACAATATAAGATTTCTAAGACCAAGATCCTAAGATCAAAAGCTTATGGAGATACATACAATTACATCAACTGAAAGTAAATACAGCAAATACTATCCCAAATACTGACATGTGAAAAAGAAGAAATTATACTGAAGAAATTTAAATCATTCATTTGAAATAAAATAACAGCTACATTATTTTACAGTGGACTACACTTTTAAGTAGCAAGTTACAACTAGTAAATACGACACTTGCCCTGATACGCTGATATTCCCAAAATCTTTATAAGATAAATAGATGCCTCATATTTTGTATATCAAGTGAAAGTTTATTGGGAATCGAAAAATCCTTAATGATTAATGCTATTAAGCTTTTTCCAGTGTAAAACAGTAAAATGTAATATACACTTGTTACAGTTAAATGAATTATGAAAGAAGAGAAACAGCTGCAAGTCTGATATTTGTGATCAATATCTTAAATATGAAAAGCAGTAAGATATTATTAAATGAAACGAAGAAGATTTTTAATTCAAACGTAGATAGAAAAGTGCGTTGAGAGTGCTTTTTCTTTATTCGTTAAGTTGTTAACAAAAATATTTGCAAGTTATATAATCAATACTAAAACGCTTAAAACGAAATATTTACCACTGTAACTGGCTCAGAAACCTAATAGAATCACACACACGTGAAATTAGTTAATTTCATAAACATTTTAAGAAAGCCTAGTTTGTCCAAGGTTCAAGTTCAGTATAAATGAGTATATTTTTGAAATACAGTACATATTCATATCTTGTGGGAAAAAGTGTAAAAGCAGAAGATTAAGAACATATCTAGATGTAGTAATACTAATTAGATTTTTACATACCTATCACAAATTTACAGTATGAATCGCAATGAAAACTTTTGTAGAATTATGCAACACAGAGATATCTACAATTAAGTTTAAAACATAAAATTGGATACAAGGTACAATAACCTCCCTACAAAAAAAATGATAAAGAAATTATAGTATGATATTTGCGTACATATAATGTTTCATTTGAGCTTTTCTTATAATAAGTTTATATGATTATAGTTGATAAAGTTATGTTTCGATTAGTAAATTTTTTTGTTTAATGGTTGCTATACTGGGGCCGCCGAATAGATATAGTACAAACAAAATCAAGGCAGCACAGATTGTACTGATTGGCTTTATGTGAAAGTGAAATTTACAATAAAACATTTTTGCATATGAATTGTTACTTCATTATAAATAATGTCTCTTCGAGAGATGCTAATATAAATAATAACCATACATTTTAAAAAATTGCAGTTTTATTAATTTAACAAAAATGTTATTAAAATTTCGTGAGTAAAACAGTTTGACAGTAAACTAATTGATATCTTTTTGGTACAACTAAACATGCCTTTCAATTTGAGCGGTATATTTGAATGCTACCAATAGAAAGGTTTTGTTAAAAAGAGGGGGTAATTGTAGGCGGTTTTAATTACTATATCTGTTCAGCGTCCCGAGTATAGTTCGAGAGATGTGGATTCAAGTTGCCCTAACTTTAAGAAACTATGGCTCAGAATCTGTCTATTCTAAGACTTCAAATCCTAATAGTGTTTTGTGGCATAATTTTTAAAAAGTTTTTATTTTTTAAATTAATTTATGCACTAAAAAGAAACTTTTTAGAAAACTTTTCAATAACTTTTAAAATTCTATTGTTTGTATACTATAATATAATGAAAAAACGAATAGCAACACATAAAAAAAACAATATAAAGTACTTAAAATACTCGAAAATTTCCAAACTGTTATATAAACATAAAGCAATAATGTTGCAAAACCTGGACCTGTAAAATGGTAGGTATTATTATTTTCTTCTAAACAATATACTTCCTTTAAAAAATATTTTAAATCCAAATTTAAGGAATATTGAATTTAAAGCTTAATTAATGAAAGCTATTGTACTAAAAATATTTTAATGACAGTAGCAACAAAACAGAATTATAGAAATTACAAATGGAAAAAACAACACATCAAAAAGTTGCATTCCAAATAGTGTGATTGATAATAAATGTATTACAAATCTAAAATGCATTTCTTTAAAATATGTCAGTTTTGGGGTCAGTGTACAAATAACGGTCATAATATACATATTACTACAATTTCTTCGAAAAATTTCACAGGTAGCAGTTTGATATACATGTGGTCCCTCTTAATGCTGGAGGAGGTTTTAAATCGCTATTTAATAAATATATATTTTTTTGTTTTAATTCAAACTCAATTAAAATGAATTTGAATTTCTTTTTAGTGCGTAACTTAATTTAAAAGAAAACATAAATTATGCTCCAAACAATATCGGGATTTGAACGGGTGGTCAGTTGCACAGATATACGGTGTTTTACCACTAAACCAAACTGGCTTTGCCTTTGTAAGCAATCTTACTTGCCTCTTCTTGTGATTACATCATGTTCTTAAGGGTTTTAATATTAATAAATAAAATTAGAATCTCATTTACTTAAAAACATGTTTTGTTATAAAATCACCTATAATGACGCAAACTAAAAAAAGTCTAATTTTCCGCTCTTTTGCGCGTTTAATTTGAAAATAAAAGAAATCATCTAAAGGTTTAATATTATAGACTTTTCTATTAGCGTCATTACAGTTAATATTTTTTTTATAATTTAAATATTTACTAGGGAAACCTCGTCAAGACATGACGGTAAAAAGCATTGAAGGATTTCCCTATGTACAACATTCGATGTGTGATTACAATCCTTTGGATTTTCATGAGTGATTATTTAAATAAACGCAACCAAACATAACCAGTTGAAAATTCTAAGTCTAGCGCTCCTCTCTCCCCGCTTACCCTCCTCTCTTCTGACATATATTCCTCTCTGGATTACCCCTCCCCAACGGTTTATTCTACATAAATACAAACATACAGAAATTCTACCTTACGAAATGATAAGAATAAAATCAAAAATCGATCTTGTTTAAAACATTCTTGAAAACGTCTATTAGTAGATATTTTAAAAACATGACATAAACATCGTGTTGGCAAATTTCCTGCCTTTTATACAAACAATATCAAACTATTCTGAATAAGCAATTGCCATCAGCTATTATTTGTATAATTCTTCTGTTCATAATTTTCAACTATGCGGATTTTTCTACGCTTATTAATGATGGAAGTGGACGGCTGCACCACCCTTTATATTTATAAGCGAAGAGTACTTACGAAACTCACCACCGTGGAAGGTGAGAGGGCGCCCCTAGTGAATGTCCGATTCGCCCGTCTCAAATTAATCATTTTAGAGTTTTTCAAATTAAAAATATAAACATTAAAAAAATATAAAAATTAAGTAGTGTTGGCTAATCTACACAGCGAAAGCTTTAATTTAAAAAAAGAAACGCGTAAATCGGCCTGGTGGATCTCTCAAACGAACTGGAACAAAAATAAGCCTTGTGTTTTAAATATATAGATATTTTGTTCCTAATTCAAATAAAACCGCCGAATTTGAAGAAATTTTATCAGAAATATTTCCAGGCAACCCAACAATCATCTGTGAACGCAGCTAATTTTCTAACTATCTATACGAGTCTTATTTAATTTGTCTGAAAGTTTACAATCTGTCTAAACCTGACCTAAAAGGATTTTGCAAAAGATGATTATTGTTTATGAGAATTATTTTTTAATGTGTCAACAAATTATAAATTTATAAATACCAATTGGTAATATCTCTCTTAATATTTCTCTTGCCAATTGGTAAGAGATATTATGAAATATTACTCAACATAGAAGTGCTTGCAATTGATTGATACCTACTATTGTGTAGACATTCTGAGAAACTCAATCACTTAGCTCAATAACATAACATTACATGTCTGGTCGAAATAAACTTCCCAGTACAATAAAAAGAAAAAAAGTGCAATATATAAATGTGGTAGAAAATAATTATAGATATAAAAAGACCAATCAAAACAAACGACTAAAGCTTATACATACATATATCAAATAATCTGATTCTTTACATTCTGTTTGAAACATTTTTTATTTAATTATTCACTTAACAATCCTAGACTGTCAATCTGTTTTAGAAATAATTCCAGCTAATTTAGCAAAAAGGCATACGGTTTTTAGCTGTCACTAGAAACTTATTTGTATTTTTAGATGTATTACAATCTTGTCATCCCACACTCGTATTATAATCCATAATGTATGTATGGAGCTTTAGAGTGTTCTCTAATATTAAACGCGATTGTACTATACCTTTCTGATAAACTTTCCCAATTACTGTTTTCCGGTTTTATTAAATGTGTAGTTTTACTAAATTAAATGTTTGTTTACCTACGTAAAAGCATATATTAAATACGTTATTATATTAATAAGAAAACATAAGCTTTACAAATTTAAACAACATAATGTAAAATAATTATCAGTGCAATAAAATAATAAATGTAATGAAATAATGAATAAAAACGTAAAATACAAATTTTGCAATTAATTTGGTGAGAAACCTTAAATTAATAAACATATTCTTTGACTTTTAATTTAACCGTTTTCATTTATTTATTAGAGTAATAAATTAAAGCAAAAACTTGAATAAAATACAATTTGTTTCCTACAAATTGAAAGGGTAAAATGTCAAATTTAATTTTCATATTCATACAATGTTAAGGCAACAAGTTGACCTTTAGTAATTAATTAATGTCTACACAAGTTTGGAAACTACTACAATATTACAAACACTGTTTTTGAGGACATAGAATCAAGTTTAACATTTTGTAGTTACTAATTGCACTGACACTTTTTTTCTATCAAAATTTCTGTTTCAGAAATATCACAGCTTTGCATATAATCCCCAAAAACAAGCGGACTTTATTTATTCGGTCAACTTGAAAAAACATTATAAAAAAAGACTGTTCGTAAAATTTCTCAGTTCATTTTCTCGAAGTATGTTAGTCTTATGGTCACTGCTAAAGACAGTAGAAGAAGCTATAGATCGAAATAAAGCTTAAAGCTGCGTAACCGTGCACAGGCAGCTTTGGAAGCATTTAAGGGCTGCTCGTTCCTCCGCCTTGCGCGTCGTTATCCATTTCATGGGGCCGTAAGATAGCCCTTACAGTTTCAAAGTTTTTCTTAAATCCCAGTTTAGAATAAAGACTTTTTGAGGCGTCGTTTTCAGGGCGAATTATAACGAAGGGCACATAACCCCTATCTATCACCAGTTTAGTTAGGTATCTAGCAAGTAGGATTCCATAACCCTTGCGTCTAAATTCGGGTAGAGTTTGCATCGAAAACATAGCTCCATAATATGACTGCACCATCCAAGCAGCCAGTTCTCCAGATGCGGCAAACACGCCATAAGACGGAAGATGTTCGATTAATTTCTCAAAAACCTCCACTGATTCCATATGGTTTGCAGGATACAAATCGTGAATAGCTTGTGCATGTTCGGGCGCTAACTGTCGAATTTCAGCATCCTTGGCGAGTACTCTGCAACATGAAAAACTTATATACATTTCAGTCTCAAGTAAACCTGTGTAAAGATTAATTAACAACCTACAGTACTTGGCAGTATTTATTCTATATTCTCAATTATATCACAGATTAATCTCTAGCTACTGCAGTTACAGCTTTCAGATAACCAACGTTACGAGAATATCGACAAAGGATAGGCTCTTGTATTGTATTCCGTTCCCCCATGTTCAATTTGTTTTTGTGGTTCTCTTGACGTGGAAATACGAATGTAGAATACAGACGGCATCAAAGACGTCAAAGATTTCTCATCGTCCAATATCTTTAAAACGTTTTACATAGCTTTAGATTTCAAGCGATCGAAAAGGTGTAAATTTTATGACCTTATTATTTTACAAACGTCTTTATTTAAAATATGCCAAGGAACAAAATTTATTCCTAGAAGTAAAGTCATAAAATTACTACATTCAGAGTAATCATTTAAATGAAGATTTTTTAATAAACTCGTTTTTCCATCTTTAACTACAATTTCGTTTCAACTCTTTAACCACTCTAAATTTGCATACATAATGGACACTTAAAAAACGTTATTAGATTATTATACGCTATTAAAATATGGTATTACAACGCAAGAAATGCTAAAATCGTTTAACTCTTTCAAACGTTTGGCCCACATTATGGCAGAACTATTAAAAACTATTTTAAGATTTTCCAGCTTTCATGCATAGTTTTACAGCAGATTTGCCTTTCTTACAATGGCTATGTTAATTTTTAACGTTAACCTAATGTCTTCACTGATAAAACATTAATTTTGAGAAACGTTAAAAGTGCTAAGTGTAGTTTCTATAGTTTTTGTTTCTACGTCTTAATTTATATTTCACTGGTAATTATCCCAACTTCTCTGGAACGACCCATCGCCGCATACCCACAGCACATCAACATAGCATGCCCACTTGGATGATATAAATGTTTACTATTCACTCTTCTTGCGTGATAACTTGGGTAATACACAGCGTACGTTACTAACGAGAATATAGGCCCTCGCAAGAATTTTAAAAATCGGGCCAGTGGTTCTTGGGTTTATCCCGGACATATAACAAGCAATTTTATGCATTAGTAGAACAGATTTACATATGTTTAGGTGGCATTGCGTGAAAGTTTTCTATCTTTAATTATAATTATAATCCATCAGCAACTCATACTGAAGCGATTTCTATGATTCTAGTTTTAAATAAAAGCTAGTGACTCACAAGTGCTTCTCACTGTGTTTTATTTTTCCATGTGTAAAAATAAAAGAAATGTTTACGTTTATTGTCAATTCAGTATAGGCAGCAGTATCTGCTTTTCCGAGCTGATCGGAGTCGGAATTACGCTCATTAATGTCCACAACATTTAGATTATTATGCCCACAAAATTTAGTTTCGGAGTGACTGAGCAGGAACAGGAACTCCTTGGACTATCTCAACGTAAAGTCGAATTTCGACAGGTTTAAATTAGTTGTAATTAATATTTCAAAATGTCAACTTTCTTTGAATTACGTTCAGTTCCTTAAAAAGGCCTTTTATTCTCCACGTCACCTCATTGCGCTCATTGCAAAGGAAATGTTATAATGCAAGGAATGGTCTAGTTATGATTCTTAAGCGCAAGCTTGTATTGCATAACCGATATTTTAGTAGCTAGATAAGCAATTCGGTTATTTTTGTTTGTGGAGTAAACGCTGTAAGCCTACTGCTTGTGGTGCAAGGTGCTACTCGTACGACCATTTCACGACAGATGCGCCAATTAGTCCCTTTGTTGTGTCATATGTCATTGTACCATAATTAGGTACAGTTAATACCACAGTATAAAAATATACAGCATACCCACTCGATTGTCGGTACTTTATAGTAGATAAGATGCTTCGCATCTCGTACACAACAGTGACAAACCAAGTCCAGTTCGCCGTGGTTTGCCGACCGTCATCGTATTGCATGCTGCTAATAACTGTTATTATATTACATATTACATTATTATATTACAGCATAACTGTTGTTCCGTAGCCCCCAGCCGTTGTTTAACAGCTCGAGAATCAACAAGGTCACACACGACATCTTTCAATATTTGCAAGAGTGCACCTACTGGTTATAACTATACTGTGTTGATACTTTATTAAAAAAGTTATTACATAATAGTGACTAAATAGGTCTATATAAGAAGTAAATAGACATAAATTCTGTAAATACAAAAGTTCTTCTATTGATAAAGATCCCAGAAAATGCATCTAGCATTTTTTGGATAAAGATAAAATTTTGAATTTTGATATCCAGTTTTTTTATTGAACAATTTTCCAGGAGTGTTAACTAAATTCTTTGCATTATTACACCAAATCCACATTGTTTCAACATTAAAATCAAGAAATAAAATAATTGTGTACGCTTTCTTTCAGAAGCTAGTTCTACAGCAGCACACTTGCAAGACTATCTAGACAGTTGAATGCTTGCTCTAAACTAGTTTAATTTAATATATCTATCTTTAATTTAAAGAAGTTTCGGAATTTAATCTTTATTTTTATAAATTCAAGTAGGTACCTCTTTATATTGTAACAAATTACAATATAAATTAAACTGACGTAATTGTTTTCCAAGCAAGACATTGTTTTCTTAAACAAGGAAAACGAGTTATCTGATCACATCTTTAAGGAATGTTTAAAATTAATTAAGAGCACTCTTAGTTACATCGTTAATAAGTTTAGTAGGGTGATTTAGAAAATACAAATTTCTCTGATTTTTTACATGTATGCATTTATTCCTCGTAAAAACATGGTCTCGCATTCGCTTCATCGGCGATTCTCGCATTCGTCCGAAAATTGTAGTTTTTGTCCTTTTATAATAAATAACTATTACTCTTATATAGAAGTTAAGTAGATATTCATTTAAATGCCGTAGTAAGTTGTATAGGTATTTTATTCAACAAAATTGCTGAAATTATTGGTTGTTGAAAAGAGAGACACAGTATGTTTAGTTGGGTGGAAAGAGTTCCAAACGAACTGTTTCTCTCTTGCAACGACCAATAATTTCAGCTAATTTTTGGAATAAAATGTCACACAGACAACTTACACAACTTACTTCGCCACTTAAATGAATATGCGATTTTAGTCAGCATTTTAGAGTAAACATACGTAATTTTGTCGTCAATTTCCATGTCACTCTTTTAAACAAAAATAAATTTTTTTAATTCAATTCTAATAATAAATTTAAAACGATTATTCCAGACTTTTTAACCAAAATTTGGTTTTACGATATTTAGGTGGCCAAGAACAAATTTCCGTGACGACTTTTCCGATTAAACGAGGCCTACTTGTTTCGTCAGTTATTTACATTTATCTTTGCTCGTAGTAGGCTGGTGGTTTATAATAATAATAAATCTAAGTTTCTTCTTTCTAAAGTAAGTTTCTTATTACACGTAAACCTCTTTTAGGGGTTCTATACCTGATAAAAATTAGAATTAATTCCATTATAAATAACAAAGATATATGGGCGTCAAGCTGTAAAGTGAAACACACTGTATAATAATCGGCTGTTAGTTGAATTGATCGATTAGTTATCAATAAGGTAAAAAGAAACCATTCTTCTTATGTTTTAGGAAAGACTAACTCAACTTAGCACTTTTAAACATATTGTTATAACGTTGTTACATTTGCAGTACGTTTCTTTAAGGTACAGTTTTTAGCAAATGTCTTGTTCCGAGCAGGCAACACATTTAATAAATCTGGTAAATGAAACGACGTACGTTTCGGAGATAGTTTCTTTCTCCATTGTTTACAAACAATACACATAAGATATAACCAGCTTTAAAGATTGCTACCCTACCTAGAGTGGCTTTGTATAACAACAATGGAGTAATAAAAACTTCTATATTTAAGTGAGTTTCTTATTTTACTGGAGTACAAAACAGCCGTTTCACTTCTACTATGGTTTCTTCTATTTTAAGAAATAAATATCGTATGCCTTTTTTCTTCTTTATTATAAACTCTATTAATTTATTTACAAGTCTAGTCTATTTATTTACAAAGTTTAAATGTAAACACTAGGGTGGCCTTAAAAAAAGTCTTTTTTAAAAACAGGTGGAAACGATCCCAAATGATGAAAAAAGAAGGTGCAAATTCATTTTAGCGCTTTTTTTAAACTTAAAACTGTGCCACAACGGACTCGAAGTTGTGAAATTTACTGAGAAATATTGTTTCAATTTAAAGTATTTTCATAGAAAAACAAAGATTAATTCAATTTAATTTTAACTAATTTGAAACTTTTTACTTTAGAATCATCTAAAAAAGAATTGAAACATTATTTTGAATCGGAGAAAGTCAACGTCTGACTTAAACAAAAAATTACACGCTAAAAACGCATTTTTTCAAAAAAGTCTATTGCGGCACGGTTTTTTGTTAAAAAAAGCTAAAATTAATGTGCTCCTTCTTCTTTGATCATTTGGGCTCGTTTCCACCTGTTTGTAGAAAAAAGAAATTTGTTAAGGCCCCCTAGTACACACTAAAAAAAACTAAATTTTTAGTACTAACTGTAATAAGCTTTTACTATAAAAAATACTAAGAATAATAAGTCAAAATTAACAATTATAAAAAGTACGGTAGAATGATAAAAAATAAATTAATTAATATAAAAATATTACAATAGAGGAGAATGCCCTACTATGAGCCAGTGCCAACAATGAGCCATTCCCACATACTAATAAAATAATCATTCCCCGAGTTTCCAAAGTAGAATCAGATTGGCCATACAAACGAGGCATATTTAAACATTTAATATAATATTTATATGTTGTATAAATTCAATATATTTTTAATAAAGAAATCTTTAAATGAAAACAATGCAAATAACACGGAATATGACACAACCACGGCATATGCAAAATGCTTAAAAAGATTTCATTTTGTTGTTATCTTATAACAGTTTAATATTACCATTTTAGTTTAAAAGAAGAGGGCAGAGCTTTTGTCAGTGTAGGTTTGGAATTTCCAAATCCTTAGAAAGGGCGAATGAAAGTTTCTTGTCAATTCATGAATAAAAAGATTATAAAATTATAATCGTTCATTCGTTAAAGCGGAAAGTAAGTCTTTGAGTTTTTCTCTGAAGCATATGAATTTACGGTAAACAAATAACAGTTATTTAGGTATTTTATACTAAATTTATTTTAATATGTATTTGTTGTGACTATCTAATTAAAGATGAATTTCTAAATCTAGCGAACAAATTAAAACAAGTTTTAGGTTTGAATTATTACGTTCATCTAATCAAGACAGGAATAAACTAGGTTCAGTAGATTCACTCTTTAGTTATTTTTTGTTAAAGGTAAAGAACGAAACATAAATACCCTATACAACTTTGGGTAACTAGTAGATGCCTCCATTTAAAAGGGCTATTTTATAAAGTGTGCCAAAGAAGTTTTGAATAGAATGAGTAACGATAGATTTATAAGTACGTTTTTGAAACAAACTTTAAAGCTTTTAAATCTCTTGATCAGGTAGTTGTTCATCTCTGTCTAATTCGGTCTCTTTCGTACACAGTATAAGGGGTATTTCAATTCTTAAAGCAGCAGCGCTCTTGCTCGGGACAAGACATTTGCTAAAGACTGTACATAATTTCGACAGCGACCCAAAATCCGACACATTTATATAGTCCTTTATATTCTTTAGTGATCTACAGAGACTGTTTTAATATTTCTTAAATGATTTTACAATTTAAAATAAAAACACTCCTGTTAAATGAGCACTATGCAGCCATTATAAACGGACATAATTGGATAGCTGTAATGAAACCACATGCGTCCGGTACAGCAGTAACGTTTGACATAGACGTTTCCGCCATCGGAGATTAAAAGCTTTTAAGACCTGAAGTACTGAACTTTACTGTATATGCAGTATATACCATATTAATTGAATAAAAAAAACAAATTTACGTTAAACCACATTTCAAGTTTAATATAATCTCGATTAGTAGATTTGTGTAACACTTTATAAGCATGAAAACGATTGAATTTGTGTTTGTATATGTCTATTGACCTGTACCTGAACCAATATTAAACTGAAAAGTGGATAGATTTTCACTTGAAGTATCCAGATGCAGATTTACTACAATAAATATATCTGACATCAATCAAATGAACCACATCCAGTGCAAACTGTAAGAATCTTTGTACTACAGCTTATTATTTTGACAAAATCAGCGTTACTATAACATTACCCAAGCTTGCTAAATTGTTGTATGCTCATTAAACGTAATAAAATGTAAATCTTTTCTAATTCATTTTTTTTAATTTTGTGCATGATTACATATACATATCTAGCGTTTCTATAATAATTATTCATAACTATTTTATAAATATTATAACTATTTTATGTAGATGGTATAATTACATTTTTTCCAAACGTTAATCATTGCTTTGTTGCTTGTTTACGCCAGTTCAGCGAAAATTAGAGAGAATTGTCTTTCTGGTTTGATTTACGAGTGATTAATGACAATTTTTTGTTTTATACTTCTGTTTCTTGTTATGCTGCCTATTTATTGTACATGATAGAGTCTTTGTTGTTCGTTTGTTTTTAAGTAGCTTAGGTTATTTAATATAGCAATCATCATTTGTAACAAGCTAACTAAAACACAACAAGCCATTTAACTAACATTAGATTCTTTATGGCGTATGAATTTCATGTATGTACTTTGTGTAAGTTGAACATGATGATGAAATAATTTGAACATTTACTTAGAATTTGTAACGTCACGTTTTTTTCAATTGTACTAAATACCATTTTACATGTATAAATAATAAAGGAATCCTTAGTACGGTTCTGGCAGTTTAGCAAATTTATTTATGTCGAAACCATAAATATTTCGTTAAGTAAATAATGCTTTCTTTCAAGTATAAAAGAGTCACCTTGGTGTATTTATAAACAGTATTCTAAAATCAGCAAAGTTTTAGTTGGTGCGAACATTCATTTTAAGACGTTCCCATGTATATAATCTTAGTTTCTTTAATAAAGGTTCAGGCCCAGCTTGCACAGTTCTCAGTTTTACCATTATCTTGCACTGATATAAATCAAGTTGCTATTACCCTGTAGCTTAGTGACATGGTTTGTAATAAAATAATAGAATTTCTGAAAAAATATAAAATAATGTCAAAATATTATGCCCTGAAACTCAAGTAAATAAACCAATTATACAAGATATGGTGCCGTATTACGAGCCTCGATTAAAAGTGTCTCTAACTAAAGTTGTGTTTAAGATCAACAAGAATAGAGATAGCTTTATCTAATTCTAATAGGTGGAAAAGATTAGATTTGGTTACCATGGTAATTAAACAAGCTGTTAAGTTAATAGTGAGATGCGAATGCGGCTCATGATGGTGTTTATATGTTCATGTTCCTTAACTCTAGTCCCGCATTAATTGGATGTAAATAAGCACAGCTCCCTAGAACATACAGTCCATTTTTACTAGAACCCCACATCGAAGGAAAAGCCCAGTCACACCCTCAGTCAAGAAGAATCCTTCCCAACCCCTACATTTTGGCCAGATTCGAACCGGATGAGGAACCCCTGTTCTAGCCCTAACCAGCCCCTCTTCAAGTTCTACCCGGAGCCCATATTTGAAATATTTGTGAGTGCAATAACGAATTCCCGAAATTTGGAAGCAGTGACGTCAAAATAAAACAGCTTGGTCTATACTTAAAGTGGTGAGTTTGAAGAAATGCTAGTAGTTTGAACTGAACTTTTAGCATATTACTGTGAGTAAACATTTTGCTTTTGGAAACCAGTGATAAATACATACATATACAATTCATAAAAATGGAAGTTTTAACAAAGGATCGTGCAAAATATAAATCCGCAATAACAATACTGGAAACTTGGGTCAAAGTCAACTCCGACTCTGTGAATGAAAGTCACGAGTTTAAAATTAGGGAAGAAATGTTAATTAAAGCCTTTGGAAATTATGAAAATGTTCAAGATCAAATTGAAAACTTAGATTCAACTCAAGAATCAGATAAAAATGAAATTGAATCAAGATATTGTACAATTTTATCATGTATTAAAAATAAGCTTGATGATTTCATGTTACCAAAGTCACAAAGCAACACAATAAGTCAGTTTCAAAAACATATAGGTGTAAAGCTTCCTGAACTTTATATTCCTCATTTCACACGTGATCCCACCCAGTGGAAAAACTTTATTGAACTTTTTAAAACTTTAATCCAAGATGAACCAAGTCTGTCTGAGGTTCAGACATTAATATACTTAAAAAGCTATTTACAAAATAAACCATTAAATTTAATTAAAAATTTAACATTGATTCCTGGTAATTTACAAATCGCATTAGACACATTAAAATGTAGATATGACAATCAAGTGTCAATAATTTTTGCACACATTAAAAGTATTTTACATATACCTTCCTTAAGTAGATACAATGCTGCTAACTTAAGAGAATTTGTTACTCTCATTAAACAAAATGTTGAGGCTCTTAGAAATTTGCAAGTTCCAGTAGATCAATGGGACTTAATTTTAATTTATGTTCTGTGTGAAAAATTGGATTTTAGTACCAAACGTTCTTATGATTCGAATCTGAACTGAACTGAAGCCGATTCTACTAAATTGCCCACATTAAAAGATTGTTTGGAGAGGAGATGCATTATCTTGGACAGAGGAACGGTTCCAGAATTAAATGGTACAACGAAGAAACTCGCACTCAAAGGTTTCGCACCATGTTCATGTTGCACAAAGTTGTCAAACTCCTGGTTCTAACCTATCTCAAAGTGTTAATGTAAAGTGTTTGTATTGTAATTTAGATTAATCACAAAATTTACAGATGCTCTCAATTTACTGCTCTTTCTTCAAGCCTTAGAAAAGTTTTGGGAGATTGAAGATGTCCCTTTTCCCAATAATAAAATTCTCAGCCATGATGATGCGATTGCAGAAGAAATATTTTGCTCTTCAGCAAAAATTATAGAAAATGGTCGATTTCAAGTTAACATGACCTTAAAAACCTCATCCGAACATAAAAAACTTGGCGATTCTTACACAATGGCCAAAAGACGATTTTTAACTCTTGAAAAAAGATTCCAAAAGGACCCAAAGTTGTTCAAAAGTTACAAACACTTTATTGACGAATACATTGCTTTAGGTCATGCTCAGTATGTTCCATTAAATTTATTAAATTCTAATTCAGAAAATAAATATTTTATTCCTCATTTATGTGTAATTCGAGAAGCAAGTGTAAGCACTAAATTGCAAGTAGTTTTTGATGCAAGTAGCAAAAGCACTTCAGGATACTCACTAAATGACGTGACTCTTAAAGGTTTTCAAGTTCAGCCAGATCTCTATGACATACTTTGTAGGTTTCGTTTATTTCAGTTTGTCCTAACTTAGGATGTTCAAAAAATCTACAGACAAGTAATGATCAATCCAGAGCAAACCTTCTTGCAAAATATTTTATGGAGAGATGATCCCCAAGAATCCCTAAAGTGCATTGAACTTTTAACAGTGACGTACGGCACAAATTGTGCCATACTTGCTACTTGCTACTCGTGTGTTACATGAAATCGCTTTAATTAAAAAGTCCGAATTTCCTCTTGCAACTGAAGCAATCCTAACTCAAACCTATGTAGATGATATTCTATGTGGATGCAATAGTTATGACGACTTAAGAGCTCTCTATCAGGAACTAAATAAACTCCTGAACGTTTTCGGCTTTCATCTCCATAAGTGGTGCTCCAATTCCGAAAACTTTATAAGAGAAGTATCGCAGTCTAATAGAACAGAATTTGACATAAATTTAAGTAATGCTCCTAGCAAAGTTTTAGCGCTCCAATGGAACTCCACCTCTGATTGTCTTTGTATAACTCACCCTAAATTACCTTTTCATGGTATGAAATCTAAAGATATTTTAGAGTGTACCTTATGGTGGCATGGTCCATTATTTTTACGTGACATAAATTTAGATTTGAATAAGTTTGAATTCGATGTAATAGTTACTAAACCTCTTGAAGAACGAAAATCTCATAAAATACTTCATGCTTTTACAGAACATTTTTGGGACTCAATTTTCTCAAAGTTTTCTTCTTTTTCAAGGTTCTTTGTAACCGTTGCTTTTTGCTTCAGATTCATAAAAAAACACTAGACCCACTTTCGAAAAGATAAATGACCCCCTCACTGTTAAAGAGTTAGAAAAGTCTTTAATGTTAATTATTAAAAATGTACAACAACGTTTTCTCCAGGAAATCTCAGATTTAAATCGAAATAAAATTCTAACACATAAGTCAATTTTACAACTAAGTCCGTTTATTGGTGAAGATGGTTTCCTTAGAGTAGGAGGCAGGCTTGCTTACTGCGATTTGCCATTTGAACAGAGACACCCTTTCTTATTACCCTCCAAAAATGTTGTTACTACCCTACTACTAAAAAGTGAACATATTAAGTTCGGCCATGCCGGAGCACACACTGTTCTTTCAAACTTCAAATTAAAATTTTGGCCCCTTAGCGGATTAAAAGAAACAAAACGAATTGTTAGAAATTGTGTAACATGTTTTCGATTTAAAGCTGTAACTAGTCAGCAAATTATGTCAAATTTACCGAAAGATAGAGTTCATCCCTCACGCCCCTTTTCTAAAGTAGGTGCAGATTCTGGAGTACCTTTCTTTATAAAATCGTCTAATTTAAAACGAGCTCCCTCGATCAAAAGTTATTGCGCTGTTTTTGTATGTATGGCTACAAAATCTGTACATATCGAGTTGGTGTCTGATCTCTCTTCCGATGCTTTTCTTAACACTCTCAAACGATTTATTGCTCGTCGTGGTAATCCTGTAGTGATATATAGTGACACCGCCACAAATTTTCAGAGTTCAAGAAATCAATTAAAAGAACTACATGATTTTTTATGAATAGAAAGAATACTGAAGACATTGAAAACTTTTTAACAGCTAAAGAAACGCAGTGGAGATTTATTCCCCCAAAAAGCCCACACTGGGGAGGTATTTGGGAAGCTGCTATTAAAAGTGTCAAAAGTCATTTATGTCGAATTGTTGGACAGTCCCATTTTACATATGAAGAATTTAGCACAATTCTTGCTCAAATTGAGGCGATATTAAATTCCCGCCCTCTCTTTCCAATATCTTCAGACGCCAATGATTTGACAGCTTTAACACCAGGGCATTTTCTCATAGGCGATAGTATGACATCTTTTCCAGAACAGGATGTTACTGACATTTCTCAAAACAAACTATCTCGTTGGGCCAGATGTATTCAAGTTCAACAAAGTTTCTGGAAAAGATGGTCGAAAGAGTACCTCAACAATTTGCAAAATAGACCAAAATGGTTCAAACGTTACCGTGATTTGCAAGTTAATGATTTAGTTTTACTTAAGGAAAACAATATGAAGCCATTAGAATGGCCAGTAGCAAGGATTGTTGAAACTTTTCCAGGTCCAGATGAAAAAGTAAGAATGGTTAAAATTAAATGTCAAAACGGAACTTATGTTCGAAGTATAACAAAACTTTGTCTCCTACCGATTAACGATAATGATGTAAATATTTCTTAGTTTTATTAACCATTCAATGTGTTTCATGTTTCGTTTAGAATGTAACAAAAACCAAAGTTTTAATTTTTATTTAATTGTTTCAAGTTATTTTTTACCTTTTTTGAATGCTTAAATAGTCTTGAAGTTATAAAACTTCAACGCGGGGCAGAATGTTCAGGCCCAGCTTGCATTAATAAAATTATTAAGCATTAATAAAATGTATTTAAACAAATTTCTTCTTCTTCTTCTTCATCTTCTGAGCCCAGACGTATAAAAACACGTTGATAAACACGTGTAAATAGTATTGAGTTATTCCGACGACGCAAATCTTAATATGGGTAAATTTCCGTGAGTTCAAATAATTTATTCCAGAAAGATGTGACGTGGTCACTTCCTACCGAATAAAACAGAGTACGCTATTTTGTAATTAGTTGATTCAAAACTCCCTCTTAATATTATTTGTAATAATATAAAATTCGGATCTCTAAGTTGAGTTGAATTCTTCAGTCAGTATGTAATAGACCACCATCGAAGAGACTGATATCTTGAGGCATCTCCGGGCGCTCCGAGCTCCGGGTATATAAAGAAGGTCGTTACAATGAATGTACGCCCTTATTAATAAATATTTAGTTCGGAATTAGGGAATTTGACAAAATATTCCGTACTATCGTTCATGCCTCAATTTAAATTAGTATTATATCGTACTGATTCCGTTGTTTGAAAAGTGATCCAAAATAAGAATTGTTTCGTAAAGCTTTGTTAGTTTAACGAAGAAAATAATACCGTCTTGTCGTATTTGAAAATTAAGTATAACTCCGCATTAATTAAGGATTTGTTAGGCAATCTCCAAGTATACAGTTTTTTAGTACAGTTACCGTTATAATTCTTGAGAATTTGTTCCGTTCGGAAGTTAGTGCTAATAAAATAATTATGTTAAAGTTCGATGAATCTTTTTAATTAATTATGTTCCCGCAACTTTAAAGTCGGCAGTTTGTGATTGTGTTTTGTTCATGTCATTATGTGTTATGGTCATTTCTTTGTGGTTATTGTGAAACGTTTTGAGCCTTCTGTTTGTGCTAGAAATTTATGAAAACGAAAGATATTTGTATTGGGATTACGTTCTTGTTTATGTAAGTTTAGTTATGTTTAATTTAATAGATTTTGGGATCCCGAAATATTGTTAGAATATGATGAATTATTATTGTATTATTTTAAAAGAGAAAACTTCTCTAACATGTTTCATTTGTGTATTGTATTTTCAAATTTGTTTACCTTATTCAATATATAGATTTCAAACTTAATTATCGTATGATAAGGTTAGGGTCAACAAACTGCTGATATTTTTTGTCAATAAAAATCTTTTATTGTTTGATAAACGTATGAGTAAATTAACGTCAAATTTAAATGGGAAGTTAGTTCCAAAACTGATAACTTTCCAACTTTTTTTTTTTAACCTAAGAACATCCTCAGCTTTGGTGGCGCTCAACATGTTTTTTTATTTTGTCCCTGGTTCCATTAATTAATTAGAAGCTTTCGGGGTTGACACCCACTCCTGTATTTAAATTTGCATATTAAAGATCTCAACAGCCGGTGCATTTATGAGTCGTACAGTAAGTATTAAATATTTTGTTTTTGTGTTAAAATAAGTATGTTTCAAATTAACATTTACGATTAGTCAATTAGCATCTTATAAGGGATTTTGACTTGATCTGAAATAGCTCTATCAAGAATCATCTTCTTGTATAAGAACGAAGATCACCTTCAACTAACGACTATTAGTAATGTTATTATGTTGATTCGTAATAATCCATCATATTTATGTCGATTGAGCTAGCAACTGGGTAGCTACCACTTACCAAGACTTTGTCGGTATAAAAGCTGTAAAGAACAAGTTTGAGCTTTGATTGCGTACATTTTTGAATACCGGATAATATAGATCTATTTGTTCTATTTTATCAATTTTATGAATTGCACAAGTGAATGTGAATTTGAATAGGCTTTTATCGCTCTATAGTCGTTTCTGTAGACCAACTATCAGGTCAACAAATCGAAGTGAAAATGTACGAAGGTCATTATGTTTCTTATGCAAGAAATACTAGTATTTGAAAATTTTAATAATCCCAAAGAATGATACAGTTCAGGTGACGAACAATAAGAAAAGTGGATGTCTATCAACTGAAATAGATATAAGAAAAAGGATATATAAGTAATAGAAGTATAACATAACCCTAAAGGAAAAAGGAATAACAAAATTTCAAGCTATACAAGAATCCGCGTATTATTAATCCTCAGATAGAGATAAAATTCCTTTCAAATTCCTCTGTTGAATATAATACGACCGAATGTGCGTAGGATTCGAATATGAGAATTTAATCAAATATTGTAAGGTAAAGGACATTACATTACTATGTAATGAGACAAATAGATTTTATACACAAACCAATAATTATGACAACCTAAATTAATTTGTAATAAAAATTGTAGGTAAAATATAATGTATCACATACGTTGAGCTTTAAAAAGTAATCTAAGAGTTTCTGAAATCCTTTTATCGTTCTTATTTAGAGTTTACCTTTTCCCTTCCATATAAGCATGTCATCTCTAAAATTATGCAAATGAAATAAAGTAAATTACTCCAAGGCTCAAAACTGCACTAACTTTCTTCCCTTTGAAGCAGTCTACCTTTAGGGGATAAAAAATTCAACAACTTGTTAGCACTTTATTTTCTTTGCCTTTAAAATTAAGTTATCTGTTTCAATTTTGCACAATTTAGCACTTACTTTTAACTAGTTATGTTTACTCATTTTACGAATTATCTTCATCTGTTTCCAACAAGCACAATTTAAAGTTGTACAGAAAAATCCAAACAGAGCGTTTAGTTAAATGTTACTTGGAAATTATTTTTTAATAATCAACTAAACTCGGAAGTTTTTAATTCAGTGCAAAGATGAAGTTTACTTATACAACAAAGTTAGTTAAGATAATTATTTATACATTTTAATAAAATCAAACTTTTGAGGAAACTTTTAAGAGAGTTTTTTTCCATTAGTATCCCTTTTCCTTTACTTACTTGACTTTACCACGTTAGTATTTTAACTTTAGATTCTTGTGTTGAGTTTACATTTTGCGTTTACTTTAGCAATATAGTGGACAAGACGTTAAGCACAATTTCCAAAACGTAATAATTTTCAATATGGTAAGTAAGAATTTCATGTAGTAGTTAACACAGCAACCGCTACTATTTCTAAATCCGAATTTGGTAGTAATCAAGCATACAGGAGCAACTATAGAAGATGACCAAGTAGAGAAGGTATACTCATCGAGAACAAATCCATATACGGTAAGGTATACTTCTCGAGAACAGAGAAAGCAAATCTATAAATGTTAATCAAAGAATTTTCGAACCTCTGTGGATAACATGGGTTTATCTGCATCATCTAACTGTATGCGTTATTAAAAGCAAGGAGCATTTGCTACCTTTCAATAACCCCATAGACCCTACCCTGGCCTAGGTCGACTTTAAGTTAGTTAGATTGAATAGAAGTCGGAAAGTTGAAATTTTTCAAAAATGATAACACACTCAAAGAAATATTGGAAATCTAAAGTCAAGAAACGTGGTGTTTAAATCAAAATGATCCAAATAAATTTTAATTCTAGACATAAAATGCTTGAAGAGAGATTGGATTATCAATTTAAGCATTGTTTTCTGCTATTCAGAGAAGTACGTTTAAAAGAAGATTTTTAACATCTTGTATCAAAAGAATTATGCTTAATGTGAGAACAAATATGTTTTGAAATCTAGGTATTGTTTGAAGCACTAAACCACTTGAAATAAGAATGTTTGCATTTCAAAATAAACATTATTTTCTGCAATTTATACAGGTGTGTTCAAAAAAAAGATTTTTAACTTTTGGTTTCAAGAAATTTTGTACTTAATGTGAGAACAAACATTTTCTTGAAAACTGTGTATTGATTCAAGCACTACAGTACTTGAAATAAGAATCAATGTAATTTCAAATAAGTATATGTTATGCTGAATTAAGTTAGTTAACATTTACATTTCTGAAATTAAAACGTTAAATTCTTCATATTACAATAATTCTTCTGGAAATAGGAGTGCAGAGCAGTTAAATCGAGAACGTTAGGTATTGCTTCTAGCTGCGTCGCTGTTTACACTAGTTCAATATTGCCTAGTTGCACTTTTTGTAGTTGGTTCTTTTATGTTATAATAGAAGCACGGGTGCGCGACATTTCCTAACCATTATTATTTATTTCGATATCAAAATGGTTACATATAGAAAAATTGGGACAAAAAGATTGCCACAGTAAATTATTCGAAGAAATTTTGAGAGAATGGTTCCTTTACAAACATGCCACGTTAAGTGTGCTAATGGTAATCTTTCTATAACTTTAGTCATAATTAATCAAGTATTAATAATTACCATTTTAGATCAATTTCGACTTCGGCATAAACTATCCAGAAAAAAATACAGTCTTTTCTCAACAAGTAGGAGGTTTTTAAATCAAGATGTAAAAAATACGCTAGAAATATGCTATATACTGTATAGCAAGTATAAACGTACCAGCCTGGACTTTTATGGAAGTAAACGTTGTCAAGGTTCATGTGATGTGATTCGAGACTGTCAAGTTTTCTATTTTGTAAAGAAATATGTGTATGTATTTTTCTAAGTAGTTGCATCTAAAATAAATCTTTCATGTGCCATTGTTTTCTTTTATTTTGAATACTAATTCCTAAAAGCCAATCACTAAATTCAAGATAATAGTGCTTAAAACAACGTTTACTAATTTCTTGAAATGAGAAAGAAAATGCTTAAAACATCAGTAAGTCATTTCTTAAAGTAAGAAACAATTCTTTATTTCAAGAATCAGACGGTTTATAATAAAAAACACGTTGATTTAAATTAAGATTTCGTTATTCTTAAATTAATATGTGACAATTTAAAAGTGGTAATCTTTCAAGTTTAAGTAAAGATGTTGAATGTTTTAAATTAAGAATTTTCATGTTAAAATTAAAACAAATTCATGTAAAAATAAGAACATAATTTAAATAGATTATTCTACATTCAAGCTCTCATAGTCTTGAATTGCAAACAAGAATATTCTTCTTATTTATTTCTTAAATTGAAACTACAAACTTCTTAGGTTCTAAAACAGCATCAAAATTCTTAATTTAATGTACGATTTTCTTATTACAAGTATTATTTTTCTCTGAGTGCAGAAGTAACGCATCGAATAAGCTGTTCGTCATAAAGTATCACTAGCGAACACCGTCAAACCTTTAAAAATTAAATCTACTTTATTGATATAATAATAATACGAACCTTGAAATTGCAAAAGAAAGCTGCTTTTATGTCAGGTTTTTTCCGCTTAAACTAACAATCTGCATCGCGTAGTGGCGCTAGCTATCAAGATTACTCTGTAGGATATAAGCCTCGAACAAGCTAGTTATAATATATATGGATAGAGGAGATGAAAATAAGCAACACAGAATACAGTGTGGTTAAGTAAAAAAAATAACATGAAGCGTTTAAAAAAAGCTTTCGCTCAAAATTGGGATTAATAGTTTGAAAATAAAGTTGGCAGATGTCTGAGAGTAAAATGTTTCATTGTCATCAGTGACCACTCACTGATGACCCAAGTCGTTGTGCAAAGAAGCTATCAATGATTGTACGATTTGTCAACGTGTGTGGTGGCATAATTTTTTTCTATGAGCTTCTTTGACTTAATGTACCTTAATCCGTCTTGTATTTTTAATACTATCACTATAATTCACTGTTTGTGGTATTGAAAATAGCCTTCTACAAACTAAATAACTCTTATGTAAACATGTACAATCTACATATCACGTTAACTTTCTCAATATTTCCTTAACTAGTTACTAATTATTAAATAACATATGTTCGAGCTCGAAAACAAAAACAGAGGTCAATATAACAAGATAAAATCAAATATATTTAGGAAGGTACACTTCTTATTGTGTTCTACCATAAATAATTAGTTAATTAGAAAAGCAAAATCTACATTTGTAACTCACTTAAGGGTGCATCAATTGCCGCATAGACCAAGTTCTGGAAAAATAAATTATATTTAAAATGTCTTAACTTCTTATATTGCCGTGCTCAGAATTTCCCACCGAGCGTCGCTGCTTTTGTTAGCTTGCCTGTAATTGATAGGAGCAGTTATAATACCATTCATGCTGAAACACCTCGGTAAGATCTTGTATAAGCTTACAGAGGTGTAAGTAAACAAGGACTCAAAATATAAAACTTAATATTAAACCATTAAATAAAATCGTACACATGTAATTTTCCTTTAACTGAACTATAGCTTTATTAAAATTCCGGAAAAGTTATTGAAAGCTACTGATAGAATTAAACAATTAGTAGCACTGAATTAGTTACAACAAAGCAAATCAATAACTAACTGCTATCAAAAGCTATCTTGGTTTGTATTTTTTTCGTTTATTTAGATTAAAAAAACGAGGTCAATCTGGAAGGTTCAGAACATCTGTCAATTGTTACATCCTGACATCCTTATATCGTACAAGAAATATTCTCGTGTTAAACGAGTTTGATAACGTAACTTTGATTTTGGTAAATTAAATTGCCAATAAAAGGTCTTTCATTTTTGTTGATATCACTATACTTATATTGCAGTATACCTTAACATAGTGTAGAAAAGAAAATTCAATCTACACTTTATTATAACATATAATATAAATCAGTGGCAGCTTGTGAGTTTTTAGGGGTAAGGATTGCAGAAAAAATAATTTTAAAGTAATGAGAAACCGGATGCATACAACACACCCCTAGTAATACAACACTGCAGCAGCTTTCACATACGTCTTAGGTTTAGAAAATCATTAAAGCAATAAAATCGTTTGAAATACATTATCCTTTTATACATATAAAACGCTTGAAGCGCTGATTTACTGAATGTCAATAATCAAATTGCCAGAACATCAATTTTGACAATAGATAAGAGATATAATAAAAAAATAATAGTATTTTACATTATTAGCAAGGTAACCTGTTTTTACTGGCGATAGAAGGAAATGATTGGCGAGCCGGTAGGCGAGGCGAACCTGTCACCTTCTTGAGCCAGTAAAATTAATAATTTTATGAGCCGTGGAAGTGTGCATATACGTGGATGTTATTATGACATTAAAGTTTAATTTTCAAATTTCATATTCTACTAAGTTGTAAAACTTTTACAGGTTAGCTGTCAGTTTTACAAGTCAGTAGCTCCTAAAAGTAACTTTTCGTTGTTTGTGTTCTGTTACATTAATTGACGTTGATGACATTAATTAATAAAAACTATCGACTAAAAATATAAAAAACGGGATAAAAACTTATCACCCCGGAAAGTTGAAATTCATGCATTATGTAGTTTTAATTGAATGAGGTAAATATATCTAAAAACTATTTCATTAATGTCGAGTTGAAAATATAATATAACGCTGTTTTAATTAATACTTAAATGAAATTATTTTTTATTACCTTTGATTTGATAAATTTAATCAGTGCTGCAGCACTGCAGCCCAACCTATATATAGTATATACCAACCGCCACTGATATAAATATTTCCTTCTAATCTAATTTATATTTTGTTTTTGAACTTAAAAATGCTTTAGTTTTTTTAATAAATAAGTATTGTATACATATCTGTCTATATATCTACAGTTTTATTTTGCATTTTTAAGGGTCTGTATTAAAGAAAAGGGTAAAAATAACAGAATGAACCCAAGTTTCCAATACAGATACCCACAAAGACTACCTATTACAAATATTTCAACATTTTATTTGGTCCCCCACATAACTTTTTTGGGCTCCAAATTTTAATAATTTTCATTTTTTGTCAATTTTGAAGCTATTTTTTTAAAATAATAAGCAGGGCGTTAAAGAAGATAATTCTGTGTGTACTTATTATACTATATCGAGATTATATGGAATCATCGATTGAAAATTTACTTAACGAATTGTAATTTCGAAGTATTTTTAGATTACGATTTGGTCGTAAAAACAAATATAATTATTTCATGCATTAACTAAAAAATAGACATGCTAGGAGATTAGGTTTATTTAATCTAAAAGCTACATGTCAGGTTACAGGAAGATTAATTAATTTTAAATAGAAATTATAGAAGAAAGAGTTTCATACTGACGTAACCTAAATTTTTACATAAAAAGTTTGAATTTATAAAAAAAATATAAATTATTTAGATTGTTTTATAGTAATACATGTTTTATACAACCCAGGTCGCATGTTAGGATGGTTTTTCCATTTTTCAGGAAGGTTTTATCTTTTAGTTAGATTTGAGCTTTACGAGTCTCCAACGTAAACCAGAATTTTGTTTCTCCCATGATACTAAATCAGTTTCGGGTACATATTTCACTGGAAATAGTTATATTAGATAAATAATTTGATATTTATAATGTTACATTTTGCTTACGGAGTCTTGCATTTAGAAGGTTTGAGTTCATAAAGATGAAGTTATCAGCTTTGTAGATATCTAATGAATTTTTCAAATGTTGGTTTTATTTTGATATTTTGCACGATTGTTTGGATGCAGGCACTTGGAGGACTGTATGCTGGACAAGTTTGAGTATAGTTTGATTTCATTTATGCTGTTATTTGTATGGAGTCTTGCAAAGCATCGTTTGACTTTTAAAAACGTGTAAACGAATTTTTATTTAAGGTTTTCTTTTATTGTAAATATTTTTCTATGTAAACTGCATATATATTAGTTACCTTGGGTAACCATGTAATGATTTCTTGTACAGGTATAGCTGGAGTTAATAAGTTTTTTTGTAATTAAGTTTTAATGAGATTTTTTGACCGTTGGTCGTTTTTGTTAATTTTCTCAGTTAATGTTGATTTTAGACTATAAGTGTCTTATGTTGTTTTAATCGTTATTTTGCCAGCTACATTTCTGTCTTTTTAGAATTTAGTTTAGTGTTATTTTTAAACACATGTTTTCTGTTAGTGACGTCATGACATTTGTGATGTGCCGGTGTTTGTGAGATTTCGCTGTTTTTTCAACTGTTTTGGAGGAAACATATAAAAAGGCTTCAAAAAATTAACAATTTCAGCCGACAAAACGTATTTGAAAGATCCACGTCGGCTCGTATAAGAATTTTCTAAAATTAAAGTAAGGTTATTGTAAACCATATGATATTTGTATTGGACGTTAAACGTCAAATTTTAACAAAGTGTTAAAGTTATTGAATTGTTACCTAAGACATAAATTTAAAAAAGATTTATTTTCGTTCTTTAACAATTATATGGAATTGTGGACGATTTATTTAAATTACATCAAGAAGATTTTTTTGTTTCCATTATTGATTTGGATAATCGACTCATATGAATTCTTTTAAAGTCAGCTGTTTGGATAAATGCTGTAGTACCAATTGTAAAAGATTTGAGTGGATACTTTAATGTTTATATACAAGGTAAATCAAAATTAAAGGGAGTTGGTTCACTTTGGAACAACAAAAGCATAAAGACATTTTTATTCAAATTCAGAATTTATTTGTTCTTGAAATAAATAAAGATTATTAAAAGTTTCACAGTTTTATTAAAATATACCTGACAATATTGTTTCAACAGCTATGCTGTCATTATCAAAGGTAATATAATTATAAACAAACACGTCGCTAAGGTAGATACAAAATAGGTAACTAGATAAAATAATAATAATAATAATAATAAAAATAATAAAAATCATAATTAAACATCTAATACTTCCAGTAACGGAGAATTACTGAGCTCAAGTTGTTCATTCATTAAAGGTACCTTGAGTTTGTGTTTGTATATCTCAAAGGCTTCTAAAATGTCTAATTTGCGTTTGTTATTACAAAAATGTAGGAATTTAATATTATTTTGAGGAGTCATTGTGTGATTTTGTTCTAAAAGGTGTTTGGCGTAATTCGATTTTTCAGGATGTTTATTTTTGTAATGACGTACGTGTTCTTTATATCTTATGTCAAAATTTCGAAGTGTTTGTCCAATATATACCGAACTACAAAAAGAACAATTTAAACAGTAAATGCCCGATTTCATGATATCATGTGTTCTGTCTTTAGCATTAAATAAAAATGAAAAAGTGTTAGTGTTGGTTTTAAATGTTATTTTATAATTGTTGGTTTTTCTTAGTATATGTGCAATTTTTTCTGATATTTTGCCAAAATATGGTATAGATATGTAATTTGTGTCTTCTGTTTGATTGTCAATGGGATATATTCTTTTGATAGCTAACCTATAATCTTTTTGTTTAATTAAAGTGTCAATCATGTTCGGATTATAATGATTTGCATGTGCTAGTTGTTTAATGGTTGATATCTCTTTGCTAAAATCTGATTTTGTTAGTGGAATAGTTAAAGCTCTGTGTACTAATGATCTGTATGCTGCTATTTTATGTGTATTGTGGTGACAAGATTCATTTGGTATTGTTATGTCTGTTTGTGTTGGTTTTCTGTATATGGAAAATTCAAAAAGATTGTCTGCGTTAATCTTGATATTTAAGTCTAGAAAGTATATAGCCCTGTTTTGTTCTGTTTCTAGTGTAAATTTTATATTATGATGGATATTGTTTATAAGAATTAAAAATTCATTGATAACCTCAAAAGAACTGTCAAAACAAGCTAAAATGTCATCAACATAACGAAACCAGAAGATAATGTGTTTAGAGAGGTTTAATTCAAATATTCGATCTTCAAACTTGTCCATAAATATGTTAGCTAATAGAGGACTTAGAGAATTACCCATAGGTAAACCATCCTTTTGTAAATAAATTATGTTATTAAAAGTGAAATAATTTTGACTTATACAAAGGTCAAATAATTGAATTAACTCTAACCTTTTAACTAATTCTATATTACTATTGATCAAGAAACTATCTAATAAAGGAATACATTCTTGTGGTGGTATTCTGGAGAACATGTTGCAAATATCAAAACTAACAAGTTTTGAATGTGGTGGAAGATGTATGTTTTGCAGCTTATCTACTAATTCTAATGAATTTCTAACAGAGTATTTCGATTTGTAACCTATCGTGTTAATAATCTGGTTCAGTTTTTTGGATAAAATGTGATTAGGTGCATTGATGTATGATACAACTGGTCTTATTGGCATATTCTGTTTGTGGGTCTTGACTAATCCATACAGTTTAGGTATTTGTGGGTTTTTATTAATGATTTGTTGCTTTTCTAATTCTGAAAAGCAGATATTGCAGTTTTCTAAACCTTGTTTTATTTCTTTTTGGAATTTTGTGGTTGGGTTTTTGTTTAACGTTTCAAAATTTTCTTTATTAATAAATTCATTAACTTTTTGTATGTAAATATCTTTTGAAAGAATTACCAAAGTGCTACCCTTATCTGCTTTAACAGAAATTAGATTGTTCTCTGTGATTTTCTGTTTTATAGATTGAAGAAGTGATATGTTAGATGTGTTGTACATTTTGTCCTGTTTCAAAGACATCTCTTTTAACAAATTCGAAATTTGGAATTTTGCATAGTTATTATGATCTTTCTTAAGTATAGTTTCGCATTCAATGGCCAAAATTTCTTTAATTTTGTTGGTAAATTTTGGAAAAGGACAAAATTTGAAACCTTTGTTAAGAAATCGTGTTTCTCTGTCATTGAATGTTATATTCGACAAGTTTATGAAACGAGGATAAAAGTTTGCAGTGTTCTGACAATTATGGTTATTTTGTAGTGTACGTTTTTGTTGTACAAGTCGATGAAGTTTATTTTTCTGTGTGGTGTATTTTTTGAATTTAATGTGACTGACGGTTTCTCTAATGTCAAAATCTAAGATGTCAAATTGGATATTGTGTAATTTATGAGTAACTTCTGTATAGAGTACCTTTATATAAACGTGCATATTGTCTCTTATACTAAACCATTTCTTCGATTCTTCTTTGAGCCATCTTCTTTTGGCATTCCTAATCACTTTTTCAGTAATCGAATTCTTGGTTCTGGTAGTGATGTTTATGTAGTTAGGCATAACCTGACGTTTCAGACATTCTTGGTTAAACCAAACATTCTGACTTGCGATTCCGTGTTTGATCATAAGTTTCTTGTATAACTTGGCTTGTTCTTCTAACGAAGACGAAATAACCTTGTTTAGTGTTTCCAGCCTTATTTTGTGGAACTCCATAATCATGAAATAAATAAAGATTATTAAAAGTTTCACAGTTTTATTAAAATATACCTGACAATATTGTTTCAACAGCTATGCTGTCATTATCAAAGGTAATATAATTATAAACAAACACGTCGCTAAGGTAGATACAAAATAGGTAACTAGATAAAATAATAATAATAATAAAAATAATAAAAATCATAATTAAACATCTAATACTTCCAGTAACGGAGAATTACTGAGCTCAAGTTGTTCATTCATTAAAGGTACACAAATACCTAAACTGTATGGATTAGTCAAGACCCACAAACAGAATATGCCAATAAGACCAGTTGTATCATACATCAATGCACCTAATCACATTTTATCCAAAAAACTGAACCAGATTATTAACACGATAGGTTACAAATCGAAATACTCTGTTAGAAATTCATTAGAATTAGTAGATAAGCTGCAAAACATACATCTTCCACCACATTCAAAACTTGTTAGTTTTGATATTTGCAACATGTTCTCCAGAATACCACCACAAGAATGTATTCCTTTATTAGATAGTTTCTTGATCAATAGTAATATAGAATTAGTTAAAAGGTTAGAGTTAATTCAATTATTTGACCTTTGTATAAGTCAAAATTATTTCACTTTTAATAACATAATTTATTTACAAAAGGATGGTTTACCTATGGGTAATTCTCTAAGTCCTCTATTAGCTAACATATTTATGGACAAGTTTGAAGATCGAATATTTGAATTAAACCTCTCTAAACACATTATCTTCTGGTTTCGTTATGTTGATGACATTTTAGCTTGTTTTGACAGTTCTTTTGAGGTTATCAATGAATTTTTAATTCTTATAAACAATATCCATCATAATATAAAATTTACACTAGAAACAGAACAAAACAGGGCTATATACTTTCTAGACTTAAATATCAAGATTAACGCAGACAATCTTTTTGAATTTTCCATATACAGAAAACCAACACAAACAGACATAACAATACCAAATGAATCTTGTCACCACAATACACATAAAATAGCAGCATACAGATCATTAGTACACAGAGCTTTAACTATTCCACTAACAAAATCAGATTTTAGCAAAGAGATATCAACCATTAAACAACTAGCACATGCAAATCATTATAATCCGAACATGATTGACACTTTAATTAAACAAAAAGATTATAGGTTAGCTATCAAAAGAATATATCCCATTGACAATCAAACAGAAGACACAAATTACATATCTATACCATATTTTGGCAAAATATCAGAAAAAATTGCACATATACTAAGAAAAACCAACAATTATAAAATAACATTTAAAACCAACACTAACACTTTTTCATTTTTATTTAATGCTAAAGACAGAACACATGATATCATGAAATCGGGCATTTACCGTTTAAATTGTTCTTTTTGTAGTTCGGTATATATTGGACAAACACTTCGAAATTTTGACATAAGATATAAAGAACACGTACGTCATTACAAAAATAAACATCCTGAAAAATCGAATTACGCCAAACACCTTTTAGAACAAAATCACACAATGACTCCTCAAAATAATATTAAATTCCTACATTTTTGTAATAACAAACGCAAATTAGACATTTTAGAAGCCTTTGAGATATACAAACACAAACTCAAGGTACCTTTAATGAATGAACAACTTGAGCTCAGTAATTCTCCGTTACTGGAAGTATTAGATGTTTAATTATGATTTTTATTATTTTTATTATTATTATTATTATTATTTTATCTAGTTACCTATTTTGTATCTACCTTAGCGACGTGTTTGTTTATAATTATATTACCTTTGATAATGACAGCATAGCTGTTGAAACAATATTGTCAGGTATATTTTAATAAAACTGTGAAACTTTTAATAATCTTTATTTATTTCATGATTATGGAGTTCCACAAAATAAGGCTGGAAACAATAAACAAGATTATTTGTTCTTGTTTGAAAAGTTTTTTTTAAATAACAAGGTCGTAACATTTAGACAATTTCAACTTGTTTATTCACAAGAATAATTAATTTTCGTCAGATAAATTGATTTAGTACTTTCAAATATTTTTCTTATCTGATAAATTTATTTGATGTCAGTTTGTTCAAATGGAGATCGGTTGCAACCCCCATGTCAGGTGGAAACCATAACAAAAACATTTGATCAAGCTCAAGGAAGACTTTCTCCCTATTTCTAATTTCTTTTTAATTTAGACAATCGTTTTGTTTTTCTTTTTTGATAAATATTTTATCTATTGTTAATAAAAATAAAATATCTGTGTTTCAATTTATCCATGTATTTATTCGTGCTGGTGTTTAAGCAAGCATACATTTATTTTCTTCATGTACAGAATTTAAGATTGCTGTTTGTTCAGCTGCAGTAATCCAAGTGCAATGGTAGTAAGTTTCTTTCTTTCCTGGTGCAAGAATCAAAAAGATTTTTATAGTTTGTTTATCTCATGCTCTATCAAATTTTAAACCTGAGTTAGTCTATTGGAAGAAGATTAAACTATTTGAGTTGTTACATTTTTATTAAAACTAGCCATTTTGATTCAAATCAAAATTTTACATTATTATCATTATGATAAATTTCATTTCATAGTTTCTTGGCTTGTCTAGAATATGGGTCATATTAAATAATAAATATAATTTTATTTATCTAGATAACACCTCAATATGTAGAGACAATGTACACAAAAAAGCAGATCTGTAAATTTAGGCAGGGAAGCATGGCGTACAAATCAAGAAAAATTGCAATTTTAACGGCAAATACTCACAGATGCCATCTTGGAAAAATAAGTTACTAGCAAATTGTAAATATGTAAATAAAATGTAGATATTTTAAGCTTTAAAATGACATAACAATATTCCAAATTGGTCAACTACATAACAAGCTATGATCAAATGCATAAACCTCCGAAATTGGTAAATATTTCGAGGCCGCTGATAAAAAAATAACCAGAATAGAATTTGATGCCAGTAAAAACTAAATGCATAAACTAAAAACTAAAGGTTATCTAAAGGCTAGGGTAACAAGCTAGCCCATTTTCCTCAAAATCAAAAATGGTGCAGCAACCAATTTTTTTAAAACTTGATTATCTCATACGGAATGACCCAAATGTAATATAATTCAGTGAAAGATTTTATTGATAAAATTACTGTAACGAATAGTAAACCCACATATGACGTCATCAAACATTCTAGATGTATGAGTCATCAACTGTATGAGTCATCAATAACACGTACAAGTATGACTCATCGACACACCTCATCGACACACCTCATCGACACACCTCATCGACGTATCTTACCGGCAGCTGCGTGTATGACTCATCAACACGTCATCGAATATTCTAGATGTATGAGTCATCGTATGAAAGATATAAATTGATATCGCGAGTAGAAGGGAGTTAGTTAATGTTGAACCGGCGTCGTGTTGAAATGTACTCTAAATAAATTGTTAATAATTATTGTAATACATAAACAGTTTTAATATAAATGGTTCTCAAATAAATTTGTAAATACCTAGCATTTAAAATAGTTTGTTAAATAGTTTATAGTTATAGTGTTTTTAATTAAGTGCATTGTAAATATTCTTTTCTTTATCAATAGACGATTTAAACAGCATTTTTGTTATTATTTTAAAAAGAACGCTACAGTGGTGTCAGGCGTGGAGTTTTAAAATAAATAAAATCGCGTAATAAATAAAGTGCTGTGAGAATAAACTTTTAGTGTTAAAAATAATTACAACGAATAATTAATATGGCGATGAAATTGTTAAAAGATCTCTTAGTGATAGATTTAAAACGGGAATTGGACGAGAGAGACTTAGGTATTATTGGAAAGAAAGAGGTTCTAATGAATCGGCTAAAAAAATGGCTTTTAGAACATAACGAGGACCCGAAAGTTTACTCTTCGAAATACCTGGACCCGCAATTGATACTAGTTTGTTGTTAAGTAAAATAGAAGAGAATTCTAGAATGTTAAAAGAGGAATTACTGGAAAAGTCGGAAGAGAATTCTAGAATGTTAAAAGAGGAATTACTGGAAAGTTCTAGAAAGTCCGAAGAGAATTCTAGAAAGCTAATGGAAAACACTAAAGCATTGGAAGAAAAAGTTTTGGAAAATTCTAGAAAGTCCAAAGAAAATGTTAGAATGCTAAAGGAAGAAATACTGGATAATTCCAGGAAATCTGAAGAAAATTTCAGAAGGCTTAAAGAAGAATTGCAAGACAATGTCAAAGCGTTAGAAGATAAAGTTTTCGAAGAATTTTTTGAGAATGCCAGTGCGTTAGGACTGTTGGAAAGTAGATTGGCGGAACAAGATAGGGTAATAAAGATGGTAGAAGAGAAAATAGCCCAAATGCAACTACCACCAACAACTAAGAAAGACGACATAACCGAAATGCTGGAAGATAGAATGCAACTACGGTTTCCCTCAACGTCTGAGTGGCCGTTTAATAAAGTAAAGAAACAATTTAAAGAAGAAAAGGGTCCTGCCGTAGGGATAAAAGTAAAACCACCCACGTTCGATGGACAGATACCTTGGTCCACCTACTACAAACAATTTGAGGCGGCCGCTGGGGCCAATGGATGGACAGGCAAGGAAAAGGCCGTTTCTTTAACTGTGGCTTTGCGTGGAGACGCCTTGAACGTCCTGCAAACAATCCAAGCAGGACAGGAAAATGATTACCAATTGTTAGTGTCTAGTTTGGAGATGAGATATGGAGAGCCGCATCTTCAACAAGTGTATCACGCGCAAGTGAATAATCGTATCCAGAAGAATGGAGAAAGCCTGCAGGAGTTTGAAGCCGATGTTGCGCGGCTTGTCCGATTGGCGTACCCTACGGCACCCGAATCATTTCTTAGACAACTCGCTGTACAGACCTTCATTGATGGGTTAAGAGACGGGGAAACACAACAATCATTGAGGCTGGCACGACCAAGAACAACGGATGATGCGCTTGCTCACGCCTTAGAATTTGAAGCTTCAAAACAAGCGTCCCGAGGTCACGGGCGTGTTCGGGCCGTTGTAGAAGAAGAAGAAGGTCCTAAAGATCATCTAGAGGAGTTAGTACTGAGAGTTCTTCGGAAGGAAGAAAGCCATAAGAAGAATCATCAAGAAGTTCGAGGGCCTCGTTGTTGGAATTGCGGCGAACAAGGGCACATACGACGTCGTTGCCCTAAACCAAAACAGCAGTCGGAAAACTAAAGGGGGTCGACGAGAGGGGGCGAACGTTGACCTTGAGTGGAGATGCCCCGGAGATCACCATCCATGCCGTAACATCAAAGAATAGTAACGGCAGTTTGTTTGTAGATGGGAAGATTGCTAACCGAACTGTTCCACTACTTATTGATACGGGGGCGACAAAATCCATTGTACGCCCTTATGTTCTACGATCAAGTATTAAGTTGTTACCGAAAACTACTCACCTCCGTACAGCAACAGGTGAAGTGATACCAACACGCGGAGTGGTGAAGATGAAGATTGGCATTAGAAGTGAAGAACGTGATCATGAGGTGCTGGTAGCCGATATCACTGATGACTTCATCTTGGAAATGGACCTCCTGAGAAAATTTGGTTTTACGTTGGATTTGAAGGAGGGTGCTTTGAAGGTCGGTAACGAAGAACTTCCGTTGCACCCACGAGAAGATCCGGTTGTAAGGGTTTTGCTGATAGAAGATGTGATATTGCCGGGTCAAAGCGAGATGGTTGTCGAGGCAGGTTTGGATGGAGATCTACGGGTAGGATGTGTGCGAATGATGGAGCCTGTCTGTGATAAGAAAATGCATAGTGGCATACTGGTGGGAAAAGTGCTGATCAAGGTTGGAAAGATAGTACCGGTGAGAATTATGAACGTTAATGTGGATCCGGTGACATTGAAAAAGAGTACCCTTGTGGGACAGTGTGTGCCAGTATTCCGAATAGCCAGGTGTACGGCTGATGTTCCAAAACCAGTGCCCAAAGACCATGGTGAAAAATTGGTGGGTATGGTTGTTAGTTCGTGCGAAGACCTTAATGGAACGGAAGTGAAAAAGGTACAGGGTTTGGTTCACCGATACCAAGATATCTTCGCTCTTGACGATAGCCAGAAGAGACGAACAAATATAGTAAAACATAAAATCAATACAGGCAACTCTATGCCTGTCCGTCAGCAGCCAAGGCGTCTACCTCTAGCAAGGCGAGCAGAAGTCTAGAAGATTATTACCGATATGGAAGAACAAGGGGTCATCGAGCCATTCAGCAGTTCATGGGCATCACCGGTGGTCCTGGTCAGTAAGAAAGACGGGTCAACGAGATCTTGTGTGGGCTATCGGCAGCTCAATAACGTGACCAAGAAAGACAGCTATCCCTTACCACGCATCGACGACACGTTAGATACCCTGTCTGGTTCGCAATGGTTCTCGACTTTGGACTTGAAGAGTGGTTATTGGCAAGTTGAAATGGAACCTGAGGACCGGGAGAAGACCGCGTTCACTATTGGTTCCGGAGTATGGTAGTTTACAGTTATGCCTTTCGGTCTATGTAACGCTCAGGCCACCTTTGAGCGTCTAATGGAGACCACCCTGAGAGGGCTGTCGTGGAAGACTTGCCTGGTATACCTAGATGATGTGATTGTAGTCGGAAAATCATTCAGCGAACATTTGAAAAATCTAGAGGAAGTGTTCCGAAGACTACGTGGAGCTAATCTGAAACTGAGTCCGAAAAAGTGCCACATATTCAGAAAGGAAGTGAAATACCTCGGGCACGTCGTATCACAAAATGGAGTGGCAGCCGATCCCGATAAAATTCATGGATTCCAAGAGTGGCCAACACCGAGTGATAAACACCAAGTTCGTAGTTTTCTTGAATTGTGTACCTACTACAGGAGTTTCGTCCCTGGGTTTGCCAATATAGCGAAGCCTCTGACAAGGTTAACTGAAGATGGGCGCGAGTATGTTTGGAGCGGAGAGTCCGAAACGGCTTTCCAACAGTTGAAGCGTGCCTTGACAACAGCGCCAATATTGAGCTATCCACGGACAGAAGAAATTCATACTTGACACAGATGCAAGTAACTTGGCCATTGGGGGTGTACTTTCTCAGATACAGGATGGACAAGAAAAGTTCATCGGCTATTTTAGTAAGGTTTTGTCAAAAGCCGAAAGGAATTATTGTGTGACCAGAAAAGAATCATTGGCTGTCGTGAAGTCCGTTGAGCACTTCTACAAATACTTGTACGGACGGAAGTTTTTATTGAGGACGGACCATGCAGCGTTGAAATGGCTTCTACAATTCCGTAATCCTGAAGGCCAGGTCGCAAGGTGGATCGAACGATTACAAGGATACGACTTTGACACGGAACATCGAGCGGGTACTAGTCATCGAAATGCCGATGCTCTTTCAAGAAGACCCTGTCCAACGGATTGCCGTCATTGCTCTCGTTTGGAAGAGAGGGTTTGCCAAGTATTAAGAACTACCATCGTCAACGACAATTGGTTTCCGGAAGAATTGCAACGACAGCAGGAGGCTGATCCCGAACTAAAAATGGTACTGGAATGGAAGCGCATGGGAGAAAGGCCTGCCTGGGAGGCCGTCAGCCCTTTCAACAGAACGCTCAAAGCATATTGGGCCCAATGGGAGTCCTTGAAGGTGGAAGACGATCTCCTGAAGCCTAGGTCTCAGTTCGTGGTTCCAAGAAGCCGAGTGACTACAGTATTGCGACATCTCCATGACGGTGCCTCAAACAGACACTTTGGTGTGAAAAAGACTTTGGAGAAAGTTAGGGAGCGTTTTTATTGGGTCAACTGTAAAGAAGACGTGAAGGAGTGGTGCCGGAAATGCGAACTATGTGCCACTGGTAACGGACCCTTAGAGAAACGGAGAGCACCTATGAGGCAGTACAATGTGGGTAGTCCCCTGGAAAGAATAGCTATAGATATTGCCGGACCATTTCCCGAAACCGACGATGGGAAGAAATACATCTTAGTGGCAATGGACTATTTTACCAAATGGCCAGAAGCATATGCCCTACCAAACCAGGAAGCTGCGACTGTTGCTGACGTACGTACTAGTCAAAGAGTTTTTCAGTCGCTTCGGAGTGCCAATGGAGCTGCATTCGGATCAAGGCCGCAATTTTGAGCCTGTACTATTTGGAGAAGTCTGTCGATTGTTGGGCATTCGCAAGACTCGGACCACACCGTTACATCCGCAGTCCGATGGAATGGTAGAACGCATGAATCGGACAATGGGCAAATATTTGGCCAAGGTCGTCTCCGATCATCAACGAGACTGGGACCAATACCTGCGTCTGTTCCTGATGGCTTATCGTGCATGGCGGTGTTATCGGTCCACGAAACAACCGGTCAGTCACCAGCGTCTGTGATGTTTGGACGCGAGTTACGGTTACCGTGTGATCTGGAATTTGGATCCCCACCTATGGAGCAGGAGGTAGCCGGGAATGATTATGTCATCAACTTAAAGAAGAAGTTGGAGGATATTCACGACCGAACCCGAAATAATAGTCGAATCGCGAGTGACCGGATGAAGACTACGTACGATGTGAGAGCCCAAAAAGCAGGGTTTCAACCTGGAGAGCTTGTCTGGTTATACAACCCGCAAAGACGTCGTGGCTATTCTCCAAAGTTACAGCGAAATTGGGAGGGCCCATACCAGGTGAAGAAACGAATAAATGACTTAATTTATATCCAGAAATTTCCAAGAGGGAAACCAAAGGTGGTACACTCCAATCGTCTGGCTCACTATGAGGGAAACAATAACGTAGTCCCGGATCGAGAAGATGACGCTGAGGTGGCTGTCAATACCGTAAGGCCTGAAGATGATCAGCCAACCTTCAGAGAATTTATGGCTGCGTTTTCCGGAACTAGAAAAGCCCGATTCGGAGTCACGACCGAGATGCAACAAGACCTCTTCCGGATCCCTGGTGATTATTCCATTGCCCACTGTGTCTCCGAGGATCTCCGCATGTCCAGGGGGATCGCAGTAGTATTTAGGAACAAACTTGGACGGCTGGATGAACTTCGAGATCAGAATCCCTCTGTTGGCAAAGCCTTACACTTGCCTGATCATAACCGCTCCATTTACTACTTGGTAACCAAGCAGTTTTACTACCAGAAACCGAGTTACGCCGACCTGTGGAGGGCATTATGGGATTGAGGACCGAGTTGCTTACCAGGGGTATTAACAAATTGGCAGTTCCCAAACTCTGATGTGGGCGGGACCAGTTGGATTGGAGAATCGTTCGAAACCTGCTGGAAGTTATTTTTAGAGATACGGATGTGAAGATCTTAGTCTGTAGCTTCGATCCCCAGCCCGCATCAAGGCCAACAAAGAGTGTAGACTGTTATTTCTACCGTAATGGAACATGTAGTCGAGGTGAAGACTGTCGATACCGTCACGATCCTTTCTATAGAAACCAGAGAATAAAACCTGTTCTGGGACAGAACAAACTTGAAGAGGGGGGCAGTGTAACGAATAGTAAACCCACATATGACGTCGTCAAACATTCTAGATGTATGAGTCATCAACTGTATGACTCATCAATAACACGTGCAAGTATGACTCATCGACACACCTCATCGACGTGACTTACCGGCAGCTGCGTGTATGACTCATCAACACGTCATCGAATATTCTAGATGTATGAGTCATCGTATGAAAGATATAAATTGAGATCGCGAGTAGAAGGAAGTTAGTTAATGTTTAACCGGGGTCGTGTTGAAATGTACTCTGAATAAATTGTTAATAATTATTGTAATACATAAACAGTTTTAATATAAATGGTTCTCAAATAAATTTGTAAATACCTAGCATTTAAAATAGTTTGTTAAATAGTTTATAGTTATAGTGTTTTTATTTAAGTGCAATGTAAATATTCTTTTCTTTATTAATAGACAATTTAAACAGCATTTTTGTTATTATTTTAAAAAGAACGCTACATTACACACTATCGGAAACACCAAAGAGATACATAAGTATAAACTTCATTTAGCAATAATACAACAGAGGAATTATACCTGGATAAAACTATAGCTTCTTGGATAAATCCTAGTAAAGGTTCCATTCTTCTTAACTTTAAAAGCTTGAAATGACCTAAACCACAATACGTCACAATCAAGATAAAAAAGTTAATCATTCGAAATGTAATCACAACTTTGTGGGATAAACAGCATTAAATAATACTAAAAGTGACAAAATTACACAACTTATGTTGTTCTTTCTACCTATTTCTATAATAAAGTGTCACTTTCCCAACGCTTCAGTAAATTGCCTGTACCTACTGTAGACAGATTGTATAGTTTCCCTATATTTTCTCTTAAAAAACAAAATTGCTTTCTTGAAAATACTCATTCTTTTTTCCAAGCTTTTTTTGAAGCTTCATGACATACTTTTATTAAATGTTCAGTATAATTTGAAAAAGATGACTTAATACTAATTTAAAACGGAAACTGCCTTTTTATTAGAAGCAAATCACAATCACTCGTCAACAAAGCACTAAAAGTAAATAATCTTAAATAGTTTCAAAAGGCTTGCTTTGAAAACCTTAGATAAATTTAAGCATTAAATACCAAAAAAAATCTCTATTGAAAAAAATGATAGGTGTAAAGAAAATTTACTTTAAGGTTGTCCTGCACTGTAGTTAAAGGTACCCAGAAAGTGTAATAGTTTTTGGGACTTGTTTTTATAAATTAAATTCTAGAAAATAAAGTAAAGGACTCTTATACAAATATACAGTAGGAAGTTTCTATATTTTATGAAAATTTGATTCACATAGTTAAAATAGGTTGATTTAGAAAAAAAATTTTATAATAGTTTCTCTCAACGGGTAATACAGCCAGGATTGTGGTTTAAGTTTATTTTACCAACATGTTATTTTTTATACTAGGCTATTTTTATGAATTTGTTTAAAAGTTAATAGTTATTAAAATAAAAAATGAAAAATAGGCAATCCAATTAACAGCGGAGCTTCGAAATTATCTAATATTAGGGGCTAACAACTTAAGTAATTCTCGGTTCTTTTAATCAGACAGCCGACAGGCGACATTCCGTCGGGACAGTATCACTTACAAAATGCATGAAGGGAAATGCATTAAATACATTTTAAAAACTATAAAGATATTGACTAGTAGTAAGAAATCATTTATAAATTTGTTTAATACATATTACTTTATATTAAATCTGCCTTATGATATAAGTATTTATAAGTGTATGGTTTATTATAATTAATTAATTAATTAATTTATAAACCTTGAGAACTAATTACTGTTCTGCTATTCTATATTTCGTAAGTGATAAATACTCGACAATAACACTTACAAAGGGATATTACTAGTGCTTTTTTATTCGCATCGAACGAATACAAATTAATAAATTTAGAAAGAAAAAATAATTTAAATTACCGTAGTCGAATAAGAAAACAACAAAAAAAACAAAACTTATTGATGAAAATTAAACATATGTGTCCATTACATTAAGCACCCCGCTTTGTAGCAACTTTATTTTTGTTCAGAAATGGTATAAACCATATACAGTGTGGAAATAAAGTAGCGGATAAATTCGATAACTTCGTTAAAATTGGTTTTTTGGAAAAAATCTCCAAGGAGTATAGGATTTTAATTACTTGACGCTATACTGTGCCATTTTCAACTTGTTACGTGATTTGTTTTTAAAGTAATGACGTCATCGATATTTTTTAAATGACAACCTATATTTTGTTTTGTCGATTTCGGTAGTACTTTTTATTCTGTTTTCAACTGTATACAATTTTCAATATGTTACATTCGAAAAAAAAATGAGAAAAACTGCCCTAAAGTCCGAATATTAAAAATTCTTTAAATTTGCAAAATGAATCTAGTCACTTCTTTCTATGGGGGTACTTAAAAAGTAAAGTGTATAAAAATCGACCAATTAATTTAAAAGACGTCAAGCAAAGAATTCGACATGAGATTAATATTATCTGAAACTCTTCAGAATGTGAGAAATGTATTGTCAGATGGTACAGGGTCGTCACTTTGAACATCTAGTGTAATAAAAACTGTTATTTCTGTGCTTATTTTTGTAATTGATGTTATTGTTATTACAGTTTTGTTAATCAATTTAATTTCTTTTTAGTCTAATTAAAATTTTAGACTGTTTTTCTCAACTTTTTTAAACGTAACGTTTTTTATACGCTGAGTTTTTTCATTTCTCACATTCTGAAGAGTTTCAGTTAATATTAATCTAATCTCACGTCGAATTCTTTGCTTGAGGTCTTTTAAATTAATTGGTCGATTTTTATACACTTTACTTTTTAAGTAGAATGTAGAAGATAGAAAGAAGTAACTAGATTCATTTTGCAAATTTAAAGAATTTTTAATATTCGAACTTTAGGGCAGTTTTTCTCAATTTTTTCAAATGTAGCATATTGAAAATTGTATACAGTTGAAAAGAGAATAAAAAGTACTACCGAAACGAGAATAAAAAATATAGGTTGTCATAAAAAAATATCGATGACGTTATTTCTTTAAAAACAAATGACATAACAAGTTGAAAATGGTACAGTATAGCCAACACCACCTATCTAACTAAGGCCTCACAACATATTGTAAACGTCATAGTGACGTCACATACTAAAGGCAAAAACAAACGACAAACAAAAGAAATAAACTATAATAGTATTATGTCAAATGTGTAATTGTGTTGGCTGGTGCACTGTAATTTTTATATGTGTAGCATATTATTCGCTTGTATAATTAATATAATGTAGTACTAATAAAGTAAACAAGTGTTGTGTTATTGTGTACCCTGTGCAACGGTAATTACAATGAAAAACACAAAATGCACGTGTTTAAGTTTCCGAAAGACGACAAATCACAAGAAAGTGGATTCGTAAAATTCATCGAGAAAATTGTATGCTATCGAATTATTCTGTAGTGAGTTATTAGCTTTTATTCGGTTTGCTTTTTACCTGTTTCGTAAGATGCTAACAAGTTTTATTAAAGAGTATAATCATTGTTTGATATAACTGTTGGTGCTCTGGCGTCTTAACAGTAGAAATTATACCAAAGAAGGTTTAGTAAATTAAAACACCCAAGATCCTCGCGATCAACGGGTTTTCTTTAGAAAAGCTTCGCAAAAACACATAAGAATTATAAAATCTTTCTGTCAAGTATATCTGTAACCTAATAATCTAACATCAAAATAGCAATTTTAACGTTGATTTTCTGATTATTATTTACGCGTTATCACACCGGCATTTGATTTAAGATTCCTATCCTCTGAGTTATTTTGCACATCCTATTACCATCGATTTAGCCTAACTAGTACAAAAATTTTATTTTAAAGATATTTAATTGCAAATACATAATAAACACAAGTTAATATTTTATATTTACGGTAAAATTTTCATACGAAAATAGGTCCCTGCCAAATAAAAACAAATTCTTAATTAATATTATGGGAGATCTTTTATTTTTGGTGGAATAATAAGACAGTCTATTAGTTAAAATTTGAATGCAAAATGAGAAATAAAAGATTCGGGGATTGCCTCTTGGTCGTGACGTCACTATCTGGTTGGTAGACCTTGTTATGTAGGGGGTGTTGGTATAACGTCAAGTAATTAAAATCGCTATACCACCCACTTCGAGATTTTTTCCAAAAAACTAATTTTAACGAAGTTATCAAATTTATCCGCTACTTTATTTCCACACTGTATATTATTAAATGGCATGGAATTATTTATGTTGTGGTTCAGAAATTTTTGTATTTACTAAATCAGCGCGAGCGTGATGACGTCATTGAACTTTTTTAAATTACATGATAAGTATTTTTTTACTGAAATATGTGAAAAATGGTTTACGACTAGTAGGCTTTGATTTCTAGTTCTTCAATTAGTAAAACAGAATTATCTACCAAGATTAGATAAATAACGAAATAAATTCTTCCATTGGCGAGGAAATAAAAAAAACAAATATAATCTTTACCTATGTGACGTTAGCAATAAATTTCATCAACATGTTTTTTATTTTTCACAATTAAAAAAACTGTCAAACATTTGATTAAACGCATAAAACAACTGGAAAAAGTATAAACGTTCTTAACCCAGATATTTCTTGTCCAATTTTTTTTGTGAAATATCTTTAGCCCTTTACGTTTTTCTAATGCTAGAGGTACTACATAAATACAGAAAAACAAAAAAGAAAATCCAGTGTGCCACAAAGTATTTCTATGGGGTGTCCTTTTATAAGGATGATAGGCAAATATACGATACTCTTATGTTTTCTACGATACTAATTATGTTTTAAAAAAAATTTTCTCATCATTTTTTACTAGCCATTCCAGTAGCTCTAATTCTGTTCTCATGAATTGTCCCGGTACTTCTACCACGGCAAACACTTCTGGCAAACACCGAGTTTGGCCAGTTTATCCAATCATGAGATAGTAGTGAAAAAATTGTTAAAGAGCAGATGGTAGCAACATTTCCAGCTTGAAAGACGAACTAACAATTCCTTACATTCGTTCCTTATTTTACTGTTGCATTACAACTACATGAGTACCTTTATGTACTCATGTTGTGTTAAATGGACGATCTAATCATTCAGCTTCCAAAGCCTTTTCCAAAGTTAATAAAGATGAAATTTTTGCTAAAAGTATGCTAAAAGTAATAGCCTCTTTATTTTTAAATAGTAGCGACAACGATTGATCTCTCCGTTGGAGCAAAACTCCAGAACGATGTTGGCGACATGGAATATTACCAGATTTGACATTCCGTCTTACAATAAATCTTTGGTTTAATAATAATCATGCACAAAGATATTCACAATTTAACATTAATTTGATAATGGACAGTCGTGTTCGGTAAAAACGACCATATTAAAATGATATATATTTCTGTAATTGTAATTTCTGAACAATTTTTTTATTGAATTTTGCGATACCATGCATGTAGTAATTTTTTTTATTAAAGTTTATGTCAGGTTTGCTTCACGATGTCGTTACTATTTGAAATAGAGGGGCTAAAAAGTAAAGTCACTGCATCTAGTCATCTAGGCCAGCTGGTCGATCAGAGTACCGCAAACCGCCGCCATATTGGGGCAGAGAAATGTGATTTTTAATAATGGACAAATAAAAACCACGTTTTACGTGTTTGCCATATTAGAGGTTTGATCTTTCAGAATAAGAAAAACCTTTTAAAGTAAACGTGGATTTGATTAAATTCAACACAGAACAAATAATGAACAATTTCGTGCTTCGTTTTCCACAATATGGCGGGGGTTTGCGGTACTCTAATCGACCAGCTGTCCTAGGTAGCTAGATGCAGTGACTTTACTAAAAAGTAAAGTCACTAGATACAATAAGTAGCGCAATCGTCCGCCATGTTTGGGATTTTTAAAGCGGAAAATTCAAAATGAGATGTCTCAAACATTTATTTTACTTTCTGCTTGCTGCAAGTGAAATTGCTGTTGTCCCTAAGATAAAAATCTTTGATTTCATCAAAATGAAGAAAATTAGTAAAAAAATGACTGAAAAAGAACCAGAGCATAATGTGAATTGGACAATAACACAGAATATGTAATGGAAAATTATTTATTTACAGAAGCTCGCATTGCCATACTGCGGCTACTCTGCGTCGAAATATTACAATTTGGTTTTTTATGTTTGTTATTCAACAAGAAATAGACCCGACACTTAAAAAATAATTTTACAATTTTTTCAAAAATGTCATGACAATTCGGAATGCTATCAGGACACATAAAAGTATTTATAGCATTGCTTATAAAATCATCTAAAATTAATCTATTTTCTAAAATGTCATCTTCATGAGCTCTAAAACTAAGTTCTATATTAAATATGCAATCATATAATGATAATTTAGGATATACTAAAATGTTAGATTTATATTCTCTCAATTTAGTAAATCTAGTTAAAACTGTAACTTCATCTGGAACCTCCTGTACTGCTTTATAACAATTAGCGCATATTGCATAATGCTTTTTTATTTTATGTAAAACAGCACCTAACAAATAATATAAGCCTTACAAATTGGTAACGCATAGGTTACGAACTGACGCGTGACGACAACTAAGAAACTTTAGGTTAAAATCCCTGGTTAAAATCACAGGTTAAAATTAAAGTCTCTATAATTACCTAGGAACTTTAGTTCAAATTATGTCACATGTCCAACTGTCAAAAAAAAATTGTCAAACGGCAGCCATGTTTGGGATTTCGATAGCTATCTTTTTCTATCTTATAGGCCTAATTGATTGCGCTACTTATTGTATCTAGTGACTTTACTAAAAAGTTAGCAAGCACGCCATCTATAAATAATTTATGTACCCCTGAAAGAAGAAATTACTACATCCATGGTGTTGTGAAAACTCAATAAAAAGTTGTTGAAAAATTATCATATTAATATGGTCGTTTTCACAGAACATATATGTCCATTATCAAATTCATGTTAAGTTGTGATTATTTTTCTGCATGATTGATATTAAACCTAAGATTTATTGTAAGACGGAATGTCAAATCTAGTAATATTCATTGCGGCCAACATTGTTTTGGTGCTTTTGCTCCACCGACGAGATTAATCGTTGTCGCTACTATTTGAACATAAAGGGGCTACAGCTAAAAGTTGGCAAGCATGCTATCTATAACAATTTTAGGTACTCATGTTGTGTTAAATGAACGATCGAATTATTCAGTTTCAAAGGCCGTTTTCGAAGTTAAAAAGAATAACTTCTATGTAATTTTAGAATATGTTGTAGGACGTTTAATGGAACTATTCCTAATAACTTTTGACACTAAAAAAGTTTCTGATTTACTAAAAATAATTGTAATTGTTTATTTGTTAGCTACTTTTGTGTTTTTGAATATAAATCATGTGTTGAATCATATGTAACTAAGTAGTGAATTATAAAATGGGAAAAAATTACAATTTTAGCATAAGATGTGAAGTTTGTGTCCCGACGCGCAGGGGAGGGAGACGATCACACAGAGTACTAAGATCTGTAACATTCCCCGTGTATACAAAACATTTTTTTTAATCTAATAACCACTATAAAATATTGAAAAGAACTTGATAATCATGCAACATGAGAAAAGCAAAATGAATTTTATACTAGTGGTCTAAACTACATATTTTACTTTTCCCTCACAGATCCGGGCGACAAGTACTTTAGCCCCAACGAGAAAAATGTATCTTTTTAACAACTGACATTTCATATAGGTTATAGAAAAAAGATTGTATTTCACGCTGTTTTTAGTAATTTCTCAATAAATAAGAATGGGAAAAGTGTCATTTATGATAGAGATGACGTAGGAAGACTTTAATTGCGTATAAACCTGAATCGATTGTAGCAAACACTCTAATATATGATTTAAAAGTTTTTTAAAGTTTAGTTATAAAAACTAAATTTTATTGCTACTAATTAATTAATTGCAATAAGATTTAGCATAGATTTTAATTTACGTTTGATTTGTCTTACAATTGGCGGCAATTCTTTAACCCCATTGCGATAAGAAGTTTTTGTTTTGCAAATAATAATCAATATGACTAACTAAAATATTGAAAACGTAGTGCACGAATGCAGTATTGTATATTTTATTAAAATCAAAATTTAGTACCTAACACAAATTAAACAGTACGTATACAAATATTTCTATAAAGATGACCAGTTATCAATTTATCACTGTTTGCCTAAAATAAAAATTTGCAGCTTAAAAAAGAAATTGTAACAAGAGAGAAAAAGAAAGAACCTCTTCTTCACACAACAAATGGAATATTCTACAGCATTCGAGAGAATGACGCATCGCACCAAGCATGTAAACCAGACGCGGTTTATCTAGCGCCTTCCAGAAATACATAGTAGGTTCCAGCGGCTTCTGGTACGATTATATGAGGGTATAAAATCGACTTCGCGGATAAAAGAGGATCAGTCAACAGCGAGTCATTAACTGTGTATAACGAAATAAATAGTAAATGTAAAGATAAATGTTGTATTAGAAATTCATTATAGTTTTAGTGGTTTATAATCATAGCGTTAATTTATAGTGTATTCATTAGTGTTTGCAAATAAATATTTCTTATTAATAGACGATTTAAACAGCACTTTTGTTATTATTTTAAAAAGAACGTTACAAAATAAACATTTAATAAAAATGTAGTAGTAGGTAGTTATAATAGAATCACACAAAAAATATTTGTCTAATAGCAAGAATTAAACCACGTGTTTATTCATCTTATATCCAAGCATGTTTTGGTAACTTAATAAGATAACAGCTATCCTGTACAAAAACATCCATCCCATAATACGTTTTCGACTGCGTTACGTCAGGAGAAATTAAAATTAAAAAATTAATGCAATGTTACATTGCATATAAAAATATAACAAAAATGTTTTTATCCTTCTTTATTAACTTTATTAACTCTCTCGTAAAGAAAATTCGAGAGGCCTGCAGGACACCCTTAATTAATTTTGTCTTAGAATTATATACTGGCTTTTCCTCCACTGGAGAACAGATATTTAGACAATTTGCCCAGTGACAGCGAGTATAAAATTTATTTTCTTTTAGTATACTATTAATATCACATCCAAACCTTCTTGTGGAAAATTCTGTGTTTAACTGAATTATCTAAGGGAAAAAAATTAATGAAAGGATAAAGGGTAATAATTGATCAGTCCGTAGAAACCGTCGAAAATGTAATTTGGAACCTACTGTGTAAAAGGGATCAAACCTCGACTCGTCCAATTATAGCGTTATCATTTAATAAAGAACTTTTTGTTTAGGGAGCAATTGCTCCATTTTATATTGTTAAATTTATAAATATTTATACTGATTGAAAGAGCAATTGTAATCAATCTAGAAATATAGATGATAAAAACGTAATAATCGAATGTTATTAATATATGAAGTTTTTTAAAAGCTCACGAAAATTGAGAGGGTATATAAATTGGATGACGTATAAAAATATAATATCCGAATTATCTCGTGTAAACAGTATGTTCGAGACAAAATCCACAATTAAAAACTTATTTTCTTCTACAATATAAAAACACAATTCCCCTGACAGCCTGTTTGATGAAAATAAATATCCAGACTAAATATAAATTTTATATAAATAGATTGACGGAGGCATTACTTCCCGGGAAATACATTTCCCATAAATGGAAAAGTTTTATTACTATCTATCTCAAAGAGTGCCTTGTGTTTCAATTTGTTGAATAATTACTAAAAACAGCACCAGAATGGCAAAGTAATTATTGTTAAAAATAATACTTCACTGAACACTGAAGTACCTATTCAAATATATCAATTAATTTAGCATTGCTTCATATTGTTTTTATTTGGTTCACGTTTAACTACTGATATCTTTTAATATTGGGAGAACTTAAATACTTTATTTAATGGGAATAGATTCATTTAGTAATACCTGAAAGGCAATTGACAAAAAGCAATTAAATACTTAAATAAACTTACTAAAGATTTCAGTTGCTTTCTACTAGTACCCGCTTCTCCAAATATGTAAATTTGAAATTAAAAAATAAATAGCAGTTTATTTCTAGACCAACAGATGCCAGTTCGAGATAAATTCCGTTAATATTAAATATTCACACAAAGGAACAGATTGCTTTTAAAAACATAATTCATGTTGTACGAAACATTGTAATAGAGTTGGAGTCTGATAAACTTGTTCGAACTTTTGGATTTCAGGGCTTTGTGTACTTTTTATAAAATATAAAAGATAATCTCGTCTAAATTGTTCATTGACCGTTATTGACGTTAAGAATACTATGAGGTTGGTTAGAACCAACAGCCTTTTTTAAATTTTAGTGGTATAGTATGTATAATTTTCCCTTCTCAGTCAGAAAAGAGGTCTGAAGACTAGAGGGGGTGCTTTTGCGCCATTCCGCGGGCAGCTATCGCTTCGTCTAAGCGCTTGGATGATAACGATAAATTTGTTTCGAGTTTTCCTGGCCGAAGTCCTGGGATATCTTATTAATAGGGTTTGTTGTTAAGTAATATTTCTACCGTTTTTGTACCGCACTGTTGGTTTAATGTATAATCCATTTGTGAAAGTAAATGTTAGGATAACACTAAACAACAAATATAAGGTCATTAAAATTTTTTGAAAAGAATTATAATGTGGAGCACCTTAAATGTGGAATTTTATCTAGCACCCGTGGTTAAAAAAATATGATGATGAGGAGCATTTCAATCGAATTTTATGCAAAATAAATTAACAATATTCACAAAAACTTACAGAGATCTAATTTTTCTTCTTTGACTTTTATAGTCTGATCTAGATCTAGAATCTAGCATAGATGTTGTAGATTTTTAATGCTGCTTCCATAGTTTATATTTTTGCGAACGATAAATTTGAGGTAAAGAGACATAAAAGGCTTATAAATCGTCATATCAGTGGCGTATTTGAGGGGGCTAACGTGCTGAAGCCCTTGAAACTTTTTAATAGTCCAGGTCATTTATGTCAAAATCGAAGTATTTGATTCGGAATTTTTATAGAGCCCCCTTCCCCAAAGAAAATTCTTAAATACGTCAATGCGTCATATATGTCTTCAAAATAAATGAAGATGGGATTAATAAAAGAAAACTAAATAATTTTGCTACAACAAAACTAGTTGCACGTCTGAAGACGGCATTCCAAAATACAATATATGCTTTTAAATGAAATTTTCTTCACTGCTGTACTAAGTGAATCTGCGGTTTTTCCTTTTGATATTGAGTTAAATTGACGAAGGAAATAAATAGTACAATATAGTTCGCTTCGAGAAACTTGAAAATTTATTTTTACTGGGATAGTACCGATTAAAAAGTTGTCCCTTTTGAAAATTACCGAAGTTATTTGTTATGTTTTGTTTAAATAAGTTACGCGTTTTAGTAATGACGAGGTACCCTCCATAATTGTGCTAGATGAATGGCTAATACAGTACATTTTTCAATCAATTTAAATTTATGATTATTGTTTTGATAGCAATTAAAGCTTTTAAACGAAGTTAATAATAAAAAAATTATTTATCAAATTTGGAATTTACTGCAACGTCTGAAGAGTTAACGTTTGTAAAGAGTTCGGGGTTCAGTGAAGCTGCAACTTTAGTTTGGGCAGTGTTGTTTGTGATTACTAGTCTTTTGTTTATAGTAAGTTGAAGCCTTTACCTGTGAGGTATAAGGTAAATTAAAAGTTTTACTAGAATACTAGTCTAAAAAAGTAACTGACATACACATTTTCTGTAAGTTATTTGCAACTGTATTTTCTGAGCATTTCATTTTTCAACAACGAAATTTATAAATTATATTGATTTTAAAGGAAAAACTTAAAGAAGATGTAATAAGAATGGTATCCCAAAATTAAGTTAAAATGTAGAAAGTCATAATAGAGTAGGTTTTAGACGACCAGTAACTGTTGTGTAAATTAGAATTGTTGTTAATGATTTTCTAGAATTTAATATAGTGCACAAAGTTTAAAACTAGTAATAAACCTTAAAAATAAAATATTGACAACAAGTAATTAAGAATTTAACGTAATTTAAATAGGAGTCTTTTTCCAAATTGGGGATTTTCATCTTGCTTGTAAGCTATACCCACAACAAATTGGATGGCGCCCATCTCGTTTATTTATTCCTGTGTTCTATTTCAAATTACTAAAGCCTTTGCGATTAACTCCACGACACCTGAGCATAATTTGAATAAGTGAGAAGCCGGGAGGTGTGTTTAAAGTAATTAGAAGTGATTTATTTGTTTATTTGTGTTGAGAAAATTTGAAAGCTACAAAATGACTAGCCCAATCATGGAACGTTTTAATTGAACGTTTAATTTTATATTTCTCGAAAAAAAACTTACAAATGCCAGCAAAACGTTAAGTTATTCATTAAGTTACAAGACCAGATCCAATCCAGAAAATTGCAATTTATCTAGCATAAGTTACATTGATCAAAGAATTTTTGTATCGCAAAAAACTCCAAAAAATCATTTTGTGTGCTTTAAAAATATATTTTATTTGTATTAAGAGCATTTTTATTTTCTTATTTTTATTTATAGATAATTTGTGTCACTAAAATAACGAATTCGTTTTTTATATTGCAAGAGTTACTCCTCAAGAGAAATATTTTAGTAGTTGCTATCCACATTGTTCGAAGAGATTATAATTAATTAAAGGTACGACAATTATGCTTTTAAACTAGAAAGCTTTATGATAATTTCTGCGATTGTAGCGGCGAAAAGTAATAATTTTCGAATAGTATAGACAATATTTAATCCAGGTTAAGTAGGTGATCTCTAGTATAAAAGATTTTCTGACATAACAAATTTACTTTATGTAAAAGTCATTCTTTTAAAATATTTTTGTATGTAAAACACTTCTTAATTTCAGTTTTAAAGTTTCACTAAGATATCAATATCACTATTATGTTATATCTTCTGTATTTAATGCTTAAATCATGAGGATACCATCCGGTCTTGATAGTGATATTTTAATATTTTATTTATGTGTATTATTTAATTAATGTGAGTCACGTACGAGATAACAGATAATATAGTTGAGAGATAACATAATTGTCATCTTCAACTTGCACTTTTCAGTCACATTGCTGGCTAATCTAATATGCACTTTTAGATGCCTTCATTTTAATCTTTTAAAAGTTAGTCTTCTACAACTCATCTAAGGTGAGGACTTCCAAATTGTCCTACTAGAAACGTAAAGATTCATTCGAATATTAATTAATTGATTTTATTTAATATCATTTAAACGTGAATTCTCAAATTGTTCTGTTAGGTGTATTGATTCAAATCTAATTATTTAAACTCGTCTTAACTCATTTAAATAATTACTTATAAAGCAAAGTTCTACACAATTGCATTGTGAATATAAAAAGTTTCTCTTCATTATAAAAATAATATTATATAGACTGCAAACAAATATATAAATAAATAACTAAACAATAATATTAATTGTTTTATTATATTAAGTGAATAAATAAAGTTTTTAGAAAGCCTTCGGCCTCAGAATATAATAAAACTTGCGTGAGTAGCTTGTAAGAATTTCAGAATTCCGTTTTCTAACTTTCGTTTAAATGTTAGAATAGTATATTAAAGTATTAGTTTCATAACACACATTTTTAACGCACGCGTCCGAGTTTATAGTTTTTTCTAAAGACAAGTGCGCTAAAACGTCTTATGAAATGAATACTTTATACTATTTTTTTCTAACGGGTGATTATAAACCCTCGACATCTTAGTTGCCGTGAAACTTCATAACGTATGTGTTGTATTATTCCACGACAATATTTTTTTGAAGGTCAAATAAATTATATTAATTGTCAATAATGTCAATATAGCGTGCTAGAATACTATATAAAGTTCCTACGTTCTATTTTTCACAGCAACCGAGATGTCGACAGTTTATAATCACTCTATATTTACGTTATTTCATAATTAAATATTTACTTAGTTTTAAATAAAATTTGTTAGGGATATTGTGGTAAGTATCGTGACAGTTGGCGACACTAGAAATTATGCAATTGTTTTTCACATAACCTCGCTAACTTTTAGGTAATCCGCGCGATGTAGAAATTCCCATTCTTGTCTGATAACACAAAGCCCGCTACTAAGCAGCAGAACCTCGTCCAAATTTGCCAAGTGTATTATACGTACTGTTGAAAATTATTATAAATTCAAAGTAGAATGTATGCCAATATATTTGCGATATAATTAATGAATTAAAAAATTAAATGAAATAAAAATAATATTTCATTTCATAGAATAAATATCTTATTTGTTAAAGCAATTAATGAGGTATAAATGCAATAGTATTTTCAGCAAAGAATGATTTTTGTTAACAAAAATAATTGCCCATTGGATCTTTTAGATATTATGACTTATAAGGTAAAGATATACAATTTTATGAAACTGAATTTTGTTACGTTAAGTTTATCGTGAGCATATTGCACATACACAACACAATGCATCCCATATCAAAATTTACAATTTCGTTAATAATAAAGTAAAAACTGTTGTGCCTATAACGGGGCTACGGTCGACGGCGCGCTGCTACATAGTTTAGCGGACGTCGCATTCCAGTTACAAAAGTTCACTGCGTAAATAAGTTTGATATTCTAACAGCTGTCTAACAGTGATATCAACTTTAAAAAATAAAATGTTACAGTCCAGTACTCTAAAAAATTTCATTAGGACACGCAAATATAAAAAAATAAGAAAATGTGTGCAACTTGTTCAATTAGTGCTTCAACTAAAAAGTAAAAGCTAATTAGGAATAATATTCTTTATTTTCTCTCAAAATTACAAAAAAACATTTATACCAAAGTGACTGAACAACCAACTTAAGAGGTTTCTTTTTGCAAAATAGTCTGACTCAATTTTGTCTTAGAATTATTGTAACATTCAAGTGGTGACCCTAATAAAAACGTGACATTGTGGTCGATTATGAATTTATACAAAGCTACGATTGAAACTACGAACTATTTCAACAAAAATATGCTCTTAGCAAATTACTAGTCAATTTATAAAGGCGTTCTTTATAATTTATTATCTATGATACCTTCCAATGTACAAAAGTTAAAAAAATAAGAATAGTCATGATTCTTCTGTAGTTTTATTTTACATTTTTTTTCAACAAAATTTCAAATATTTGAAGCATTCATTGCATTTCAATAATTTCGAGAGTCATTTGTCTGTTAATTGTATTGGTAATTAATTTATTCTTGGTTTCCCTAAAACTATCTTTAGAATCAAATATTTTCGAAATAAAATAAACAGTAATATTTATTCATCGGATCTCTAATTTCTTAGGGCAGGTTCAAATGTACTCAAGCAATCTGCAAAACTTTCAAACGCCATTAGAAACGAAACAAGAAACATTTTTTTAAAGAAATCACAACGGCTCTGCTGAAACCAAATTAAAAGGTCAATGTTATTTATTAATCCTCATCCCTAACTATTAAGTGGGAAGGATAACTGATCCAATTCTGAGTCTAATCTAATGGTCTCTGTTCTTCGATGAATTCAAGACATTAGACATGGTTTTGATAATAGAAGTGGAAAATTAGAATCAATTAGTTGATACTTGAACTGAATGTTTCTAGACAAATGGACGGACACGTGCCACGCTTTATTGCAGTTTTCTCTAAAGCTGTATTAAAAATAACTGTTTGATTGTCAGTATATTTAAACGTTTTACTTGCCTGTTCAAACTAGTAGCATTTAGAAGAGATCGGTATTGTGGGGTATCGTATTATTTTAAGTAAATAATTCTTTAACAGCATGATTTCTTCACAGCTTTATACAAGGCGCGGGCATTACATATTTCTCAATAAGGAAAGTTCCACCTTGCTAAGAATGCGTTCACTAATAAAAAGAATTAGGAAAGCTCTTCACTGTTCGGAGATGGGTAGGCGTTCTATACCCATGATATCCTATTGTAGGTCAAGTCGGAGCACGAATCTAAGCTCAGTAATAGGGATTACTCCTAGTTCCATTATCATCAATGTACATGTTAAGAGAAAAAGCTCTGCACTTGACCGTTGATCTGTGTCAAAATCGTATACATATATACATATATGCTTATGGACATGTGAGCGCCCGCACGTGCGTGTGTAATAATATGTATATGTGCATGTGCATTACTTCCAATCACTGTCATTCGCATATAACATTATTGTGATACATTTGACCATTGCCATTGATACAGTTGTTTCAATAATATTAATCCCATTACTATTAATTATTTTCACGTTAGCTTCGTAAATATTTTATTATTTGAAACAGTAGTTAAATCTTCCAGGTAAATGTATAACCGTATTTTCTAAAATAACCTATGTATATATCCCTAACCTTAAGATCGCCTATCTCTCATACTTGTGTTCTCTAAGCTTTACATTATCTAATAGTATTATCAGGAATGACATAATTTGAATGTGAGGCGAAGTTAGGTATTCCAATAAAGTTATTGAAACGCCAAACAGCGGTTTAGTAACCAAATTAGTTATGCTAAGTATGTAATTAGAAAACGTAACAGTTACTGTTATTGGGTACACATATCTGTCTGCTTAATAATTAGTAATAATTAATAATTAGTAAATACACTGGGCCTTATTCTCTAACCTTTTCTAATTTTATGTATTAAGTTCTATAAACTAATTGGACTAGTCCTATTTACCAATTAGTGCAGGCGCCAAGAGGCTTTCCGTATAAAAAACCCGCTGAATTCATTCTGACTGTTAATATAAGCTGAGAAATACCTAACCTTTGCTATTATAGAGGTTACCGGATCAAATCAATGGTAATTTTTTTGTCACCTCCCCCCCCCCATTATAACAGTTAGGGTTAATCCATATGAAGTGGTACGGTGCTGGTCGCTCGATCATTTCAAAACAGGATAATCTTTTGTGTGTTATCATCCCTAAGTATTGGTAGCTCAAAACTACTGTTATTTTACTATCATTCCTTTTGATTGAAAAATAGCAGCCATATTTGTTTCGCTGTGCACGACGTTTCTTGCAGGTTTTTGATGTAAACTTAATTCTTTTCATCTCAACAAGGGTTGACCCTAGAGACATGCGGTAAAAACGGATATTTATTTTCGCATATTTTTCGTAGGATGCTTACTTATGGTTGTGATTTAAGCCCGAAGTTTAACAACGTTTTTGTAAAAATCTCCGTTTTTTAGGGGAGGCAGTCTTATGGCTGATTTTCGCTGAGGTACACGGTTAGGGGTAGTTTATGTATAAATATTCTAAATCTGAAACTTCACTATTTTAGTATTTATGGGCTTTTGAAGTTATCGCTTTTTTCATTTTTGGGCAACTTTAGCCTTCAATATCTCGGATGGGCACTAATGGATATGATACCTACAAATAAAGTAGTATACAACGTGTCAGGGGTTAGAACGCATTAGTTTTAAGGGGTGATAGAAGACATCAAAAGGAACAAAAAAGTCTTGTACAACTTTGTTCTAGAACGTACTACTTTTTCAGAAAAAAATAATAGAGTTGGAAACTTTAAAATCATTTTGCCACGTTAATAACAGTACTTTAATTATGACGGTTTGTCGGCATCTCATCTATCACAACAACAAACCTTAATGACCTCTTATAGTATCGTATGTCGTTTCCGGGTCAAATTGAATTCTTTTTACAATTAAAAATTTATTTTACTCAATTAAGAAACGTGACAACCCATTAAAGTGTGTAATAAAATTTGTTCCACATCGGCACAAAATGCTGATGTGGAAGTTTGTTGACATTGAAATAAAGCACGTTTTGTTTACAAAATTGCAATTTAATGAAGAATATTTGGGTCAATGCTTAATCACAGCTGTGAAAAATCATACCCTTTTAGAGTGAGATAATACTGAGTTTGTAGTTTGTTGAACTTTGAAATAATAATTTGTCAATAACACACTAATTGCTGTTTATTTAATAACGTTTTTAATGATTTTATAACAGAATATCTTTTAAAGAGAAGATTTATCTAATTTAAATTCGGTAATTAGGTTAAGGAATTTTGTTGACGCCTTGTTTTGGTCAGCAAAAGGTCAAAACTTTTTTACATAAGATAGTATTTTTTAATAAAAAAACTAATACGTCAAGAAATTTTGAAAATATTCCGGAAAATAATAAATATAAAATGTAGGTCAATTATTGTTTTATTTTTACAGTTGGTTTGTTATGAATCAGCGTGTTTTTAACGTACAACGTACAAATTTTGTTTACGGAAGAACAGTGACGATTACAATTTTCGTAGAATTAGTCAGCCGACTAATCTGCTTCGGATGTTTATTATTTTTAAACAACGGCTGTCATCATCAGTTTGTTTGTTTGATTTTCTAAAACAAGGTCAAGATCCAGCTGCGATTATACTTAAGCAAAGTTGCCAGATATTGCAATGGTTTTTTCTGAATCACTCGAAAGCTAATTAACATAGAAAAGAAATTATTCAAACTTTTTTGTTCCTTTTGATGTCTTCTATTACCCCTTAAAACTAATGCGTTCTAACTCCTGACATACTGTATAATGGCAAACTGTAGTAAAAATCTAAACTTTGATATTAGTCTGAGAACAGAGTTCTGCTCAGTTGAAAACTGTAAATAAATGTGTGCAGGGGCCAAGTGGAATTCCGTATTCAAAACCCGTTGGACTCAATCTGCTCATTCTAACGTATATCTGAGACCTTAAGGTTGCCAGACCCTAAGATGACGCAAGTTATCGGATCTCGTAGCTGGCCCTTTATTGTCCCGCACTCCGATGGTAGAATATACCTACTCCAAAATAGTAGAGCGTGCTGCCCTATTTTTATATGGTTTAGGACACTTCCGGATTACCCGTTTTTTAGGAGGATTGTGGGGAAGGAGGTCCGGTACCTTCCAGCGAAGGGGGGAGAACTGCAGAAAAATTCGTTGTAGCCTTCTGGGTCATAAAATCGGAAAATGACGCTATGGCGATGTTTGGTGGGGGCCTACTGATCATTTTAATCAGCCAATTACCAATAACGGGCCAATAAATTTGAAATGGTCCAGAGAAAATAAAATCAATAAAAACTAAAAACATATGTTGATGAAATACAAGGAAAAAGTACATACGGGTCATTCCAACTCAAGCGGGCCACTTTTTTTGGTAACCCTTGACAATGTTAATAATTTTCACCTATAGTGATCTTCTTATAGAGATATATTTTTGTGCAAATTTTTTAATGGAAAAGTCAGCTGGTTATCTAATTATGGAGCTTCGAAGTTTGATGATGTCTTGGTGCGTGATTCACTTTAAATGTTCGTAACTTTTAAGTAATTTAAAGAATCTGTATTCTTTATAAAATTAAATTTTCAAAGATATAACCGAAAACAGCAAAAATATATTTTTTTTAAAAATTTCGACCATTTTAATTTTTTTTCAAAAACATCTAAAAATGATTATGCACATTTGTAGTTTATCATCCTAAAAGCACTAATTGGAATGATAAATCATTTAGAAGCAACACTATTTTAAACATTGCCGCATCTATAGAAAACTTGCGAGGAGTTTAGGTATCTCAATTAAACATAGATTTTTAATCGTTTCTCAACAATTTCTTCTACAATTGAATAAAAATATGTGACAATTAGTATTTCTTTATAAACACTAACAATAATAATTAATATATAAAATAGCCTTAATTAGAAAATTAGCAGGTATATAAAAATTATAGAATCAAGATTATATTAATTATGCATTTATATACACTATAGGAATTATTTGAAGTGTCCAGATTAATTTTACAAAGCAAAATTCAAGATAAATAAAGTAAATTATATTTTCTTATAAAAAAAAGTTTGATTAATTATTTATTTGAAAATCATAAAATCAAAATTATGTACATTGATACAACAGTAAAGAATTATTTGAAGTATGAAAATAAACCGTACAAAACCATTTGCAAGACTGCTAAAATAAATTACCTGTAATTACTTATGAAAGGGGTTCAGCTAACTACTTATTTGAAAATTATGGAAGCAAAATGATACCCAATCTTCCTAAAAAAACGAGCAACATCCGGAAGTGTCCTAAACCATATAAAAATAGGGCAGCACACTCTATTATTTTGGAGTAGGTATATTCTACCATCGGAGTGCGAAACAATAAAGGGCCAGCTGCGAGAACCGATAACTTGCATCACCTTAGGGTATGGCAACCTTAGGGTCTCAGATATATGTTAGAATGAGCAGATTGAGTCCAACGGGTTTTGAATACGGAATTCCACTTGGCCCCTGCACACATTTATTTACAGTTTTCAACTGAGCGTAACTCTGTTCTCAGACTAATATCAAAGTTTAGATTTTTACCACAGCTTTCCATCATATACTACTTAATGTGCACGTAATATAAAAATTCCATTAGCGGTTATCCGAGATATTGAGGGACAAAGATGCCCAAAAATGAAAAAAACGAGAACTTCAAAAGCCCATAAATACCAAAGTAGTGAAGTTTCAGATTTAAAATATTTTATATATAAACTACCCTTAACCGTGTACCTTTAAAAAGAAAATCAGTCAGAAGACTTCACCTTTACTTGGAAAAATGTTGAAATTGTGGAAATGTTGTTAAACTTCGGGGTTAAATCACGACCATAAGTAAGCATCCTACGAAAATTATGTACAGACTAAAAAATGTAGTCCGATATGTAAGCAATACAATGGTTTTTACCGCATGTCTCTAAGGTTAACCCTTCTTGAGATATCAAGATTTACGTTTACATCAAAAACCTGCAAGAAACGTCGTGCACCACGAAATACTGCCATATTGAAATCAAAAGGAATAAAATAACAGCGGTTTTGATCTACCAATACTTAGGTGTGATACCACACAAAAAACTATCCTGTTTTGAAATGGTCCAGCGACCAGTATCGCACCATTTTATATAGATTGATCCAAACTGTTATGATGGGGATGACAAGAAATTGACCATTTATTTGATCCGGTAACCTCTATAGTATCAAAGCTTAGGTATTTCTCAACTCATATTAACAATCAGAATGAATCCAGCTGGTTTTTTATACGGAAAGCCTCTGGGCGCCTTCGCCCGGTCTAAATGTATTTTAACTTGTTTTAACTAATACTACTCGTACTTATTTGCCTCTACGAGAATCTGGCAACGCTCTGTTAAATGTATAAAAAGTGCGGTTCGGTTAGTTTAAAATTTTTGATGCATTGTTTTAACCGTTATTAGCGTGAATATTTGGTTAAATTGCTAATAACTATTAATAAGGTAAGTATGTAAGTTATAATAAATGTAATTTGTAACTTCAAGTGGAATCTTGGATCATTAATTCACTGTGATACGTGTGATACTTGTGATAAGTGTGTTTGTTTGTAATAGAATTAAATCTTTTTTACAAGTTTACAATTAATTCAAATATCATTTATTATTTTTAATGTACATAATTATGTACTACATGAATTATTTTCAGAAGTCTTAAAAACAAAGCAACCAAGATTTCAGCGGGAAAGGGAACATTATCATGGACGACTTTATTAGAGAGAATTGAAAAATCATGGAGTAAAAACTTGTGACCCCACAATTACAGAAGCTAATCAAAAAATGTAAGTCAACAAAATAAACCGGTGGTTAAGAGCGTGAACGAACTGAGTTTGTATCTTAACTTTTTTTGCTTTGTTTCAGTGATACAGTGCACGGGCCCAGACTTTGAAGAAAGATAAGTTTTTGGCCGTGTTGCTTTAATTAATTTAAAGAGAAATCCCACTTTAGTTTTAACCAGTGGTTGAAGTCTTTCCCATAACATCTGAAGGCGTAACGGATTTCGGGGGGGGGGAGGGGCTAAGATATTAAATCAAATATAATTATTACAAAACTATTCTTTTATACAGACCTGGAAATTGATATAGGTCACCTAGAATATTGATATAATTTTTGAAATATTTTTGTTACCGTAAAACACCTTTAAAGGATTATTCACTAAACATTTGTATGTGTTCTCCTACCTTTTCAAAACAGCTGTATGTTTGGTACAAAGGGTATTAACATTTGAAGATAAAAATGAACTGAAACTCACCATTTATTAAGCATTAACTTATTAAAACCAAAAAAGAACATTAATTTAATAATCAGTAGCACCACCATTATGGTTAATGATTTGAAAAATTTGATTATTCATGGTTAAATAAGACGAGATGATTAACCTCATTGATAGTGACATTACCAAGGCCCGCAAATTGGCGCTCCTAAGATCATTTACAGTGCGGAAAGGATTATTTCTACTGTAAATCTTTTGAACGATAATATCCCACACGTTTTTCATTGGGTTAATGTCCGGAAAGCATGATGGCCTGTCTAAGATTGGGATTTGTGACGCTACCAACCCTGCTCTTATGTTCCGTAAGCGGTAAGCAGGTGCCTAGCTTGTTGAAAAATTAGGTTTTCATGCTCATGATCCTCATAATAAAGAATTCACTAGTCATCCATGCCAAAGGAAATGCCATCCGAAACTTGTTTATTCCGTTAAAAGAAAGATGTTTGCAATTTGCAGCTGAAAACCTGATTGGACGAAAGTAATAACACATTTAATATTTCCTGTTGTTTAAATTAATAAAAAAAAATAATTGACCTGACGGGTTTCGTGATTATTGGAATGATTTATGAAAGAAACCATTGAGCTTTTCACGTAGAAACAGTTATGGTTGTTTGCTAATAATCTAGGCTGGATTTAACGGAATAAGCAAGCTTCGGATGGTATTAACTTTGACACGGATGGTAAGCGAATTCCCTATTATGAGGATCATGAGCATGAAAACCTAATTTTTCAACAGGATAGGCACCTGCTTACCGCTCTCAGAACACACGAGCAGGGTTGGTAGAGTCACAAATTCCAACCTTAGACTGCCCATCATGCTCTTCAGACATTAACCCAATGGAAAACATGTGGCACATTATCGTTCAAAAGATTTACAGTGGAAATGATCCTTTCCACACTGTAAATGATCTTAGGAGAGCGACTTTGCAGGAATTGGTAATGTCACTATCAATGAGCTTAATTATCTCGTCTTAAGCATGCACAATCGAATTTTTCAAATCATTAACCGTAATGGTGGTGCTACTTATTATTAAATTAATGATCTTTTTTGGTTTTGATAATTTAATGCTTAATAAATGGTGAGTTGTAATTACTGAACTTATTTCAATTTCCAATTTACAAACATATTAAACTTTTCATTCTTATCTTCAAATGTTATTACCTTTTGTACCAAACATGCAGATGTTTTGAAAAAGTAGGAGAACACATAAAAATGTTTAGCAACTAAGGGCCGGTATTATAAAACTTTTTACTTCCTAGATAAAATTTACTTTGAGAGTAAATTCATTTGTTCTGTCAATTTCATATGCAAATTGACAGAATAAATTAATTTACTCCCAAAGTAAATTTTATCTAGGAAGTAAAAAGTTTTATGTCCGATTGCATTATAAAGTACTGTTTATTGTATTGTTTTGCGGCAGTGAACTAAATTATTATTGTACTCGTAAAATAAAGTGGTAGTAGTAAAATAAAGTATATAGTAGTAAAATAAAGTATGACAACTGTATATTACATGTCAAATTTTCTTCTGTCAAGAATAGATGTCAAATTTATAAACTGATTTTTTTTGATAATTAGACAATTTTAGGAATCGAACATAAAGCTTTGTATGCAACTCTTACATAATCGGACCTATAGACTCGCCCTTTTTATAGGCCTTGCTCGCTTCGCTCGCTCGGCCATAAACTGGGCTTGTCTATAATGTCCTACATTATGTACTTTTTACATAAATAGCTATTATAATACCGGCTCTAAGCCTTTAAAGTGGTTTTACGGTAAGATACGTTTTAACAAGAATATTTCAAAAATTATATCAATATTCTAGGTAAACCTATATCAATTTCCAGGTCTGTACAATAAAATCAACTTTAAAGTAAAAAACTTCGAAGTCGTGTATATACTTCGTATAGAGGGGGGCTTCTGTCCCACAAGCCCCCCCCCCCGGCTACGTTCCTATCCTTCTCACAGCGCACCCACTGATCTCACAACTCCAGTACCAGTTAAACAGAAGACTGATCCCGCAACTGTACTGTTGATTAAACGGAAAAGCTAGATGAGGCTGCAATTTTTTTTATGTGGAGTGCAGGGTTGCAGCAGCTTCATAAGGTTGTTGACTAGTAACATAATAACGAATTCATTCTCTCTCGAAAATGCCGTGGTCGCGCATTGCAAACTAAATTTATTTATTTTTTATAATAAATTTTGTATGAATAAATAGCTACTGTCAAATTAAAGGTGGTACTTGACATATTTAAGTTTTGTTTTGATTTTATAACAAAATAGAAGTGTTTTAATACCTAAAATAGGTTTAAAAATAAGATACTTCTTAATATACCTTTTTGTGTAAGTTATATTAGCATTATTAGTGAGTTACAAAATGTTTATTCATTTTTTTTATTTCTATCCTTTAATACACCTAGTTTTAAAGCAATAAATATTCAACTCAATCGTTTATTTCAGGGCACATACTAGAATCCGCTAACCTACAATACTTGGTGTTACAGGATATAACTAAAACATAAAATCCATTGCTGAAAATGTATGAAATTTTGCTTAGTTTGAATCTCTTTAGCATAATACATTTTATCTAAGAAAATTATTCCGTTTCTATTATTTTAAACCTATTTTGAAAGCGAAGTGTATAAGCATCTTTCTGTTGGATTTCCATTGGATTGCGTGAGCATAAATACGAAAACTGGAACTGGTACTGCAGAAGGTAAAACTTAAACTCATATCTATCACTGACTAAAAAAAAGAAATGTTTATTACAACTCTAAATTGATGTATAGTATATATTTGCTTCCATAAATCGCACGTTTTATGTTTTATATATTACGTCAGAAGTTCTAGGTGTAAAAAAACTGAATCATATTAACATACTTCATTCCTTATAAACATGCACTCGAAAATGCAACTGTCCAATTCTAACTAGGATTTAGGATTTAACTAGTATTTTTAGACTGTATATGATTTAATTATTCGTCATTTTGTTGATGGTTTGAATCTAATTAGTCTTCAATTACATTTGCAACTTTCTTTGTTAAATTAATGGTTTCAGAGGTATACTAAAAGCATTCGGATTAAAAAGTGTCTTTTGTTTTTTACCTGTTTTTAACGATTTCAGACGATGGTCCAGAATAATAAATAACTTTAACTTTAAGAATCAGTTCACGACCCATAATCGGATGAAATCAATCAGAAAAAAGATTAAAAACGTTTTTTCTTTTGGAACTGTCAGGCAAATGAACACGTTCATGTCAACATAACGTCAATGGTTACTAAAGGTTTGCTAAAGGATATTTGTCTCTAATATTTTAGTCCAGTCAAACTAAACATTTGAAATGGAAAATGGAAGTACATGGGATTTTTTATTTCCAGCATTCAGGGGAGGTTAACTTGAAGTTTTCGACCTCAAATTCATATGAGCTTTTTCCGCAATTTTGAAAAGAAGGGATGAAGTGTTATTTTGAAATTATCTCTGTAACAGTAGGTCCGACAAAAAGTTTGTATAAAGCATTTTTGTCGGCAATACGATTGTCTACAACTTTTATTTTAAACTTTTTCGCGTAATATAAAAAATGAAAAAGTTGCGAGGGAAACAAAAATAAAAATTGTGGTGGCCGATTTACCTTTCGCCGGTTTCCTGGAGAACACATTACATTTATTGTCTGCGAGTCCAGTGAGCAAAACCAACAGGTCAATGTCTTCTTAAACACGAGGAATTCCATTCAACGCTTCAATTATTTAAAGCGACAATTGTTGACGCCCAAGTTCTACTTGCCACTGGAGAGCGTTTTTTGATGGCTTTATACGGGGCCGATAAGAACGAAAAATCCTTAAACTCACTGAGGTACAAAAAATTCTGCACGTGTGCGGCAAAGAAAACATTTAATTTGTCAGCAATACCACCCACCGAAAGCTCTGCACGACAGCATATTTTCCGAACTTACCATCAGGTTCAATCGTGATTAGGATTTGAAAAGGATCTAGAGGAATGTGGTTGGCAAAGAACTCATCGAAGTCTTGAACCTATCACAAGCGCCGCCGAGCCCGTGCCAGGGAACCTTTTCTCCTGCAACTCATCTCTCGCAAATGCAAAGGGAAATCTGAAGTAGCTTGCGGGTGCAGAAAAGCAGGCGTTAAGTGCTCCACTATTTGTGTGCATTGCAGTGGGCAGACCTGCGAAAACGTCACTAAATATGACCAAGCTGTCGATGAAGACTCGATGAAGAATTATGAATTACATGTACTATAGATGTAAGTATTAAATAAGATAATGTAAATTAGGCAAAGTATGAGACGATAATTGTTCCCATGCACAAAGGTTTACGATGCACAATATGTGATAGTACGCGACGCGTACCAAACAGTTCACGTACACTAACCTCCCTTCGAGCATTAACTTGACCTATACTATAAACGGAATAAAAAAAAAGTCATTAGGAAAAATTATTCGTCATGAAATTCTCTACAAAAAAACAAATGAATAATTTTTTTGCTCCACTAATAATGAAATAGTTATACCATCTACAAAATTCAGCAACAATTTCCACACCCTCAATTTTCAACGTTTTTCCCTCACAACTTTTTCATTTTTTATAGTACGCGAAAAAGTTTCAAATAAAAGTTGTAGACAATCGTATAGTTTACAAAACCGCTTTACACACATTTTTTGTCGGACCTACGGTTACAGAGATAATTTCAAAACAACATTTCATCCCTTCTTTTTCCAATGTTTTTCCCTCATAACTTTTCATTTTTATATTACGCAAAAAAGTTTCAAATAAAAGTTGTAGATAATCGTATTACCGGCAAAAATGCTTTTTACAAATTTCTTGTCGGACCTATGGTTAGAAAGATAATTTCAAAACAACACTTCGTACCTTCTTTTCAAAATGGCGGAAAAAGCTCATATGAATTTGAGGTCGAAAACTTCAAGTTAAGCTTTTCTAGATCCCCCTGCATGCTGGAAGAAAAAAATCTTATGTACTTCCATTTTCCTAGTTAAGCCCATTTTTCGTACAGTTTAACTGGACTATTTTAATAAAATAGCTTTGTCGTCGACTAGCAGCAGAATGCTATGATTACACTATTCGCCAGAGAGAATTTGCACAAGAAATTTTACATCATTTTCTGTTTATATCAATTGAAAAACCTTTATAAATAAAATGAAAAGTTTCTGCCACCCTCAAATTTCTAGTATAATGAAAACTTGTAAAATCACTAAAAACGCGACCTAAATAGGGCAACAAAAGTTCATCATTATTTTCTTCTGTTCCTGTGGTACGACGGAAGCCCACAAATCATGTAACTGATTGCTACTTCTGTACGACAGGCTTTAAAGGCATATCAAGAAATAGTTAACATACAATTGCTTATGTAATTACTCTTATTGCTTCCCGACCTATTAGGCATGACTCTAATCACGCTATACCACACTGTCACAACCATCACAAACGAGTTTAAGTACAGGATCCAACGATTTGGTAGATTTAGAACCTGTGCAAAGTCCTGTTATGAAATTCCTTCAGATAAGTTACATCGCATAACTCAAGAATTATTGAATGACCTATTTGCTAACTTTGATTTACCCAAAATGAAAGCAAAGCATTTGGGATTGCTCTTATAACAATGGAACCTTTCAGCGCCAGATGTTACAATTTCCAGTTTCCGAAAGAGGCAGTCGGACATTACATCCTATTGTTTTTCATACGACAATTTGTTGTTTTGCTACATTGTTCTTAACTTGATGCATAATTTAAACATAGAGTGTTTTGAAGATGAGTGGAGGCTTTTTATAGACTCTTCCAAGACAAGTTTGATTGCATGTTGGAAATATATTCACTCTATACGCGTAATAACATGCAGTAAATATGAAAGAAACATACTGCAATTTCTGATGTATTTTAGACAAAATTAACGATGAAAGACATAGATGGAAGGTATGTGCTGATTTGGAAGTTGTAGTGATCATAACAGGGCTTTAAGGTTACAAAAAACATTGTCGTTTTCTTTGTGAGACAGTCGAGACAAGAAAGACCACTACATCATCAAAGAAAATAATCTATTCGTGCATTGCGCATGTATACATAAAACCAACGCACTACTGAACATGTACCTATATAGTACAGATGTTTAATACAAGCAGTAGCCAAGGCTGTAAAGTTTGTTGGTCCGTAGAAGAAAGATTGAATAAGGCCAACTGTGCAGGTATTTTACAAAATATTGTGCTGCCTTCAATAATCCAGCTCTTTGGAGACGATTTTGTCTTTCAACATGACAACTTTGTTCGGGAATGGTTAAATGCCACCATATAGTTTTGGATAGTGCTACTCCATGACCTCAGAAAGTCCGGACATGAATCTTATAGAATATAGATGACGTCTAGGCACGAATGATGAAGACTTGTTACAGTTTTATTTATGATACTTCCTTTTCGTCCGATTTTTGATTTGAAAACTAGCCTGCAGTTTTTGTATGTTACACGTTTTCGGTGTACCTCAAGAGTGATGAATCTTACTTGAAGATGTTCTAAGATTATTCTATTTTTTAAAAATTGATATTTGTACATATTTTTTTAATACAAATAAAGAATCTGCATTCAGCTTGTATCGACCGGTAAAAATGAAATTATCGGTAATTAATCTTTTATTTTGCTTTACACCAATTCGTTATCTTATAGAGAAATTATATTCTAAAGAATTAACCCCAAAAGTCTTAGGTAAGTCTCAATATATTGCCTTGGTTTATTGTAAAGTATTTTGTCTTGTATTAAAGGTTTTAATTTTGGCTCTGGTTTTCATCCTTTTTTCAGTTGGCTCCTACCATTCGACTCGAATCCCTCTAGACGCGTTAAATCAGTTTCCTACAACCCGTTGCAGTTGTGTGGAAAGAGGCATAATATTTTAAGATTTACCCAATTCTGAAATTATTTAATCAGGCGTATTAACCCTCAGGTATGAATATACCTGAAGAAATCAAACATAAGATAGGCAGGTGAATACCTGCCTATCTTATGTTTGATTTCTTATTTTGTCCGAAATTGTTTAAAAAGTAGGTATGAATAATTATACAGTGCTATTAAATTAACATGCAATATGGTCCATGTTGCATTTAAAAATAATCAAGTCAATGCATTAGGTTAAATTCGAGGTTAAATTGATTGATTGATTGCGACTAGTACGTATTTTGTTGAATTTTGCCGCGAACAGACGTGTTTTGTTATAAAAAGTAGACTTTTGCATCTTTTATTTTACAATAAATGGTATTTCTATTTACGTTTGTATTTTTAAAAATCTCAATTAGAATTAAATTATCTTTAATTGATATGAAAGGTTAAACGGCTAGCGCATTTTGTAGCGCGTTGTGTATGTATTGTCGATTGCATAAACATACAGTAAATACAATGAGCCGTATTCGTATCTCACTATTAACTTAACAGCATGTTTAATTACCTTGGTGACCAATTCTAATCTTTTCTCACCTATTAGAATAAGATAAAACTATCTATATTCTTGTTGATCTTAAACACAAATTTAAGTTACAGACACTTTTAATCGAGGCTCGTAATACGGCCCAATGTTTTGAGAGGATTATTTTAATTTGCAACATACACATATTGCATTTTAATTTAATAGCACTGTATATTTAGATATTTCTTTATCATTAGCTTGAGCTAATAATAATTAATGTTATATTTAAATTGATTTTATTTAAAAAGGTCGCCATGATTGAAACTAATGTAAGGTCAACCCTTTCCTTACTGTATTAAATTTATTAAATCTACAGCTAAAGGCTTTATCAAAATTTCTAATAAATATTGCTAAACTGTGGTGAGCACATGCGTCAAAACAATACTCCTTTCACCTCGTTTATTACATCTATATATTTAAAACACAAGGCTTATTTTTGTTCCAGTTCGTTTGAGAGTTTATACTGAAGCTTTCGCTGTGTAGATCAATCAACACTATTTTATTTTTATAAGTTTTTAATGTTTATATTTTGAATTTAAATAAATATAAGATGTTTAATTTGAGACGCACGGATTGGATATTCACTTATGGCGCCATCTCACTTTGCACGGTGGCGAGTTTCATAAATACTCCCGCTTATCTATATACAGTGTGGTGATAAAGTAAGGAACAAAATTCATAATTGCGTTATTTAAAGTGTTCAAGCAAAACGCTCGGACAGGTCAATTTTATTTTTTAATTAGCCACCTTATGACATAAAGATTTTACTTATGACGTCATGGATTTTTGCACAATGACGTCATCATTGTTTTTTTTTAAATAACAACCCCAATTTTTTGCTGGTTTTTATAGATGGTCCAACTACTTAAATGATGGTGTAAAAAAATTGGCACCTTAAATAACTATTTTTGAAAAAATAACACACAGGGTATTATAAAACTTTTTACTTCCTAGATAAAATTTACTTTGAGAGTAAATTAATTTATTCTGTCAATTTGCATATGAAATTGACAGAACAAATGAATTTACTCTCAAAGTAAATTTTATCTAGGAAGTAAAAAGTTTTATAATACCGGCCCTTAAAAATTTAAACTTGTTTTTGCAAATTATCGTTATCACGTCTGTATCTTTTTTTGACGGATGAACAAAAACTAATACTCGTAAATCGATCGTTTTAAAAACAGCCCTTGAGTATTTTAGTGAGAGTGTGAAAGGCCCCACCTCTCCACATCGGTTAATTTTTTAAGGATAATTTATTTATTTCGATGAATTATTATTAGACATTTTAAACTAATCGAGGGTTTTAATAAAGTTTATTAGGTACTAAAGACTAGATACGCAAAAGTCATCACACTATTTGAAGATGCTCTCATTTTTGCAAATTACTTCGTATGTTATCGCGACTTTAACATTTGTGAAGTAAACAGAATACACGTAGACAAACCATGAATCATTCACTGTACTGCAATGATCACCGGTGCCTTGGATAATTTGTAGATCCAAGACAACAAATATAAACCAAGAGAAAATAATTCAAAAACCAAATAGTTCAAGCACTCATTCTCACCCTAAGAAGTAAAAGAATAATACTTTTATTAACTACAAACAGTCTTTCATTCAACAAAAACGCAGAAGATATTACAGTACTCCTCAAGAACGCGAGACAATTGTGTCAATGTTTTTGACAAATAATCGGCCGGTGGTTTTGGCTCAACGTGAATTTCGTCGTCGATTCCCTGGACATGTGGCACCAATTAAGCAAAAACTGCGGTGCTTAGCAGCTCGTCTCGAGGAGACCGGCTCAACGCGGGACCGTAGCAGAGGTGTCCGGCCTCGGAGCAGCCATCCGACCGAGAATATCGTTGCTGTGATTGCAGATGTCCAAGAGGACCCTCAAACATCAACCAGACGGGCTACATTGAGCATCAATAGACGGTCTTTAGAGCGAGTTTTGGGGATGTTTACGCACAAAGTGCAAACAGTGCATTCGGTTATTGTCTGCCAATCGCGTGTAACTTACAGCCAAGCCCTCCTAAACCTCGACCGCGATGAGGATGATTTTCCATTGTAAATCATCACGAGCGACGAGGCGCATTTTCACCTACGTGAATACGTGAATAAGCAAAATTATCTCTTCTCGGACACTGAAGATCCGCGTGTAATGCACGAAGAGAAATTACACCCTCTGAAAGCCCGGTTTGGTCCGGTTTTTACGACGGAAAGGTGATTGGCCCATATTTTTTCGAAACAGAGACGGCAACACTGTTACTGTGATTGGTGAACACTACACAATCATGACCAACGACTTCTGGCTGCCGCAAACAGACGACTTGGGTTTGGGAAACATTTGGTTCCAGCAGGATGATGCAACCGCACACACAGCACGCGCGACAGTGGACATTCTGAAGCAAGCGTTTCCCAGTCACTTAATCTCTCGTTTTGGCGATTTGCACTAGCCCGCAAGATCGCCCGATTTAACCGTCCAGATTTTTTCTTTGAAGTTTTTTAAAGTCACAGGTCTATACGTCAAGTCACAGACCTTAGCGGCCCTAAAGGAGAGCATCCGACAATAAGTAGAGAATTTTTCGCCAGTGAAGTCACGGAAAATGCTGTAAAACGAGCCCGAATAAACTCTGGCGGTAGACAATTGACGGATATTATCTTCGCGACTGTGCAACAATGAGTGCAACTGTCAAAAAAACGTCACCTTTTTTTGCTTGATTTTGAGTCGTGAAATAGCACATTTGTTTATAGTAAAACAAAGCCTTGACAACGGAAAAAATAGACCTTTTTTTACCGGCCGACAAAGACTTTTTTTACGGGTTATGATCTTGAATGAAATTAGCTTTTATTAGATAATTCGAACGTTACTCATTAATATGTGATTACAAACATTGTTAATTATACATATAATAATACTGAACAAAAGATTCTTAATTATTAAAATAAAAATTGAATGTGCTACCGCTAGCATTATTTACATTGATACCAGAGGAAGATGCAGTAGCATTAGTAGAGGCGCAATTTGTTTCATTTAAAATTTTAAATGATGTTTGCAAGCTAGTTTGAGCAAGAGAAGTACTGTCTTTTTTTTCTTTATGAAAATTTTGATATTTTATTACATGTTTTATTTTTTTGCTCAATTAAATTTCAATATAGTTTTCAGCAACTGTGCTACTCTTCCAATTACCATGACGTTTAATTTCTGTAATATCTGCTCCAGAATCTGCTAAAAGAGTAGCAGATGATCTTCTGAAACAGTGGCCGGTATACATTTTCACATCTGACAGCTTCAGAAATTTAGCAATAATACTTGGAATTTCTCCAATTTTATGTATACCGACAACCTGATTAGCACATTTTCCTCCGGTATACCTAAAAAAAAAAACGTTAACTAGTCGCGTTAACAGGACGTAGAGTATAATATTTTCGGTAGAGTTGAATATAATCCTGATGAGTTATTGTGGATGTTCGTTCTTGATGTGTTTTGGAGTCAGGTATGTGTACGACAAGTACGCATCCTCGAATTCCAAAAATCAAAACTACCTAAAATTAAAAAAAATTATACACACGTTCAGCGGCATTTTGCTTTAATTACCATCATTAGCAACTGATTGTCATCATCGGCTTCCTCCAAAAACTGCTTAATCTGCTTTCCTGACAATGTACGTGACTTTTTTGGTCGGTAACCTACTGATTTTTTCTTCAAAAAGGGCAGTAGTTTAGGGTTACTTATGTCGATATTGTCGTTTATGTTTATCGTAGATTTCAACATGGAATATGCAGACCATGTCGTTGATTGTTTACAATTCTTGTATTTATCGTCGAAATATGCCAAAAGCACACTTTCAGAAATGTTTCTAACCTTTTTCTCGCCACACCAGTCCTTGAATAGTCGATACGTAGCTTCGTAATTTTTTTTCGATTTTTCAGGTAATAAATTCGAAACTAGCTCCTTTGCAGCGATTTGTAACTCCGGTGGAGTATTAGGAAAGCAATCGTCTTCACTTTCACTGCTCATTTTCCTTAAAAAGCACAAAAAAACAGCACCACTTTCAATTAAATAGGAATGACAATAATAAACAGCAACTACACAAGCCCTAGTTACCATACCAAAGCACACTGCTAAATTTAATTTTATGTAAAGATTCGATAGAAACTTTAATTTTGGTAATTTTTGACAGTTGCACACAAAATTTTGTATACCACATGGCCGTGAACTATCTTTTTTTATTCGAATGATTATTTGGCTCGGCTGCGCCTCGCCAAATAATATCCATTCTCATAAAAAAGTCCTAGTTCACGGCCTTGTAACATAAATAACTATTATGTCCGATTGCATTATAAAGTACTGTTTATTGAATTGTTTTGCGGCAGTGAACTGGCTTATTATTGTACTCGTAAAATAAAGTGGTAGTAGTAAAATAAAGTATATAGTAGTAAAATAAAGTATGACAACTGTATATTGCATGTCAAATTTTCTTCTGTCAAGAATAGATGTCAAATTTATAAACTATTTTTTTTTGATAATAGGGAGAAGAAGTGCATACGTCATACCGTGCCTGACGTCATAATTCTTTCCTCGCAACGCGCATGTTCGCATCGCTCTACTTCGCTGTAAACCGTTTGTTTGACAGTTTTGACACTGTTGACAGTTGGAAGAGAAAACGTGACGCTACTTTGTGAGGTTAAAATAATAGATAGGTACTATCACAAATAAAATATTGAAACAACAATGGGTGAAAGCCATTGGGTAAGTGTTTTTATAGCTTGTAAACATCCTTTTTAACACTATCAATAATCAGAAATGAAAATATAATGTGCCTTATTGAAGTACATGCGCGTTGCGAGGAAAGAATTATGACGTCAGGCACGGTATGACGTATGCACTTCTTCTCCCTATTAGCCAATTTTAGGAATCGAACATAAAGCTTTGTATGCAACTCTTACATAATCGGACCTTATAGACTCGCCCTTTTTATAGGCTGGGCTTTTCTATAAAGTCCTATATTATGTACTTGTTACATAAATAGCTATTAAACGTCTAAATAAACAGGACCAATTCTTTTTATTTACAAACAAAGTTACTGCCTTCGGAAATCGAATGAGGATTTTGCGCCACCTAGTACGTATATGTTAACATTATTTGATTATGCAACTAAGCATTTGAACAAACGTGAAACATAAATAAATATTTAACAAATATACGAATATACAAATATTCGTTTCTAAAGTATGAACAAAAAGTAACTCCATCCCAAGTTGCCTTTGGGATTTTGAAGTTATGTGTATTATAACACCAGAAAATTATACAGTGTCCTTATCAGAGTCCTTAGACAGTGACAGTTGTTAAAATCTTTTGGTGTTATAATACATATGAGTTAAAAATTCCTTTGATGGTGTTCCTTTTTGCTCATACTATGTATACATTAAATATTAAGTATATTTAATTTTTGGTAATTTAAATTCAGCCGTGTGGTAGGGCCCTTCGAGGCAACTTTATAAGGGCCCACCGGGAAACTCCCGGTATCCCGGTGGGCCAGCACGCGCCTGGTGATAAGCTAAGAACACATGAGGAAGCATGTGAATTATTCAACCAAGAGTATCCTGATAGACCGCCTATTGCAAGATCCACAATAACTAAATTCGTTGCCAAATTTACTGAAACGGGATCCGTCCATGATTTGCCTCGGCAAGGTCGACCTCGAGTAAACGAAGAAACCACATTAGATGTGTTACTTGAAGCTGAAGAAAATGCTTACCATTCTACAAGACAACTAGCCCTAAATAACAACGTGGACCACTCTTTTGTCGTGAAGTTGTTCAAGAAAGAGAAATATCATCCTTACAAAGTTCAATTGATTCACGAATTAAACAAGGATTATTCAGACCGCCGCTTGCAGTTTTGCACAGAACTAATGTTACGCTGCGATGAAGACCCCAACGTTTTAAATAATATCCTCTTTTCTAACGAAGCCACTTTTTGCCTGAATGGGGCAGTCACACATCGTCACAATTGCAGGTATTGCACAGTTAACGCCAAGGAAAATTAAATGTTTGGATTGGAATAATTGAACGGCGTTTCATAGGGCCTTACTTTTTTGAAGGAAACCTTACAGCAGCACGTTATTTGGACATTTTGCGGTTTGATTTAGTGCCAGCTCTGACAGTAATGTTTCTAAACGATCACGAAGCAGATGTACCCCATCAGAATATTTGGTTTCAACAAGATGGAGCGCCTCCTTTTGAATTTTTGGTGGATTCTGGATAGATCATAAAAATTTACTTTCAGTTATTTTATACTAATCGTATAAGCACATTGCTTAAGGTACTAAATTATCTATTATCTGTTGCTTAGAGTAACGATCTTGCTTTATTTTTACTTCTTTTGCTTTTTTCATTATTTTGTAGGTTGTCTTTATTATTTAGATATGAAGCCTACTATAAATATATCTACACTCAGAAATATGTTATAAATGTCACAATTCAGTAATTCTAATTCTATGGATTGTTTGCGAGTTGGACACATTAATGTACGTTCGTTGCTGCCGAAAATTAACGAGATCAAGGAACTCATTACAAATCTTGATGTCTTGGCTGTTACTGAAAGCTGGTTATCAGAAGATATACCCACTAGTGTTGTAAGTATTAAAAATTTTAAATTGATACGTAAGGATCGAGGTAGTTGGGGAGGCGGGGTCTTATTTTATATAAAAAAATAACTTCTTCAAATATATTAACAAGTAATTCAGTAGAACAACTATGGGTATTAGTTAAAGTTAATTATACGAGCATTGTGCTGGGTGTGTTTTATAGACCCCCAACCTTCAACTATAAGAACTTTATAGATGAAGTTGAAAATTCTATTATGTTGTGTACACCATATTCAGATCATATTGTATGTTTAGGGGATGGAAACGTGGACTTCCTAATGGCAACCAATCCATCTACGGAATATTTTAACAATATGTTAGAATCGTTAGGTTTTATTCAATCACGGAACCCACTAGAAAAGATCGCTTATATTAGATATCATTATCACTTCTCAACCTTCATTAATTCAGAAATCTAGTGTTGTAAATTGTCATTTTTCAGATCACGATCTAACAACCTGCGAAATTGCATGTCAAAAAATTCCATGTTCTCCTATTTTTCGAACTTATAGATGTTTAAAAAATTTTAATCCTGATCATTTCTATTCCGAATTGCAAACATTATCTTTGGATGATATATTTTATGAAAACGATATTAATAAAAAAGTCGAAATTTTGAGCTCTAGAATATTAAACCTGTTTGATAAACATACACCTTGGAAAACCATCAAAATAACAAAAAAAACCTGCGCCATGGTTAACTGATAATATTCGATTATTAACGAATTTAAGGGATAATGCAGAAACTAAATATAAAAACCTAAAAACTAAAGCTGCATGGGAATATTATAGGATGTTACGCAATTACACAAATACAATAAATTATATAATACGGGAGATTTCACATTTAAACTCGTAGACAGTAATATTATATCAAAAATAATCAATGCCATAAAAAGTAATTCAACGGGATCGGACGGATTAAATACTACAATGATAAAACTATGTTGCCCTTTTATTCTACAATATTTAGTACATATTATTAACTCGTGTATTTTAGAAAATACATTTCCCGACAGCTGGAAGTCGGCTCTTGTAACACCAATAGCAAAAATTGAACAACCTGTGGAGTATAAGGATTACAGACCGATTAGCATTCTACCAACACTTTCAAAAATACTGGAGAAATAATTAACTCACAAATTAGAAAATATTTAGACGCTAATAATCTGTTATCATCTTGCCAGTCAGGTTTTAAATCTGCACACAGCTGCGCAACCGCTTTGCTAAAGATAACCGATGACATTTTTAAAGCGCATAACGAAAGAAAATGTACGTTACTAGTTTATTAGATTTCAGCAAGGCGTTTGACACAATAAATCATAATTTACTGCTTAATACGAGGGTAGATCAGTATTTACGGTCCCTGACATAGTAGGCTTTGCATGATATCGTCACTCATTTTTCTATGAGAACTGTCATTACTAATTATTTGTTGTGTCAAGTTTTGCGTAGGTGCGTGTTGTTCTTTGAAAGTTATTAATAATTAAGTTGGTCGATAACAGACAATTTTTAAAAATGGAAAAAAGTGAAGTCAGAGCGGTGATAAAGTATTTGCAAAAAAAAAGGATTAACACCTACTGAAATTCACAAGGATATGACAGACGTTTTAGGGGACTCTGCCCCTTCTTACCAAGTGGTGAAAAATATGTCTCGTGAGTTTAGATTAGGCAGAACAACTTGCGAACATGCGAAAGGTGCGGGACGTCCAGTCTGTGTCACCGTTGACAAAAACATCAATTTGATCCATGATATGGTAATGGCAGATAGAAGACTAACTATTCGCCATATCGCGGAAATAACGAACATCTCTTATGGGTCAGTTGAAAATATTTTAAGAAATGTTCTTGATCTCAGAAAAATTTCGGCGCGTTGGGTTCCAAAGATGCTGACCGTCGATCAGAAACGCTCTAGAGTACTGCATTCGGAAGCCAATTTGGAGTACCTGAAGGCCAATCGGAAGCAATTTCTCACTCGCTTTGTGACTGTGGATGAAACATGGGTGCACCATTTTGATCCTGAGACGAAAAGACAAAGTATGGAGTGGCATCACAGAGGTTCTCCACCTCCACGCAAATTTCGAGTTCAACGGGCGGCTGGAAAGATTATGGCCACAGTATTCTGGGATGCAGAAGGAATTTTGATGATCGATTATTTGCAGCGTGGACACCCAATAACGGGTTCTTATTATGCAGGGTTAATTCCAAAATTGCGCGAAAGCATCGACCGAAAAAGACCAGGAAAGTTGGCACACAAAATTTTGTTCCATCAGGACAACGCTCCAGTCCACAAGAGCTGCATTGTCATGGCTGCCATACAGAACGCTCGCTTTGAAATCCTAGAACACCCTCCATATTCACCAGACCTGGCACCCAGTGATTACCATCTATTTCCAAAATTAAAGGAAAACCTGCGTGGAAAAAAATATGGAGACGATAATGAAGTTATGACCGCAGTAAATGGCTGGTTTGAGGAGCAACCGGAAAACTTCTTCCTGAAAGGCATTGAAGCATTGGAACATCGGTGGACCAAGTGCATTGAAGTCCAGGGAGATTATGTTGAGAAATAAATAAATAATGTTTTAAAAATTCTTTCTCTTTCTATATCAGGGACCGTAAATATTGATCTTCCCTCGTATATTGCATTATATAGGTTTTAGTAATAATGCAGTCGGTCTGATCCAAAATTATCTCTATAACAGGACACAAAGAATTAAGACATCTCATAGTGTATCTGTGCCTGTTGATGTTACAAGAGGGGTGCCGCAGGGATCAGGCCTGTGAGATTCACATGTATGCAGATGACACACAACTGTATTATTCATTCAATCCGAGTAATATGGAAGATGCTGTTAATATATTGAATAATGATCTAAAAGCTATAAACGAATATTCACTTAACCACGCGTTAATTTTAAACCCATCCAAGTCTTGTGCCTTACTTTTAGGGAATGTGAATAGTAGTTATCAAATGCCACCTATAAAAATAGGAGATATTGATATCCCTGTAGTCGAAATTGTCAAGAATCTGGGGTTAATTATTGACAACACATTCAGATTCAAAAAACAAATTAATAAATATATACAAAAAGCTTATTATAATCTAAAGCTCCTTTATCCTCACAAACACTACTTGAATAAAAACACAAAAATCTCGCTTAGTGAAGCCCTGGTACTCTCACAATTTGCTTATTGTACACCAGTTTATGGTCCTTGCCTTGATTTTGAGACGTCACGACGTATACAACGTGTTCAAAATTCTTGCTTACGTTTTATTTATGGACTACCAAAGTTTGCACGTATATCTTCTAAATTAGTAGAAACGGGTTGGCTTGATATGAAACAGCGGAGTCATATACAGACAATAACGTTTTACCATAACATAATAATTAATAGGCAGTCACCCTATTTATATAATAAGATAAGGTATAGAACAGATGTACACAACATAAATTTGCGACATAGAGGTCTATTAACAATACCTAAGCACAATACTGTATTGTATGAGCGGTCATTCAGTTATAATGTCGCAAAAATATATAATGACGTACCTCCAGCATTCAAATCACTATCAATCAAACAATTCAAAAAAGCCTTGATTAAGTAGTTGTTTACAGATTCTCATTGATGGTCCAAATCGCAAACAGTCATTACTAGTTATATAAGCATTAAGACGATTATTATTTTTATTATAGTAGGCTCCGTGCCGGAAAAGTAAGTTTAATGTTAAAGTTACACAAACTTGCTAAGAAATAGGTTAAGTGGAAGAGCAGCGATATGACATGTCATGAAGCTGAACTTCGCCTATTAATATTTAAAACATGTATGTACACTTGTAAAAATGTAAAAATAATAATTACCTATAATAAAGACACTATTATTATTATTATGATTATTACTTCTGAAGTCCTTGAGAGAAGTGTACAAAGTGTTTACATTCGTATCGGTCAGTGCCAAATGGTTAACGGAAAGCAATTTGAACCCTTGCGCTAAATTTTGTTTGTTTTTAGGGTTCAATTAAGATTTTCTTCCATTAAAGTTACATTTTTATTTGTTACAGTAAGTGTGTTATTTTCTCAAAAAACTAGTTATCTAAGGTACCAATTTTTTACACCATCATTTAAGTATTTGGGCCATCTATAAAAACCAGCAAAAAAATTGGGGTTGTCATTTAAAAAAAACCAATAATAACGTCATAAGTAAAATTTTTATGTCATAAGGTGGTTAATTAAAAAGTAAAATTGTTTTGCTTGAAAACATTAAATAACGCAATTATGAATTTTGTTCCCTACTTTATCACCACACTGTATTTAAAACACAAGGTTTATTTTTTCAATGTAGATCAATCAACACTACTTAATCTAGAATGTTTAATTCGAAAAACACGAAATCACTTAGGGCGCCATCTCACTTTCTACGGTGGTAACTTTTAGAACTATTCACTATTATAAAAGTTTACTGCAACCAACACTTGCGGGTAACGGTTGATTTGTTATTAGGTTGCATATACAAATGACAATGGCTTATTTATATAGCTGTATATTGTTTGGACAAAACAAATCATCGGGAGATACGTTAGCAAATTATTAAGCAAGTTATAAATGACTGGTGCAATTTTTAATTATTATAGGTCAATTATTATTTACTAATCTAAATATTGTTTATTTTTGTTCCATTTTGTCTACGAGTGCAGAACTCGTCTCGAGTAGCAGATACCGAGTTTTGCTTTATTCTTTTTTATATTAAAGTTTTAACTCTGTAGATTAATCAACACTACTTACTTTTTATCAACATATGTAAAACATAAGGCTTATTTTTGGTCCAGTTCGTTGGAGAGTTCCACTGGGCCGATTTACGTGATTCTTTTTTATATTAAAGCTTTCTCTGTGTAGCATCCAGTTTATTGAGATATTTTGTATTTCACATAAATATGTGGTAGCAAAAGGCACCAACAAATAAATAGTAATTAGGCCGTTATTGTAGGAAAGTTTAAAGCTTTGCAAGTGGTATCCTTTTGTTATATTACAGGACTAACAACTGGTACCGCGGAACCCCAAAATATTTCCACGAAACCCCAGGGTTCCACGAAAACACACTTTGAGAATCAACTTTTTTGACATTTGCCATTTCAATAAGTTTTCGGAAATATTTCCATGGAAAGTTACCAAAAATTAATTTTCCGGCAATTTGCCAACACTATTTTTATGTCATGTTTTTGAAATATGTACTAATAGACGTTTTCAAGAATTTTTTAAACAAGATCGATTTTTGATTTTATTCTCATCATTTCATAAGGTATAATTTCCGTATGTAGGTATGTAGAATAAACTGGAGGGGAGGGGTAAGCCCGAGAGGATGATATGTCGGAAGAGAGGAGGGTAAGCTGGGAGAGAGGAATGCTAGGCTTAGAATTTTCAACTGGTTATGTTTGGTTGCGTTTATTTAAATAATCACTCTCAAAAATTCAAAGGATTGTAATCACACAACGAATGTTTTATTTAGGGAAATCCTTCAATGCTTTTGACCGTCATGTCTTGACGAGGTTTCCCTAGTAATAATATAAAAGACGTATAAGTTTGTAAATGTATAGAGAATCCGATTTAACATTGATAATACGAAAAAATGTTAGTTGGGTTTTTGTTGTGCTAGATGAGATGCTTCTTCTGACAAAGCCCCATTATTATTATCCTTTTATTATTAACTAATTATTAATTAATTATAATTATCCTATTATTAACTCGACAAAATGATGTTTACAACTTTATAATTTTTTTCTAAAAAGGTGGTAGGTCCTAGAACAAAGTTGTATCAGACTTTTTTGTTCCTTTTGATGTCTTCTAGCGCTCTTTAGAATTAATGCATATTAACCCCTTCCACCCTGTATACTAAAGAAACTTTTATTCTAAAAGTGCTATTCAGTGTTGCTATAAAGTGTTATTCGTTAAGTGCTTGCGACAAATCTCGAAAACTTAATTAGAGTTAAACAAATTTAATGTGAATTGTGAACTAAGATTTTCAAAACGCACTTTTTTGAATCTAAGGAAGATCTTCACATTACTCTAAAAATTGCCTAGTCTACAGCAGCAATTTAATTTGAAGTAGAATAATTTGGGTGCTTGTCAGGCACCGTTAATGTACCACAGCTAATGAATTTTAAAAGCACTGTCGTGATGTAGTGATACTATTAATTTCATAACCAACGCATGTAAAGTTCACAAATTTAATTAAAAATATTTTATACATTTAACAAAATGTAACATTGATTTTATTAGTTACGTTATTTAATAAATTATACTATAATATTATAATTATTATTATATAAAATAAATATAATAATTTCTGCATAGAATTTTAGATATATCACAAATAATACATATATGTTACATAGTTATACGTCACTCCAAATCGCCATAATAAAAATATTTTTGTTTCTTTTCTGAATTCCATAAAATCTGATATGTTATATTGACATAAAACATGCAACCAAAATATTTAATTAAAATACAATTGGCAACCTAACTTTAAGTTATAGATTGTAAGCATTAAAGTTTACGACAGTAATAAGATGGAAACATGAATTTAAGTTAAACCAAACTTAAACCCATATAATTGATGAGAACGGATTTGTTTTATTTTTACTCAGACATTTCCAGTTTTATTAAATTCTAAATTGTATAAATAAATCCAATAAAGTAAGGTAGAAACCAATGCAATGTTCCGAATAACATAACACGTCTAATCTCATATAAGATCAAACGGAATTCATAAATTTAATTTATAAGCAAAATTTAAATAAAAACGTTAAAACTTTTCTGTAACAGAGGTCAAAGTGAAAGTAATAATATTTTTTAATTAGGTTCAATCAATTACTTACGCTGAAATAGCCAAAAGGATAAAACGTTTCAACCAGCATTTTCCTTGTTTTAGGAATGTTGCTGCCAGTGTCATCGTACCTTTATGAAGTGATTGAAAATATGCAGGTGACAGGTTGTCATTTTCTAGATGGTACAGTATCATTTTACCGTTATAAGTGTTTAATAAAATCTACTACAGGGCAGAACAAAAAGGTTAATTAAAAAATAATTGCGTTTATTATTGGCAACCCTACTTACTCCATAACATTCCATAGATGCATATGGCTCCGAATGTTATTTTCCTGATTATTTTAGTATTAGGGAGCTGAATGTGCTCTCCTGCAATTTTTATATTTGGCTGTAATACTCTTACATGCCCTTAGCCACGTCCTATTGTTATTATTCAAGTGACCATGTATTTACTTATTGTATGTTATACAGATTGTAAATAGAAATAAACATAAATAGAAAATAAATAAATAAATGTGAACTCCTGCGAAAAGCTCTTTACCCGCCTCCAGACCAGACGTTTTGTAAAGTCGGGATTTTTTACGGAATCGTCTCTGTCATTACTTGGTGACGATCTCGACCGATTGACTTCCAGAATTAGGCTGTTTCTGCACTCGTTTCGGTTTTTACGCTTTCTGACCCTGAAGATGACCTCCATTAGGGAAGATAGGCTATTTTATAGAGGACACATTGACCCATCGTCTCGCATAACTTAACTACTTAACTGTTCAAAGTCTATAAATAACGACATAAAGAATCAAACTTACGAAAACGCGGGTTCTGTATCTAAAAACAGTCGACGATCGCCGGAGCAATATGTTATGGCCTAACCTAAACTCTATCCAACAGTGAGACTCCCATGACGATGAGACGTTCCATTCCCGGGAAAAAAAGCATTTCTTTAAGGGGTGGGTAGAGAAACAAAATCAAATCGGACCAAACTTGGTCAGGCAGATGGAGCAACATATCCTATACTACAAATTACAAGCTCAAGTTGCTGCGACGTTATGGCGAACATGTGAATCCTAAGGACTGCCGTCTTTTATATTTTATCGAGAATTGGTACCCATCCGGTTACGGATATGTAAATCGTACGCCATATGCAGCAAACTGCATCCCCGTAGACCTTTAAAGTTTGACCTACGTCACCGTAAATTAAAAAAATACTTTGGTGTATTCGTAAACAAGCCCGCTCTGGGTAATCGCCCACGGGTTGCCACGGCGATATCTCGCAAAAAAGTCGTACCCCCGCTCGACGCCTATGGTACCAAACAAAATTTTGTTAGACCCAAAATGAGCAGTGGCCACAGCCAAACATCGCCATGGTGTCATTTTCCGATTTTAAGGTGCACAAGGTCACAACTAATTTTTCGCAATACCTCCCGCCTACTTCAAAAGAAGGGGTGGAGGTACTAGAAGGTGCAGGATCTCACGTCGCACAATCCACCCAACAACAATCAACATCAAGATTATAATAGCAGACAGCCCGAGAGGGTAAAAGACGCTTAAAAGTAACTTATGTGGGGCATCGGAATTACAACACGAAACCTTTACTAATTGGAAGCTCATTTCATAATAAATCTAAATCCAAAGATGCCAAAAACTAGAACGGGCAAAACGGTACTATGATCAAAAACTGAGATTATCACATCATCGAATAGAAGAGAACACAAGCAATTTTTTGCTATAAAATGCTTTTTTCTATTTTGTGTCTATAATAAAGCTGTTAAAGCACCCAAAACAGTGCGTTAATAGCTCATTTGAGTGCTTTAATAGCCCAACTTTTTCAAAGTTGGTAGCATTGAAAAATAATTGAAAAAAACAGAAAATTGACAAAAACTTCACTCAATCTTCTGTGTCAATCACTGAATTTTCTGTCACATCAGTGTTGTCAACTACCACAAAAATCCCTAAATTTTAAGATTGCGATTTTTTTATTTAAAAAGGGAATAAAAGACGCAAAATAGAAAAAATAGCATAAAAAACTCGTTTCATAAGTCATTATTGCACTCGTCCTTTAGAAAACTCGCCGCAAGGGGCTCGTTTTCTAGATTTGGACTCGTGCAATAAATCTTGCCTTATGAAACTCGTTGTTTAATATACTATTATTATGTGATTAAAAATGAATCTCAAAAAAAAGCTTTAAGCAACAAATAAAATACCTACATGTCATTACTTTTTCGTTTTTGGTTTCAAATAATTCCATGATACTAGTTTGAAACAAAGAGGAAGCTGTGGAGATAAAAAAAAAAGATGCAAAATACTTGTGTGGAGGGGGACGCGAATCGACGGTCACCAGACAGACGGTGAAAAATTAACTTTTTCTCCAGCCGGATTAAAACTAGACACTTTTAATGGCATTTTTAAAAGATAAAATTGAAGTTCGATGCTAAGGCAACTATAGTATTTCCAATCCTAGACTGAAAAAGATTTTTAATTCTGTTGATATTTTAGCATTGTATTTAATGTATTTACTCGCAATTTTTCCAGTTGCTTGGCTACGGTACGCTTCACCTCGAAAATGCAAATATAATTGCTCGTCAAAGTAACACTTTTAATTTTAATAACACAATATACTATTCATTACATTTAATTTCATATCTTGCTTTCTATGTTCTTTACAACCATCGCCAGAAAGTATCCTCTTGCAAATACTTATGTTCAAAACTTATTTCCAATTGATTTTTTAGTACATTTTTCAGTGACGTTTATACTTTTCCAACTATCATGTCTTTTTCACATCAGCAAATCTCCTCCAGCTTACAAAGTTCTTACCGTCAAAATACACTAGCATAACAAATTATATATAAACATATATTAACAAAATATAAAATATTCCTTTTTGCTGGACTTGTAATTCAATTTTATTTTACTCCCTTAAGAGACGAAAAATGTCATTTTTCTCCTTATGGAGGGATGGCAATCACAATTCAATCACATCTCAAATATGGCTGTTGATTGTTATGAGTCCCTTCTAGGCTACTTTATAAGCAAGTTGAGCACTTGATTTACTTAGTTTTTGTAGGTAGGCAGCCATTATTTTGGTGACTAAACTCCGCCGTTACTTTGTTTTATCAACATGAAAAAGCTACCAAAGTAGAATGTGCTGAGAAGCTTCTTAAATGCTTGTTATATGAAATCATATTAAAAATATGAAATCGCATCATGTTCTGTAAATTCTATTATATTTACTTCGAACGAACCAACTATGCTTACGAAAACCCTTTAGATAGTAAATTAAGTAATTTCCAAGTCGTAGTATTTCCGTAACTCCATGAAAGGTGCCTTTGGAATTTTGAACTCATGTGTTTTATAACACCAGCAGAAGATTATACAAAATAATCAGAGTCCTTTGACAGTGACAGTTGTTATTCATTTGATATAATTTTCTGGTCTTATTACACATGAGTTCAAAATTCCATAGGCACCTGTGATGAAGTTACTTTTTGCTCATACTATAGTGTAGATAGATAATGATGTATCCTTGGAATATTAGTTGTATTTTTGCAACTGCATAGTATTGTATCTTGTATGGCAAGCTGTAACTGCTTTGTCAAGTTTTTTGATGTTTCCTAATATTATAATATTTTAATAATAATAGGACGAACTATATGCAGCAGAATTATAAAATTATATGGTTAAGATTCTATTGCTTTGCGTATGGTTCAATTTGAATTGAACTTCAGTTGTGCTTAAAACGTTTATTCCGACTATTATTGACGGAGACTCGCTGAAAGTACTTAAGAATTTATCTCTTTCATGTAAACATATATTTTATTTACTGTAAAGTTACTTTGAGCTTTTTTACTTTGTAGTTAGTAAACTTATCCAATAATAGTACAACTGCCAATGCAATTTTAATGAATTGGACGGAAGTTTAATATTTCAATTTGAGTAAATCAAGAGAGATTCTTAATAGACAAACGGAAATAAAAAGAAAAGAAAATTCTCGATACTTAAGACAAGGATTGGTAGAAGTCTCGTAGTTTCGATAATTATACTTCAGAAGCCAGAAGAAGTAATATAAAGAAGAGCTTTTGAAAGGTTAAACTTTATATATTCTGCTACCAACTTTTAATGTAATAAAATGAAAGTAATATTCGAAACTGGGAATTTGTTGCTGTATTAAATGTGCTGATTGCTGATATTAGTTCTTTTTTTAATTAATGTAATTGCTTTATGTTGGTATGAGAAAGTACTAAAAAAATTACGAATTTCCTTTTTTAATGAGAAATATAAGAAAAGTATTTTATTAGCTTTTAATTAAATATTTGCTAGTAATGTTGTAAAAATTGTGTAAAATTTAAAGAATACCCTACCGCCACACTAATTGAGAATAAGATTTTAGATATACGAGATTTGGATATCAAGATTTTTAAAATCTTTAGCAGATAAAATAGATATAGTAAACAACTGCTAGAATTTATTAGTGTTTCACAAGACAAGATTTCTTGTCTTGTACGACTACTTCTTGTCTTGTCTTGTTAAACAAAACAAGAAATTTAATGAACACTTGTCTTGCTTCAGTTGCTCCGTTCTTGCAGACAAAAATCTTGTCTTGCTTGCAAGACTCTTGTATTTTCCTGTCTTGCAGTTTTCGGCTGTAATTTACGTCGAGACTTCCCCGTTTCTTTGTTTTTTTGGAATTATACACTGTTACAACTGTAGGGGATCTAGGGATTTAGCTGTTAATTAGCTGTTGCCGTGCTGTCACAATAACAACCTTATTGTTAGTAAGCAATCAGAGTTCGCGTATCGTATAGCGTACGTATGGACCAATAAAACGTAGTTAATACCTCGGTAAAACTCGTAATCTCGTAATAGAAATTTTATGAGAGATGGTATGGATCACGGGCAGTGTAGTTCACTCTAGTAACAATTAAGAACCATACCATGCACATAAAAAACAATTTTGAAGTAAAGGTTCTGGGGTGTCCTTTAACAAAAATAAAAGTGTCCCAACTATCATGAGCCTGGGCTCGTATAGGTATATTTTCTCAATACGTTCTTATGTTTTAATTATACAGTGTCTGCCATAAAGTTGGATCCATATGGGAATCTTTTTTAATATTCTGATTGGAAGAAAACTGTGTGGGGCAATCACCTCTGCATTCACAAATACTTGAAATATGCCATGTCAAAGTTGACAGGTGACATTAGGTATCTGTCAAATTCGTCATTCTTTTTTAAAATCGGCGAGAAATGACCTTATTTGTTAAAATATGGAAAAATTTTATTAAGAAAAAATATTTCTAATGACATTTTACGTTCACATATCAAGTTTTATAAGACTTTATAACGATCCATTCTAAATAGACAATATTTCTCAATGTAGAATAAAAGATTCAAAAGTCAAGAGTTGAATGTTACTTCGAAACGATGAGAAATTTGACTGTATTAGTGCAAAGAAGTTACCATAAATGGTTAAAGATATAATTATTTTATAGAGTGATACATTTACACTAACATTGTATTGAAATTAACTCTATGGTCTACATGAAGGTACAGATTAAATATTTCACTCTAAATGTATTAGACCCTTAGAATATAAAACTGTAGGAAGGAGCGTAACTACCTGGCGCAATGAGCTTTAAAAGCGACGGATATGACGTCACACTGGCCACCATTAAACACCACCCAAATCTGCTTTTCTCTCAAACTCCAACAAATACGAAAAAGATAATTACATTTCATAAGTAATTATTACTTTAAGTATGTTCAACCCTGTACTGTTGCGTTTATTGATCTTCGAAAGAGGTATGCTTATTTTGGAAAATCGCCAATTTAAGTAAATTAGGCTACAACGAGTATGAATGTAGAACTGCTTATAATGGGATTTGTGTGTCCTGTCTTCTGTACTTTTTGTAGCAGTGCCAAATGCATCTATCGTCCCACTCGTCTTCTGGTTGTGGTTAGTTTCTAATACTACACACAAATACTACTCATACCAGGCTAAGGCTAGTTTAGGCAATTGCGAGAATATTAATACCATTGGGCAAAATATCTCAGGTTGATATATTTATATTAAGATAGTACTCTCAATATGAGAAAATATTTAATACAGGTGATAATCAATAAAAATTACATTAAAACACAATAGAAAATTTGCTGATTATAATTACATATTTTAAGTTTCCAAAAAATTCGAATTTTTTCCTTCTTTCCTAGACTCTAATAAAGCAAAAAGAAGAAAAAAAAAGATTAAACCATAAAGAATTTCTAAAAAAAAAACCTTCGGTACCACGGTAGGAAGTAAGAATGTTGTATGATGTTAAATGTGTAAGCAAATCAAAAAGAGTTGATTCTACCATTTGTACTTTACAAAGAATCAAGCATAAAATGAATTTTTTAGAAATTTTATTTCTAAAATATGTTACTTATTAGTAATTTAATTGTAAGCTATTAATCAGAACACACACATATTTCCAGAAATACGTTTAAGATACGCCCAAAAAATGGATCGTGAGGTTTTTCGTGAAGTGATAATCTTAGACTTGTTTTTGACGAAGAAATTAACCTACCTATATACGTTTATCTATAGATAAACTTCACGCACTCGAAGTTTTATTGCTTTTCATCATATTTGCAAAATTCTAAATAACCGATTTTCTGGTCAATTGGACACTTTTACTTCAATGTTCTGTTAAATTTCTGTTAACATTCCAGCTAAAAGCAGTAGTAGCTGTAGTGTCTTGCATTGAGATGTGTTAGCGAGATGTGTATTCAATTGTTCTATTAAATTTCTATTTTGACTATAAATAAATATTGTTTATTGTTTCCAGCCTTACTTTGTGGAACTCCATAATCATGAAATAAATAAAGATCAGTAAAAAGTTTCACACTATTTATTAAAATATAACCTGACAATATTGTTTAGACAGCTAAGCTGTCGTTATCAAAGTTAATATAAATATAAACAAACACGTCCAGAATGCCCCCACAAGAATGTATTCCTTTATTAGATAGTTTCTTGATTAATAGTAATATAGAATTAGTTAAAAGGTTAGAGTTAATTCAATTATTTGACCTTTGTATAAGTCAAAATTATTTCACTTTTAATAACATAATTTATTTACAAAAAGATGGTTTACCTATGGGTAATTCTCTAAGTCCTCTATTATCTAACATATTTATGGACAAGTTATTACAAGTTTAGAAGATCAAATATTTGAATTAAACCTCTCTAAACTCAGTATCTTCTGGTTTCGTTATGTTGATGACATTTTAGCTTGTTTTGACAGTTCTTTTGAGGTTATCAATGAATTTTTAATTCTTATTAATAGTATCCACCAAAACAAATCTTACACTAGAAACAGAACAAAACAGATTATTAAGAATCATTCCGAAAGGAAGTTAATTTTTTTTTCTAGATGCTTTGAATATTGATGTTGTTGTCATGTGACTTGCTGATCTTCATTAATAATACTCAAAAAATATTTAGTTACTTTGTATGTTTGCTAAAATATCTAATTCATATGGAAAATTTCTCGCTATGCTGATAGTCGTTCTCTGTAGCTCAGTTGGTAGAGATACCACCTAGACAGTGGAGGGTCCTGAGTTCGAGTTCCAGCAGAGTCGATAAATTTTTCTATATGAATTTGCATTCAAAATAAATGTTAGATATTTAATTCTGATTATTATTATTTTTATCTAGTTACCTATTTTTGTATCTACCTTAGTGATGTGTTTGTTTATATTTATATTACCTTTGATAATGACAGCTTAGCTGTTAAAACAATATTGTCAGGTTATATTTTAATAAATACTGTGAAACTTTTTACTGATCTTTATTTATTTCATAAATAAATTTCTTCATCTGGAGGAAGCGGTGAGTTACTTCAATGTAAATCCTGACTGTAAGAGAGATTGATAGTTCAGTTGAAAGCATCCGTTCCAACATCTTTCTTTTCGCTACAATGAATAGTCCCACATTACCATGCACAGAGAAGCAATGGCAAACATTAGTCTTAGCCTTTTTTTTGTAGCGTCACTGAAGTTTGAACTCGTCCTCTATATTGAATATTTCTCCATTAAAAGGGACATTTGGAAAGTGCCTAAAGATACAATGGCGACTGAGATCTTTGAAAAAATATATAAAGCCTTGTAACACGTTATAACAAATATTCAATGTAAGTAAAGATGCCATACAATCAAATTCAATTCTTTACTCTGTTTTCTAAAAGTTATACAATCGACGAAACTGAATTATTTCTGAATATTAAAAAGGTTTTGCTACTTTCCAGATAAATAAAGCAGGTTAGGCTTCTTAAAATTAAATAATTTTGGAAAATTAAGATTTTTCCTCCTAAATTATCATGATGCGAAGTCAGAGTCATTATTGGGTAATAAATAACTTTTTATGATAATATAACCATCAGGAGGAGAAGTCATAAAAGCCGAATACAAGTCTTAAATGGTAATATAAGTATTGTATAACACATACGAGCGACAGTAATACATTTTTGGAACAAATTACATTCGGCAATATTTTATTTTGTTTTTTCTTAGATTCTGTAAGGCACTTAAAGACACATAAAGCCAATAAAACGTTTTACAAATTTCCGTTCCATTTCTCAATAGTGACATAAGTCGAAAGGTGCAGGTGTACATACATAATGCAAATTCTACGATTCAATTTATTTACGAATTGCTGATACTGCAACAATCTCATACATAAATATTACTACCATTGGTTTCAGTCTTATACTTTATTGCACTTTTTATATCAGTATAAGTATCAGTGAAGAGTTATTATCTCTTCGAACTCAAATGACTTTCTATAGGGCCATCGAAGTTTTCGTTTAAGAAATTATAAATAAATTATTTCGCTTAAGTTTTTAACCTCCTCAATAGTTTAACGATATTAAAGAAAACGCATTTTCTTTTCCAAATAGTAGTTCAAAGTAGTTTTCTAAAATTCTATCACGTTAAAAGTGCAGATTTTATGTTCTTTAATGGATATTAGCTACGCTCACTGAGTTTCATAAAGTTAACTGCGTAACTCCTTCAGCGATTCATTAAATTTTTGTAGAAGTAACTGTATATACCAGTCGATATTTTCTGTACTTATAATCATTTTCACTAATAATCAAATTAGTTTTGAAACAAATATCTATACTTACATTTCGGCACTTGTTTCTTCTGGACGACCATTAAGGGCAAAAACATCTCCACGTACTTTTTCAATTGTTCCCTTATCATTATAAAATTCTTCTATTCGATCCATAATTATACTATGAGTAAAGTTAAGGTAAAGGGGTTCGTTCCAATCAAGCAATAAGTCTTCGGACAGTAACAATTCCAGATGCTCTAGCTGATCACATGGACAAAACACGCTAAAGCTCTCGTACAGTTTTCCGTGTGGCTGAAAACATTATTACAGGAGTTAGTTTGTTGCATGTACTCAAGTATATGAAAATTACTACATAAATAACATATTCGGATCACAAAGAAAAGCAAACGATATCTGCAGAGGTTACCGTGACCCTGAACTGGCAAATTGCCAGCTGGGTCAATCGGCTTGTACGCCAATTTTCAGGCTTGTCCTCGAACGAAGCATAAAAGTTAAGGTTTGCCCTGAAAAATGCTTTTCGTTTCGACCTTAAATAGCTTAATTACACAGACGAATTTGTTTGCATTATTATTTTCGTTGGGGTTGGGTTACTATGCGAATTCGGGGAATTTTGCCAGAAATTTCAGAAGTTTAAATTACTGAAATGTTTCAACGAATATGCAGCATAATATACTTATTAATTCGATTAAAAAATGGCAAACCGGAAGTTGGTGAAAGTTTACATACTATTTCGTGTACAGCTGATGTTTTGATATCGTTGCTCAACTAGTATAATATACATAAACAGAAATGAATAATTCTGGGGTTATTTACTACCTATTCAAGCGCAGCTGCGGGTGAAATTAGATTCATAATTAGGAAAGTTTTAGCTGCGCTAAAGATATTTGACTATCTTACAATCCTAGGTTGTTATTTTGCAACAAAACATAAAGTGTGGAAATTTATTTCTGCTTTACAATTTGAAAAATCATTTTAAAACCGCCAACTTCAGCAAAGCTAATAAATTACAGTTCGCACGAACTGCCAACATCAGGCTTTGTTTTACCTTAACGAAATCCTGAAAAAAATCAAATATACCCACACATCTGTTTTTTTTAATGCACAACTGTTATAATAACTACGTAATTACAAATTTATATTGCAGATGGTCAATTGGTCATTAACCAGTTTAAGATTAACAGATAGAAAATTCAAGCAAGGTAATTTTCAAAATTTGATTCAATTAGAAAAACTTGTAGATTCGTGTTTCTAACTCGCTTTTAAATCTTTTAAGAAACCCCTTATAGTTATGGAGAAAATATTTCTGTTGCAATCCTGATACAGGAATTCGGGAACACTGTTCCTTGTGAGCTCTTTTTTTACGGAACCCTATTTTCAAATGAAATAGAAATTGATTTATCTCGTAAACTGTTCGGGTAGGGTTACTATTATCGAAAACCAGTGACACTATTTTGGTAGCCATAGAGGCGTAGACCGCAAGTGTTGCGATTAAGCTGTTGAAGTCTTTCTCAAAGAACGAAAAAAACACGTAACACCTTACTGGCTGTATAACACTAACTTAATGATATAAATTATCTCCTATTGAGAGTTGTTCCTCTCGAAGCACTTGAAGTATAATAATGTTAAGAATAGCTGTTTATTGAAGTGGACGTCTTTCATCAAGAAAGCATCATCAAGATCTCAAATTAAATATATTTATGAACATTATTAGATGATTGTCCAACAACGAATTAATATTTTCACTCCATTGGATATTACTTATTTACTGAGATCCTTTTTGTGTACACCTTCATGAATTTACGATACGTATTACGATCTGGAGAAAGTAATGAATTTCCGTTTGAATTTGTAAAGATGGTACAGTAGAGTGCTATTTATTTACCATGCGATATATGTCAACCGTATAAAAGAGCGTGCTAGATAATTGTTGCCTATGTGTGCATATTGCCCTGACTCGCTTATTTTCAAATGCGACATAGGGAAATTACACATATTGCAATTTAATTTAATAGCGCTGTATATTAAGTTAGCACAAGACGTAGCAGTGGTAATTGGCTGTTTTAGAAATAAGTGCTGCAAGAACACTAACTTTTTCATGTAATGGTAAGCTACATATTATAAATTGGGTCTTAAGGTCTCCCCCTCCGCCTGTTAATTTCTAGACTGTTAAAGTTTTTCCTCCTTTTGAGAACAAATATTTAGTCAATTTAACGGATGGGGCCGGAATAATACCTCATTTTAAATCTCTTATTATTCTGAATATGATCTACTTTAGCGGGCACTCTCAAACGGGGTGAGAGTTGCTTCAACCGACAGGGCTTGAAGAGATGAGTCGAACCATGCCTGTGCCAAAATGCGGAAATGCCCCGTAAAAATTACGCCAATCTTGTTCCCCATGTTAAGTTTGCGGAATTTTCTTTTCATTGTAATTCAATGGCGCATTAATTTAATGATGTTCAGCACCTAACCTAACCTGCTTCGCGCCTAACCTAACAATCCTCTTTGGTCACACAAACGGTGGAGCGAATTTTAAAAACTCGTTTTCTGCTAATCTAACTGAACTTAACAACTTTCATTGTCTCTTTGGTGAATATCACCAAACGGTGCAGTGAATATTAAAATTCGTACTTTGACGAGTATCACTAAACGGTAGTTTCAAATACACGTTTTCTACTAACCTAACCTAAAATAAATTAACCTAACCAGGTCATGAAACTCACCAAAAACGCTAATGATTTCAATGTATTATTGATTTTCAATGAGAATAGTTTCTCCCATAGATTTAAAATAGAGAGCCAAAAGTTGCGTAACTTTTGTACGGAGAATTTCTGGAACCTCAGACTAGTGTCATTCGACTCAGCATGTCAAGCTGCAGAGAAAATGTAGGATGCGTTAAAGCTCCTTTCTCCATGTTTTAAAATCTTTTTTGCACATCCTATATATAAGGCTCTACTTTAGTCCCTCAAAAGAAGAAGTAAAGTAGCACTTTTACTCCCTGAAGGAGTAAAGTGTTTCCATGACAACAACAACAAGTAAACAACAAAAAAAATAATCGCGCTACATGTTAGGATTTTTATCCTGAAACTATGTGATTTTGGCGTTTGCAGAGTTCAATTGTCCGAATGACATCTAACGAAATTTTCGGAAAAAATCTTCGAAATTTTGAATTTTTGCGATTAAGTCCTTTAGGACGTGCAAAAAATAGCGTATATTATACCACTGGACTAAAGTGTTTTTTTATCCCTCATGTGTTTATTTTCCTCGCTAACGCTCAGAAAATAAACTCACATTCGGGATTAAAAGATGCACTTTAGTCCCTGGGTATATAATATACTATTTTGCACGTCCAATATATAAGGCTCTACTTTAGTCCCTCAAAAGAGGAAGTAAAGTAGCGCTTTTACTCCCTGAGGGAGTAAAGTGTTTCCATAACAACAACAACAAATAAACAACAAGAAAAAGTAATTGTGGTACATGTTAGGATTTATTAGCCTGAAACTATGTGATTTTGGCGTTTGCAGAGTTCAATTGTACGAATGACATGTAACGAAATTTTGGAAAAATTTTCGAAATTTTGAATTTTTGCGATTAAGTCCTTTAGACTTGCAAAAAATAGCGTATATACCACTGAACTAAAGTGCATCTTTTAATCCCGAATGTGAGTTTATTTTCCTCGCTAACGCTCGGAAAATAAACTAACATTCGGGATTAAAAGATGCACTTTAGTCCCTGGGTATATAATATACTATTAAAGTCATTTTTGTTAAAACAAAAGAGTAATTATCAATAATTATTAAGATATTGCTGAAAATCTTCGTTTTTTACCTCCTAATATTAGAATAATCAGGTATAAATTTGAGAATTCTAGATGTCCATGCACTTGTATGCACATGTTTTGATCTCTCTCGTTTCATACGACTGTTGTGATAGTTTGAAGTAATTTATTGTTATTGATTATTATGAATTATTATTATATTACTTCTTTGCCCAGTTCACTTGCTGTTGTTAATTTTTTTTAACAGATTTCGTAATTGATGCAAAATGACTCAAAGTCTACAAGAAGAAGTAGATGCGTTTGAATGTCAAAGAAATTATCGCGAAGCGGAAAGGGTCTTTAATGAAACACACCCCGAATGTCAAAGAAAGTATTTAAAGAAATTAATTAACTTAGAAATTTTTGGAAATTAGTTCCGTTGAAAATAAAAAACGAACAGGTAGACCATCCCTATTAAAAGATAAAGAAATTTTCATTATGGCAATTTTATTCAATCCATATCCAGAGCTGCTGCAGTGTTAGTTTGTTCAACGGGAATGTAAACAAGCCAAATGCAAGATATTGCAATGACCAGAACCAGTATACAAAAATCCAAACTCACATTCCTGAAAAATTGAATATTTGGGCGGGTATCTTGAGAACCACATTATAGGGCCATTTTTCATTGATGGAAATTTAACCGGAACTTTATACCTTGCTGGTGGAAAATCTCATCAATCCTGCAATAACTAACTGAATTACAATAATATGCATGAATTTCAAGGGATCGAAGTATACTTTTCAGTAAGGCGATGACCCTCAATATTATTTTAGATCCGTTAGAAATTATCTTGAAACTGTGTTTATCCGGATAAGTGAATCAGACCTTCATGGTCCAATAGAATGGCCTGCGCGTTCTCCCGATTTGACACCTTTGGACTCTTTTTGTAGGATTGTGTACATGTACAGTGTCACACATTTCAAGTGCATGGCTCTTATTTATACGTAACTATTCTAAAATGATATCGTGTAAGCCAGGATTTCATGGGCTATGCGTTTATAACAGTTGCAGCGGAATTAAATGTTTTTTATTTTCATATAATTGTTTAAAAATTAAATTAAAAATAAAAATATCAATATTTTATTTCGTATCCATTGTTGTCTGTTACTATTTGCAAGCATTTTCGCATAGAATAACTTTCTTGCTGCAATTCTCATCTATTACTTCATTCCATAATAGCTCAATAGTTTCTTGAAGTTCTTCCCTAATTATTTATATACAGTAGTTTTGTCATTTTTCTCCAAATATTTGTTATTGGATTAGTATCCGAGTTTTTGAGGGCCAAGGAAGAGTAATACACGCACAATATGAAAGGTGTGCATTGGAAATTTATCATGTTGAAAAACAAAATACCTTTAGAATAAATAGGCCCCAGTTAGCTTTTCCTCTATTATCCAACACCAGGACCTAGACAGCTGATCCCAGCCCAACCGTTTACTAAAAACCTACCACTTCGGTGAATTCGAATAAGGTCTATATACACGTACAGATCCGTAATGAGAGGACTTTTCAGCCATCTTTTCTTTTTTCAACCGAAAAAAATATGTGCTCCCAGAAGGCTTCACCTTCATTAACATAAATGTATTTGCAAACTGAAGTCTGTCTTTTTCTTTATGGTGCTGTTGTAGTGCAATTTTCTTAGCAACAGAATAGTCTTTTAATCCAGATTGCGAACTGTGTGCTTATACGGCAGTGGCAATCGGATTTTCCTCCAACCAATTTATTAACGCAGCTTCATCCTCAGCGTTGAGACTTTCTAACGACTGCCTTTATGAACAAAAGTCATTTGCAATCGCTTTTATTGACCAATCGTTTTCTAACACCGTTTTTGCTCCCATTTTGTGTTCCAAAAATCTTCGAAGATTTTCATAAATTTTAAAAGTTAGCATAAATATTAAATTAAATATTAAATTTCAATGATAAAGTGTAATGATAAACGAGTCTGCATTGCTTTAAAGTTGTTATTTTAAATATTCCTGAAAAGATGTGTAATATTTGTATACGATATACAGTGCTATTTATTTACCATGCAATATACAGCGCTATTAAATTAAATTGCAATACGTGCAATTTCCCTATGTTGCATTTGAAAATAATCGAGTCAAAGCATTATGCACACATGGGCAACCAATTATACGGCACACTCTTTTATACACTTTACATATATTGCATGGCAAATAAATAGCACTTATGTAAAGAGTATAATAGTGTAACGTTCTTTTTAAAATAATAACCAAAATGCTGTTTAAATCGTCTATTCATAAGAGAAATATTAATTTACATACACTTAATATAAACACTATAACTATAAACTATTTATCAACCTATTTAAATGCTAGGTATTTACAAATTTATATGAGGACTATTTATATAAAAACTATTTATGTATTACAATAATTATTAACATTTATTTATTCACTAGTATTCGACTATTAACTAATTATTCAGAGTACATTTCACTATGCCGGTCAGACATTAACTGAACTCCTACCCGCGCTCAATTTATATCTTTCATAAGTTCTAGAACATAACCGATGAGTCATACACGCAGGTGTTGATGAGTCATACACGCAGGTGTTGATGAGTCATACATGCAGGTGTTATTGATGAGTCATACAGTTGATGACTCATACATCTAGAATGTTCGATGACGTCATATGTGGGTTTACTATTCGTTACAATAGGTTACCTATGTGTACATAATGGTTTGACTCGATTATTTTCGAATGCAACGTAAGGAAATGCACATTTAGAATGCACATGCAAAATTTAATAGCGTTGTACATAAGTATAATATATTTTTAAAATAAGCTGTTAAGCTGTTAAATTAAGCAAATAGAAATCAAATTCAAGATACTCTTAAACCGAGAAAGATTTATGGCATTGCGTTATATATTATGTTCAAGAAGTTGTATACAAGAATAAAAAAAGATAATTTCCGATTAAAAGCCCTACTGGAAAAACAACAAAAGAAAAGAAAAAGGCGTCAAAAATTGCACTTATCAGCACTGCAAATCTAGTTTAGACAGAATAAATCCTGAAAACCAAGATACTTATGTATTTTACTATTTTTTTTTTCATTTCATATAAACTCAGATAGCTGCATAATTTCTTGAGCATATTTTTTATTTCTCATTTTCATTAAACTGTACCTAAGCTAGTATTTGATTCATTACTAATGTCACTATATGAGTGAATAAATGAATGATCGCTATTGTATTAATATGAAATTGTCACTATAAAACATGTTTAATTTATTTGAAATTTGTTATTGTTATGTATTTCCTTTTTTGTATTTGTAGACGACAATTGGAACTGTATCAGATCTTTTATTTATATCAAGGAATTTCTCTTTGCAAAATCTGACCACAAAAGGTAAGCATTTTCTCAGTAGTTAAATCCAGTTTTCTTCCCTTTTTGTTTCTTTCCTTCTAACAGCGGGGTTTCTTAATTTAATATTATTAGTTTTTCATGTTATCATCACCTTCTTCGGCTTCTTCCGAAAAGACATTTGTTGTTTTCGAATTTTCTGTTGTGGTGATTAGTGAACGTTTCTGAATTGTCACGATATCTCTGCGTACGAATAATCTGCTTACCAACATTTCTGAACAAAAGCAGTTCTGGTCAAGGAAAAAGCTCTAAAATACAATTAGTATTAACGCCAACTTCGTTATATCATCAATTTAGAGATTCTATTTAAATTTGAAATGCAGGAAAGTAGAAAAGAATGTTCAAAGATAATATTAAAAGTTTTTTGTATATTATATTCTTTAACCTCTACTATTATTTATAATTTATAGAAAACATTAGCTATAATGGCAATGTAAATCATTTGATAACATAATAACCAGCTTTTATTTCATATTCTATTGATTATAAAAAACTTCCATGCAAAGTTTCAGTTCGAACATGTTATTTAAAATTATGGTATTAAATAAATATATTGTAACGAATAGTAAACCCACATATGACGTCATCAAACATTCTAGGTGTATGAGTCATCAACTGTATGACTCATCAATCAACACCTGCGAGTATGACTCATCGACACGCCTCATTGAAGTCACTTATAAACAGCTGCATGTATGACTCATCAACACGTCATTGAACATTCTAGATGTATGAGTCATCGTATGAAAGATATAAATTGAGCGCGAGTAGAAGGGGAGAGGGGACAGTTAATGTTTAACCGGCGTCGTGTTGAAATATACTCTGAATAATTAGTCAATAATTATTGTAATACATAAATAGGTTTATATAAATAGTCCTCATATAAATTTGTAAATACCTAGCATTTATTTAAATGCTTTAGTTTGTTAAATAGTTTATAGTTATAGTGTTTTTAATTAAGTGCATTGTAAATAATCTTCTCTTTATTAATAGAGCAGCATTTTGGTTATTATTTTAAAAAGAACGTTACAATATATATAAATAGATAACCCACTTTTAATTCAAACTGAATTTGATTTTCAACAACAAGGCAATTGTTTGTTGTTAAATTTATTAAAGATTTTATACTTGTTGTCTTTTTAGATCTACCAGTTTGATAGATCTTGAATATCATTTATTTATAAAAAGTATCAAAAATAAGTAATAACAACAATAATGTGACGTTGAGACCTTTGCTGATAATTGCCGTACATCAAAAACCTATAGCTCTGTCGTTATACCACACCTAAATTCGCAAATCCCATGTTTCTCATCTAACTTTATTATTTATTAAACCTTTACAGAAAAGGACTGCCTTTGAGTAAAAAATATTAACAACACTATTAGGTAGAACATACATGTAGGTAGAACCTAATAAAATATTTTTAAATTTTTGATTAAATAATTTAATAATTAATAATTTAATTTTTAATTTAATGTTATTTTAATTTTTCTTGAAATTGTTAATTTTTCTTATCATTTTAAACTTTAAGTACGCCTATTGTACTGTACTTGTAATAGCCTACATGTAATTTTTGTATTTCTTTTTAATATTTTTTGCTTGTTTAGCAATGAGACAAGATTCGTGAAGTGGGCCACGTTTTTATCATTTGTGCGATATGTAATGTTAATATAAACTTTTTCGGCATTTAATAGTAGTAACCTGATCCCTAATTGATTTTATAAAATTCTTGTTTTATCACATGTTCCAACTAATGAAAAAGTCATAAATAATTTAATTTGTGTATTATAAATTGCTTATTGCTTATAAAGATATGTTTGATAAAAGATATTTGCGTAATTCCATGTCAAGTGATTCAATGAGTTGTAACTTTTGACTTAATCTCAAATTTTGCAGAATTGTTATACTCCTAAAGATAAGTAAAAATCTAAAATATTGTATTTTTAACTCAAGTGGTTCTTGAGTTGTGCCCTTCTAAAGTGTACAAAAATGAGTGATATTGAGCATGTTGGCATTTACGTTTTCCTTTATAACTTTTGATAGTAATAAGATAAAGAAATGAAACAAAAACTGTTTTAAAGTCCATCATTTGAGCTTTAAAATGCTGGATTGCATGGTATACTTTAATATAAAAAATTTTTTATATTGGGCTCCTGAAGTCTTTGACCTTGAGTATTTCAGAAAACATATGATTAAAAATTCTGAGAAAAATTGGACATAAGAGTTGCATATTTTTTAAATATATTTGGCAATTTTCAATTTGGGATCTTAATCAACATTTTAACATAAATATTTTTTAATATTGCGAACTTTACAGTTTTAATTTATAAATGGTTATTTTCTGTTATGGGTAATTACTTACAAAGAATCTGGGTTAGATAAAACGTGAATTAACAAATTCCTGCACAAGTTTTTAAAAATTCTTAAAATTGTTTGTGAAATGTTACCTAAATAAAATATCCTGGGTACACTTGTCAGGAAAATCTTTCAGTATTATCAGAATACGTACAAGTTTTTATCAACTATAGTAAATTAAAATCTCTATAATAAATTAAACACTATAGGCCAGTCAATGAATTCTCGAAAACAGAATTCAACGAAAATGTCGGGACGGCAAGAATTGACTTGAGGGCTTTGTTTGGGCTAGTTAAAAGGTAGTTAAATGTAGTATCTCTTAAACTATAACAAATACGAAAGAAATGAATAGGAGCATTTTTGTAGCAAATTGAATGCTCTTTAATTTTGTACTTTTGAAGCTACGGCTAACCGTTTTCGAGATATAAGTAGAACACCGAAAAACGAAACCTTCTCCCCTCCTCTCTTGGGTGGAATGGAAAATTAAGATTACAGGTGTTCAGTATGATACATGCAGGGTGATCCAAATTGAGTGAAGATGGTTTGAATTTGGCGTCTTGGGTTTTAGTGTATTTCACGTTGTTAGTGTAGCACTATTGAAATATGTAGCGTCAAGGTACAGTGGCACTCGTCACTTTCTCGTTTACATCGCTGTGTTTTGCCATGTTGTTCTGAATTTTCATTGAATTTTTGCTTTATTTCGCTTGTTTTCTTATTTTACAAAACAGTTCTTTTCAGAACTACGGTTTGTTAGACGATTTTATTATCAAGTAAGCTTATTATTTAAAATCAATGAAGTTTATAAGCTATATTATCTTTCAAGCGCCACTGTAAAATAAAAGAAGGACAAAAATATCCAAAAAGTATTCATGTTGCCAACGTGACAATAATTTACCGTGGCGGTAAATTTAAACAGTCCTCAGTCAATTTAGATCACCCTGTATTATGCACTATTGGTTTCATAATGATCTAGGGCAGCAAGGTTAATATGATGCTATTTTTACATAACAAAAAAAAGGAATAAACTTGCATCAAATCACATCATAGTCTTGCTGTCCTAGATCATTATGAAATCAATAGTACAAACTGTCGTTAGGTACTGAACAGTGGTATGTTTTAAAAAAAATATTAGTATTGATTCCATTGAGATCTCAAGTTAAAATCTGGCAGGCATAGGTATTTAAAAAATATGCAAACTTTTAAAAGATCATCCAGGAATTTGATAATTAACGTTTTATCTAACCCAGATTCTTTGTAAGTAATTACTCAGAACAAAATTAATCATTTATAAATCAAAACTCTAATGTTCCCAATATCGAAAAATGTATTTCTGTTAAAATGTTGAACATTGCTATTTTGTTAAAATAATTTAGTAATGGTCTCATTGAGATCCCAAGTTGAAATTGGACAGACATATTTAAAAAATATGCAACCCTATGTCCAATTTTTAATCACATGTTTTTTCATATTAAAGTATGCCATGCAACCCATCATCTTAAAACCCAAAAGCCCAAATGATGGACTTTAAAACAGTTTTGTTTCATTTATTTATCTTATTTCTATCAAAAGTTATAAAGGAAAACGTAAACGCCAACATGCTAAAAATCTCTCATTTTTGTACAATTTAGAAGGGCGCAACTCAAGAATCACTTGAGCTAAAAATATAATATTTTAGATTTTTACTTATCTTTAGGAGTATAACAGTTGTGCCAAATTTGAGAAAAATCAAAGAGGGTGATGGTCAAAACTTCCAAAAAATTGGATCACTTGATGTGGAATTACCCATTTACTTCTTTTTATTCTATATTCTCTTATGCAGATATTTGCTGAAGAATTTTTATTTAATGTTTTAGTAGCTTAGCTAATGCTTAAGTAGGACAAACGAATTTTTCTCAGATCGTTACATAAAAATGTTATTAATGTTAATAACTTTTGAAAAATCTGTAATTTTATAAAATCAATTAAAGATCAGCTTACTACCATGAAATGATACAGGAAAATTTATATTAACATTAAATATCGTAACATTAATAAATACGTGGCCCACTTCACAGATTTTGTTTTTATTTTTTATGTATGTTAGTACAAGGAGCATACTTAAAATTTAAAAATTCTACTTTCCCAAAAACTAGTAGGAAGCGACCACATGTTAACAAGGAAAATATGTTCTAATTAATTACAGCTATACCCTCATTACGAGGTTTGTAGTTACATTAGTTACTATTGCTACTTGCGTTTGCGCATATACAAGACTTATTAAAAAGTCAAATTGAAATCGAACTAGGCTCGTTCCTTGTGAAACATTGTGTTAGATACTTTGTAAAAAAGTTAGTGTTTTTTTACCAGTACGTGAATACCATTTGACTTCAAGTAAATAATGCAAGAAAAGAGTACACATTGTAATGTATAAATTGCTAAGTGTAATCCTTTCAAAAGTTGTCAAGGAGTCACTGACGACAGTTACCCTCAGGCTAGAAAATGCAAAACAGTTTCTAAAAGTAGTTGAATAATTCCCTACAAATTTTAAAATAATTAAATAGATATATAATAATTTTTCAGTATTCATATTTGAATACCTTGAAGGGTGTAATGTTTGACTATAAAACCAAGTCTCTCATTTCTTTTTACTTCTCGAATATTAAAATATTATATATAAGAACTGTCCCAGAGAAAAACCGACCACTAACAAAATTCTGATAAACAGTCAAAACACAACATTTTTTGAAAAATTATTTATTAAAGAAAACTATGAACATTTATCTATAAACTAACTAATAACTGGTATAAATAAACCTATTTTCTAAAAAAAATTACAGCCTTAGATTTTAAGTTAGGTATGAACATTTTTCCACCGCATCGCCCTATATCAATTACAATTATTTGCGACTGCTTTGTATCTGTTCCAAAATCTTGCTCAATGGTGGGTTACTATTTTGTTTTTTTTTTGTGGTTTCATTTTATTTGACCCCAATATCTTTCGATAGGTCGCGACTCTAGGCAGTTTGGTTACACCACTGTACAATATTGATGCCGTTTTCTTCGTAGAATTGTCGAGCGCTTTACTGTAGAGGCAAGTCTAGAAAATCAGGCCAAAATAGCATAGATTTGTTGTGGTTTTACATCAGGGACAATAGGCGTTTCTCCGAACATTCTTCAATATAATCATATTAAATATCACTTGTATATCACTATTTTCTTCTGTAGTTACGAAACTGTTGGATTTTGACGGAAACGTTCTTTTCACTTTCCTTCGGGCTCTTTAATCAAATGATCCTCATTTTCTTCTCGATCCAGATTTCCAATTAACAGTAAGGACGACTGTTAATGCGCTAATAACATTTTGAATACTAGTCTTTGAAATATTAAGAAGTTTTGACACTTGTCTATGAGACATTTCGGAATTTCTAGTGTGTGTGGCAATAATTAGTTTTCGCCGGTCTCTTTGAATAAAACACAAAATAAATACCAAATAATGCTCCCTCACCTTTACCTACTTAACAGCAACAAGTTAAAACCGGTAAGGTGGCGTTTGAGAGACTAACACATATTTCATTCTAAATTTTTCTAGTATGGAGCTACCTAGAAATCTGTCACTCCATCTAATCCTCACACTATTAGTGTACTATCTGATACCCTACTTGCAGGGTGCTAGCCATACTGTACAACAAAATATTAAATCGAATCCGTTCCAGCACGTAAAAAACGAGAAAAATGCAGGTAATTTTTTTTATTATATTGCAATTTTTTTATACACGGGCATTTTCGGTACTACATTTTATTAAAATTTATGTTTTAATTCTTTTCAGTAAGATTTCTTTTTTCTTAATATTAAAGTTCGTGCCAATTTGTGCACATTTATGTCGAGTTGCATTTGCATTTTTCTAATGATATGTTCTATGCATGCCCAGAAGCTAATTTCGTTATTTTCTTATAGTAATGAGTGTGTACTTTGGTTTTCATTATAAAAAAAGAAAAGGTTCTAACATTTGTAGCATTTATTGATTGCTTAAAATGATAGTCTCTCAGACGCCACATTACCGTTTATGCAACTAAATTGCACCTTACCTCTTAAGGGTTAAAAGTACAAATTATTAAACTTTGACATTTGCGGTTTGCTTTACTTACATCCACCTATTAGTGGTCGTTTTTTTGGGGCAGTCTTTAATATCCTTGATACATAAATAATAACAATAAGCTATAGTTTCTTTTCTCTACTATAAAACCAAGATAGTCATCTCAAAAATATGGCATTGTTTCTTTCCTCTTAAAGCAAGATTCATCAGACGTGTCCTAGCAAGAATAATGTCAGATTCTAATAAAAGTTGTTTACTACACAACTATACAGAATTAAACAACATATTCAACAATGACGCCTACTTGCTGCAAGCTTCTCAAAATAGAAAGACAGAGGTCTTTCCAAACAAGGATCAATGAAAATCGATATCTACATATAACGTATGTCGCTGCGTGATAAATGCCCTGCATCTGATTTTAACTAATACGAAGTTATTTAAAAACGGACAAGACGAAAAATTGATATATTGTATATACACATATCATAAATACATATATTATATACTCATATCATATCATGAATTTTACAGAGAAAACTATTACTTGATGCAATAGATATACGGGAGCATTTTTACATTGAATTTGGTATACACATTAGTTACTATGGTTACATATTTACTTACTAGAATTAGTTACACATATGGATGACGGTGTAAAAATCTGATAAATCACAAAACCATAAAAGTTACTTACACATAAGATCTGGGATCCAATTAAAGCCACATTCGCCTATTAAATCTTTGATTATGATAGAACCATTTTATTTCAAGAATTTCAAGAATGGTTTCACGTGATTCATTAACTCACTTTAAGCATCTCAATTCTTTTTCTATAGACATGTACGTATCTTCATAACTCATCCTGCTATCCTACTTGCAAGATACCTGCCAGCTGCTGATTTGAACTTAGTAAATCGGATAGAGTGGAAGCAGACTCTGTGATCCAAAATGTCTTCGATTTATTTGAAAAAAATCCATGATTTTTGTTGTTCAACATCATCTATATTACTAAGACATTTAACAGAAGCTGTCATAAAACCTTTTTATCGTGAACATTTGAAACCCCCAACTTAAATTAATCTAACTGAATACACCCCGGAAAAATATTTGGAATTGCATACAGCTATAAGTAATTTATTTGCTGATTTATATTTAACAGTTACGTTAACAAATTAGGTTACAACATTGTATTAAATTATTTGTTAAGTATTGAATGAATGAATAGTAAAATATCGCCCCGGCTGACCTACCGGTGAAGATAACGATAGCTGTACTCTTTAGGTTTAGTATATAGTATGTAAGGTATGTATTCGGTTCGAGATTGATAGCTTTGCCGAAATCGACATGAATTCTAGTCTGGATTCAGAAAAAGAATTTTCTGCACGGAGGTCAAACTCTTATGTTAGTGCTGTATTGCTTAAAACATTGATGTTCGAAATTAAATAATAATAAAAATTAATAGTAATCAGTTTTCAATTATATACTCGGTATAAATTCACAATTAAGTCGTCATACAACAGAAAATGACGGTATGTTGTTATAGTAAATATGTAAAGTAGGTAATCGAATATGTATGGAGCTTTTTAAGATTTGATTTAATGTGTCGAATGATTATTTGATAATATTATTTAAGAGTATTATTGAAAGTATGGGTGTTATCTATTTTCATCTCACGCCTGTCTGATTATAGCTTTATTTTATAGTGGATTTTTTGATAGTTGAGTTATAAAGTATCTGGTACAGCAGGAATTTTCATACAAACCTGACTAGCAACCACTTTTTTTCAAAAGTTATTTGTCCCTTTTGCACCTGCTGTTACTAATTCGAAGTTACAGCATTTATTCATTAAATAAAAGAGTGAACACTATGTTGAATTAAGGTTTATTTCTTATGTAAGTATTCGATTATATGCTGTTCTGTTATATATATGCAGTTTGGAAAAATAACTTTTCCCATTAGTCACTATTTCTTACCAAATCGTTAAAAGAACTTTTTACATACTTTCCTCGATGTTTGTGTTTTTCATTACATATTTATAGGTTTTCCGTTAGAAGTTGGTTTTCAGACTACAGAATGCATTTGAAGAAACAACTCAAAAATAACCTTCAAAATGTTCTATCAAATGTAATAAATATCCCAGAACTGCCGTAAGAATGAAAATGTAAAATTCTTCCTCATAAATAAAAAAATTCAATATGACGCTAAAATTACTAGAACGAACTCGAAAGGATTTTTTCTTGCTACGTCAACGCTATTTTGTTCTCGTAGTACTAAAGAATGCTGCAATAGCGGTCAAGGTTATAGCAAGGGTTTTCAATGCAAAATATACGCAGCTGTCAAGCCACGCGACCCCCTGCAATAAAAAAAATCTCCAGTTGATTTTTTAAATTTTCTCTTCGCGGTTTGTGAGGATCGCACGTGGTTCTTGACATTGTGATAGGAGTTTTGATGCGATTGCTCCGCTTCCTGCCAATCTTAGGTGGAGGCGCCGGGCCTGATGGCGCTCACGTGACGGCGCGACGTTCGTTCAATAGTTCACGTGACTGTTTACCATAACTTTAAATTCAACATAGCACGATTCCTTTTCGCGTCCTTTTATTGAGATAGTCATTTCTTTCTACACAATTTAGTATATTAGACGCTAATTTTGCCGCAAAGGATGATGCCAGAACCCGCTAACGTGTACATGCAATCAAAGGAATTTAGAATTGTTTAGATCCATTGTTAATGATATGGAAATCTAAGCTTAAACAGGTCACAATTAAATTGCTTTATTCGTATTTTAGAACTGAATGACGGTTTTATGTTAACATTTACAAAATTAATTTCTCCATCTGCAATGTTGCAGAGCGGTTAGTATTATATGCAATTACAGATAGTTTTATATGCCAAAAGCAATTATCCTAAATGTGAACTCTAATAACACAAAATAATTGCGTTATTTCAACTACTTTTTAAATTAATCAGGAAATATATTACATTAAAACATGCCAAAAACTACATAGATGGCCACTTTGGAGCACTTTCAAAAACAAGGGGTTTTTATCAAAAGAGTCTATTTTATAATGTCCAATGTTTATTTTGAAATTTTTTTCTAACAGTATTTTGCGGTATGAAATTATATCTCAATTAACTTTATTTTGAAATCCTCTTATATAATTATAGAGATAGAATTATAGAAGAAATAGTCGGTTTGAAATTGTATTCCAATCAAACCTATCTTTTTTAAATTCTTCAATAACCTAAGGTTAGTCAATAATATATTTATAATATTTTTAAAAAGATAGATAAAAACTTTACCACGCGTTATAATTAAAGATTGATAAAAAAAATGGAATACATATAATTACCTGCAATAAATTGATTATTGTAGAAAATGTAAAAAGCAAATAAAAAGTATTGGTATTCCTGAATTTGTTAAAAAATATAAAAGATAGAGAAAAATATCAATTTGTAAAATTTGTAATTCAGAAAAAAATAATATCTAAGTCACAGATTTCACATAGAAGAATTATATAAATATGTTAGGAAAACTTCTAAGTTCTAAGTATAGATATAATGTGCAAAAACGACTTGATTATGCAGGTAAATTAGGTTATTATGAGTTTTATAGGCCAAAAGAGAAAATTAAAGATCCATGTTATAATTTAAGAACAATCTTTAAAGAATAATAATTATAAGGAATTATGTAGAGCTAATGATGGATATAATCATGTTTTAAATATATAAATAGGTTTTCTTAATTTGTTATGTCAGAACCAGTTAAAGCAAAGAAAGAATACGAATTTGCAATACGTATGTCCAAGAGGTATTTAAAAAATATAATATTATTCATTATAGTACAGGTACTACAAATAAAACTAGAATTGTAGGAAGGTTTAATAGAAAAATTGGAAACAAAACAAAAAAGGTATCATACAATAAAAAGATATTAGATAAACCAACAAAATGAATATTAAAAAATTATTAAACAATATAATAATACATATCATAGTACTATAAAGATGAAACCATCTCAAGTTAATAAAAATAATGAAGAAATATACAGTGTATAATTAATATAACTGCAAACCTCGTAATGGGGGATAGCTGTAATAATTTAGAACATATCTTCCTTATCAACATGTGGTCGCTTTCTGCTAGTTTTCGAGAAAACTGCATTTTAAATTTCAAGTGCGCCCTTTGTCCTCACATTTCATTAAAAGTACTAAACAAGCAAAAGGTCTTCTGAAGGTTCTGTTTTATAAGTTTTCTTGATGTGTATCAAGCCTTCTTAATCAGCATATGGTATCAGCAACTAATAGAAGTATTTGCTGACAAATTTCTTTGACGTTAATATGCTATCTGAAAAGTCACTTTTGTGGAATTTGAATAACTTGTTTAATGGGTGATGGCTTGTAGCAATTATTATTATTATTATTAGGTAAAAGCTAAAAGGTAAATAGCTTAATATTTCTTGATGACATATCGTTTTTATTGCTGTAATTACATTAGCAATCTCTGTTGCAATGTTTATGTACGTGAATTTTTTACATTCTCCGTATTTTCTTACAGTTATCTGATTAATTTGAACAGGAGCGGTACCTAGTTCACTTTTCGCGCTTTGTTACAATAAATGTAAAGTGTTCCTGTTTGAAAAACCAATCACAAACTAGCCTTATCTAAAGTTAGATCTGTTATAAATTATCTTTGATCTGGTGAGATGTATTGTTAACCACGACATTAATGTCATTATTGCAGGCTTTAGAAATTAATGGAAATAGATCCATGTTCAACTTTGCATCTTTTAACTAAATATAATATTTATTAAAGATAATGAATCTAAAGTAGAGTTAGGAAGTTTTTGTTGGTAGTAACGTATCTAGTTGCTAACCTTTTGACTCACGGATATGTTCGCAAAAAACTGTTTTACAACAGTATGTCTTTCCTAGCTTTATAGCTTCAAAAATTAAAACTTTCTAGTTTTATCAAACCATAAAATAATATCTGACTTGATATTTGACCTTTAAAGTCTAGGTATTTAATTAAAAAATGCGTAGGTATTACAGAGATTCTAGTGTTTAATTAAATCTTTAGATAGAGCTAATAATGTTATATCGTAGAATGTCAGAAGCTATAGATTTTAACAAAGAGTAGAAATTACGAAATCAAATAAATGCTTGCGAATCTTTACTTTGGTAAATTGCTATCTATTGAAATTGATCAATACATATTTGCTGGAAATTAATTTTATTATTTAGTTTATAATTCAGTAAACTCTTAAAAGGCGCAAGATAGTGCAATTAAAGTAAAATTCTCGTAAGTAATAAAACTTTTTTCTTTTGTTGTTTAAGTTATGTAACAAAAGCAGAAATAAGTACAAAATGCTAGAGTTTTAAAACGTAGGATAGGAACCACTAAGTTATTGTCGTTAAACATGAATAACCAAAATGGTTCTTAAGAGTCGTTAAGTGATCGAACTTAGTTAGCGGCGGTTGTCAAGCATCTGATGAATGTTACTTGTTAAATGTGAACTTAAAGTGAAGTGGGTCGCCGCACGGTAAAGAGTCCAACTCTTACTCAGGAATCCCGGGTTCAATCCCCGAAACCGGCGAGAAGATTTTTCTCGTCGATAAAGCTTCAGTACACTTCGCCGTACTGTCAGACGAGCACGTTAAGCAGTCGGTTTCGACAATCACATAAACATCTTTCTGTGGTTGTCGTTAAAAATAGCACCGCCATATACCACGCACAAATATGTACGAGTATTTACTTCAATGGTTTGGCAACGTTAATTATAATTAATATTTATACAATACAAATACAACTAATCTTAAGTAACACGAATTAATATAAATGAGTAATAAAATTTAAAATAAATAGAGTAAATAGCATAGGATAGTTTTTGTAATTTATTGTAAATGCTTGTCAGTTTAGGACATGTGTGAGCCCTATCTAGAGGAATATACTTTTCTCATTAGCATCATCCCCTTCATCAGAACCTTCTTGGCAGATCGTTTCTCATTAACACATTACACCGTTGTGTAAAAGGACTTTATAATTAGATCATATTTTGGCATCTTTCAAAGGTACTTGCTTTTCTTGTATTCTGATATATTTAAACTATCTTTTCCATAAATTCTAGTTGCATCATCTTACTGGTTCATTACAGAATTTCAATTATCCGTGGACGAATAAACTGTGCGTACCATTACTTTATTTTTCTGAATCAAGTGGACAAATTAATAAATCAAGCTGCAAAGCATTCATGTCATGTAACAGTAATGATAATAAATGTATTTAGTCAACTTTGTCCGAAGGTATCTCAAAAAAGCCGCCCAGAAAAAAATTGAAATTTTAATATTACTATTAGGATCAAGATAAATCGGGAATATATAAAATATCATGTAATAACTGTAATCAAGTATATATAGGGCAAACTAAGAGATGAACTAAGATACGGTACAAAGAGCATTTAGCTCATTTAAAATTTAAAAGACATGACAAGTCTAGCGTTGCTCTACGTATGTTTGAACAAAATCATAAGGTAAAAGGCGTAGAATTAATTAGAAATGTAAACCACTTAACTGAACTTAATTGGTCTGAAAGCTTAGAAATTATTAAGAATATTAAATGAACTCTGATTTATGTCCTATTAATTCCAGTCTTTTAGAATTGCTAAAGTAAGTAATCAGTCAAGCTTGACGGTTAGTCAAACTTGACCGATTACAGGCAAACCGCGAAGTTCTGGAGGTATATAAGGTTAGAGTTTTTAGATTCTAGTTTAGTTTTTCAGTGATTGCTGAAAATGGCAGCCTAGATGTTGAAACACGTGTCCAGAGTGATTAAAAGTGTGTGTGGTAAGGATGAAGTACCGTTTTAATTAGTTTACGCCACAGTTTAAGTTTTTTCTTCTCTAATTTATATTAGTTTCCGTTGTAAAAATCAGTCTAAAAATTTTTTGTCAATAATTTCCTTTTATAATACGTTAAGATAAAATGCAACATCAGGTTAAGCACTAATACTTCTAGGTTGTGCCATAAATTTTGAGATAAAATTCAGAAACCTAATATTTTCGTCTATTCGAATTGTAATATAATTCGTTTTTGTTCAAGTGATTCTTTTGCCTTCTGCGACCAGATGTTGTAAAAAATAATTGATGTCGGGAAATTATTAATACTATATTATACAGTGCAGTTTATTATAAGTCTTTTATACAGTGAGGTCGAAAAGTAAGAAACAAATTCAATATTTAAAAAACGCTCAATACTTAAAGAACTCTCGAACCCGCCGATTTTGTTCTTTTGCGCTTATTTTAAAGATATCTTTTGTTATAAAGGGTGTATTTTGTTATAAAATCTATGCTAACATCAACCTTGATTTTTTAAATAGTAACCACCCAATTTTTTGGCAATTTCAAATTTCTTGTAAAATTCTAAACATTTTTTGTGTATTATACCCTATACTTAAAATCAATTTTTTTGAGTTATTACAATATTCTTGGGTAAAATTAAAACCACGACTAAAAATAACAGAAAAATCTAAATAAAAAGATTTTTTTTAGTAATTTAATTACTGTAGGTTATAACCCAATAAACATTTTTATTTATATAATAAACCGCAAACTTATGATCCTCAAAATTAATGCTATTAAGTTTGTTGTTACTATTGTATAAATACAATGTTTATTGGGAACCTTTTATAATCATTATATATTTACAGGTACATTTTTAAAACATACAAAGGTGGAGTTTTTTGAAAAGTTTTTTTACATTAATACCTCCCAAAGCTATCTTCTTCGTTACGCCCTGGATGGTTGTGTGCAGAAAAACGTGACATGTCAGTAATATTTCTAAATGTACTGAATGATAATAGTATATTAAAGAACAAGTTTTATAAGGGTTGATTTGGCGCACGAATCCCAAGTTATAAAACGAGCCGCAGGCGAGTTTTTCTATGGGATGAGTGCGCCAATGCCCTTATAAAACGAGTATTTTATGCTATTTTTTTCTAATTGGAGCCCCCTTTTTTCTTATTTTAATACAAAACAAATTTGGTCGTCTAGAGAATTTTGTGTTAGTTGGTAACAGTTGGTAACACTCGACGCCCACTTGAGTTTTTGAATCATTTGTCATCATCCGTCACTTCAAATAAATTAGTTATTACTTTTGTTACTTTATTAGTGTTACAAATAAATAAAATATGAGCGAAGACAACTTAATTTGCACTCCGCCCGAAATTCGCGAAATTGCCGAAGCAACAACGCAAAATTTGTTGCCTGACAAATCAGAAGCGGCATACAAAAAATAATTTGCCAAATTTGAAGACTGGCGAAAAGAAAATAATATTCAAACTGTCTCAGAAAATGTTGTGTTGGCATACTTTGAGTCCCAGCGGCAAAAATATAAACCTTCCACTTGATCAATTTCTTGACATTTTTGAATTTGGATGCTTCATATTGCTTGAAACGGCTACAATATTGGGTGTCATCGGCACTTGTTCCTTTTAAATAGCAGAATTTGTATTTCGAGTAGCTACTAGAAAAGAAAATAAAGAAGCAAAGATGATTAAATCGATGATACGTGTCTTGTTTATAGTACCATAAAATTACAAACATGAATTGGACTTACTGATTTGTCCAAGCAGATTTGATGTAGGTACGAGACATGTTTATGTTACTAATTAAGAATATCCAAAACCTAACCTTCTTTCCAAGTAAAAATAGACCATAACTTCAAGTGAAATTTCATGTAAGTAACAATCAACAAACAGCGAACCAATTCAACGATATTAATTAAAAGTTTATCGGAGGTTGACAATTTTGACAGATACTTGCAGTTTGAAGTTGTCACATTCCACGCATTACCCATCCAACCCTTAAAAACTAAATAACCCTATAGTTCATTAAAGTACAGTGTACTTTTATAGATAGCCATAAACGACTCCTACTGATAGACGTTAATAAACGTATTACAAACGCAAATTAGAAAAAATTTAGTGATGAAACAAATTATAGCTTATCTAGAAATTTATGAAAATGACTTTCAGCCAGGGTATGTTTGATTTAAATCGCGATTTTTTAATAGTTTTTTATTATTACAGAATTTCTCACATGGCAGTAGTCGGTTTAGAATTTGCTGACACACGGCTATACGTGAATAATACTATAGAATTAAGAATTTGCTAGTTGTTTCTTAGTAGGTAACAAACTTAAGGTAAACTAAGTGCTAGCGTTATTTTTATTTTATCCATTTACTAGAACAAATTGTTTTCCAGGAGAAACTTACTCACTGCAGTGTAGGTAAAGTCTTGTTTTTAGTTTTATCAACCCTTCCATCGTTCTAAACTTTTAAGTTTGCTCTTTTGAAACTTGTATTTTTAGTTAATAGTGTACTTTTAGGAAAAGTCATCTTCATGCCATGTCTATACTTTCGACTTTGATATCCCTCGGACTCTAGTTTAAGATGTAACCAAACTTAGGCATCTCTTACATTTGTTGTTAAAGTAAAAATAATCGTACATTTTCATATTGTTTCCTGTCACATTTACTTTACACTCTACAAGTTTGAAATACCGGCTGCTCATTCTAACATGGTCTCTTTACGATCGAGTTATTGTGGGGGTTTCATAATGTAAAAGCGTGACAGTTGTCAATAAATTTCTCCAAAATCTAGTTATTAATTTAGCGAACATAGCTCATCTAATAATGTTTCCCAAAATTGCAATCAATGTGGAATTATTATCGAAAATTTTGCTATTAAATGTATCCCTGTATACACGCAACGGAAAAGGTCATCTTTAAATCCTGTTAGTTTATTATCCTTGAACGGTGGCTCGATGCGAGAATTATTGCGGAAAACTTGTTTGGATATTTATGAAGTACCGAAAACCACTAAATAAAGTTACTGCAACAGTTGGAACGAGATGTTAAATGTTTGTACTTTTTGGATTAACTAGTTTACCAGTTTAACTTTTAAAAATGTCTTTTTATTTCTTAGCTGTGGACATCAATAAAAGTAGATTAGCAAAATATTTACAACCAAAATAAAAATTTGAAAAATTAAGGACTATTTACAGATCTTTCAATTACTTATTGTCAGCCCCTAACCAAATTGATATAATTTAGAGAAAATATTTTACAAAGATCAACTACAATCAACTTTATCCTACTAAGAATTTGCAATAAAATATGTTTTCAGAAGCTACAGCGCTTCTGTTAAGATTTAATCGATTGTTGTTGAAACAATTTCTAGCTGATAGGTATGTCTTTCGAGTGGTACAAATTTTGTGTTCATTCCAAGAACGGATGACGTGTCTCAAACATGATTCTACTGAAACAATAAGCATAGAAAATAGCCCGTAAAAGGTGAAGGTGACCTCTTTAATCCTTCTGCTACTCTACCGATCGACTCATCAATTGTACGCTGCAGGAGCTATAACTTCTTTAACATTTCTCTAGGCTACACTTAGAATTGTAGGGATGACGGTAAAATTTTTAAAAACTGAACTTTTATGTACGAAAATACGAATATTTTCATGAATCTAGCATCAGTCAATTGTCCACGTTGGTCCACTAAAGAATTAATTTAAAGAACTATTTAATTCTTTAGGACCGACTTTCCAATGTCTTGTTTAAATAAAGCATATTGCTTTTCTATATATTTTCTGAATTTGTTTGGTAATTTAATTGCGTGCTCTAAAGCAAGTTAGCACCCACAAGTGCTAATTTTAATGAACCCTATGTCAACTGCCTGCCATGCCTTTACTCGCATTGATCTTCTAGAAATTTCGATTTACTTACCGAATGTTAATACCTCAAGGCTGTAATTTCAGATAAGTAATTTCATGGCATTCATAATTCAGTGACATCATATCTGGAATTACAATTTTTTATCACGAGTTATCGGTTACAACTATTGGCAACCGGTTATGATACGAGGGTAGTTTGATAAGTCAGTGACTTTTTGAATAAAATATATTTATTTCGGCAAATAGGCGTTTTATTTCTCAACATAGTCTTCTTTTAGCTCGATTTTTGCTATGGTGACTACACACGTGTGCACCCGTGCATTGTCTTGATGGAACACCACTTTTTTCTTTGCCAAATGCTCTCGTTTCTGCTTCAAATCAATATCGAATCTGTCCAAAAGCGCTGAATAATATTCGCCGGTGATCGTTTTATCCTTTTCAAGGTAATCGATGTAAATGACACCGAGTGCATCCCAAAAAACTGTGGCCATGACCTTGTTGGCCGACAGACCCACCTTGGCCTTTTTTGGAGCACGTTCACCCGGAGAAACCCACTGTCTTAATTGTTCCTTGGTCTCTGGTGTAGTGTGATGGATCCATGTTTCGTCTACGGTAACGAAACGCCGCAAATACTCGTTCGGATTGCGGCTGAACATCGCCAAACACTCCTTTGAAGTGGTCAAACGGTTGCGCTTATGGTCGAGTGTGAGCAATCGCGGCACCCATCGCGCGGATAGCTTTTTCATGTCCAGATATTCATGTAAAATGTGTACCCGCTCAGTTGAGATGCCTACAGCCTCAGCCACCTTACGCACTTTCATTCTCCGATCGTCCAATATCATTCCATGGATTTTATCGACGATTTCTGGCTTGACGACCTCTTTTGGGCGACCTGAACGTTCGGCGTCACTTGTGCTGGTACGACCACAACGGAACTCAGTAAACCACTTCTTAATCATTGAAATTGATGGTGCAGAGTCCCCATAGTATTTATCAAGCCTTTCCTTGGTTTCGGTGATGGTTTTTTACGCAAAAACTAATGCTTAATCAGCACACGAAATTCACTTTTTTCCATTTTCGTTAAAATTCACGAGGTTGTTTGCTTTCAATGGCTGTCAAACACAAACTAAATGGCACAGCCTTCTCAAAAATTTGCAGTAGTCTATTCATAGATGGCAGTTGACGGGAGCAGTGTTTAGAGTCACTGCATCTAGTTACCTAGACCAGTTGGTCGACCAGAGTACCGCAAACCGCCGCCATATTGGGGTAAACGAAGCACGAAATTGTTCATTATTTGTTCTGTATTGAATATAATCAAATCCACATTTACTTTAAAAGGTTTTTCTTATTCTGAAAGATCAAACCTCTAATATGTCAAACACGTAAAACGTGGTTTTAATTTGCCCATTATTAAAAATCACCCTTCTCTGCCCCAATATGGCGGCGGTTTGCGTTACTCTGATCGACCAGCAGGACCTAGGTGACTAGATGCAGTGACTCTAACAGTGTTGCATTTAAAGTTACTGCGCGGGAAATTCAAAAAGTCACTGACTTATCAAACCACCCTCGTAATAGATCCGAGTATTTCAACAAAGTGATCCTTTGACCTGTTTGTGCCACTTACACATGGTTGATAACGTATGTCGAAAATTAAGACAGACAATGTTATAACCGTTTATCCTAACTGAATAAACATTTTTCATTACTTATTGTAACCCCTGGTTATACCGTGATATCAAAAATTATCTTGGTCAAGGGTGGTTATGGAATATAAAACGGTTGTCTTAGTTTGACTTAATAATAATGATAATTGACTAATAAAGATGCAAAAACTCAAACTAAGACAACCGTTTTATATTCCATAACCACCCTTGACCAAGATGATTTTTGATATCACGGTATAAAGGGTACATAAAAGTATTAATAAGTAAATATTCCCAGTTATTATTATATCATCATTTTACAAAATTTATAGTAACCGTTACCAAAGTATATATTAACAAATTTATATAGGGCTTGCCATTACCACATTATAAAACCATATGAAACCATAAAACAATAGTAATTAGTATTCATTTACATGCGAGCAATTGCATACTAGATTATCCACTGTGCTTTATTTCTGTAACGATAAGACGGTCCTGGTTAGGTTAGTTGTCAATGAAAGTTTAGATTGTTTAAAAGTTTTGAGCTAAAATGGCTTGGTGGTGAACTTATTGAACATGGAGATCTACATTATAATAGTGTGTCAATAAAAATATCTTAATCTGAATAAATATTTCGCATTTCTAATTTTGAGATTGCAAAAGATCATATAATATGTATTTTGCACCTCGAAAATGTGAATACAACTTCAAATTTTGAAGTACACGGTCATGCTCTTTGGTCATTGATACTTATGATGTTTTCGGGATTATCTTTAAAATGTCAAATTTGGTATTTGAGACTAGCACAAGAGGTAGTTGCTCAAATGGGCATGGGTGACCCCATTGTCTCATGGATAGAATCTTACTTATCCTCTAGAAAGCAAAGAGTTGTATTAAATAATACATACTCTAACTGGATAAATGTAACTTCTGGGGTGCCTCAGGGATCGCATTTGGGGCCTATACTTTTTTTGCTTTATATAAATGATATAAAGAATGCCATTAAAAACAGTTTATTCCTTCTTTATGCTGACGACTTAAAAGTCTTTAAATATAATACCTTATCGGATAATGACCCCCAGCTTCAAGAGGACCTAGATTCCTTATCTACATGGTGCCTTCACAACGACTTAGAATTAAATATAGGAAAATGCAAATGCGTTAGGTTTTCTCGTAAACTTCAACCAGGCAACTGTTCTTACATACTGTGTAATATAGTTTTAGAAAATGTAACATACATCAAAGACTTGGGCGTAATCATTGATCAGCAACTTCACTTTGGCCTTCATATTAATCAATTAATTAATAAAGCGAACAAATTCGCGGGCTTTATCATTCGCCAGTGTAAAGATTTTGAAAATTTTAGAACACTACACATTCTGTATGTATCTCAAGTACGCCCATTATTAGAATATTGCTCACAGATTTGGTGTCCTTACACTTCTTCTTATATTTTACGAATTGAATCGGTACAAAAGAAATTTGTTAAATATTTATGTTTCAGATAAAACATCTGTTATGAAAGTGATAATTACAACAATATTCTATTATATATGGGACTACCTTCTCTACAGACAAGACGCACTTTCTTTGATTTATGTTTTTTATTTAAAGTATTAAATGCCCTAATTAATAGTCCTGAAATTTTAAACAGTTTCTCTTTTCGTATCAGAGGCGCCGTTATGAGATCTTCGCCACTTTTTGAAATTCCATATCATAGAACCGTTTATGGACTGTGTTCTTCACATACCCGAATAGCAAATTTAGCTAATAACTACAACCATCAAATCGACTTTTTTGGGGTATCGCTTAATATGTTTAAGAATAAAGCCAGAACTGCATTATCTATGTAATAGTTAATTGAACTAGATATTTACATATTTCTTTATTTGAATAGTGAATTGTGTTTTTATATTTATTATTAACATTTACATTTTACTAGTTTTATTTACAGTATGTCATTTTCATGTTATTAATTGTATTTTTATTGTTATCTATTGTTCTATATTTTATTGCATATTCTATTGTATTTGAAATGGTTGATCCGTAAATAAACATTATTATTATTATTAAATATCTTATTGTTCAATCCAATTATGACATGTTGCTTTTGTAATTTTATTAGTATTCATTTTATATAGTAATGTTAGCAGAAAAATTCTGAAGTAATTTAGAATTGACTCAAAGCTTTTTCTAGATTTATTTGAGTATCATTAGAAGTTACAAATTTGACTGGTGGCGCCGCTTACATTTTAAATAGGTGTTGAATTAAACCGTGTATTTAGTTCTACAACAAAAATCATGCAATAAGAAACCTTATTGATATAAATATCTAGAAATCAAGATCCCAAAAAAGAAACGTCATATACATTTTAAATTCGATAAAAAGATTATCTAGTTTGGGTAATCCTAAAAATAATATTACCAATACGGAATTACCATGCAACTAGCATCAATAATAATAATTTTCATCCATTTTGCTGAAAAAGTGTTGGAGTACAAGGTGACTGGTTCGTAATGGCATCCAGCACCAACAAACTATTTTTAGCTATTTCATGACGAATATGAAATCACTTAAGGTTGTGTCTAAAAGTTTCTTGAGCGAATGCACCAATAAAAACTGCTAGTTTATATGTAACATAGCCTTTTTCTTTGAATATACAAAAACAAGACAAGTTCACAGTACAACGTAAATGTATCAACTGTACATGAGGAAACAAAATCAACTTTATTTTATTTAATCGCTTTCATATCATAAACCTCATATCTTCAGAGAAACAAGAAACATTTTAGGGAACCCGCCAGAGTAGGAGCGGTCTTTTCTCGCTACTTTTCCGATTCATCATTTACGGATTGGAACTATCTCGCTGTTCCAGAAAATATTATAGATTGTGTGTACGTAGTTTCTTCAACTCCGTATTTTCAGTACTATGTTTGTGGTATGGTTTTGTATTTTAGTTTGTGATATGTTTAAGGCTAACTTAATTTTTTTATTGGTAATAGGGTTATAATTAAGTCATTAGAAAGGAAAAAAGAAAATATTATACGTCTTTGAAGAACAATTGAAAGTGGAAAAATTGGATGTGCTTAAATTTCAATATAGTAAACAAACTGTGAATCAAGTTGGCTTTGGAAAAAATACTATTTAATTTAGAAAAATTAGTAATACATTAAAATAAGGATTTAGAAAAGAGGAAATTAGTAGGAAGTGGGAAATATGGCATGTAAATCAAGATTTGTTCTCATAGTCCTATATCAAATTTCAGACTTGTAGCATGAAGACTATTCCAACAATTACCATAAAAAGAAAAATAATGTTTTAATTCTTTGTTTGTACCTATAGTGAATCGTAAGTTCTTCTTACATTTAAAAGTTGATTTGAGAGTCTCTTAGCTTGCCACTGCTTCTCCTAACCTTAAGTAGTTTAATAGACAACTTTGTTCAACGTAGGTACTTACTGCCATTGAGTGTTTAGAAAAATACACCCTTTAATCGTGTTAAATAGGACTCCTATTACCACTTAAATAATAATTCAAGTTACCCTTTAAAATTAATGACTATAAACAGTTAAAAAGAATACATATTACCTATAGACAAAGCAATTATTTAACATTTCATATTTTGTAATATTTCATATTAATCTGAATAAGAATATCCTAGGCATGCCTAAGAGGCTATTGTCCTTGTTTCGACAGCTAAGCTGTCATTATCAAAGGTAATAAATGACAGCTTAGCTGTCGAAACAATATTGTCAGGTTATAATTTAATAAAAACTGTGAAACTTTTTATTAGTCTTTATTTATTTCATGATTATGGAGTTCCACAAAGTAAGGCTGGAAACTATAACGTTGTAATTCACAACCCATTATTTGTTTGATGGTCACTGTTTAAAACCAAGCTTCTCCGTTGTTTGGTTGTCACTGGTTTTCCCTTTCTTTCGGTTTATCGTGAAGTCGCTCCTGCGCGTTTGAGCTCCCTGCTCAATAGTAGAGTGAAGTAACAAAATGGCTGGTTTTTGGTACTAGAAGTTGAATGGGCGAGATATATTAGAAATTGGTTTTAAATATTAATTCGCTTTAGCGGAATAAATCTCACATTCAACAGAACGATCGCTTGATTATTTATATGCGATCAATCGTCAAATTGGACGGATTACGTTCTGGTGCTAACCATTTTAGGTAACTTCTGTTCGTTAAAACCTCGTTGCGCTAAAAATCTTACAAATGTCTTTTTATTTTTAGGTAATATTTCCCTAGTAGTCACCTTGAGGGAATTGTTTTGTAAAAGACCTTTCAGTTTATAGAAAGGTAAAACTCTTCAAATATTTAAAATTAATACAATATACAGGGTGATTTTTTTGTAGGTCTTTTTTCTTTCTTTCGGGTTTTGTTGTTCGTTGTCGTATTTGTGTTCCTGCTCCCTGATCGTGGGTTTCATTTAGAAGGTCCTTCCCCTTTGGGTCCGTACCTACATCTATACAGGTATCGGGACGGAATTAAACGACAAACATCGAAGGGTGAAGTAATAACCCCTAAGCAGGGTTTTAAACATACATCCGTGGATCTTCGAATGGTGGGACGTTTGTGAAAATTTGTATGTATTATATGTCTGTGTTTTAGTTATATATATCTATATTTATTTAATGTATTTACAATTTCGTCACGCATGTTAATTTTAAGAAACGAGATCTCGACTAGTGGAATTGTAGGGTAGATTTAAGTACAACCAACTGTGATACAGATCACCATTCAAAAATAGTTTATTAAAATCTGCCAATAGTTTAAATAAAGCCCTACTTAGAAAGTTTACATTTCACTACGTGTGTTTTATTTATTTATTATTCATTTGTTTGTGTGATTTTAATATTGCTTTTCAGTTCATCATTTGTAAGTATACATGTACGGTACGGCCAAAATTGTGGAAGTTGCCCATATTTTGGTAGAAGATCTATTTCTTCGTTTGCCTGATAAGCTTGAAGCTTTAGTAATAAGCATTGTTTTTAAACGAAGTGGCGCTTGTTTTTTTTATCTTTTATATCTTGTATTACCCCGCCCCTCTCCGACTTATTGGGGGCTAGCTGGCAAAACTAAAGCAGTGTTATTTGGATCAAGCTGATACTTCCAGCACAGCTACATTTTGGTAGGTTAAGTATTTCTTTATATAAAAATAGCCTTTGTGTTTCTGTAGGTTATAAAACAATAAACAAAAAAAATTTAATTCTTGGAAAATAATTATAATTGATAATAATTGATTCAGTAGTTGCATTGTAAATAAACATTATTGTTCCTAATAAAGTGACTATATATCAAACAGTTCCAGCTGACTTGTGATGTATTGTTGGTAGTTTTCTTAATAGTTTTCTTATGTATTGTCTTAATTAAGTGTGTTAGATCCCGCAGTCAGTTAGCGCTAAGACGATAAGTTTAAATTAATATTTAACTTTAAAATAAAAATAATTTTAAAACTACAAAACTTCAAGTAGGTAGGTGCAGTAGCCTTAGTTACTATTACTATGGAGACGGCGCGGCGTAAACAACGGTAGCCATTTTTTTAGCTCTAAACATACTTGAACAGCGGGATCGGACAACTCGCCGCCGTCAACTCGCCGCCGTCATCTCGTCGCGGGGACAACTCGCTGCCGTCAACTCGCCGCCGTCGTCTCGTCGCCGTCATCTCGTCGCGGGGACGACTCGCCGCCGGTCGACTAACAGTTATGCACATTTCGTATCTTATTGTAACACCAGAGAGGAATAGTTGAAGTCAACAAAAACTATAATTTCAGAAAATCCAATTAAGTCCTTAAATAAAATGGTTTTGTAATGGCTTTTTGGTCACTAATGATCTTTTAGGGATTAAACACAGGGATTTAGGGATTAAGCTTTTAGGGGTTAAAAACCGGTATAATAGAAGTACTATTACATATTATACTAATGTCTTTTAAATAATAACAAGTTAATGAGCTAGGAAACTTTCCAAAAGGAAAATTGATATATAAACAGTTAATTTAGGTGTCAGAAGTTTAGTTTTAGCAGATTATTCGCAGAGAAAGCATTGAGCTATGGAAGCAACAAATGTAAAATCGCAGCGTAACAAAACTAAGTTCGTGAGTGAAGGTTTCATGTATGTGTTTGACAAAGTTTCGAAAGATGGTTCTACGGAATTCTGGCGGTGCAATCGAAGAGGACAGTGCAAAGGCAGAATTTATGTTCGGGAAGGAAATGTGCTTCGTCTGTTTAATGGCCCCTCTCATGAGGCAAATGCAGCTAGAATCGAAGCTGATAAGATTGTCAGTGGTATCAATCGACGAGCTGCGTCGACTTTAGAAAGCACGTCACAAGTGATCAGTTCTTGCACTGAAAATTTGACACTCGCTTGCCAAGGTGCTTTTCCTAAGGTAGATGCTCTGAAGAGAATTGTGCGAAGAAAATGCAACGAAGTTATCTCCGCTCCGCCCAATCCAAGCGATTTAACAACGCTAATAATCCCGGACGCATACAAAATAATTAAAATGGCCGGAGGGGTTGAAGAGACTTTTCTACTATTTGATAGTGACCCAGAGTCCCATAGAATTTTAATTTTTGGCAAGGAACGAAATCTCCACACTTTTGAAGATTGCGATACCTTATTCGTGGATGGCGCATTCAAAATATCGCCTCCGTTATTTTGCCAAGTGTTTGTTATACTTACTTGTTAAGAAGCATGGAGGAGTGCATCCAATGTTTTATGCATTACTGCCTAACAAGCAACGTACTACATATGAAAAGCTATTTCGTGCAATTAAGAATCTACAACCCGAACTGGAACCTACTTCAGTTTCATGCGATTTTGAGTCGGCTATTTTTAAAAGTATTTCAGAAGTGTTTCCAAACGCACAGATACAAGGATGCTTTTTCCACTTGGCGCATAATATGAAAAAACATCTGTGCTCGTTGGGTCTGATTAACAATTACAACACAAATGCAGAATTTGCCTTATTTGCTCAAATGATAACTGCGTTAGTATTTGTACCAGTTCAAGACATCGATGAAGCACTTGATGCCCTTGGAGATGTTATTCCAGAACATCTACTTCCACTTTTAGATTGGTTAGAAGATAATTACGTTGGACGTCCTAACAGACCCGGTCAAGGACGTCGTCGTCCATTATTTGCACCAGAAACATGGAACGTCTACAATAGAACCATAAATGCCCAAAACTGAACCAACAATTTCGCTGAAGCCGCCCATCTTCGACTACAAGTTAAACTGGGTATGAATCATCCGACCATTTGGAAGTTCATAGATGCTCTAAAAAGAATACGAAGATTTAGATGCACGAGATTTATTTTACGAACAATTGATTGCTGGACATAATCCACCACAAAAATTGAAACGCTACAGAGACACAGATGGAAGAATTTTATTCATTGTGAATAACTACGACCGTCGAGATATCATCGAGTATTTGAGGGGGATCGCTCATAATTTTGAAATGGAACAATAATTTACAGCTGTTAAATAACGTATAAGTGTGTGTGTGTGTGTGTGTGTGTGTGTAAATAGACCAATAATACTTAATTTTAAAAAAATATTAACAAAAGAAAAACACAAAAAAAAACAAAAAACTATCTAACCTCTACACTAGATTCTGAACTAACATGTGTATATAGTATATTCTACTAACTCTTGACAAGACTATAACATAGCCGCTTTAAATGTATAACTTAAGACGATTTGATATTCAAGTAATCGCTTTTAGTTGCACTATAAGGCGACTTGTTGATTTCATCTGTTGATGTACGCGATGTGTATGGCGCCTATTTCTTCAACGGGAATTGTCTCCGCGGCGAGTCGACGGCAGCGAGTTGTCCCGGCGGCGAGTTGTCCCCGCGGTGAGATGACGGCGACGAGATGACGGCGGCGAGCTGACGGCGGCGAGTTGTCCTAGACCGCTTGAACAGACTCTAAAAAGTTTTACAGCCCTAAAGCTCTAATCGAGCAACTTACTCTCTAAAAACAGGTCCATTAATTGGTCAAAATCACCGGACAGAACATAAAGTTCTTTATCTAATTTGTATTATTCGAAATACAAACGAAAAACAACTAATTTATTACATTAAAGAACGTTTGGTTGTTAACTAGTTGCTTGAAAAATGGGAAACAAGCATATAAATACACAAAAGCATAAGTAGCGAAGTACTTGAGAAAGATGTCGCTGCCTGCAGAGTATCACTCTAATAGTAACTAAATTAAATCAATTAAAAAGTCGCAAAGTTCTGAACTTTCCGTACACGTAATCCTGTAAAGCTCTTTTCTCTCACCGCATAATTTAGTCGAAATGTTTTCTTAGAATCTTTTTACATTATATTTCAAAAACCATTATTATGTTTATATTACACTACGAGCTAATTAAATTGAAAAGAAACCGACATGATAACCAACAACACCTATTACAATGTAAATACATCATGGAAGTATCCTATGGCACCTGTTTCGCTATTAACACATCATTATTGTAAGAATAAATATACGTTTTCATTTTTATTGTTAAGTCCGGTCTTTCCATCTTCCAATTTTATCTAATGAATAATTGTCATGGTTACAGGTGTTTCTACATCTACAATCTATAACGGAAACTTCCTGACCGCCTAGCTAGCGGTGTTAGTAGGAGTTTCGATATATTTAAATTTATGAACCAAAATATCAATCTGAAAACGGCAAACGTCTGCTACAAAATAACAGCCGCCGATTTAATTCAACATAAGCAAAAATGGAAATAAAAAACAGGTTACAAAACAAACAGAAAAAGATTTATTTACCCAATAACAAACCAGTGATGAACAGCAAAATCAGGAAATAAAAAGTGCAATCAATTCAATACCTTATGCCAAAGCATCAAGTTAAAATTATTAATTAAAATTATAATAGTTACACATACAAAATCAATACAAATATTAACTAATATCCTCCTTCAATAAAAAAAACAATAAAAGCAATAATAATTAATTATGAAATAAATAAAGATTATTAAAAGTTTCACAGTTTTATTAAAATATACCTGACAATATTGTTTCGACAGCTATGCTGTCATTATCAAAGGTAATATAATTATAAACAAACACGTCGCTAAGGTAGATACAAAATAGGTAACTAGATAAAATAATAATAATAATATTATTTTATTTAATGAATGAACAACTTGAGCTCAGTAATTCTCCGTTACTGGAAGTATTAGATGTTTAATTATGATTTTTATTATTAATTTTTATTATTATTATTATTTTATCTAGTTACCTATTTTGTATCTACCTTAGCGACGTGTTTGTTTATAATTATATTACCTTTGATAATGACAGCATAGCTGTCGAAACAATATTGTCAGGTATATTTTAATAAAACTGTGAAACTTTTAATAATCTTTATTTATTTCATGATTATGGAGTTCCACAAAATAAGGCTGGAAACAATAAACAAAAATAATTAATTAGTTTTTAAATTTTTAAAATCAATCGTCTAAATCATTCAAACAATTAAATCGAAATCAAGTCAATCAGATTTTTATAAGAATAATTAAACAGTTCTTAAATTACTAAAAGCAATCAGTCCTAGCAATAAAACCTATTTTAAAGCTAAACATAAAGATATCCAAAAATCTCAGGTATTTACGATTTCTGCAGAAAAAGTAGCATTTATTTAAATTAAATCTTGCATACTGTTTAGATGCTGTTATAAAAAAGAACTACATGCAATAACACACTTTGTATATTGAACACAATTCCTAAAAGTTAATAATAATTGTAAAATGGTTTATTACCCAACAGCATAAGCCAATTACAGGGAATACAATAGAAAGATCAATTGCATGCGTAAGTAAGTATACATATTACCACATCATATTTAATACAACAATTTTAATGAATTACACAAAAAATAAATAAATATAGTATCTATATAGTTTAAAGTTGAATAAAATAAACACTTGAAAATATTCTAACACCTAACAGTAATTAGAGGCTACCTCCACAAAAGTTTTCAACATTTATGTCAGTACTATTACTTACAATATTGTAATGCCTACATATTGCGTTTACAGGTGACTTCAAGCTTAGATTGATTCAAGATCAAGCTACCAGTCGCTAAATAAAATGTAACATTTCTCCTACTATAGAGTCTCGGCACATGAAAATTGATTAATTCTAAGATGCATGAGCAATCAATTTTATAGTATATTAGATTGTACAGAATAGTTATCCCTTGACTAATCCTTCTACATTCACAGGAATTGAATTCAAATGTATTTAATAAGACTCTAGTGGGATACTCGTCATGACTCTTAGACCATAAATACTTTAAAAATTTTCTTTGAAGACCTTTAATATCATTTTTGTAGCACTCATAAAATGGACTCATAAAATGTACAATATTCAAGTTTGGAGCGAATTAAAGCAAAAACTAATGCTTTTAAGGCATCAATATTAGTATAATATCCTAACATCTTGTAACCTGAAGAAACCACTTGATTTATGTGTGCTACAAAGGTGAGTTTGTTATAAAAAATTATACCTAAATCCTTGCTCTAATCGCGACAAAGGTACTTCATTAATGGAATAGTTTTGGAATAGTCTTGCGAGTAAATGATTACACTTATTAATCTTTAAATGTAGTCTATTTAAGGAACACCAATTGGCAATAGAATCCAAGTCTAATTGAAGAGCAATACAATCCAATTCAGAGGTCACAGGTAAAAATCTTAACGTGATCTGCGAATAATAATATCTTAGATTTAATATTATTGCATATATCATTAATAAACATTTGAAGAGGAGTGGGCCTATATTGGAGCCTTGTGGTACTCCACAAGGGACCATATATTCATTAGATGTATACCCATTATAAGAGACATATTGCCTTCTATTTTGTAGATATGATCTAAATAAAGAAATAAATGCTTCACTAAAGCCGAAATTGCAAAGTTTTTGAAGTAGAATGTCATGGTCAACCCGATCAGTAGGTGATAGTACCATTTCGGATATTTATATCGTTTTTTAGCATAAGATGGTACATACAAATCGAATAACTCATATAATATAGAGTAGAATTTCTTACAAACTTCATTCACATTATTATAATTGTTTCGAACAGACCAGTAACCAAAAGCAGGTCGCTATGGTAGTTTGCTCTACGAAAATTATACGATTTATTTTGAAGATTCAGAAGAAAGCTCGTTGTAGGAAAAATTTTAAAATCTACAGAAATCCTTAGAGCCGGATGGAAAACATCTTCTATAACTAATGGGGCATCATCCCTTCTTACTTTATACACAATATTAGACATTACTTAAGTTAACATAACATAGCATAAAGTTAAGAGAAAAGATTTTATAATTTAGAAAAGTTTCAGTAGGAAACAATGTGTAGCATTAGTTTGTGGACAAAAGGGTGTAGTTTGTCCTTCACCTGATGTTATGTAGAGCAGTTAATAAACATCTGATGTTTTAGATGCTTCCCCAATGGTATCCAAAAGGGCAGTAGTTGTTGGTAAATATAACACAACACAAATCAAAGACTTTTATTACTTGAAAAAGATATTCTTTAAAAATGTATCTCTTCAATTACAAATGTTTTCCAAATATACAAGTCGAGGGAGCGGTACACAAGTGTTCACTTGTGCACTTGTCGAATTCAGAAATGTTGGCGTAATTGTCAGATACACGAGTAGTGGGATCCAGGCTTAAGTATTTGATATAGAATTTGTTCGTTTGAAGCAAGTTTGAACTTTCAATACATGTCATCAACTGTGTGTAAGTGGCATAGACAGGTCAAAGGATTACAAAGCTTTTTCTGCGTACAAATACAATTTTCAATTTCAGAATAACATCTAAAGAATTCCTATATTATTTAATAAGCGGTTCCCCTATGTCTATCTTCAAATCGCTCTAAAGCATTGAAATGTATAACTGTCTCAAGAACTTTCTTGTTTTTTGCACGAAATGAAAACGAGATGAAACGCTTTTACTTTGACATTCTAGAACTTAATGTTGAATACTTAATTGAATACTTAGCCTGGGTTTAGTCGGCGCTAATTCTGAATTAGTTGAAAGACATTAATTTTAGGATAAAAGAGATTTTTCGTTTAGCAATTAAATTCTACGTAGTATTTAAGTTCTATTAATATTAAGTAGACAGAAAATAATCTCGCTATCAAACGCAATTTAAATATTTTTTATAGAGATCTAGCCAATACTGCAAAGAAAATCTGTAAAAAATATCATCGCTTACATTAGGGGATGTTTAAATACGTGTCAAATATATTATACATTTAATAAACACGATCTAACAGTGCTTGACTGTGTTTAATACATTTCAACTAGGATTTCCGACATACAGTATGACCCCAGATAGGGTTAATGAGAAGAGAAACTTTTTGTTATAGATTTTTTGACAAAAAGTCATTCGTTATAAAAATTCTTGTTCTTTTATGCATATTCTATAAGAAAACCTGTGTTACCCTCAAAATGGGGATCACTAATTGGGAAACGGTAACAACATTTAACCGCAGTTCAATCTGTCGGCTGCCAGCTAACTAGTGGGAGGTCGTGGGTCTCACAAGAAGTCTTCTGTAATGGGCGCAAGAATCGTCTAAAATAGCTCTAGTATTTGCCGACAAAATCCGAAAATAACAACACATTTGCGACTACAACCAATGCGGTCGACTTTTCCCAACATTGGCTCCTCGATAGCTGAAAATATAAACCCCAAATACCAAACATACAAATAATAAGTCGTCGATTAAGGGATGTACAGTGCTTTATTAACAACTAAACAAATTATCAGGTAGATCAATTAAAATAAATCAATCAAGTATGGTTATATTTTAATCAAAGACAAATAGCCTTGGCAAAAATTAAATGTACGTTATTGATCTTTTATATACAAATTTGAACGGAGGGAGAATTCATGCGAGCGGGACTATTTACTCTAGACCTGACTAACAGTTCAAGTCTCAAAAATGTAACTGGCACGGCGAATACCTGTGATATAGAGATTGCGCAATCATTAATCGTCAGATTTTAATTGTTTAACATATACGGAGCAAAGATTAGACGTTTACATACTCGCAAATATTCCTAACAAAGTAAACTGATAATATATCCAAATATACAACAAAGTGTATGAAGTTGAGGTAAAATAAAAGAATTATATAAAATAGAAAGAAAAAAAGATCTGTAACAAATAAAATTAATTACCAGAATGCACCAAGCAAACGTTGAATAAATACCTTAGATAAAAGGTGACCTTCTGAAAGAGTTATACCGCTCCCAAATGTGGCTAACGTCGATTAAATAACGAATCCTGTCAAAAAATTAAGTATAAGAGACTGAATGTAAAGAAAAGTTAAAAACAATACGACTTACGAGAACGTGCTTCTAACCTCCAAAAAGAATTAGTGGAAAATCCCTTACAGTTCCAATAAAATTAGAAATCATACCAAAAATTAATTATAGATCTGCACAAATGCAATTTCCACCTCACAACATAAAGGGAAAATTAATTTAACGGTGATGCCACTGAAATATTCTTTTGAAAGCAGTAGTTCCACAATCGAACGAAAACGAAGTGAAGTCTCTTATCAACAAGAAAGTTAGTTCCAAACAAAATGGCAACTCAAAGGAGAGAGAATGTGAAAACCCCTAACGCTATACAATATAACACAACAGCATAGCTATACAGGGTGCTACGAAATTAGCACGTAACAAATCGTCTAAAAGATCTAACTTTAATGGAAGATTCTTATGATCAATGAAGTAATAATCAAGCAGTAATGTTAAATGTTGAAAAATAGCATTATCATATTTTTATTTTTCATTAAAGAAGGGCACGAAGGTAAAGGTTTGTAGAAAAATGTAGTGTATTATTAGTCATTTCTTTTTGTAGAAAATAATGCATTTGCTACATTATTTTACCTTATTATTTGTATATTGAAATGCTATTATAATCATTTTTGATTCATATTCTCAGTCTTTTTGCTTTGAAATCAATAGTAAAAAAAATTTCCCCTTTTATGAACTCTATCTTTATCCTCAGAAGTAATGAAACTACATAATGTAATAATATAAGTTGTATTTCAATATATGGTGGGACAATATCATACATGCCCATAATGCAACAAAACAAATAGTATCCATTTATTCTCTAGCTGTTTGAACTCAAAGTTGATAAATGAACCTTATTGTCTAGGATGCAGGTGGTTAGCCAAAAGTGTGTCGCATATTAAATCTTATTTTGTATCAGTAGTATAACTAAAGCGATTCTTATTGGTTGGGAATTACAATCTGCTAAAGCTTCAACTATTGCTAGTAGTCAAATAGCAAATTAATTATTATCGTATTTGCTTGTTAATTATTAAAATATAGATGGAATGGTATACAAATCCATATCAATAACAGTTTTTTTATCTATTGATTTTGGAACATAGCTTACTAATAAATACTTTATTAGTAAATTTTATCTTTTTTTATTTATTTTTGGGTGAGGAATCAGGATGGCAGAGCATCCTTCGTACCTCATGGTACCGATTGCTATGATCATTTGGTCGACCCTACTAGAATTTAGCCAAATCTGGGGGAATTCCACCCCCAGTAGAGCTTTTTCCGTGCCAAGCACCGCATTGACACGGGACCTACAGTTTTACTTCGTATCCGAGGAGAAGCCATGTTTTTAATTTTGCTCCGCTATGAAAAATTGCAAACATGCAAACCATTAATTAATTCACCGCGGTTGGTTTTAGTAAATTAAACATCGTTTATTTTATCAAGAGCTTTGTTTCGATTAACAGAATCCACCCAACATACCATCTAGTGATACATACCATACCCTATACTTGCTGTATATCTATTACTTCGTAAAATAAGTACAGCTATTTTTGCAGGATCGTACTTCTTATGAATCATATTGTATTAAATCTACTACAGAGGCCCTTTAATACTTTTAGATACAATACAGTTGTAAGTTACGGTTTATGTGTAACTTATTTTGTTCTTTTTATGCGTGTTGCTTTCTTAATTGCTTTATTTTTATGCTACATTCTGATTACCAGCTGCAGTGAAACATTCTTGTGCCTACCAGTTATGTTGTAATGTAATCTTGTAATGTAAAATTCCATTAAATAGATCAGAACTTGGTTTAAATTTGGAATAGTACTTTTATTAAGTATTTTCGTTTTGCTATTTACTAACTAGGAGTGTATAAATTATATTGTTAATGTCAACGATGGATCACTTGTGATTTAGATCTTATATAGTTATCAATCGTAAGTTAAACTAGTTAAACATTCACAGATCACTCGATCATACAATTCTTTGTTAAAAGCATGGCCAGTTAGTGATTTCTAAAATGGTGTTGTTTGTTACCTTAGATGTTTTACTTGTCATTCTACATCCTCCATGACTTTACAGGAATTACCTCTACAATAGCCAAGGAGGTTTGAGATGTTTTGGAAAATAGACTGTTCAATGGTTTTGATAATAAAGGCCGCCGAAGAATGTTTAAATCAATTTTGCACTTGAAGTTTTGACAGTGGTGCAGGTGTAAAATGACTGGTATTGCTGAACCACCTATATAATATATATACAGGGTGAAAGCACATACGACGCGTTAATTTTAAGGGCTGATAGAAGAATTCAAAAGGAACAAAAAAGTCTAATAAATTTTTTTCTATTTTAATTAGCTTTCAAGTAATTTAGAAAAAACCATTACTATTTCTGGCAACCTTGCTTAAGTATAATCGCTTTCTACAGCTGGGTCTTGACCTTGTTTTAGAATTCAGATCGTTTATTAGTCTAAACAAACCGATGATGACAGCCGTTGTATAACAATAATAAACACCCGACGCAGTTTAGTCGGGTGACTACATCTAGGAAAATTGCAATCACCACTGTTCTTCATTTGCATTGGAGACGGTTCACATTTTTTAAAGAATTATTTAATAATTAATATCCGGAATATTTTCAAATTTTTGGCGTATTTGGTTTTTATTAAAAAATACTATCTTTTGTAAAAAAATTGATTAAGGCACCTAAATACCACAAAATTAAAGATTTTATTAATGTAGCCAAAACAAGGCATCATCAAAATTTCTTTTAATATAGTCCCTAACTTACATTATTAGATATTCCGTTAGTTTTTATGATTTTATATCAGAATATTAATATTAGATAAACAAACTCGTGCTTTATTGACAAGTTTTTTCAACTTCAACAAACTACAAACTCAGCATTGTCTCACTCTAAAACTGTATTATTTACACAGCTGTGATCAGGCAATGATCCAAATATTCTTCATTAAATTGTAAGGTTGTAAACAAAACCCATTCCAAGTTCAACAAACTACATCCTACATCAACATTTTCGTCAAATTGTAAAAAATTCAATTTTACGCGGAAACAACTGATCATACGATAAAATGTTATTAAGGTTTGTTGTTGTGCTTGATGAGATGCATCTGCTGACAAAGCCCTATAATTAATATTACTATTATTAACGTAGCAAAATTATGTTAAAGTTTCCAACTTTATTATTTTTTTCTGAAAAACGTATTATGTTTTAGAACAAAATTGTACAAGACTTTTTTGTTCGTTTGATGTCTTCTATCACCCTTAAAATTAACGCGTCGTATCTGCTCCCACCCTGTATATATACACAAAAATAGAATAAAATAAAATCAACGAATTCAAGATGTTCAATACAAGGTTTCACAGATAGCAGCCACCCACTACGTTTGTTGTTGCAATGAAAATTCAATGTCTTCAAGGTCGTTGGCTGCTATCTGTGAAATCTTGTGTTTGTAATCTTCTTAAATTCGTTGCTTTTTTTAATTCTATCTGCTATGTCGTCCTAATGATCACTCATAAGTGCGAAACACGTGTAGACGGCTGCAATTCGCTTTTTCAAACGCGTATACTCGGAGCTATGTCTCATGACTGTTTATTTCAATAGGATTTTTATTCAGAAAACGTTTCCCATATGCAGTATGTGAAAGAATGCAATAACTTTCTTGCTAAAAGATTTTCAATTTCGTAAAAAATATAGCAAAATACAGAAATATAGTGAGTGAAATGGTATTGCTGAGCAATACTAAAGATACGATTGATATTGCTTTGGCAACATCAGAACATAGATTCCTGCGCCACTAAGTTTTGAGTACGGACTCAAAAAATTGTTTCTTTAGAGAAACGTCAAACTTCACACCGTTTAGAAATGCTTATTTAAGAAACAAATAGTTTTAATATGAATAAAAATAGTTCAGTCAAGTTATATTCTTTATTTTCATAAATTTTATGAATGAGATTATTCTAAAATAACAAATTATAGTGTTCTAATGTATACTTCTTAGCAATACACTTTCGTAGAAACTTTTTCTGTAAGCTTTTCTGATCCAACACGTTATGCTAGATAAACGCTTTTTTTTTCATCGAAAGTATTCATAACATATTCAAAGAAATATTGTATTTGTTATACAAAATGCTTACCGTTTTCGTCATTCCTGGGAAATGTAGCATAACAGGTTCTTCAGGCCACGATTTGGAAACGTAAAAATAGAAATCCCAAACTCGATCGTTTAAATAAGTCTTGAGAGTTTGATGAAACTGGAAAAGAAATTATGCGTAAATTTTATTTCATCTAAACTTGAAAGCATTTATTGAGCTTTTTATGCAATAAAGCTGAGTGCAGTACTCTACTGGATTCTCCGAGTTATTTAATCAGTTTCTTCCTGTTTCCCGTGTAGTTTGCAAAAATGTTCACGCAACAGCTCGCTCTAATCGATTAACAACTAACACTCACGATTTTCTCAACTTCATGCAAAAGCTTATTATTTTTTCGTACCTGGAACCTAATCGCAAATTACATATGCAAAATATAAATTATGTTATAGTATACTCTTTGCATGCTATACAGTCATTGCAGAATTTTTCTACTTGAGCTATACACCAATACATGCATGCAACTTAAAAAAAAAGAGTAAAAATTCTAATCTACGTTATGAAACACGAATTGGATACATTTGCATGATTACGAAGATTTTCTCCTAATAATAATAACGCTGACCTATTAGGAATTATATGCATTGAGATATCAAATGATCATAATATTGTGACTTTTTTTCTTAGATTGGCGTTAACATTGACAAGGGTTGGCATTAAGTTGATAGCTTTGACAATTTTAATTGTAAATTTTCAAATCGACTTTAAAAACTGTCAACATTAATTAACTAAAATAAGCAATACCCACTTTCTTGTCTGAGACAATACATTTCATGCAATTGCATAACCTAAAAACATCATCGCATTTAAGTCTACGCCATAGACGTAGCTAGGTGGGGGCTTGAGGGTCTAAGCCTACTAAACCAAAAACTAGCCCTCCAAAATAGATTCGAGCCAGAAATTTTTTGTAGTTAGTTTTGTAATAAAATAGCAAATATAATTTTTTTTTCAATAAACATCTACATGGTGTTCGGGATATTAAAACTAGTCACAAATGACTAACCCATCCAATGATGTCCTTTAGTTTGTACTGGCTGCGCAAGATACACTTATACTAGTCACTCGCGCACAATGCTCTGCTTTTATACAAAACACTACACAAGGTCAAACGGTTTGGTCCTCTTCAGTCTTCGGACAAGATGTTGGTTATGCAGTAGCTGACGGGCTTCTGCGTTGACGTGATGGTATAGTCTGGCCTGATGTTTCCCAGCGAACCTTTTTATCTCCTCTCGAACCATTGGGATGCAAGATCACGATGGAGGTCCTGGTTGTGTACGTACCATGGAGCATTTACCATGTTACGCAGCACTTTGTTTTGGAAGGTCTGAATTAGTTTTATGTTGGAATCTTTGGCACAACCCCAGAGTTGAATTCCATAAAGCCAAATAGGTTTTAAAATCTAATTATAAATAAGAATTTTATTGTGCAATGACAGCTTGGAATCTCTACCAAGGAGCCAATAATATTCTTTGTATTTCATACCAAGTTCAGACCGTTTCTTCTTAACATGTTCCTTCCAGCGTAGCTTAGCATCCAAGTTCATGTCAAAGTACTTAGCGTTGTTTGCATGAGGTACAATGTTACCGTTGATATTAAGCGTAGGGGGGTCCATCAACCTTTTATTGGTGAAGTAGACATGGATAGATTTAAGTTCATTTAGTTTTATTTTCCATTTTATTGTCCAATCAAGAATTCTGTTACTAACATTTTGCAGCGTAGCGGTAGAGGTTTCAGAATTGTGTCCAACTGCAAGCAAAGCCGTGTCGTCAGCAAATATTGCGGTAGTCACATCTCCTGTTTCTGGCAAGTCACTGGTGTAAAGTAATGGTCCCAGGACGCTTCCCTGTGGTACACCTGCACTTATTTCTTTGAGATCTGAATATTCGTCTTCTTGTTTGATGCGAAATAGTCTATCTGATATGTATGATGATAAAGCTTCAACATATTGTTTCGGTAGCTTTCTTTTTAATTTATGGACTAGACCATCGTGCCAGATCTTGTCGAAAGCCTGGGCAACATCGAGGAAGACAGCCGAGCATACTAATTTTTCTTCAAGAGTTCTCTCAATAACATCAGTAATTCGATGCACTTGATCGATGGTGGAGTGTTTCTGGCGGAATCCAAACTGAAAATCTGGGATTAAACTATTGTTTTCTATTATAGGCCGCAGTCTTATCAATAGTAGTTTTTCGAACAGTTTCGAGATAATTGGAAGTAGAGAAATAGGTCTATATGATTTGACATCATTTACTGGTTTACCAGGTTTTGGTAACATAATTACTTCTGCCACCTTCCAGATAGCAGGAACTTATCTGAGACGAAATGCTGCATTGAAGAGATAAGTAAGCATCACTATTCCTTTCTTCGGCAGTTGTTTCAAGATTTCTCCGGTAATGAGATCAAAACCAGGGGCTTTTTTAGGATTCAGATTAGTTTTAATTTCATTGGCCAGTTCTTTCGGCGTAACCAACATTATTTCTTCTGAAACTGGATCAAATGTGTCCTCAAGTAATACATCTGACTGGATTTGATTTGGTTTAAAGATATTGGCTAAGTGATCAGCAAACACATCAGCTTTTTGTTTATTACTACGAGCCCATGATCCATATCTTCCTTCCTAATTGGTGGAATAGATGAAACAGGTCTTCTAATTCTTTTGGTGGCTTTCCATAAGGAATAGTCCGTGGTTTCATCTGCAGACAAGTCTATGAGATATCTTCTTATGGAGTCCTCTTTCAACTTCTGAATCTCTCTTTTAAGCCTCTGAGTTTTATTATTTAAAATAGTTTTATCCAACGGGTTTCTTGAATGCTGCCATTTTCTTCTAGCCTTTCTTTTATCTTTGACCAATTCTCTAATCTCCAGTGGGTAATTATTCCCTTTGGTGACATATGTAATTTCTTTGGTGTTGCTAGTCGCCGCCGATTGAATGATTCGGAGGAACTTCTCAGCTTCATTATCCAATTGGTCCTTGGACTTTAGATTGACATTCAAGTTGATATTAGTATCAAGGTCAATTTTGAAGCTTTCCCAATCAGTAGTTCTATTAACTAATCTTGGCTGGATTTCTTTTTTGATAATTCTTTCACTGAGTGTTAAAATAACTGCCGAATGATCAGAGTTTAGGTCGAAGTTTTCCTGTACATCAACAAAGTTTGGTGACACTTTTCTTGTAATACAAGAAATTTAGCAAGTCAGGTATTTTATTTAAGTCTGTGGGCCAATAGGTGGGCTTGCCTGTAGAATGAAAATTGCAACTAGTTTCACCTACATCTACATTTTTAGCGTTATAGTCTCCTCCCAATATGAATATCTCACCCATATGATGTACAAGTTCAAGATATTCCGGTCGTTTAAGGTTATTTATTTATTAAACTGAAAACAAACAGGCCTAATGGCCTAATTACATGTTTCAGTATAAATATAGAAAATATTTACAAAATCGCTTACAGTTAGTATTATTTAAATAGAAATAATAATAAATAAATTTATACAATATTTATCGATTACAGATTAACATTAATTAATCAATAATAGATTTAAGTGTATTCAAAAACAAGGTATCCCAAATATTTCCAGATGCGAGGAACGGGCTAATTAATTGAAAATTATAGTAGATTGAATAACAAGCGTCTGCTTTCTATAATTAGTACGGTAATAATTTACTTTAAATAAATCAAAATTTCTAACGGTATGACCAGGGACGTATGGTTTAATTCTAGACAGTACAGCCGAGCAGTCAATTAAATTATTAAATAGTTTATATAAAAATACACTATAATGCAAAACTCTTCTAGTTTCAAGTTTTTGAAATTTAAACTCAGCTCTAATATGATGATAAGATGAAAATTCAGGATATCTTTTATGTTTATGATAAAACAAAAATTTTAAAATATTATTTTGTACGGTTTCCAATAAACATTTATACTCTATAACAATATGTGACCAAATTACCACAGCGTACTCAAGTTTAGACCTCACAAAAGAATTGTATAATGTGATAAGGCTTATTGAATTTGAAAATTCAATGCAGTTACGCATAATAAAACCCAAAGCCTTATAGGCATTAGAACATACTTGTTCAATATGATTCTAAAAACTAAAAGATGATGTAAACAAAACGCCAAGGTCCTTGGTAGTTGTTTTATGTTTTAAAATCTCCGTATTCATGTAATAATTGTGCTTATCAGCCTCGGTCGTTTTTTTTAGTGAATAAGTAATTACAAAGCACTTTTCTGTATTAAAGCAAAGTTTATTATCTATGCTCCAGTTATAAATATTATCTATATCGGTTTGTAGTAGTTGTTTATCGTATTCGTTATTAATTGATTTGTAGAGTTTGAAATCGTCTGCATATAAAAGACATTTGCTATGCTTAACAACCTCTGGCAGGTCGTTAATCAACAATAAAAACAATAATGGCCCCAGATCTGACCCCTGAGGGACACCAGACGTAACTAAAAAAGGATTTGACATTCAATTCAATTCAAACTGAACTACTTGAGAACGATCAACTAAGTAAGACACTAATATAGCAATCAAATTCGAGCTGAGTCCAAAGAAATATAATTTATTTAGCAACACGTTATGATCTACTTTATCGAATGCCTTCGAAAAATCAGTATAAATCACATCAACCGTACTGTGATTATCCAAGGCAAAACTTACATCATCTGTAAAAACAGCTAAGTTTGTGACAGTTGACCTGTTTCTGATGAAACCATGTTGTAATTCTGAGAAGTCCTTTTTAACATGAGAATAAATGCTTTCAAAAAGAATAAACTCAAACAGCTTAGATGGTGTTGACAAAATAGATATAGGTCTGTAATTCTTAACATCGCTTTTAGAGCCTTGCTTATGTAATGGAATAACTTTAGCTGTTTTCCAAATTTTGGGAAAAATCTGTGTAGATAGTATTAGATTAAAAATTGTTAATAACGGCGAAAGAAATACATCGGCACAGGCTTTAAAAATGTACGGTGGAAACTCATCTAGTCCAGAAGATTTTTTAGGTTTTAATTTTTTAAATGCTAGTTTAATGTCATCTTCTGAAATTTGTTTACGTCCAAGAAATGGCTATAAATTGAATCAAGTTTATTTGCATTGTTACTAATATCATTTTTCGGGCTATAGGTGGAACTAAAATGTCGAGCGAAAGCTTCTGCGATGTCCTTATTATTTTTTATATTTGCGTGTCCTAATGAAGCCATTAGGACACGCATTTTGCGTGTCCTAATGAGATTTATTAGAATACGGAAAACAGTAACATTTTATGTTTTAAAGTTAATATCAGTATTGAACAGCTGTTTTTAAAATGTCAAACTTATTAAATGCCGTAAAGAAAAACAAATGCGGAACCTGAGTTTTCAGTGTTGCCAACTGTTAAAAAAGTTAAGGGAGTTCCCCTAACAAATTTTATTTAAAATTAAATTATTTCTTTTGTAAAATGATTAAAAATAAGGCAAATAGAAAAAAGAGTATAAAGTATTCGTTTCATAAGACGTTTTAGCGCACTTGTCCTTTAGAAAACTCCCCGCTACGCGGGTCGTTTTCTAAACTCGGACGCGTGCGCTAAAAACGTGTCTTATGAAACTAATTTTACCGTTTTCTACAAACTCTGATTCTCTACCTCTGTTTTGTTTTCTATTTTTAACTAAAACCAAAAAGACCTTAGGTTGTTAGAAGTAATTTTATTTTCTATTTGTTGAATGTAGGAATTATAAGACTGCTTAATTAGGCGTTTTAATTCACTTCGTGTTCTTTTGAATTCTGCGTTATGATACTGAGAATAACGTCTATTTTTATGATGATACTTTTTAAATATAATTAGATTTATTATATCAGTATTAAACCAAGGTGGATAATAACTATTAGAAGTAAAAGTAGTCTTAGGTTCATAAGCATCAATACACACATAAACCTTTTCATAAAATTTATCAACAGCCAGGCCAACATCTGTATGTGCTTCTAAATCTGACCAATCACACTCCTTAAAAGCATTATATAATCCTAAGAAATCGGCTTATAATTATAATGTTTTTCCGTATTTATTCTCATGCAAGGGACATGCAAGAAAACATCTAAATCAAAATTGATCGGAGGATGATGACGATCAATCTCAGAAACCAGAGGATTATCACAAGTACTGAGACTATTAACAGTTACATTACTTAAGATTAAATCCAGAGTTCTGTTGTTAATATTCAGTATAGAGTTGTAAGATTTCAAATTGTACAAATCAACTATTTCGTTAATTTTACGAGAAATTTTGTTACCTGCATTAAAATCAAAACTTGGTCCAGTTATTTCTGGAGTATTTAAATCGCCAGCGATTAATAATCCGCTTTTTTGTATATCAAACCAGTAATGTTCAAGCATTGTAACATATTGATCGTAAACAGATAACTTGGAGTTATATTTGGGTGGACAGTATACGGCACCGGAATTAAATTTTTGTTTGGTTGATTTGATGCCTACTACAGTAAGTTGTATTTCTTCAGATGACGTTCTTCATAATGATTAATATTGCTTTTAATTAAGATTTAAGATTTAGATATCCACTAAATTTGAGGTATGACTGATTAGTACAATGTGTTTCTGAAATTAATCATACATCAGTGTTCTGATTGATAAGGAATACTTCTAATTCGTGTTTACGATTTAGAATGCAATTGGCATTCCAGAGTCCAATTCGTAGGTCAGTTATATCCATGAATTATTTCTTTTTGGGAATAGCACCAGTGGCTCTGGCTTCTAATCGGTTTAGTCTAACAGCAAACTGATTAAACATATCTATCAATTGTTTCATCATCTGCTGCATGGAACCATGTTCTTCATATGTGGTCGAAGATTGAGGATTTGAGGGTTGGACCTTACGAGTTTGAACAGCATTAGCATATGAAATCTCATTAGATACTTTCTTAGTGCTAAATGTTCTGGGTGGCGGTTTTTTCTGCATTTGTTGCATCTTCCGGTTTTGTAATTCTTTTGCAATAACACATCCTCTGTAGCTAGCGCTGGATGAGCTTCAGCACAATTTGAGCATTTAGCTGGGATACTTCTAGGCTTAGAATAATCAGCTGTGAGGTGACCACCAGCACATTTGACGCAGACAGGACGTCTTTGGCAGTATTTCTGAGTGCGACCAAATCTTTGGCACTTTTTACATTGAGGTACTAACTTGTTGGCTTTCAACGCTTCGATTTTGACTTTCATGTTAGCCAAATACCGTATTTCAAATATTTTTTTGATGTCCTGCGTTTTATCGAAGGTTATCACGAACAACGGTAACTTAATATGTTCAACCCTGTCATTCTCCTTAACTTTTTTTAATTTATTTTCTACGGAGATTACTTTGAAACCTCTCTCTTTTAATTCAGTTGATATTTCTTTCGAATCGCAAGATGGATACAAGTTTCTGACCATAATCCTAATCGGCCTTTGTTGCTTATTTTCGTATGAATGCCATTGTTGATTAATTTCATTCATCATTGTTGTCAATTCACAATATTCTGTTTCGTTATTGACGTTAATTTTGAATTGGTTATTGTTTAACAAAGTTGCATTATAAGTTAGGTTTCTTGTTTGGAACTTTTGTTTGATTTCCTGATAGTTCTCTACATTGCTTACTACTACCGGAGGAGGTTTCTGCACTTTCAGTGCGTTGGTTTTATTTTCGACTGGACTATCCTTGTTTTGTTCAGGAGAAGAAACGGCTTTACGTTTTTTGTTTTTAGGCAACAACCACGCAGTTTCTCTATTTACAATTTCTTCTTCTTCGTCAGAATTGATTGGGCTGTAAGATATCTTTTTTTATTGAACTAATGCTAATTGCACTTTTAAAATTTTTATTTCGCTCAAGGCTTTTTTAACTCCTTTTCAAGGTAAGAAATTTTTTCTAGGTCAGTTGAACTTGTAGTTGCTACTTCCATATCGGAATTTTCTGTTCTTGCATAATTTTGTTGAAATAATAATTGCATTTGCTCATTGTTAACCGGTAGCGGTTCATTAACATCGAGTAAGGGAATTCCTTGTGGAGGTATTGTTACATTATTTGTTACATTATGTTGATGTTGTTTTAGTGGGAGATCTTATAATCTTCCCGCTTTTTGAAAAATGATTTGATGGCATTTTTTTTAAATTGTTATAATTTCTTTTTACTTACGTTACGTGTTATTATACTTAATAAACAAACACGACGTCATGTTTTCTGGACTACTTTTAGTTGCACTATCAGCACTTCACTGTTATATTGTTAACAAAGCAAGCAGGTCGCGAAGCTAGAACAATGCAAATATAATTAAAATAAATAAAAAATCAGCAAATAGCTTTTCTTTCTTGATTTAACGAAATTAGATAATAAAGAAACAATAAGAAACTAATAATGAAAGATAAGTATGACTTTGTCTACATTGATTTCAGCTGGCATTACAGTGGAATACCCCACGCTGAAACAAGTCAAATAATTATGTAATGGAATTCCCACTTTGGGAGAAATCAAATCAGTAAATGAACAGATGTTGTGCATAAGTAATGAATTAATAAAATAAGATAGAATAGCTTTCACAAAACTTTTTATAATTAGTTTGTCCGGCGTCTTAAAGAAAAAGCTTAAAAAGTAAACTTCATATTTTAGATTATCAGAAATAAATGTTAGGAAATACTTTTGATGAACGTTTAAATAAGTATGGAATAATAACTTCAGTTATGTAACCTTTGGTATAAACTTTAACAATACGTAATAAGATAATTGAAAAACCTTGAAAACAAAAGCCTCTGCATTCGCTACATCACCAAATCGTTCTTAGAATTAAATGATTTATCTCAGAAAAGTTCAAAAGAATTGTTTTGCAGAACTAAATTATCGTTTAATCAATTATTATTATTACGTATTTCTAAGTTTTTATAACTAACTGTAATGTCTACAAGAACAGCTTATATTTTAAAGTTCATAAGTATGGTGTAGAGCTATATAACTATATTTACCTTTAAAAGTTACCTAGAAATTTACTTTAAAATAAACATTGCCAATTAAAAAAATAAAATTTTAAAGAATTTGAACAATCACCAAATTTTGGAAGTGCATTAAAAATGTCATATTAGAAAATTGAATAAGTCAGTAGTCTTATGGTAAAACATGTTATCTGCCATTTTTGTGATTTTACAGGAGAAGCAAAAATAATTTTGTATTGATAATTGTGAATGCAGATTAGCATGTGTCAATAGCATCTTTCAACATTTCAAATGGCATTCTGATTTTTAGTCGTGCGCAATATTGCGGATAGAATTGCAATTTTAAGAATATGCAGAAAATATTTTCGGAAAGAAAAATTGTTTTAAATTTGCATTTTTGAAAAAAATATTAATAAAGTTACCTACCAACTGGAATCAAACCTGGAGCGACAGAGACTTTGGTTATCACTCCGCTTTAACTAACTGTACTACGCAGAAACAATAGCACGCATACCACATTTATCTTAAAATTTGTTAAAGGTTATATTCATTTAAATAATTTTTCTTTAAAATAAAAGGTCTAAATCAAATTTTATCACTACTTTCAGAATATTAGTACTCTTTAAACTCATAACGATAATGATAAAAAAATAGTAATTTTAAGTACTTAAAAAAAGAATGATTTTACAGATGATTTCTTAAAAGCATGGGTTATTCCCTATATTCGATATCCTAATGAAACATACGGTATGTAGATACACAAATCTTTAGTCCCCCCAAAAATGTAGAGCTAGTTACGTCTATGAATCCACCAAAATAATCAAGAATGCCAATCCAATTAAATAATCACAATTATTATTTAAGATCGCTTGTTGTAATTATGAGATTTACTGATCAAAATTTTTAAATAAGGTTCTGATATATACATATATTAAAAGGTTTCAGTATATCTAAGATTTCGTTTCTAAATACAACCTATTGTATGGCTTTGGTTTTAAAGCTTGATTAATTTTAGTTGTTTACTGTAAGCAAGTTCAATGACAAGAAATTATTGTCTTTTCTTTTGTAGGTTTTCATGGATATTCAAAATCGTCCTTGTGGTTGACACGACTGATAGCAACAGGTTTGTATGTGATTCACTCGATGGAATTTTTAAGGCAATTCTATCTACTTGAATATTAACTTGAAGTGAAACGGGAAAAATCGGTTTAACTTATGTTAGAATCTTGCGCTTCGAAGTTTTTACCAAAAAGACAATTCGTGAAGATTTAACTACCTAGAATGCTTATGAAATATTACATATACGTAAAAAATAAATAAAAATAATATGATTGTAATGAAAATTCTTCTTCTAACAGAATGTAATAAAAAAAACTTAATAGCACATTGTTTGACATTTACATACATAAAATAGAATACAATTTTTTTCGGATGAAAGAGTAGGCTGAGATATTCAACCTATTTATAGTTTTATACCAGCTTGCGGAAGCCATGTCTTGTTTAGGAGAACTTAAAATTTTAATATGTATCTATGCAAAATCGTTACTATATATGTATGGGAATGGTTGAATATCTCGGAAACAGTTTAAGATAACAAAACAAGATTTTATCTATACTAAAAAATTGTCTACATTTTATTTCATTACACCGCAGCTTACATCTAGTGAGCCATGATTTTTTATAAATAGGGGTTTCAATGGCAACTGTTTTTCAATCTCTGGTTTACCTTCAGTTAGCTCTAATTCACATTAGTTACTGTGTATAATTGCAACAACAAATGTATCGCTGAGATTAACCTGCAGTTGAAGATAACCAGAAATTGAAAGTCTGACCCTAGAACAAATTATCTTATCTTGCATAACTATTGCTAAATAAATTATCTTTCTATTCATCATCGTTTACATGATCCTCTTTCTGTGCATTTCTTATGGGAAATACAGGCTACATTCGTGATACTATATCTCCGAATATTGTCGCAACGAAATGAAACAAAAACCAGTCTATGAGAAATTTAACATGTAATAGAAAAGCTTTGTTACATTGTGTAAAGCATGCCAAAATCGATTTATTTAGGAATTTCCTTTTTAGTCGACATCTTAGAAAATATGGTGGCATGAGGACATGGTTTCTTAGACAGGACGCCAATTCTTAGCGACATATTAATTTTTTGTATATTAATCCTTTTTTTACTGTACCAATTTAACATTTATCTTTTGTACAACTTCAGTGAATGTCACCACAGAAATTTATTTTCAAGTTAGGTTCCTTAAATTACGTAATACATATTTAAAAAATCTGGTACTTTCCTCCCCCTTGATGACCGTTACGGCAAATAATAACCTTAAAAAACCCGACAATTCATGTAAAATGCAGGTCAGTGTTAAAACACTTCCGAAGGCGCCAATCTGTGTAGATGTATTTGTAGTTTGTTCGTTAACGTGAACGTGTCTTTTGTAGAACTGTTTTTTTTATTGATTTCAATAATTTATAAAAATAGAATTGAAGTGCTAAAAAGTCTTATAAAAAGGTAATTTGATACCCTTCTAATATAGACAACGGTGAGTTTCACTTTCCGAATAATAAATGTTTTATTTTGTGGTTTATAACTTAGAAATCTTTTAGGCTGTTGCGTTTGTATTTTTAATATGTTTTTGCTATAGTATAAAGAATAACATATTTAAAAATCAAGATGCACAATGATGCATAAACTGAAATACAATTGAAATGAAAAGGGGTAATTATTAAACGATTAGCAATATAATTTTTGCACGTTATTTCATTTTTAGATATTTAAATAGCATTTTAGTTTTGCAATATTTCTTAAAATAAAGAAGAATTCGTGTAAATGCTATTTGTTTTACGTCTTTGCCTTATTTCCTAATAACATAATTATGTAACTAACTTTTTCTTGGAAAAGTATAAAAGTATCAAACTGATCCAGCTCTAGTGGCTCAAAAGAATTTTTTTCTTTCTTTTTTTATTATTTTATCATTTTTATACTATTCCAGTAATTTGCTTTTAGTTAAACCTAAAAAATAATTTTGACCGGCTAGAATCTGGTTTCAGCCCTGTGTGCGGCGTATTTTAAAATATTATTTTATGAATTGGTGAATAACAGCAATAATATAACATGTGAAGAGTTACGTAACGCAATGCTACCCCTCCCCTAACCCTTGTAACACTGCGTAACGCTATCAAAGCCTCTCCTCCTTCTTCAAGCATTACGTAATTAGAATCCCTGACTATAGTAGAATTCAGCTAAGAATAAAGCGAAAGAAGGTATAGGGCAAGCTTGATCTTCGCGCTGATTGGCTAAAATATGAGGCACGTTTACATAACTAGAGCAGGAAGTACTTAACCGCTATTAAAAAATATCGCGAAGAGTACATAATGTATACAAAATTTAGTAGAGGATACAGTGGAAAAAGTTATCATAAATTTAGGATCGGAAAATCCCAGCGAAAGATTAACCGTCGAATGATAATGAACATATATGGATGTTAATATTGTGCCAATACAAAACAATTTTCAAGGTTTTTCAAATGATAGTGTCGCATTATTTAATCAGTTCTATTTATAAATTGTTCATGAGGTATACTGTCATCTTGTACATAAATATTAAGTACTGAAATAATTTTTACATGTTTTTCAATAAATAGACCTGCATATTTTGAAAAGTAAACGCTATTTATATTCAAGTTTCCTGCAGTTTTAAGTTTTAGTTGTGTAAATGCAACTTGGATCAAAGCTCCATCTACTTTATTCTTATTTGATTTTTACTATAGTCATTATCGAAATTATCATAAAAACTAGTATGTATTTTAATTTTAGGTAAGGAGTCGGAGTGCCGTAACAGTCCTCGTACCTCTCGGCACCGATTGCTTTGCTGATATGGTTAATCAAGTTAGAATTTAAGGAAAATGTCCAGTTTAAGGAATTTTTAAAGTGCAAAACATATTGATATAGGGACTACGCTTTTGCACAACTTCTCATCACCAGTTTTTTATACAAACAATATCTCAGGTCAATATCTAATGTTCAATGAATCCTCAATTGGGTTCTTTTGAAAATTTACGGATGTATAAAATAAAATCTGAATTAATGAAATACTTGTCCTTTTATCTTTTAGGATATTTAAATAAATGCAAAATCTCTATTTACCTTGAAACGTCAAGTTTGACATTTGGTTCTTAACATAACCTCACAAGGTGAATAACCGAAGTGAAGCTGTTAAATTCAAGTAAGTTTTGATTTTACTATTGAGATACATTTGTATTGAGCTTTTTATTATTTTAGATTAAGAAAATGATCACTTACAGTTTTACACGGGATCTTTAAGAATTTATGGTACGTTAACCTTGTTCACAATTGCTCTTATAGAACTAATTTCACTTTTGATTATTTTTAGAGTAACACTAGCTTTGTCTTTACTACTGCTTTTTAATATTAGCTTTTGAATAACGTTCCAGACTAAATGTTTCTCCTTCTTTCTTTATGTCGGACCAGCTGGATACGTCTTCGGATCAAACAGCTCTCTTTGATGTGACTCGGCCTGTACTGCAGTCTAGACTATTGATGTCTGGAATTTTTCTTTATTTATTTTCTTCTTTTAATTATTTTTTATTTATCATTTTTTTAATTAACTTTTACAAAGATCAACTTTTATGCAACATTTTTGTTTTATAAACATTTTTTCTCCTCTTATTTACTCAACTACTTCTTAGTAACTAAACATTCTTTTAGATTGCAATTATATCTCTTATCTCACTGTTGTTTATATTTCAATCCAAATTAGCCTGCACTTTGTAATTATTTTAATATAACGATTATTGTAAACTATGCATTTCTAGACAGATATTGGTTTGTTAGTAACCGTAGTCAAGACTATTTTTATATTACTATATTAAACCAAAATTATGTTATATTTTTGTTAATGAGATACATATGTAATGTTTTATAATTTTCCTATCAAAAATTCTATCAACCCAAAATAATTCCCTTAACCAAATTATTATTATTACGTACATGTACCAAATCAATAGAATCAACTTAAACTTGAATCTTTTTAGGTAAATTCTTTATAAATGTTCAACTGACACTTATTAATGATAAACGCAAATAGTCAACATTTAACGTTTCTTTATTGGGTATCAATAAGAATTCAGGAATCATCTAACAAATTCTTTTTTAGCTTCAACATCTGAGGCAATTATTTTTCTTAATATTATGATAAAAAATCATTACAATATAGAAGTTCACAGTTCAAAATTTGCATAGGTATCTCAAAGTTATTTGAAAAAATACTACAGTCGATTTATTGTCAAATAAATCAATAACTTAAGACTTACTCGAGTAAACAAAATAGGGCAACAAGAATGGTTGGTAAAATTGGCTCTGTAAAATGTATAAACCAAAGTAATCATTCATAATGGTCATGTTTCTTATTTCCAGCCATTCGTGTTGCAAGACAATCGTAAAATTCGTAACGAATAAGTAACCAATTCTATCTATGTTTACTTTTAGTTTCCGGAAATCTCAAACTGCTGCTCGTAGACTCAGTATAAATATATTTTGTATAACGGTCGTCATTCAACAATAAATAGAAGAACACAGAAGCAAATTACTAGAAACGAAACATAAATATTTATAATATGGCAAAGGCGACACTACACTTGTAATGGAGATAAACAAAAAGTCTACAAGGATTGTAGAAGATATAAAACGGAAAACATTGAAGTTTACGACTGGAAAAGCCTATAAAAAGGTTAAAAACAATAAAATATAACAAGCCCGTGGATGAAAGGATGTATACACAGTAAGAAACGAATGCCGATCGCGAAGGATATGGAGTGAACTCGGAAGACCTGGTTAACGATAACAAGGTTGATGGCAATCTCACGAGAATGTCCAAAATAAGTGATGAACTTTTAACTGCAATAGAAAAATTAGCATGGGATTAATTTAATTCTAACTAGTCTTTTATTTGCTCAGTCGATCAATACAATAGCAACAAATTGCACATCTATAAATGACAAAACTAAAAACCCCTTTTGCCGCTATACCTTTAAAGACGAGCATACGCAAGCGAAAGAATTTTAAGTATTTTTCAGTGACATGTTGAGTTCATGTCTGTCAGTTGCGTATTTTAAAAGTATAGCATGAATCTTTCTTAATACAATACTTCAAAGAAAAAAGTTGCCAACACAGAAATATGTTCTCTAAATTCTATTGAAAAATACAACTGTAAAACTTTTTCACTCATGTACCTTTTTATTCCAAACCGCATAACTAATGAAAAGAAAAATTAAAGGTACTGTTTCAATTTATTACTTGTTCAGTAATCTAGGATTTCTGGTGGTCAGCGTGAAGAATGCCGTGAGTACTCGAATAATACATGACCACTGCAAATGTATTTAGAGTAAAATTCTATACAACGCACCAGCAGCACTTACCAATTTCACATTTTAGCGCATCATCTTAAACACTGTAAAAAATGAGTTGAAATTTACCTTGGGAAAGAGTTAACTTTCCTCTCTTATTAGCGGTAGTTTTACTCTAAAATTTAACTTTACCTATACGTTAATAGTTGTTTTACTATTTGTGGTAAAATGTTCTATAATTGTGTAAAATTACACAAATATAAGTAATTCTACTACATTGAACTGGTTAAAATCACTATCCAATATGTAAATTTACATAACTCAGAAAATTCTTCCTTGGAAATGTATTATTACTCAATAACTTGATTCATTTTTAGTGTAATATTAAAGATAAGATGAACTTTAACAAGTATAGGGTAATTTTGCCTTTAATATGTTTTTAACCGATGAGATACTATTTCGCTGATTGCAAGTGTTTGTTGATGAGTGGTGACCTTCGTTTCGCGAAAGAATTCAGGAACCCATTATGAACAGTCCAAATTGGGCTTTTGGGGAATGGTCGGAATAGTGTGTACCAACTACCAATTCTTTTATGATTTCTTGTTACAGGTTTCGCAATCGGCGAGGCGTACCCTATCGATATCGAACGAAGTGTTCATTGCTCTTTAATATTTTGTATTTCATTGTAGTGTAGTGCATTATTTATTAAAGGCAAATATTTGCACGTATGACCTAAGGTGGGAAGAATTTTATTTTATAGTACCTAGTAGTTAAAAAATAATAATCGGTAAGTATATGTTAAAATTACAAATTTAAACCAATAAAATAAAAATATTTAATTTAATGTTTTTCTAGGATGAATCAAAAATTGAAGAATTCGAAATAAACTAGCATAACTGTAATTGGGAAAGGTAGTCGTGTAATAATTGTTTATATAATTTATAATTTTTAAATTTTCTAGCTGGAATCGAAACTTTATCTGAATGTCTTTGAGAGACCAAATATTTCCGAAAGCTCCTTAAAAAAAGTTCTGTTAATGTCTTATATTTTATATAAGTACATACGTTCAATAAAAATTACTTTGATTTTATTTTGTTTCATACAATCCATTTACCAATGTAAGTAATGTTCAGGGGAACGATTGAATTTGCAAGTACTTTCGCAAGTCATCGTTACATTTAAGAAGTATTTTCACATTTGTATTTTAACCCTGAAAAGTACTATTGCCATAAAATATTAACTTTGTCATGTAACTTTACACAGGTGTTTTAATGTTAAAATGTAAAATTACAATGAGATTGTAATTTTAATCTGTAAATTTACTTAGAAAGGAAACATTACAATGCAAATTTAACCTAATATTATAACTTCCTATGAAAATTACACTTTGAAGTAAATTTACCCCAAAAAATGGAGGTAACATAGTTGCCTCCATTTTTTAGGGTAAATTTACCGGTAATTTTTTAGAGTGAAGATCAGAATTTATGGTGGTATAGTAAAAACGTGCACGTAGAATGCACACTGCAGTAGTACGGAAGATATTTACAGGGGGGTCTCAAAATTAATTGAGCCTCGGGTGTCTCAAGTGCTAAATCCGCCACTACATATATTATGCGTGAGTTGATGCTTTCCACAATAAATCTTGAATCATAGATTAAAGACAGTTGCTTTCAGGTAATTTCGTCTGGTAAACTAAACATACTTTGTAAAGAACCTTCCAGTGGCAATATATTCCTGCTCCTTTATTTGACACAGGAGTGATATCGTCGACCTGAAAAATAGATCAGCCAATTGATAAAATATAAAATGGTCTGAACTATTAAAAAAATGTTTAATAATCATCATATTATACATATCACAGCCCCACGAATAAATAATGTTCTGACCTGGGAATGTGACTATGGTTTCCGACGTATTTCTCGACGCTGAAACCGAATCCGACCAGCACATATACAATCAGAAAAGCACATATACCCTCAAAATCTTACGCTAGAGTCAAAAACAACCCCCAAAATGGAGTAAAACCACTCCTGACATATGGTGACAATAAATACATGCAAAAAAATCGAAAACCGCAAATGTTTTGTTTTTGGAAATAGACCTCTGGTATATGACCAACACCCCCACCCCCCACTCTCTTGAAACGGTAAAACTACCCCAAAATGGGATATAAACACCTCTTACATCATGGTGTAACGTGTTAAAATTCTCGATTTAATTTTAATGCAAATTTAAATGCATTATTGGTAAAGAATCTTAGTACGGCCCTGTACATTTCAGTATATTTTAGTTGGGTTCCTGCTTCAGCTTCAAATTTACGTGAAATTTTGTGTTATGATCAATAATGTGTTTTAGTTTCATGTTTTGAGCCTTTTGTTTGTGCCAGACATTTATGAAAATGAAGAGTATTATGAAGAACTGTTTTAGGATTATGTTCCTGTTTAAGTATGTTTAGGTATGTCTAAATTAGTAGTTGGTTTGGGATCCCGAAATTATATAATATGACGAATTATTATTGTATCTATGAATAAGAAAATTTATCCAACATGTTTCTTTTGTGTACGGTATTTCCAATTTTATCTTTATTCAATATACAGAGGTATGTATAAATTAAAATTTATTTATCGTTTGATATAGTTAGGCTCAACGAACTGCTGATGTTTTTGTCAATAAAGATTTTGATTAATGACTAATGTGTTTAATTAATTTAATGTCAATTTTAAATGAGAAGTTGTTTCCAAACTGATGTCTTCTCGCTTTATAAAACAAAAAAAAACTATATGAACATCATGATGGCGCCCACTATTTTTTATTCGTTCCTGACTCTATTAATTAATCAGAAGCTTTTGGGGCTAACACCCACACCTGTATTTGAATCTGCAGAATTAGAGATCTCAGCCGGTGCATTAAAATACCGTAAGTATCGTTGTTATCGTGAAGTAAACAATTGCAGTAAGTATTCAGTATTTGAATTTTAATGGTGTTACAGTTGACGTCCATCGCGCAGCGTATTTCATGTTATGTGTTATATTCAGAATAATTGAGAAAACGAAAGTTACAATTTAATTTTAATTTTTACAAGTTTAATTGTTACAAGAATTACAATAAATAAACACACGCAAAATAAAATACATGCAAAAAATAAATTCAATAAAACCCCATTAATCCTCTAGTCTCTCGATTTATAATATTTCTTTCTTTTATTTTCAATGCCTCTGCCTCTATTGAAAACAAACAGACTGATTTTTCTTTAAAAATCTTTTAGTTTGAGATAAATGGGGACAAACATTTTTTTTGGGAGAAATGGGAGCAAACAAGCTCTTTTTGGGGGAAAGGGGGTTTTCTTCTTTGAGAGAAATGGGATTTTTTTGGTATTGAAGTAGAAAATATTAAGGGAGATTGGGAAAAGAGGGAATTGAAGGAAGTGAGAAGACACGGAACTGCCAACAAAATATTATTTTGACATCTAACCTACAATTTAAATAATAATTAAGGATTAGGATTATCTGATCAGTAATTAAATTAAACATTATATAGGTATCAACTGACACATAATAAATGTATGGTGGGTTGCGAAATTTTGTACCGGCATTTAAAAAATACAGTATAGATTTAAGTAATTTAAATCGTCATTCCTTAATTGTACCTAATATTTTTCTGTAGCATTGCCAGGCTTTTCTTAGATGATTCTTGAAAATAAGAGAAAAATGAAAAATTGTTTTTAAAAGTATTCGCGCAAAACTTTTAATACAATGTCACTTCGAATCATCGTATATATGCTTTTTACGTTGAAAATAATTTACACATCATCTATATGGAATATGATCAAATGCAGTATGGGGTATGGGATGTTTACCAAATAAAATGTTTATCTAAAATATTAATCACTTCTCCAGACCGACATAACTCATTAAAGAAATCAAGCGCTGCGTAAATGTCCTGAAACTAAAAACCCCTGAAACCATTGGCACTAAAACCAACCATGATTATAACTACCATCAAACCAAGATATGGTATAGTGATACAGTGCATTAATCAAGATCCTGAGATTTCAGTGTTTAAAATATGAAATTGCAGAAAGCGGTATTCGGTGTGCTATAGGTGTTGGCTTGGTGGAAATTCAAGCTTGGGGATGTAGTTAGACGCATATCTTCTACCCAATAAGATTATAGGGTACAGTTCATCGGTCGTTCGCCACCTTTATACAAACATTAATCAAAATACAATTCAGGAAGCGTGTGACGCCTCCAGATTGTATTTCCATCGAAAGAACAATCATTGAATTGAATGTCATAAACGAGTAACCTGCAACGATTTTATTCTAATTCTTTTACATAATTCTCATTCTGTCTGTCACAATGTCATGTAATAGGAACCTTGAAAGTAAATACTGCAAATTCTGAGTTGTTTTCTTCTTTATAATTTTCACTCCAGAAATATTACGTTAAGTAATATTATGTGCGTTCTACATGCAAACATTATTCTTCCAAATGCCAACAGCGTTTAAATTAATGTTACATTTTTGCAATCTCTAATTACATGTCAGTCGTGTCATTCAGTGTAAACTTGTCATTAATATTAATAGTAGCGTAGCAGCATATTTAATTTGTTGTCGTGTTGCTGTACTTGCTAGAGTAATTATAACACTAAACGAGTCATAACGTCTTCAATTAAAATCAAATGCCATTTCAATGCAGATACCAAAAATAAACTCTTCTAGGAACTCAAACCAATTTCTTTACATTCAATAATCTACAGCTTGACTGTCAATAAGGTTATAAGTATGAACTTAGATACAGTTCCGCTGATTTGCTTCTGATTCTGAACGGAAATCTTATATGGTGGTATGAAAAATCAACGAGAAGATATAATCAAAAGCTAAGTAATTTATTTTTTATAAAACAACTTTAAATAATTTTTATTTTATATGTTCTAAACAATTTGATATAGCGCCTTCTTAGGTTGAGCGCAGTAGAAATCTATTATTAATTTTAAATTAATAATATTAATCGTAAAATTTACCAATTTTGCCTCGTGGTTGTGGTAAACATTTGCGCCCCTAAATTGGACAGATCCTGATCTTAAAATATTTTCATTATATCCAGAGTTTATAAAATCACAACCAATTTTGTCCAACCGCCATAGAATAGTGGTAGCATCAGGAATTGAAAATGGAGGAGAGCCAAGTTGGATTGTAAGAAAAACAAAGCAAGCATTTTGTTCGTTATTATAATAAACATGTGTTGACAACAAATGATCTTCTTCGGTAAAATGAATCAAGTTTTTATAAACACCTGGTATAAACAACAGCGTGCGAATACAGGAGTAGCCTACTGTAGCTTAAAGTTTAAAATGGATTCATATTTTGGAAAATGATCTGTCTAGTTAAGTAAATAACTAATGACCTAACCGATCGAAATAAAAAAAGATTACGTTAAATCACATTTTGAATGCAAATTCATGTAGAAAAACTATCACGTCACTGGCAACGCCATTGAACCCACTTTCCTCTATCCGGATGGAAACTCTACCGCTGAGCTACCGGGTGACTTTCAATCAGATGATAATTTTTCTATGCGAACTAGATGTTTGCAAACATCTAAAAGGCATTTTATATAATTGCTTTTTATAATGGCTTCAGCCAGTTTACTTTTTAAAATTAAAATTAACCTTTTTATTACCATTAATTAAAAACATTAATTAATCTTTACTTTGAAAGAAGATTATTCTTGCATTGGCATTTGTCAAACACATATGTTGTAACGTCACGTTTTTTTGAAACCAATAAATACTAAAGTAATCTCAGTACGGTCCTGGCCGTTTAGTAAAATTCAATTATGTTGGAACTGCAAATATTACATTAATATAAATAATGTTTCTCCAAATACAAAAGAGTCACCTCGAAACATATCCGTAAGCAATATGTTGTATTTCAGCAGAATTTTTATTGATGCGAGTGTTTATTCCAAGGCGTTCCCACGTCGACCAAATGTTTCTTTTCGGAGAAAATGGATTATTCTAGAACAAATTTGTTTTTAAGTTTCGTGTCCTCAAGGGCTAAAATATAATACTAGCCTTAATAAAAGCTCCCTTATGGTTAAAATATAATAAACCTTGAATCTGTAGTTTTAAAACATATTGCGTTGAAATTCTACTAGTAAATAAAGTACCGACAAAAGGAATTTTCTGGAACAAGCTGTCTAGACAGCACCTGCAAAGGTTATTTGCTTTTTGTTGTATGTACAGGTTTAAAAGAGAATCCCCTTAAGTTTTCGTTAAGATTGTTCTGGAATAAATGACTTAACATATTTTATTGGCTAAAGAAAATCCCGCTATTTTTCTATTGGATTGTTTAACATTTCGTCCTCCTAAAAAAATCATACCACCGCGAAATAGTTTTTAGTTTACAGTCAGTCGAAGATAGTTCAAGACAGGGGACGGTTGAATACACAGTCGTGCGAAGTGGCGTTTGCCACGCGGAAGGCTTCGCGACTTCCCCGTGAAGAGAGTTGTACGAGGGTTGATTGCCTTTGGCATTTCCCTATGTTTTAGTAGTGTGCTTAATTGCCGATAAAAGTGCAGAAATTTCAGTGATTAATCTAGAATCGCTTTTACCGAATTCTAGTAATTAATTCCGTATGAGTTATCGAATTATAGACAAAGCGCAGTTAGTTTAGCGGCTACGTTTCGGTTTGTAGAATGATCTTTCGTGATCAAAATACAGTTACTATACTTAATAATTATGTTTACCGAAGTTCATTTATCGCAATTCAAGTTCTTACAGGATTCCTTTTTTAAAATAGTCTAAAATCGGAAGTTTTAAACTGAATAATACATTTAAGTGTGACGTTACCTTTATTGAAGAAGAGTGTTTTGAATAAACATTTAATAATTTAACTCTTATGGTTATTTCGGCTATTTTTTATTAGAAAAGGAGAACTTTACTATGCATTAGTTCTAAAGAGAGACCGTTATTGTGAACTTTATTTCCTTGGATCAAATTCAGCAGCGGCGTCAGTAAGGTGATTTCTAGATTCTTCAATTTCATCGAGCGATCGAGTTTGGTGATAAGTGTTTGTTTTGATAGAAAAGCAATATTGTTTCAATTGCTTTGTAAGGTGAAGTCAGATTGAACTATCTGAATAAGGTATTGTGTCTTAATGGATTTTATTTTGTTATTATTGATGTACGTTGAACCATTATTTTTGTATAGAATATTTTTGACCAATTTTTGATGTGTATCGTTTCCTGTCGTTAAGAATTCTTACGTTGGGTATCATTTTTTTATATATTTAAATTTTGTAACGATGTTTTATTTGGAAATTTCTTATTTTTTTATTTTCATTTATTAATAAATCTATACTTAAATTTAACTAAACTGAATATTGCAGGACCATATATTTATGAAAGTCTTTAAATACTTTATTCAACCTAACTTTGACATAATCGATTATAACTTAACAACATTAAATTAAATTTACTAGATCTGATTCCAGTTTCTGGTTACTGGTGTCGAGTCAATATTTTTATAAAAATTATTGAACTTTCCTAATCAGATAGCGCCCAAATATATGTATTTTCTTGTGTCTTAAACCTTTATCTATGTCTTTTATAATTTGTGAGCTGTGGAAACAATACCTGCGACCTGAATTTAAATTTGTAGAAAGATATCTCAAGCCGAGGCAATCTTGAGTTGTACAGTAAGTATTAAATATTTTGTGTTTTACAGTTTGCGTAAGAATTTTTGAAGTTAAAGTAATCTGCTTTGTTTTGTTCCGGGAAAAATAACGTTCGTTACAATGTGAGGTCTTGGCATATGTCAAATACAAAAACAGTCTTTGTATTATGTTCTTACGAGGAGAAATCGAAAGATTTCTAAAACAAGACGGAATAAGACAACTTTTTGGGGAAAATTGTATTTATTTTTCTGCATAGTCTGCTTTCAGCTCTACACATTTAGTTCATCGCTTTTCAAGACCCTTCAACCCTTCACAAAAATAAGAACTATCCAAACCTTCAAAATATCCGCTTACAGTTTCGATCATTTCAGTATTCGATGAAAATTTCTTTCCAGTCAACCACCTTTTGAGATTTGGGAACAAAAAGAAATCCGACTGAGCCAAGTCTGGTGAATAGGATGCATGTCATTTTTTTAGGTTATGTGGCTTATCACTTGCAGCTTTAGAAAAGATCTTATAACAAATTATGGTGAGTTATTCAAACCTTCAATAAAACAGATTATTTAAAAAATGATTTCACTTTTCTCTTTCTTTAGAATAACACTAGCTCTGCTTTTATTTATCACTCTTGAGATTAAAAACAAGCCTACTGCTATAGGGACTTCCCTCATGATAGTGTAATGAACGGGATTAAGTTTTATACCTATAACATCGACCGTTAAACGAAACAAAATGCACCAGGCTAATCTAGAGTGTTCTAGCAATCTCATATGGGATATATAAATCACCACCGCGCAAGAGGAAGATTATTAGTCATCCAGTGAACTGAATACGCACATCGTGAATTAGTAGATTATAAATGTGTATATAAAATAGTATAAGATAAATGTTAAAAATAAATGTAATTAAATAGACTGTAAATAATCTAATTTAAGTTCGTTAACAGTTTATAATTATAGTGTTTGTAATTAGTGTTAGTGTAAATATTTTCCTTTGTTAATAGACGATACAAACAGCAACTTTAGTATTATTTAAAAAGAACCTTACAATAGGATGCACAGACGAAGCTAAAACGTTGAGGTAAATCTCACCTAATTAATTTTACCTTTTAATGCTGACTCTTGAATAGCGTTCAAGAATAAAATTTGTTTCTTTTTCTTTTTATCGAACCAGCTGGATACGTCTCTGGGATACGTCTTGCAGCTCTCGTTGAATAGGACTCCGCCTTTACTGCAGTATAAATAGTCTACTGATAAGTTTTAAATTTTTTTCTTTGAGTTGTTGAAATGAATGTACACTTTTTTAGACACTTGTTAAACTGTAAAAAAAATAATATACTTTTCATTTATTTTGCTTTTAATTCAATTATTTACAGGAGACATAAATTATACAATCTTTCTGTTTCAATACATTATTCTCTTTTTTTTATTTACCTAACTACCTTCAAGAAACCCCCTTTCTTTTAGATTGCAATTATTTCTCCTATCTTACTGTTGTTTAAATGTTCATATTTCATTCCAAATTAGCCCGCCTGTGGTCATTCTCTTATATCATGATTATTGTAATTTAGTTGTGTATCAATAAGAATCCATGAATCATCTAACCAATTATTTTTTTAACTTCCACAGATGAGTCAATTACTGTCATGAATGTTACGAAAGTAAAATCATTACAGTATGTTTATAAAGCGGGTCTAATTTTGCTTCTACGGTATAACTATTTCACGTATTAGCACAATAGCACATGAACGATCATGACTGAAGTGAGCGGATTGTTACAAACTACGCGAATTCGGATAGACATCGTACAGTCATGTAGTGCTGTGTACCTAAATAGAAGCAATTTCACACCCTCTATGTATACCATACGACCATGGCAAATCCTGGTTGTCAGAGTTTCAGATCACGCTATCGCATCTGACATGTCCTAATGACTATCAATAGCAACACGTAAGTGGGACCAACGCACAGAGCGTTAAACGGCAATTCTAGCAGGACAAAAGTCCTAAATGAACAATTTGTTTGTTTTAACTTAATATTTCGTACTTAATTGCTGTAAAATAGTTAATGTCACTTGATATACTCAGAAAATTAAAAAATAAATAAAAATATGTAATCAAGTTTACAATTTATTACTTTTAATTAAAATTAACATAAGCACTATTTACAATTTAATTTTATATATTTATTTCTTGAAGTAATAATATACTTATCATGGACATAATACATTAACAAAATTAATACATAACATTTTATACAATTAAACATCACTATCTTCAGTATCCTCCCTAGAATCCTCTTGATCCTTATAAGGCCATAATGGTTCAGATAGTAAGGCTGTTACCTCATTATTAAGAGGTTTTAAATAACGAGTTTGAGAATATTTAGATAAAGAGTTTATATATGGATCGGAAGATATCAATCAAGAATTTAATACATCTCGCATGGTGGCTTGCCGTGAAAATTTTCTTGAATTAAATTCTCTGTACCTTCGGAAATCCTTATTTCGCGATTCTAAAGCCTCTTCCGAAAACATCCCTATAGGTAGTGCAGCAGCCTCTACTATATCTGCTCCATGTATTAAGATTTTATAAATACTAGCAGGCATGTAGTACCATGGATACAGATTCACATACATTCTAGCAGTTTCACATAGATATTCTTTAAATGAATCTGTATTAAATAGAATATCCACAAGAGATTGTTCTTAATACAACGTCAAAACGTTTTATCAAATCTTCGTCAATGCCAGTTATTAACGATGATAGTGATGAATTGCTGAAAAACCGTCTAGCGGTATTTCCGTCGTTGGTAGTTTCATACCCTGGTTTTGGAATGTCAACAAGCAAGCTCATTTCACTCCTGAATCGTTGTATTATCACTTTCTTTCTTTGGCTTACTTCTTCCTTTTCCTTATTTCTACGGATTTGCCATTTTTTTAAGGTTAGTCTATAAGAAATATGCAAGAGACATTCGAAGGATCTAATCCATGCGTGCAGTATGGAAAGGCCGAATTGAAATTTTGTTTATTTATATTATTTTATTATTGGGTCGGGCGAACGATTCCAAATTTTCTGTATGTCATTCATCATAACCGGTTTCGCTCTACAAACACCGCAACTTTGCGACGAACATTCACTGACCACCCCAAAAGTTTTTCTCTTAATCATAGTGAGTTTTAAACTATGATCAATTTCAAGCGTTGGAACAAGATTTCTTGTTTGGTCCTCTATATTTGCAATTTCTTTTTTTATGAAATCATTTCTTATGAAATCTGTTTCTTTCTTAAACAGCAGTTTAATGGGCCTGCAATATTTTGTAGAGGAAGATCGGGGGTTATTCCATAAAATGATATTGTCATCTGTATGCAATTGAAGTGGTACAAGACACACAGCAAACAAATTTGAATCAGAGTCATCAACAGATGAGAAAGTTTGCTTATAATTGGAGTATTCAGCACTTCCATCGCAGCCCGATTTAGACACAAGTGTAATTCCACCTGAAAATCGAGATCTATCTTGATTTAAAACTTCCTCCTGAACTGTGGCAATCCTTTGCGCAGTGTGATCCAGAAGCGCTTGTAATTGTATTTCTGCTAAAATATCACTCACGAATGTTGTTTCTTCTCGTGGATAACATCCCTGTTTGGCTTTTCTTAATGTACTGTAGGAAGGGTATATATTTGCATTTCGAGCTTTTGCACCTCTTTGCATCATAATATATGAATGGCTAGTATATTTGCCTTCCACGTATAAAGCAAGAGCTTCTTCAACTGTGTATTTTATTGGAAGGATAGTTGGTGGATATGTTACTTTTTTAATTTCCGTTGCCCTCTTTTCAGACCCAGTTACTTCTTTCAATAACTTTACGGCATATCTTTTACCCTCTTTTTGTAGGCTGGCGCGAGTCGCAAACGCTAACTCGTCATTTGAATACTTTTCTACCAAATGCAAAATTTTTCGTTTTTTTGTTTTTTCGCTGACTTCGGAGAAAGGTATTGTGGAACGGCCAGTTTTTGATCCTGATGGACCCGGTTCGGAATCATTACCGCTTTTTATAGGAAAGCTAATATTGCTGTTTAGCCACTCCTTATACCGCTTCTCGAAAACATCCACAGAGCGGTAACACCACTTCCATCTTCTAGCAGCATCGCCAGTGAATTTCTTTATTAGGTCTAGGCATATTTTATAATCTTCGTTTTCCTTATCCTCAGCAATGTTTAATTTGTCTGCTACATATAAAAAGACTGACGAATTCTTCTTTTGAATGTCACGTTCCGTACGCCAAACATCAAACAGCTCTCTCTTCGCAATTGCCATGTCTTCTAAAACATACTGTAAGTTAGCAATAAGCAAACCTTTGCACTTAATTCTTTAGCTAGTAATAGTTTATTGTTTAAGTAAATTGAAAAATAATAAACTAATTTGTTTCAATGTGTATCGTAGAAATGCAAGGCTTATAAGGTTTATCTATTCATAAAAGTAATACCAAAAATATGATATATCTTTTAAATACAATATCTTATACTAATTATATTCATAAAAGTTAAAAAAATATATTTAAATATCTAAATACCTTGGGAATAAATGTAGAGAAGAAAAAAATACGAAAGCACAATACAACACTTAAATAGATATGTCACTTTACAACAGCACGTCCGAACTGCTACTTGCAAGGGTAAAGTTTTAGCGTCTGCAATAGGTAAGCATATTAAGCTGTGTACCCGTTAAGAATGAGCACAAAGGGTTTTAAAACGTTATCCAGGTACTCCTTATTGTATTGTTATACAGTCTTGCACAAAGTTTCTTCTTTCTGTTCTTGTCACTTTTGGGACTTTTGTCCTAGAATTGCCGTTTAACGCTCTGTGCGACGGCTTAACCTGCCCATCGACTTCTGATTTAGGCCAACGTTGCTTAACTCTAAATAAGAAATTTAACATTTTTTAATTTAATCTTGCTTTATTGAGTATCAAAAATGAGAAGGCTTGATTGGTAGATATTTAGAAGGCAAGGAAAAATAATTTCTAATGTGGAAGGTAGTGTTAATTTATTTTAATTTTAAATTAAAAGGTCGCTAAAATTCTTGCACGTCGGCGTCACTGAGTGCAGTTAGGCCACTGCTGTTATACTATCAATTTAATCTTTTATAAATAACCTAAAATTCTCATTACGATACTGTAATTTTAAAACAGACAATAAAATAATTGGCCAGGGTTATCTCTTGCATCTAACATGCGAACAAAAGGGCAAACACTCTTCTAGATATAGACTATTCGTCACCACGCTATACGTTATATTAGTGGTACTTCAGCTAATCCGGGAGATTTCTACAAGTGTTCGGAAATTGTAAACGATCAAACGGAATACAGTTTTTCCAAATAACTAATAAGTATAATAATACGGAGAATTTTCGAATTCAGGAAGACTTAACCAGGATTCCGTTGTTAGTCTATTAAGTAGTATCCACAGTTTACTGCATGCGATATGTGTTAACATTTTTGAAGTTTTAGATTTCATTTACATTTTAGGTTCTAAATAGTCTTTGTATGGGGCGTTGTAGTAACGTTTCAATATTGTAATGAAGTAGCAAATTCACGGCAATACGGCAAAGATTTGCATCAACAGTTTCGATTTTTGAGAGTTTTGGGAAGACGTATAGGATTTCTAGATATGTTAAATAGACCTTACTAAACTTTAAAACTGATGAATGGTTACAGGGATATGAAATACCATATTTTGTACCACCTGCCCCTTAATCTAACATTACTATTGGCTCGATGAAACTGAAATTTTACACAGCATTTTACAAGTCGGAAAGCTGCTGTGAACCATATTTTTCAAAAAAATGCATTAAATGAACCTTTTGAATTCCCGTCACAGGTTACCGAGAAACATTTGTTCATATCTCTAAATTTCGATTCGGATTCGAAGTAATGTATATATTGTTGAATTGCAGTAATGTAGGTTTTACTTGTACTTAGAACCAAAATAGGCAGTGTTTCGATGGCAAACATTTGGCCCGCCGCAACCGGCCAGCTTAGGATAACTAAACTTGTACGCAAATCAGATCAAATCCTGTCTTCCCACTTCTCCCAATTCCTACTTCGCCCAATCGCATTTGTCCCAAAAAATCTCATTTCTCCAAATGAAATAAGCCCATTTCCCCCAATGCAATTTCTCAAAAAAAAAATTTTTTTTATATTGGACCAAGAAATCTTTTTTGGTGAAATGGGACTAAGAAATTTTTTTTGTTTCCATTGCTCTAAAACCAAGATATTTCAAATACAAATACATTTTTTTCAAGAAATGAAGAATATTCTAAGTTTTTCAAATGAAAAACCCAAAATATAAATTATGAACTAAAAACTGAAACAAAAATTCAACAAAACTTAATGCAAAAACGTTAAAAATGCAAAAAAAAACTGAAGACTAGTAAATAAATAAAAACTTAACGTTATTGCATACAAAAAACGCTAAAAATCCAAAAACAAACAAATTTGAAACCGCGAAATGGAATTGAGTGGAAGAACCAATCTTCGTAGTTTGCAAATTATTTTACAAGTTAGTAAGTTTGATAGATCTAACAGACAGACTCCAACAGTTAAAATGGCAACTGAGGGAGATTATGCGCTAACGGCGTACAGAACGTGTTATGCCGAGGACGTTAGATTATAGGTTAGTAGGTTTGATAAACACTATGCTGGGGAGGTTAGGTTCCAAGTTACTAGTAAGTTTGATAGATCTATCAGAGACACACTTCAATAGTTTAAGTGGCGTCGGAGAGAGAAACTAGCAGCGTACAGGACACGCTATGACCATCAAAAATCTAAAATACTATAGTAATTACGAAACAGTTGAAAATTGTGCAGATTGGCCAGTCGCTGAACCGCGACATTTGTGAACACTTCTGGAAAGCAGTGAGAAGCAGCAGCTCACAAGTATAGGCTCACACCGAAGGCACACAGCTCCACGGTGTCGATTTAGGCAGAAACGCAGACGGCGGTCAGCGTGAATGTTGAAATTTAAGGCGGCGGCGGCATTGACATTTAGGCTGTCAACATTTAAAAAATACAATACCCGAGATTATTTATATTGACGCCCATCATATTAGCAACATTTAAGCATTAAGCATTTAAAATTAGCAACAATATGATGATTTCGTTTGTTCATTTGCTTTAGTTTAGGAGAAAAGGCATTGGAAGAAGCGGGAATTGGGGGAAATGTGATTGTGAGAAGCGGGAATTGCGAATTGGGAGAAGTTCGATTGTGAGAAGCGGAAATTGGTGGATATGGGATTTGGATAAGAGGACTTGGGAGAAGTGGGGTGGAATGGATCAGATACATCTTATAAAACTTACTGCGTACAAATACATAAATATTATTTCTTTTCAATCAATTAAATTTCTTATTTGCAACTAGGCTTATGTACATGACAAGTACAAATAGTACAAGTGAATATTACGTAGTAACATGGAACATATTAATAAAAAATTAACTACGTGCTACTCTTCTTTAAGAACTAAACACATCATATACTCTTTTAAATGTTACCAGGGAAGCTTCCCTCGGTTACTTCACTATCCCATTTTTAACCCATGCATTAGGGCATAATGATAGACAAATCTTGAAATATTGGCAATGCTTATAATCGGTTCCTCTAACATTCTGGCAGCCATTAAATATTATTTAACTTAGGCGTACAAAGAGTCTTTTGACTTTTTGAAGAAAGGTAAAGATGATAACTAAAGATGCAACTTACTAACAAATTCCTTCTATATATAATAGTTTTCGTGTATGGATGATGCCCCGTCATCCTACACGATTAGATTTTGGTCTAAGTAGTTCAGCATTCAAGAGCGGAGAACCAAAAACTGTAACAAACGACGAAACTGCTCAAAAACGTGAAGCAATGGTCTTTGAAAATCGTCGTGTGATGGTCTCCCACATTAGTACGATGTTACAAATATCTGAACCCAGCGTTTTAACTATCTTGCATATGAGCAAAGTTTTAGCGAAATGGGTTCTAAGATTGTTGACACCTGAACAAAAACATCGCAGGCTAGGAATTTCGCACAGCTATTTAGTAACTTTCGTCTAGGATTGGGGCAGATTGTACAGGCGACGGTTAGGTTCATCACTATGATCCTGAGACAAGAATCCAAGCAATGAATTAATAAGGAGTCTCCTCAGCATTTTGAGATATGAGAGGCATCCTGCTTGTTGATTATATGCCTAAGAGGCCACAATCAATGTAGACACTTACGGATCACAATGGCACTGTGCGTAAGACTGCCAAAATTAAATCAATTATGCAGAAATACAGCTTCGTGGAGACGGACCATCCCGCTCATAGTCCGAACTTGAATCCATGTAACTTCTACCTAAGGCGGTATAAGAGAATAGGGAGCCAACCTCTTGATAGAATTTACTGAAACTTGTCATAGAGTAGGAGCAAAGGTAGTATTTGATTTCTAGCAGCAAAAAACAATCCCACGTAGACCAAAAAGAAATGCTGCTGTAAATTCTTGTAAAAGTACCATTGGGCGCTTGTGGCAACGTTATCAAGAAACTGGTGATGTAAAAGAAAGACATCCTGGCCCCATTAGGAAAACTAATGCTGTACAGGATAGATTTCTCCAAATCCAATGTTTTCGTAACCGAAATCTTACGGCCAGCCAGCTAAAAACTGAACTCCAAAATGTCCATCAAGTGGTAGTCAGTGGTCAAATTGTAAGAAATAGGTTGCATGAAGTTGATCTCCACGCTCGACGTCCTGTTAAAGTATCCGTGCTTTTACGTGGCAATCGCGCTCGGAGACTAGAATGGGCCGAAGAATACATCAACTGGCAAGAACAAGACTGGGCTCACGTGCTCTTCACAGATGAATCCAGATTCGGTTTGAGACCAGATTCTAGAAGACTACGGGTGTGGAGGAGACCTGGAAATGAAAATCGTTTGGTAACTGTTCAGGAAGTTGATCGATACCAAGGAGGAACAGTTATGGTTTGGGCTGGAATTGGAATTGGTCGTAAAACTGAGCTCGTTTTTGTTGAAGGCTTTTTAACGGCAAACGCATATCGGGACACAATTCTACAACCTGTTATCCTACCACAGGCGGAACAAATCGGGAGACAATTTCTACTGATGCAGGACAACGCTCGACCACACGTTGCGAGAACAGTTAGAAATTTTTTACATGAGCACAATATCGCAATATTGCCGTGGCCGGCGCAATCCTTCCACTTGAATCCCATAGGACATGTGTGGGATATGCTGGGAAAACGTGTCCTGAATCAAGGCATGGTGTTTGAAACAAGGGAAGAGCTCTCAAATAGCTTACAAGACCAATGGCAACAAATTGATCAAAATGAAATACAATTTGATTAGACGTTTACCCAATAGGTGCCGAGCTGTGATTAACAGTCGAGGTGGCCATACACTGTATTAAATGTGCAAATCTTTCATTTTTTCGTTCATATTCTACTGTTATTTGCAAGTTAAAAATTTTCAATATTTCTTAAACACCCTGTATAAGCAAACTACAGTAAATTCTGTTTGTTTTTGTTATAACAATTAAAGGTTATTGTTCAAATTTATGTTTTGTTTCATCGTTGTGTCATAATACTTCCACTAGTTGCAACAACGTTTATTTTTATCCTTGTCCCCTAGACCATTTTGATGTGTGTATAAATACAATAATTCTCAATGCAAGATTTTAATCGATTATATACAGCATCTATCAATAATCAATAGTCAATAATTAATAACCTGTAGTATGATATGTTATTATTTAAAAGAGTATGTCTGTATGTACATTTTACCACAGCATAAGAATATACAGCAGATCCATTCAATTGTCGATACTTTGAAGTTGATAAGGTAACTTCGAATATTCCACGCAACAGTGACAAACCACGATCAGTTCGCCGAGGCTTGCCGATCGTAATCTTATTGCATGCTGCTAATAACGAAGAGGGTATATCACAGTATAACTGTTGTTCCATAGCCCACCAGTCCGTTGTTTAAAAGCCCGAAAATACAAGGTCACACACGGTGGCTTACAATATTTGCGCGAGTGCACTTACTGGTTATATGATTTTTATAATTATCACACACCGTTTTTTAATAGTATCTGAAATTCAATGTTATGTTATCAATGGCAATATGATCTTTAATATACTGCAATCAAAAGAACCACCTTACCATATAATTTATTAATTAGACGTTCAACAGTTCATTCAGTTGGTCTGAGAAATGTAGAATTTTTTACGATTCCTAAACATAAAACCAGCAAATTTGAATCATGTTTTATATATATAGCACCAAAATTGTATAATAATTATTATTGTTTGTTTAGCAGTTCTACCTTAAATCGATTTAAGTCTTACCTTAATAAAGAATTATTAAGTTTACAATCTCGCAACACTTTGTAATTATACATTATTTAACGAATGTAAGGGAAAAGTGAAAAACGGCACTGCCGATCTTTTTCCTATTGGACGTGTCTACTGTTTTAATTTAATTAATTAGAATCATTGTTTTTATTATTTTTGTTATTCACTATTGTATGCACTTATGTTACTTTTATTTACACTGTATTATCTTCCCTTTTTTTCTGAGACGTTCAATAAAAATTATTTATTTTAATTATTATTATTATTATTATTATTATTTATCAATTCTATACATTGTACGGTGCATTTTTTCTAATTACCGAGTTTAGTAATTTAATGCATCATTCAGATTTATTTCGTCATACGAAAGCTTTCCCGAACATATCTCCAATTTTCATGAAAATTAAGCAGTTGTGCTTATCAGTCCGAATTACATAAAAAATATCTATTTAATGCCTCAAGCCTTATTTACTCGTGAAACTCCATAGACATTATTTAAATTTTGTTAAACTTTTATTAATTATTTGATTTTGTTTCATAAAGATTAGTATAAATGGCTTCAGCAGGATAAACAGGAATACAAATCTTGCTTTAACGTAAGTGCTTTCAGAAAATGTAATTTTTTAAATATGTATACTTTGTTATAAAAATATCTATTTTTTTATTTTAATTTTTGCAATTAATATATTACGTCGTACATAACCACTTAATTGTTTAATCGACAGTTACAAAATTTATGGTGTTCAAATATTTATTAATAGATACAGATAAACCATTAGAGCAGAAAATTATAAGCTTATTAGAGTTATTAAATAAATAATATTTTGTTATTGTTATGCACTTAATTATAGGAGGGTCGTCATTAATTGAATTAACATTTCACAAACTTTTTTAATTATAAAATTAATTGAAATAAACATTGTGCATAAATTCTACAATCTTCATGAAAAATTTATTGTTTTGAATATAGCAACATTAATTTTATAATTGGAAAGTTCCACGGACCAAAAATTTAATTACATTTATTGCGGCACAGCTAATAGAGCCGCTACTTACTATAAAGACTTAAAATAATTAGGTGAGGTAATCAGAAAAATATATTAAAATTATCGTTTAATCTGTTTCAAAAATTATTAACGGTTAGTTATTTAATAACATACTTAGTTGGTAAAGGTATTAAATATTTTAATATCAGATATTTTGTTGATACTAACAGGAAAAGTAGGAATTAAGTACTTTAAAGCAAGTTTATACTTCGGGTGGTTCTGAGCCTCTAAAAATACTTGAAAGCTCCTAAAGATTGGTTAAAAGCTTTAAGCAACCCCAGTTAGTTACGAAATTTGATACATTTTTGGGGTTGGATTTTCAGCCATCTTTTATTTTTCGTACAGTGATTGAAATAACAATAAATTCTACTGTATAATAAGTACTTAAATACGTTATTCACTGTAACATTTCTCTATACAGAAATCACCAACTTCGTTACTCATTAGTACTATAATAGTAGATTTTGTATTGCTGGGATGTTGACTGTTTGCGCAAGACCACATACGATACGTAACTACTAGCCATTTTTTTCTAGAGTCCTCTGACTTTGAAAGCGTATTGCTCGGGAACTACTGAACCAAATTAAATATTTTAAAACGAGCAAATAGTAAATTTATTTCTATATACTACAGTAAAATATTATATTTCTAACTAGTATACTTTTGTTTTTATCGGACGATACGCAATATAAGGTACCCATTTTTTGGACAATTTCATTGAAAGTAAGTTAACTAATTTTTTTCTCAGAAAGTATATGTCATATATCTATGAAATTCTTGTAGGGGCTAAAAAGACACCTTGCGGTTCTTATGTTATTAATTTTCAGACAAAAAAGCGTCTTATTTAAGATTTATGTGAAAAAATAGCGAACTATGCGTTCATATTTATTAATAGAGATAGCGTCAAGATTTTTTCGCTAAATCAACACTTTTCATGTGTAGACATTATTTTTTTCAAAAAAATGTTCCTAATTTTAATAATAAAAATGCCGAAACAAAAAAACGAGTTTTGATGGCAAGCGGTTTCGACAAAAACCGGTTTTTTGTTATTGCACTTTTATTGTTAAAATTCGAAACATTTTTTAAAGAAAATAATGTCGACATATGAAAAGTGTTAATCTAGCGAAAAGAATTTGACGCTATTTCCATTAATAAACAAGAACGCATAGTTCGCTATTTTTTCATATAAATCTTAAATAAAACACTTTTTCGTCCGAGAATTAATAGGATAGCAACCGCAAGGTTTCTTTTAACCCCTACAAAAATCGCATAGATATATGACATATACTTTCTGAGAAAAAAAATATTTAACTATCTCTCAATGAAATTGTCCTTAAAAATGGGTACCTTTTATTGCGTACCGTCCGATAAAAACAAAAGTATACCAGTTAGAAATATAATATTTTACTGCTGTATGTAGAAATAAATTTACTATTTGCTCGTTTTTAAAATATTTAATTTGGTTCAGTATTTCCAGAGCAATACGCTTTCAAAGTCAGAGGACTCTAGAAAAAAATAGATAGTAGCTCTAAGTTTTTGGGAGGATAAAGAAAATTTGTCTATTTCGCGTATACAAAGATTACTTTGTGACACTGTTTTTGCGAAAAACAGTTACACAAAGTGCTACTTTGTGCAACTGAAAGTAATGATTTTTTTATTTGTAAGGCTGGCAGTAGTAAGTAAATTTTGCTGCCAGCCTACTCTGTCATGTCATTCTGTCAACGAAGTCCAGTGTCAGACGTAAATGCGTAATAAGCAATAACACAGCTATATTCTGATTTCAAGATCAAAATTAGATTAAAAAGCCAAAACGTATATCGCTTGTCGATATTGAGGTAAGTTTAATTGAGTTGAATGATGTACACCTCCATTTCATCAAATATTTTTTTCAGTTTTTACCTACTAATGGGAACATAACCAAGGTGTTAGGAAGAATATAAAAAAGAAAGGAATAATGCTCGACAACCAACCCGCGGAAGTATTTTGGGGGCACATTATCCAAAAGAAAAGCACTTTCCCGTGATAGGTACTAATAAGTATTCATTAACTGGCGCCGTTTTGAAAATTTGAATGTTATGATGCTCAGAAATAACAGCGAGAATAATGAAACATATTTCATTTTAAGAAGCTTTGAATTAAAACAAAGCGCGGTTAATAGCGGATTTCCTACGAAAATGCGCTGAAAAGCTTGTTGGTTTTCCGGATCAAGTTGATGGTCGTGAATCCCGTGTCCGTCCCTACTCAAATTTCATTTTCATTGTTTAGATTTAGAGGTTAGGTTAGTTATTTTCTATTGTTGTATGTTAAGCAGTTTTGATGTATTAAAATGTTTATTGTAATAGAAACAGTAAAACCTTGATTGAGTACATGATTGTCTTATCAAAATAATTATTTATAATAAAAATACATTTTTATCTTATATCAGAAGAAACAACTAAGCTGTCACCTTTTTTTAAACTTGAATTTTTCCCTGCCTACGTGATTTTTTCAAAATGACAGTGGATGTCATTGTATGCGTTATCAGTTATTACCAACATTACCACACCAAAAATACCCGCGTGTACATTTTCCCATTTCTTTAAAGTAAATTGCAAATTAAGGCGAAATAGACAAAGTAGTATGTAAAACACGTGTTACAATTCCTTTTTATAATACTCGTATATAGCTTAACTCGCCGCTTCGCGGCTCGTTAAGCAAACTTATACTCGTATTACAAACATCGTCATTGTATCACTAGTTGTACAATATACTATTGTGTATCTATATTACAAAATTGTTTCATTAGGAAGTTGACTAAGGATTAACCACGAAATCATCTGTAAAATCACTTCAAGTACTTAAAATTACTATTTCTTTTTTATCATTAACGTTTTATCATTATAAGAGCACTAATATCTTGAAAATTGTGAAAAAATCTTTTTTTTTAAGAAAGATTATTTAAATGAATACAATCTTTAACAACTTTTAATAAGAGGAAGCTTCTTATCTGTAATTAGATCCAGTAGCACTGTTTTCTAATTCTTCAACGTGTATTCTTTTGTGAATAAGTGTATATGTTTCAGGTAAATGGTAACGTTTACTAGTATTTGCAGATACTAGTTCTTTTCCCAAATCAAAAAGATACGAGGGGATATCGTACTCTTTTAATCATCATCAGAAACAGATTTGCAAAGAAAATTAAGTATAATATACTACAATTAAATGTTCTCCACGTAGTCACCCTGCAAAGTTACGCATATTTGCCCTTCCTCCACCCAACATTCCTGCGATGACTGGACAAAAGTTCTGCGATTGCCTGGAGTACCACTGTTCCACTTCCATACTCCCAAAAAAAGCCTCCACTTTCTACACGAAGGTCTCCCAGATCGAGGTTCATCTTTGAGGGACATGTGTTCAGATTGTAAAATTCCTTTTCCACCTAACAACTGTGTGATATGATGAACTATCATCACCATATACGGCAACCATCTCTTTATGGATTTGACGAGCATTGTTACCCTCTAAATCAAGGAACTTAATAACGATTTGAGCTTCAATTCAATTAAAACAATTCAAATTAGTCCATGACATTTCCACAGGCTTACTATTACCATTCAAAGCCCCTATAGTTAACAGTAACCCGATAAACGCAGTTGGTTCAAGACTCTACTTAATAATAATACAATAAACCTCTTTGTGTCCGTAAGGTGTTTAATATTCTATTTTTAATAAAAATATTCCGCTTTTCGATTTGTTTTTTGTATTATTATGTCTAGTATTTCCCAGTGGCGTGCGGTGAGAATTTAGGCTAGGGAAGCAACCACGATTTTAATTGTAATACACCTAGGTACAGGCGCGTATTAACGGGGAGGGAGTAATCTCCCCCCCAATTTAGAAATAAGTATACATTATACATAGAATAGAAACAAATAATGTTTGTTTAATTATTATTTATTAAAACAATTATTTTTCCAAAGATTCCTCCTCAAAATACTTCTCTGGATCCGCCCCTGCTAGGTACAATAAAAAACAGTGTTATAATTATTAAGCTTAAAAGTTTTTCAAAGAAGAACTCCAGGAAGGAAACAGTTTTTGTTTCATTCCTTTATCTTATTTCTATCAAAAGTTATAAAGGAAAACGTAAACGCCAACATGCTCAAAATCACTCATTTTTGTACACTTTAGAAGGGCACAACTCAAAAACCACTTGAGTTAAAAATATAATATTTTAGATTTTTACTTAACTTTAGGAGATATAACAGTTGTACCAAATTTGAAAAAATCAAAGAGGGTGATGGTCAAAACTTCCAAAAAATAGGATCACTTGATGTGGAATTATCCTACGGCTATTATGCGGAACTGTTAATGTAAATGAATAAATAGGGCTGTCGTGACTACAAAGTAATCTGAGTACTGCATGGGGACATCTGTAACAGAGGAGCGCCAAAATCAATTATTACTTAACATAATAATGGTAAAATAGTAATGTGAAAGCTCCACCCGTAATACTTTAATTAAAAATCGAATTCTGAAAAACGATTCCATATTTACGTTAAGACAATACTCCATATAACACTTCATTCTTTATATTCAGAATTTCTGTAACATTCATCGCCGAAATACTAATGTTATATTGTAAAATTCAATCCAGAGTTCGGTTGAGAAACGCATAATTCAACATTCCTTTCGCTTAGCTTCAACTCTCCTACGAGATAAACAGCTATGAATTGCAAATAATTGATCAGGATCAATGTTGCCAGGTCTTCAAAACTGAAAATTACAAAAATACTAATATTCATTCAATATTTAATTCAAATACAATCAAATCAATATCAATATTCAAATTCCCACTAGCCCCAATTTTATACTTACCACAGTTAGGTAAGAATCATTTTACATGTCAAGAAACATTTTGGTATAATCTAGTGAGTGTTCAATCATTCGACGAAAGGGTGTGGTTTAAAATATTAAACAAACTAGTAGTTAAAAAACGTGTGAATATTTTATATTATTTAAAGGCATTTGTAATACGGAATGAGACAACTGGACGCGGCCAATTGCGTGCGAGACAAGTGGGCGCAGGGATAACTTGACGCGAGACAAGTGGATACAAAAGACAACTGGGCGAGAAAATCTGTTAAATATAAGTTGTCCCTGTACCCACTTGTCTTGCGACAAGTTGTCCTTGCCTCCAGTTACTTCCAAAAATACCGCAAAATACAACGAATTCAATTTTTCAAAATAATTTGACGTATGAAGTAAATATTTCCGCTGACATTCTAATGTTTATAAAATCTAATTGGTTTCTGGTCTTTTAGAATTAGGGGAGATAATTCTAATTAAATAATTCTACATCCTATATAATTCAAGAAGATTACAAATTTCAAGAGGTTGTTTATCGATCAAGCAAGTTCGCCTATTGAAGTGAATTTTGTTACATCAAATAAGTAAGGAATTAGTTGTAATAAGTAATAATTTAAGAATAATAGAAAAGGTTATTTGCATTCAAGACCAAATACATAAAAATAATCAGGTCACGTTTATTAGGTCACATATAGAATCGGGAGTAATATTAAAGATTAAAGCTTATGAAGGTAGATTAATGCAGTTTTTTAATGTCAACAACATCGATGAAGATAAAAAACTTCACTAATCATTAGCATTATTAGAGCTAAAGTTTATGAGGTATTAATGACTTTAACAGTGCCAAGTCTATCTAGTGAAAAATCATTTGATAAACTCATCAAAATATTACGAGTCCATTTTGCCCCAAAACAAAATAAACGAGCTCAACAATTTAAGTTTCATAAAGTAAAGCAATAAGTGGAAGAAAGTATCAATTATTTTATAGTAAAATTTCAAGCTTCAGCACAGACATGTGGTTTTGGTGATTTCTGTGAAGCAGTCCCATAAGGAGAATTAAAAAAAGCAAATTAAAATAAAAATATTGATGAAACACTATAACTGACGGGTTTACTATAGATCTTTGCAATGGAGAGATTCATCAGTTTTTATTAGGCAACGATTCATCAAACTTTGAAGAATGTTGTCAGAAAGCACTAAGCATCATGAAGTCTTAAGAAAATGCATCAAAATCTTGTTTTTCAAAGTCAAAAACGTTATTCAAGCAAGATAAATTCCAATAATAATTAGTTTAATGCTGGGAAGTCCAGACAACTCAATAGAAAGATGTGTACAAGATGCGGTAAAGTACATCCCTTAAAAGAAAATTGTTTGGCAACTTGGTTGTGCCTCCATTGTGACAAGGTTGCTCATATTGTATCCATGTGCGGATACAAGCGATGCAAGAGTTTTAAGATGATAGGTACATAGCGTTGGTTGTGAGAATCAGTCTCAACATTGTCAACTTTTTGGTAATAATATTCTAGTTGAAGTAGAAATCGCCACAGGAGCTTATAATTATGATAGATGCATTTAGTAAATATATTGACATTAGACACATGAACTCTACATACAGTTGTTTCTTAATTAGAGAAACTTTGGATATTGTTCAATAATTGTAACTATAATTGTAAAGCGAAAAAAATAAAACTATATTACATTCTCTTTTAAATCACCACCACTCAAACGGGCTAGCGGAAAGGATGTAGTGATCCCACTACACATCAGGAAGGCATTGACTCTGACCCTGAAAATTTTTTTGGAAGATATCGTCCGTGACTGACAGTTGCTGGATATCGCTTTTTTTTAATGCATTCAATCAAAGCTAAGTATTTTGCATTTAATTGATTAGTTAGTTTTCAATATGGCGAAGATTTCAGCTAGTTTAATAAAATTTCCCATCTTTGATAGCTCATATGCAAAAATGTCATTTGGACTATTAGACATGTATTTTAATGTTCTCTATATTCAAAACGAACTTCAAAAATATAACATAATAATTTCCAAATTACCATGTCGCGTTTTGGAATACCATTCCAATCTTATCATGTCTAGCTAATCTCCATTTGACTCAAAACGAAGTAATACATATTACCACAAATCTTCTAATCAATTTCCAACACTAAATACTTCTCTGGAACAACTTGGCACAAGATCAACCACCTCTTTGAAACACAAATTCGACATATTGACAGCGAAATTAGATAATATTCTCAGTGATGCTTTTACAACTCAAGACATTCATATAAATTCAGAGAGACTAGCCATAGTCAATGACACCCAACCATCAAGTCAATCTAAACTCGGCCAAATACTTGACAAATTAACAAACGAATTACATACTCGTTCCAACGCAAATTCAGATTCTGAATGTTTCGGACTAGCCCCCTGACGGAGTAAAATATAATATAAATTAAATACTACCAATGCAAAGTTAAAAATAAAAATCGATCATTTTTTTTCATATGAGCGGCGACATTGCGTTGCCTTGCACAGGGGCGTCACAAACCCCAGCTACGCCTCTGACCTGACTGCAATAGCAAAACGTTTACCTCTGACCCTTCAATTCCTAAAGATAATTTTTCACAGATTAGTAATTCAATAACAGATCCTAACCAAACTACGTACTCAAAGTTCAAATAAAATAATTCTAAACCTACTTAGCACCGCAACACTACGCAACCAAGCCGATTGAATGTTAATCAATTGTGGATTTTCAAGCAAAATTTGAGAAAATACCCGGGGGTGCTGTTTTGGTTCGGTCATTCAAAGAAACATCATTGGTTCTAAATAAATGGATTCCTGATCAAGCACCTTTTAGCACCAGTAGACAATTACCGGGCGGTAGAAATTCTCCAATATTTGAACGCTCCAGTAAACCACAAATAGTTACTGACCAGTATCCGAGCATCCCCGTTTACTGCCCCAGACAGCCCCAGCAGACATTTATCAAAGAGTGAAAGATAATCGACATCCAAACTCAGCTGAGCAGTACCGCATGCAGTTCATCACTGAACTTTCTCGAATGCTACGGGCTACAGCGATGTTCTCCAATATATCCCAGTTCAAGAAGATGGACTTCGGATTAAGAAACGCGCCTAGTCGTTTCTTTTCAGGATTCCTTTCTTTTATGTTTATATTTAGTTCAATTTTCCTGTTAAGCAACAATGAGGTTTCGATTGACAATAATACTTGAATGTATAGTAAAATGTTAACATCTTACTATACAATAAATTACGTTCTTTATAGCTTCGTTTATTGCCTGAAGAGTTCTACTAAATATGAATCATTTCTTTCTAATTGTTCTTAAATATATTGCAATTGAGATTCTAAATTATTTTTGACTCTAAACTTCAAAATCCTTCAATTATGTAAATCAAATCTTTATTTTGGCCAGTTTTTTAGACAACATTCTCTACTGGCATATTTCTTTGTAACTCCAAATACTCAAATGCAAATAACAGTATTAACAGTAAAGAAGTCTATAACTTATATTGTTGAGAAAAACTAACACTTTCCTTCGTACATTCTGACAACATCAAAGCAATCATCAAAGACAACAGTGTTTTCATCACAATAGTTAAAACTTATGGGATCGTGAAGTTCTTTATAAGAGAAGTAACTACATTCTCCAGAATTTTCTAACATTTATTTATCAATAAATATAAAAGTATATTTTGTAAACTGTATCTGATGCACCAAAGTCTTCTAGGTTTAATTTACTGGTAACAGAGATGTTACGTCTACTATAAAAGATCAAGCGTTTAGTTTATTAGTAACTACATCTTTGTACGAGTACAGGTAAGACACTATAAAAAAAGACATAAAGTGTTTCAAATTGTTATTGATTCGATCATCCTTTAAACTCTCGTAAACAGGAGCGACAATGTAATTCCAATGCAATGCTGATATAGAAATAGTAAAAGTATCTAAAATATAGTGTAATAAATCAAAAGTGATAACAGTTCTTAACAGAAGCTTCTGATCTCTACAAGTGACGAAAACTGTTTTTGAAATATTGCACTAAATTATTACACACACGTCTTCTTATAAGTCAGGGGCGGAAAACGTAACATGTAATGCGATTTACTTTTTCCTTCAAAATGTGCCGCGATACAATTAAATAGTTAATGTAATTGCGCATAGATAAAGATGTTAATCGACACATATTATTGAAAGATATGTTTATAAATTCTTATATACATGTATAGACAGGGTATGTATGTATTTCGACCGACGATCTACTGAAGTTAGAGCCGCGATTGACTTGTTCGCCAACCCTGTATAAGTAATTCAAATAAATGTATCTCTGATGATGAAGTAATTCATCTTAAAGGAAGTTCGAAACGTTAAAATAATAAAAAGCTAAACAAAAAAGCGAGAATTATTATCCCCAAAACAAGTTCGGAAAATAACAAGAGTAAAATTCAACAATAATCTCAAACAAAGCCTGTTACTAACTGGTTTATGGATTGCAAGCACCGAATGCAATGATAAAATAGAAAAGGGGAAGACAATATATATTAACATACCTTGATCGCGTCAGGCAAATATTTACCAAGGAAGTCAAGTATTGCCGGAAGCTCTTCTTCTTGTACCAATCTGAAGTTTTTGCCTTCGGGCAATACATCCATTTCTAGACAATAAAACCATTAAAAATTAAAATTTCCACTTTTAATACATTTTGATTAACGATAAATGATTTTTTACGATTTCATTCATTCGAAGTGTTTTAGAATCTGCTCTTTTTTTAATTATAACTTTTTTTATATTCTTTAAAGCTCATTTTCGGTTTGCCGGCATATTATAACGGCCGTACTTTGGCAATAAAATAGTATTTAAATTAATTTACCTTAGTTTTCGACGAGTGCACAAAATGCAGCACGCCGAAATATCGGCTTTTGCTTTTCAAATAAAGAGCAGGATATTAATCACAGAAGGAAATAAGTGGACACTGTGCCCTGACTACAATGAGGAGTAAAAGCTCTTCGATCGACTCGCAGGGCGCGGAAAGCTCTGCAGCCCCCAAGTGCTCCCCTTGCACTGCGGCAGCCACCAAGCACAAGTGGTCGTCCAACCAACAGGCGCAAAATCCCAACAAAGCTTTGCGCAAGGTGCGCAAAAAGTAAGAGCTTATAGGAAGGCATTACATATCATTGATTGTAACCTTTTTAGAAGTGCCTGATGCCATTTTCTACTCCTATTATTAGAAATAATAGTGCCTAATATATTCCTTTAAAGTGAAATCACAATCTTCCTATATTTGTGTGTTCACAATATTTGTGCAATTAGTAAAATAATAAAGTGTTGTTTTACAAGTATGACAAGTTAATTCTAGGTAAAGAGAAAATTCAAAATATGCATTTAATTTGTTTTAGAACAGAAAATCAAATTATACATACAATTAAAATTACTTATAATAAGGAAAAGAGTAATCATAATTTGAAATGAATTTTGATTTTGAGTTAAGTCCTCAGCGACATCTACCATTTAGTTGCGACATTCAAGGTGGCACCCTAACCCAACAGTTTGCCTATTTACCGACTATGAGTCTACATTCCATCACAGGTTATGTTATGACTTCAAATTAACATTATTTGAAAATAATTTTTAAATATGAATATTTTAATAATCTTTTTCTTATTATAGAATATCTTGACGATATTAAAATGTCTAGAAGGAGAGGGAAGGATTATGAGCACGTGGATTACACTAAATTAACAGCAACAGATAATGGCTTTGTTGATGCCCAATTTACACACCCTCCGCCAAAAATTCCATGGAAAGCTGTTACTTTAGCGGCTTTATTATTCATTGCTGGAAGTGTCCTTTTGGTAGTTGGAAGCCTTGTTGTAAGTGGGCATATAGATTCGAAATACTCTGATAGAATGTGGCCAATGATAATATTAGGAATTTTAATGTTTATACCTGGTGCATATCATGTGCGTATTGCTTATTATGCTTACCGGCAAGTTCCTGGTTATTCATTTGATGATATACCTGAATTTGATTAATTACATGTTTAATTTTTAAGTTAATCATATTTTATATCACAATATTTAAAAAGTAGGTTACTTCAATTCTGCGATTGCAGAACTTGTATTAGTTCTTAAGTGTTATAAATTCTTATAGAATAAGATAGAAACTAGTTATAAGCAGTATCTGTGATGTACTAACGCTTAAAATAGATTTTAGGATTGATACCACTAAGTTCACACGTTATTCTATATTTTTTACTTGTAAACAATTTTAATGTGGCAGTGAATAAAGGTTAAGTTGATCATATTTTTTTATGTGTATCACTACTGGATCATTCCATATGAAATCGCCCAATAATAATATAATTGGTTGCACGATCACCTCAGAAAAACTTTTGCACACATTTTAATTAGTGATGGGAACTTGGGTGTCGTGATACTTGAAGTGTCGCGACACTTCATGTCGAACAGTATCGCTCTTATTAGAGTGTAATTCGAAGTTGCTTGATCATTCTTACAAAGAAATTAAAGGCAGATTTGTTGAACTGGCAAACAATCATTGAATAAGACGTACATATAAAACTATTTTGTTGGAGATTTTTTTAGTTAAAATTATAAATTTATGAATTATTTGCAAAACATTAATTTAAAAGCCGAAACCTGAAAAGTTGACGCAACGCCTCCATGGTTCGATGGAAAACCGTGGCTTGCTAAACTGCACGGGCTGGTGGAATGCAAGATTGAACCCCGTTACAAGCATAACTTTTTTTTAATTTTATTTGTCATTAATCTTTAATTTAATAACAATTTAAATAATTTGTTATTATTCTTTTATTCGAAAAACATACAAGAAATAATAAATTAGAAATGAAAACTGACGATGCTTTTTCATACTGCATACTACAAAAACCAATTTTTACAATATTAGTTAATTAACACTCAAAATCCTGAAGATTTAAATACATTTAAAGTTTCAGTATTGACAAGTACTTATTTTACATTTTATTTATTTTAATTTGAAATAAATACGTAATGAGAATTCTTGAATTCATGTCTTATTAGTTGGGTATCTTTATTTTTTATTTGTAATGTATTATTTGTTGTACGTTTTTCGAATAAAAGAATAATAACAAATTATTTAAATTGTTATTAAATTAAAGATTAATGACAAATAAAATTTAAAAAAAAGTTATGCTTGTAACGGGGCTCGACCTTGCATTCCACCAGCCCGTGCAGTTTAGCAAGCCACGGTTTGCCATCGAACCACGGAGGCGTGCGTCAACTTTTCAGGTTTCGGCTTTTAAATTAATGTTTTGCAAATAATTCATGAATTTCTAATTTTTGAAGAATTGGGATTATTATTAAGGGTAATATTTTTGGACAGTACGTTAGAATATCTTATGTATCGATTGCAACTATTAATCTCACCGACTTTTATTCGAGAACGAACTATTTGGCATATTTCAGATTTCCCATACTAATTTTCTATAGCAAATGTTAGAACGAATGCGGTGTATAAATAATTTAATGCACTTAAAGCATAAATATATAACCATAACAGAATTTACTCATATACCTAATTGTTTTTTAATCCCTAGTTTATGATTTATGTATTAGCTATGAATCTTGACTGCTCGTTTCAATTATATTATATGAACTAGCGCATGCATGATGTGTAAATGCGAAGTATCGTTAAAGAGTCGTGAAGGAGTCGACACTTCACACAGCTAATGGTTTCGACTCGCAAGTGTCGTGACACGCAGGTGGTATCGCGAACCCACCACTAATTTTAATATAAAAAATACAAAGTCTTTAGATTTGTTGCCCAACTAATTTACATGGTGCAGTAACTTTTCTCTGAAAGTGCACTTGAATTGCCACAAATGTACTATTGATTTCATAATGATGTAGGACAGCAAGGCTAATATGATGCCATTTTTTATTATTTTTTCATAATATAATTTAACAAGTGGTCTAATATTTTCTGACAAAATTTGTCATTTCAGAAATGAGTAGCTTTTGCAACGAAAATTACACGAGTTGACAGAGACAAGTGTAATTTTCCAAAAGCAAAAGCTACGAAAGTCTTAAATGACAAATTTTGCAAGAAAAAGTTAGGCCACGAGTTGAATTCAGCTTGACAATCCATCGAGCAAATTTTTATTTATTTTGACATAAATTTTTTCACTATAAACTAATTTCATTTGTCTCAATTTAGAAGATTCTGTTATTTGATTGGTTAAAAATTTTCGAGTTGAATTGTCAGTGTAAATGCATAAGAAAAAAAATAATAAAAAAAATAGCATAATATATCATTATGAAATGTAGTATTATGTATGTAGATGTAGATGTTTACAAAAACATGAATATCTCAAAAAGCAATATACAAGGTGTCTGAAGCTACCCAGAACATACAGAAATTAACATTGGAAAAATTTACAAAGCTCAGAGTTTGTTGTGCGTCCTTAACTTGAAATACAGTGGTACCTTGGTTTATGAGCATAATTCATTCCGGACATGTGCTCTTCAAAGTACTCGTAAACCAAAGCAAATTTGCCCATAAGAAATAATGGAAACTCAGCTGATTCGTTCCACAACTATTTATTATTCATATAAAAATGATACATATACTACACATATACGTAAAAATAAAACAAACGATCACATGCTCGCCTCTGTAATTTAACTGATAAGATAAACAGTAGTCGAGTTTGAAAGGTTCAGTAGTCACAAATGGATCCTATTTAATAAAAGCTAACATGATGCTTAACGTGTACATATTAGATTAAATTGATTTAATTTTCCCTATTTTATACTTCTAACAGGTTATAGCTAAAAATTTGCATAATTACTTTTCTTTAAATGACGTCATTACACTATGACACTTAAAACATAATCAAATTTTTAATTATAACCTGTTATTAGGATGTATGTATTCATCGATGACAAATAAAATGTAAAATCTGCTGACATTTTTAACAGTCGAGGTAACATTAGATGCTGTTTACACTCTTATCTTATCGTATATGTTTACACATATGTTGATGACGTGTTGACCCAAATTCTTCAATTGTTAAAGGGGCACTCAACCTCCGAACAAAAATATAAAAGAAAAAATCTTAGAACAAATTTCCGAACACCATATTACTATATTTGAAGTTAAGGTTTAACGGCAAAGTCTCGTGACGTCATAGCAACATTCTTGTTCCGCGACAGACAAGAGCAGCAGTAAAACTTAGCGCGCCACGATAGGTTTTCCCCTTGTAGGCTTGTTTGGTACATTGCACAAATTATGTACATACTCGAGGTTTCTTATTTTTTTTAAACATTTTAAGCAAACTATAATGATATAAAGAAAATAAATATTTTAATATTTTATTGAAATTAAATAATAATGTAAAACCTGAACATGATTATGTTTTTATTTTGATTCACTATTCTTAAATCTTGAAAGATGTTTGCTTTTTGCTTCAATTAATAATGCCTTCTCAATCTTGGAAATGTTTTTGGGTACCTAATCAAAAATTTAGAAATACTAAAACAAAATCAAAAGTATTCTCCGTTACAGGAAGTGTTAGATATTTAATTTTGATTATTTTTATCTTTTTATCTAGTTACCTATTTTTGTATCTACCTTAGCGACATGTTTGTTTACATTTATATTACCTTTGTTAATGACAGCTGTTGAAACAATATTGTCAGGTTATATTTTAATAAATACTGTGAAACTTTTTACTAATCTTTATTTATTTCATGATTATGGAGTTCCACAAAGTAAGGCTGGAAACAATAAACAAGATTTCTTATGGCCCTATTCCATTCTGATAAAAGTTTAGATTCCTTTTCCACTTTGCTTAATTTGTTTGTTAAACTTTTACTGAGGTGCCAAACATCAAACTCATGGTGAATTGTCAGATATTTTGTTCTTAAAATAACTCCCACACCACGATGCCTATCCGAAAAAAAACAGTTTAATTGGTAGTTCTGGAATCATTTCAGCTAGAATTTTCTCACGTTCTAAATCGTCTTCCACCATACCTCTTCGAAGTAAACTAAACTTTAGAATTTTCTTAGATTTATTTTTAACATATTTGGCCGAATATCCTGGTGAATCATACTGATCATCACCGGAAATCCATAATTCACTTTCAGATTTAGCAGCTGCATAATTCTCTTCCCTATGCTTCAACCAAAAACTTTGTATTACTGGTGCAATATTATGTTTGATGATTGTGTAGTAAGTGATATGTGATAGAAAAAGAAGGTTTAAAGTTTCCGCAAAATTGCTGAATGGAGCAAAATTTATACCAGTTAATAACAGCACTGCCGATAAATAAGTGGAACATTTCGATGGATTTTCCCAAGAACTCCACTGATAACTGTGTCCTTTACTACAAGTACAGTTTATGTATAAAACAGTGCCTCGTACTTGCTTTTTTTCTGTTAAAGACAGTCCACATTCACCAGAATATTTAAACAATTTCGTCAAACATTTTATCTCTACCAATACAACATCAACTGAAGAACTTTTTAATTCACCATTGTTATCATGTGTTTCCTCTTCGTTACTTTTTAATTCGCTATCAGAATCTTCATTTTCAGAAAATTCTGATTCATTATCACTTGTCTCTGAGCACAAAAATCCAAAAAAAAATTTACAGACTGATCATCGGTTGAATTATCCTCAAACAATGTGGAATATTTACAAAACACTTCGCTCCCTAGCTCACATTGAACTCCGAGGTGTTCACTAGTAGATATAGTATTATTTTGTACAAAATCCTCGACACTCACTTCAACAATTATTTCATTTGCCGAAGAAGACGTGTTTGGTTGCATAAATTCTTTTTCCGATTCAGCAACAATTTTTTTTCGTATGTATGTCAACCTTCGTTGTACTGTAGTTTTTACATTTCTTTTCCATCTGAAAGCAGCAAAGACGGTACAGCGGTATTTGATAATTTAATAACTTTTTCAGTTGATAGAAAATCCTTCTTGTATCTATTTTTAAAATCCTCTTCTTTAAAGTGTGTACTGCACACTACACGATTGTGATTAGGTTGAAAATTTTTACGATTTGTTCGATTCTTCCAAGCCTTATAATGTGCCGAGTTATACAAACTTTATATGCTCGCTACTCTGTAACAAAAAAAGATAGAGACTTGCAGTTTTCATTAATTATCTTAGATAATTTTTGTTCGTTTTGTTACAAATTTTTAATATTTTGTTTTGGTGCCCGTTTAAAGATAATATGTAGTTGTGATGATGTGACGGTCGGCAGACAAAAGCGTATACGTATTAAAAATTTTACTCATAATGCAAGACATCGCTCGTTAATCAAGTTAAAATTCATTAAAAATTTTTGCTCGTTCTGCAAAACATTCGCAAACGAAGTTACTTGTAATCCAAGGTTTTACTGTATTGATGTAAGTGTTATTCTCAAAAACACCAATTCCCACTATTCCAATAAATTATTTTATGAATGGCAAACTGGTGGTTACATAGGAAGACAAGACTTTTGTTAATTGACACTAGAAACAAAGAGAATGTAACTTGTCCAATTCAAATGTACTAAACTAAGTTACACATAAACATAGCCTGCCTCAGTGGATTAGTGGTTTGCTTCATAATCCAAGGATCGCAGGTTTGGTCCCCAGCCGAGCTGGTAATTTTTCATAGCGGAGAAAAATTTAAAACATGCCTTCTTCTTGGATAGGAAGTAAAACTTTAGGTCCCATGTAAATGTGATGTTTGGCACGTTAAAAATCCCTACTGGGGGTGGAATTCCCCCAGATTCGGCTAAATTCTAGTAGGGTCGGCCAAATGATCATAGCAATCGGTGCCATGAGGTACGAAGGATGACCTGTCATCCTGATTCCTCGCCCAAAAGTAAATAAAAAAATAAAATTTTGACTCCGTAGAATATTTATTTCTTTTGTATGCAATGCCACTTTGTTAAATTTGATGTATTATAATAAGTCACAGGAAGCTATGATCTTATTCATTTTCCCGTGTTAATTTTTATAATATGCCCTGGGTGATTTCAGGCATGGTGTCAGTAGATAGAAAGTTGATTTAAAAATCATATTGAAGATTTTTAATTGGACAATATTTCTTATTCTTATCAACTTTTGTATATTTATACTTGAAGTGGCTGAAATTAAGCTTAGGAGTTTAGCTCTATTTTTCAAAAAACTTGATTTTTCTGGATTTTGTGTGGCTTGAAAGGGGTAATTATCAAATTTGCACTTTTTGCCACATATTATTCTAACTCCAAAGAGTTAATGCGGAAAAAATGTTATCGTTTAAATGATTACCATCTATTCTTTATAATATCTTAAATATGGCAATTTGTCAAATTTGTAGGTACCTACCTGCTTTGCATCTCGATATTACCCCTTTAAGGTGGGGGAGTTGTAAAGATCTGAAATTATCAGAGCAATTAATTTTTAATTTTAAAATAAAAATAATTTGAAAAGTACAAAACTTCAAGTAGGTAGGTGCAATAGTATATAATTACTGTTATTACTATGGAGACGGTGTAAACAAGGGTAGTTATTTTTCTAGTGGGCTCCAGAAAGTTTTAGAGCCCTAGAACTATAATTTAGCAACTTACGATCTAAAAACAGGCCGCTAAATAGGTCATAATTGCCCGACTGGACATAAAAGATTTTAAAACAACTCTTTTTTTCAAACATGGAAGGTTTGTCATGGTGGTGTAGGAAACAAATGTTCAACAGATGCTGATTAGTAGTGTGTTATATTTCATAAAAACTCTTCTGTCTACTTAATAGCTCTTTACTCATTTTCATACTTTTAAACATGTTTTCTCACACCTTGTGATTTTGGCCAGTAACACCCTTTTCTCATTCGCATATCACATCGAACGGAATGACGAATACACACACACAGGTTGCTATGTCTACGCAAGCAGATGCTAGATAGCAGAGCAGCATATCTGTCAGATACTTCAGCATTATTTTAAATAACGAATAATAAATAATACCAAATAGGTATTAGTTGTGAATAACAAATAATGCATTTTATCATATATAATATCACAAGTGGTCTGATTTTTTTCGACAAAATTTGTCGTTTCAGATATGAGTAGCTTTGCAACGAAAATTACACGAGTCGACGCAGGAGACGAGTGTAATTTTCCAAAAGCAAAAGCTACGAATGTCTTAAACAATAAATTTTGCAAGAAAAAATTAGACCACGAGTTAGTTGTATTCGGCTTGACAATCCCCCGAGCAAATTTTTATTTAGCGTGTGTAGTTAATATTAATTTAATTAAATTTGACATTTCATTTTGACAAGTGGTTTTTTCTTAGTGAAAAAACCACTAGTGGTTTTTTCACTATAAAACTAATTTCATTGGTCTCAATTTGAAAAATTCTGTAATTTGATTGGTTAAAAATTTTCGAGTTGGATTGTCAATACTATATAATTGGTAAGTTTCTATATTAAAGAAAAGAGAGGTATACTTTAAAAATTTATTGTTAGAAAGTATTTTATGAATTACAAAATATCAAAAGGCTTTTCATACACCAGCACTTCTTTTAAACATTTTATTATTACACTAGTTATTTCAAATAACTAACTAACAAGAATTTAAATACATTCTCATGATGTTTATACATATATACAAATTTACAAGAAAATAATATTAACAAAACTTAAAAAGAAAGTATCTCTTACAACCTAGTTATAAAAATCAAAACTACATGCCAACAAGGCACCAATCATTCAAAAATAACTTTATATGCTTGATAAACATGCAGCCGAGTAATAGCAAATATTTTGATGTTATTAACACCTAAATTTCATACTTTTACTAATGTGTCTACTATGATCGTGCAAAGAGATATAAGTTGGTCTGTAACTTCCTTATTTAAAAATAGGCTTACAGTGGGTGGCCATATTAATAGTTACACTAAAAAATTTTTGAATGTATCAAATTAAAAGAATTGTGTCTCTAAAACTGAGTTTATGATGTATGTATGTTAATAGCTATGAATTTATGACATACATATAGTATTTGGCAACCCAATTGAGCCAAGTATCAAAACACTAACAGGATTTGAATGACATTGTCAATTGATGGTAAATAGCGTTTAGCGGAACAACTTAGAATTACTTGACTTACTATTCACTAATCTCTTGTCTACACATATTCTTAGTCACAAAATGAATTTGAGGACAAATAACTCAAATAATTCTAAGTTATTCAGCTAAACGCTATTTACCATCAATTGACAATGTCATTTAAATCCTGTGTGTTTTACCAAATAGTATATGCACGTTATAAAATCATAGCTATTAACATACATATATCATAAACTCTGTTTTACAGACACAATACTGCGACTAAATGAATTTTAATTTGATACATTCAATAAAATGCTTAGTGTAACCATTATTATGGCCACCTACTGTATATCTCTGCATGATCATAGCAGATACATTTTTACCTGTATATGCATATTTAACTCATTTAGCAGGGTTTTGACTTTTACCCTTTTGCACGAACAGCAGTGAGTTGGACACTTCATTTGCAAACATCTTTATCATAGATAATTATTTGTGTATTAATTAATATTAATAATATTAAAGTATTTGCTAATAGTTTACAAACCTTAAGATCCTACTCAGTCAAATTTAAAAATGAAATCTTGTAGTCATAAAATAATGATTAATAATGTAATTACTATTTTTTAAAACTACACAGTGTAAGTTAGCTGTATGACACATACAAAATGAACAAATCTAAGAATGTAGGTATATATTACTATAAACATTAAGATCTTAAACAGTATTAAATCTTAAGAGATTCTGTCAGATTCGTTTCTGATTAAAGTCTGTTAGAGCCTCTCTAAACTCGATATTTTGTTTTTAAATAATACTTAGATAAAGATAGGTACGTAATTTCGACAGCGACCCAACATCCGACACATTTGTGTAAACGCCTTTAAATTAAGGAAAATGTAATATTTATTACACTTTTAAATACTTTACGGACATTTACAGAGTCTTCAAATATCGAAAAAGACTCTGTAGATGTCACTTAAAGATTTTAAAAGTGTAATAAATATTACATTTTCCTCAATTTAAAGTTTATATAAATATGTTAGATTTTGGGTCGATGTCAATTACATACACCTACCTTACTTCATCAAACATACAATCATATTTATATGTGTGCATGCATAGTGATTCTATGTACTTGATTGATAGTTAAATGTTTCTATTGAATTAAATTTCTCTCTTCAATGATAGGTTTTAGTCTTTTTAACAATAATTTTTCAAATAACTTCGATATTACAAGTAGTGAAGATATAGGTCTGTAGGATGGAATTTCATGAGGTGACCTACCAGGTTTGGGAATCATAATGACCTCTGTGTCTTTACACAACCTAGGCACGAACTTTAATCTAAAGGCAGCGTTTATTAGGTAAGTCAGCTTAACTGTAGATTTCCCTGGTAACTGCTTTAACACTTCACCATTTATTACATCGAACCCTGGAACTTTTTCGGATTGATGTTGTCTTTGATTTCACACATTACTTCCTTAGGTGAAGCATAACTTCATCTTGAATGAATCGCAAAATTATTAGCTTTTTGTTCGTTATTTTTTGTCCACTTTCCAGCTTCTCGTCTTATTGAAAGAATTTGGGTTATTGGCCCTTTCAGCTTGTTTGTAGCTTTCCAAAGAGAATAGTCCTGCTGCCAGTCGTTTGTTTTCGTAGATACGCTTCAATTGATTCATTCTTTACTCGCTTGAATTTTTCTTTTTAGTTGTTGACTAGCACTATTCAGCACTACTTTGAGGGGCTCTAGATTGTTACCACGTACGTCTTAATCTTCTTTTTTCTGTGATAGTTGATGATGCAGTCCAATTTTTGTAACATGTATGTTCTGGGACCTGTTCCTCTTTGTTCTCGGCCCTTTGACAAACACAGACTTGACTTACAATATTTTGTCTGTTTTAGCTCCAAAAATTGCAGCCACTCCAGAGAGAGAATTACAATTTCCTCCACCACAATAAGATCGATTTGTCCAACTGCCATCACAGACAACTGCGATCATTGGTGTGCCATTCTCATCTATAATTCAACATTCTATGGCCAATCTAGCTTCTTGTTCCGCAGCTTCTCATGGATTTCCAAGCTATTTCTTCCCAAGCGTTGCATACCATAGTATGAACATTTTTATATAGGGTAAAACTAAAACAAGGAATATCCATGGTTTATGTAATATTTTTAACTATGTGTAGCCGCCAACAGCATTTATGACAGAGGAAATGTTAATATCGAGTCTTTTTGGGTTTTCCGGACAACAAACAGTTTCATGGAAGTAGCACATGTTACACTCAAATGGTAATTTTGAGACTAAACCAGCTCTTACTTCTCTGAATAGAGAATACTTTAGGTAAAATAAAAACATTTAAAACATGTTATCATCCACTCTAAATCTCACCTCTATTTTTCTCTGTACTAGCTTGGTACATCATCACCTTCACTGCTTATTGTAATATTTTCTGTGCTGAAAGCAGTGAAGCTTGTTTGGTAAAGTATTATAGAAATATTAAAGTTATCAAAGTGGTAGAATTTATGACCAAAAACACTTTTTGGAAATCTCACTTTGTAAACAATTTCACTTCAGCAATCGAATTGTTTCAACCAAAAACTTGGAGCTAATTAAATTGTAGACCTTTCGGAAACGGATGCAACGAATTCCAGAAATTTATATGAGCGGATAAGAAAAGTAACGTCATCCATCTTACTGAAAGATATAAGGGTTATTGCCAGCAAATTTTGAAAAAAATTAGTAATATATAATATAGTTAACTTGGGCCCGTCCAATTCATAAATTTCCGTTGAAAACTAGCACTAGGATGCTCTTACCTAGCATCGTCTAGCACCCAAATTTTAAAGCTAACACCATTTTAGTTCCAGAGCTACCTAAAGGTAAATTAGAGAGGGGGGAGGCTAAGTTAAAGCCAGCCCCACCAATTTGTTCTATCCTTTTCAAAACTTAGCACTAGATAATCCATAGCACCCATGTTACGAAGCTAGCAACACAATAGGGGTGGAAATATAAGGGTTAAAAGCACCATAGATGTATGGTTACACGTTTTTTTCTTGAATCTTTCATCGTCGAATGTAGAATTTTTATACTACCTATACTTCTATGATACAGCCAAGTCTCGTCTATCTACCTAACAATGAAAAAGATTGACTTGTTCTTCACGGAGCGCTTCCAAGTTCTCCTGACAGCACTGGGCCCCGTATCCTCTTGAAAGCTTGGACATGTCCAACTCTTCGTAAATTATTTTCCAAATTGCACTGACCACTGTCCTATGAGATATCTGGTTGCTAGAGAGTTCCAGGTAGTCAAAACTGCGAATCAGCTGCTCTGGATATTCTCGGTAAACTCGGGTCCTAGGATTCGTTGAGTCGGAGAGCTTGTGAGTTTTCTCCAGCCTTTAAATGGGTTGGGATACCCAAGCACAGAAACCCGATACGGCTGAGCCGAGCAAGGTTATCTTGGGAAATGACCGTAAGAGATGTTGATACGGACACGAGTCGTGTTTGAACTAAATACGGTTCTGGGTATAGAAAACACTGATCATTTTGGGATTATCTCCTGAAAAGTTAACTAACGTGACTGTAGGGGTTTTTGATCCTCTTCTATAGTTTAACTCCTCCATTACAGTCACAAACTATCTAAAGTGAATCACTACCACAAATTGCACAAAGGTCAAGCATGTAGTTAGTAACTCACTTTTTAGGAATGAAAAACAGCGAAAGCTAAATACTTTTAGCTAAGAAATTCAAAACTACGAGCACTTGAATGCTGAATGCCAACTAGATTGAAAAGCCTCTAGAAAGAAAATAAAGTTTTAACAATGGCAAGGGAATTTTCCCAGAACACTATCCCTAGTTATATAACAGAATTATAATAAATAAGACGATAAAACAAAAATAGATTTCAATTATCTCATTTAAGATAATTGCTCATTCTGTTTATTTATTAAACCTTTAGGATCTATTCAGATTGGAAACAAGAAATAGAAAAATTTTGGTAATTTACTATTAAATAATTTAAGGTAAATATCCAGATTTTGTTTTAAATTTTAATAAATTCTAAAACTTTTGATTATACAGGCAAAGGGTTATTTTTTGAAATAGAAAACAATCATAAAATTAGGCAGATCTAAACCTTACTGTTTAGACATACTTTAGTTTTTTTCTGGAAAAATTCGATTAATTTGACAATATAACGATTATGATATATTATTATGATTGTTTTACATAAATCAATATCATCTATTCAAGTCTGTCGATATTTTTGATCCATTTAAGATAACATTATTAAAAGATTGATAGGACTTTGATCTATCACACTAAACTAAACTATGCTACTACGAATAAAATCTACCTAATGAGTAGGGGATAGTCTGGAACAGTGGCCATGCAGGAACAGTGGCCACTTTCCCGCCATTTTCTTATTTATAAAGATTATGGACACTGAGTATATTAACAAAGTTTTTCCATTTAAATCTAAAGATTTTTATTTTAAAACACACTCAACCTGAAATTGTATACTTGAAGTAAAATACAACAAGCAAGTGAAATAATTGAAGGGGCAAGTGGAAGAAGGTGTTAAGTAACATTTTCTGAAAAAGTCGAGTTTTGATGTGGATGAAGGAGTTATGTGCATATGTAACTTGCCCCCTTAGCATTTGGCTCTATCTTTTAAATCAAAGCAGCTACCGAGTGGTAGAAGGAGCCATGTCGCACTAATAATCAAGGACGCTGTGGAAGAAAGAGCTATGTGCCCATAACCCCTTCAACCGCTCCAGAATGTATCTTTTTAATAATCCGTGCGCTACAAGCGGTACATAGTCCCACAACATAACCTTAAAATACTCTAATGTCAGTGTTTGTGGCAGTAAGTTTGTATGAAATGAATTTAAATGAAAAAATGTTGTCTCGAGGACAACGGATGGTGCAAAAGGTTCTACAAAGTGAGATACAGTGTGAGGCAGGACCAAGCGGAGGTCTTATTATATATTACACTCAATATTGGGTATATAATCAACTACCACTCTAATTTCCAGTTTGTCTTGGGACTTACGATAGCGACTATGTCTACCAGTCGAGTGGCAGTGACTATCAACCAAGTCAATCAGAATCAGAAAGTGATGATGAGTATAATATCTACCATAAACCTAATCAGTTAGCACCAGAAGGAGAACTGGAACAAAATATGGATTATCAGTCAAGTCAGTCAGAACCAGAAGAAGAAACTGAGCAAAATATTGCTTCTATTGTTGACGTTGAAGGAATGTTGAATAACAATGATAAGAATTTAACTGTTAGAGGTACTAAAAGGATTAAAACATTCCCTATTAAACAGAAAACCACAAGAACGCGAACTAGAAACACAGAGTTGTGGAAAAGACGTGCTGAAGCTATTCGTAGAGAAAAGGGACAAGCTTACACTTCATATAAAGGGATTGCTGTACCACCTAAAAGCATTTGCTCAGTATTGTTATGCACTGAAAAGTGCAAATTGCAATGCAGTACAAAGTTCAACGAAGCTAAACGAAAATTAATACTTGATGGTTTTTACAATCTTGACATAAATTCCAAAAATGCCTTATTATTTAGAAGTATTACTCCTATGGATGTTGCACGCCCACGTAAAAACACTACTAAACCTAAATCTCATTCTTACAAATACTCAGTGGTTTTGGACAATCAACAAGTGTATGTGTGTAAATCCGCGTTTTGTGCTTTATATCAAATTAGCCGCAAAAAAGTAGACCTCATAAAGGATAAACTGAAAACTGGACAATCCGCTCCAACCAAAGATGCACGCGGAAGTCATACGAATAGACCACACAAGATAAGCGACGCTGTAGAGCAAGCTATAATATCTCACATTAATAGATTTCCTACAGAACAATCTCATTACTCACGAAACAGTAATCCACATAAAAGGTATCTTGCTCCAAATCTGAATATGTCCCGCATGTATAGATTGTATATTGAAGAGTGTAAAGAAATGAAGAAAGCAGACAATTTCTTAATCAAAAAGGCTACATATTCAAAAATTTTCTCTAGTAAGTTTAATTTATCCTTTAGTCACCCTAAAAGTGACACCTGCAGCAAATGCGATTCTGGAAAGTCGAATGCGGAACACCAAGAAAATGTAAAATTAGGCTTTGAGTTGATGTCGAGAGACCGCGAAAACGCCTTGGAAAACGAAAATGAGTGCTACATAACGGTCGACCTGCAACAGACCATGCCTTTACCGAAACTAACTACGTCAAAGGCGTTCTACCTAAGACAACTTTGGTTTTACAACTTGGGCATTCACGTTATCACTACTGAAGGGCACCAATCAGTAATGCAAACTTGGACTGAAGATGTAGCCGGCAGAGGTAGTGCAGAAGTTGTAAGCTGCTTATGGAATTTTGTGCAAACTTCTAAAAGAGTAAAAAATAAAACAAAACTTATAGTGTGGTCTGACTCATGCGCTGGCCAAAACAAAAACATCCACATGATTTGTTTCTACCAGCTGCTGGTATTGAAAGGTATTTTTAAAGTGATTGATCATAAATTTCCAGAAGTAGGGCATACTTATCTAGACTCAGATAGGGATTTTGGCCGCATAGAAAAAGTTCTGAGAACCCATAGCACTGTATTTACCCCTGATGAGTACAGACGAATCATTCAGTCTGCGTGCACAAAACAGTCGACTGTTAATAATATGGAAAACCACTTTCGTGATGTGGAGCGTTTACCAAATACATTGGGCCTGGTAAACAAAAAGAAAAACTTATTGAACGAAAAAGTTCCATTCAGGGATGGCATAAAGTGGATCCGCATTGAAGAGTTCGGTAGCTACTTGTATAAGGAATCATACGATGAGTATACCCCCTTCAAAAAAGTTTCATTATTCAAAAACACTCCATCAGAAAATTATTCACCCCCTACCGATGTTGAATTTGCGAGACTTCATCACAAAACAGGAAACGTATCACAGAAAAAAATTGAGAATCTTCGGGAACAGTTACCTTTTATCCTAGAGGAACATAGGGGATTTTATGAAAGTATTATTGGTGTAGAAGTAGAAAACCCTACGCAAAAACGACGGCGTACCAAGTGATATCATACTTTTGTTTAAATATGTTACTATTTTTTATTTTTGGAGAATAAATGATTATTTTGTACTAAGATTAACGTATTTGATGCTTTCTTTCATTTTTATTCTATATAATTTTTATTATGTCAGTCAATGGAAGAAGGGGTTATGTACATTTAAATCAAAATTTCTGTATGAAAATGAAGTGAAAGATCAAACCTGTAAATCCTTGCAAACAATACACACTCGACTCTTACTAACTGAATAAATCAAATCTTAAAATTATTTTTAATTAAAAAATGCCAATTAATTTTACTAAATCCTATTTATCTCATAAATATGTATTTGTAACATAACACTTTCTTCCACTTGCCCCTTCAATTGTTAGTGGCTAAATAAACGTGCGTTGACCGCTTATACCTACTACATGTAAATATTTATTGGTATAATAATATTTTGATTGTGTTAGGTAGTTTTTGTTTTTTCCTACTTTTTAAAAAGCATGTAGTTGATGGTACAGTGACCATGTTAAATGAAGGTACAGTGGCCACTTCTTTGTTATATAGGTCACTGTTCTATTATTTAGTACAATATTTTATTTATTTCAGATATTATTTCCTAGATGTTCCTGATGATTTGTACATTATTTATCTCAACCTGTAAAAATAGGTGGCACTACTAGAACAGCAAATCTGTTTTTTTCCATTAATTTATCAATGTATAATGTTTGTTAGCTTTTGGCTGGTTTTTTGAATTTAAGTTGCCTTTTTTAATAAAAATTATTTTTTACAGAATAAATCATTATTCTGTAAATGTCTATGTTCTTGTTTTTACTATTCCCATCTCCTACACAGTAGTGGCCACTGTACCATCACTGTAGGTACAGTGGCCACATTTATCTTAAATTCTTCCAACTCCAAAATCTTTGTTATAATTTTATTTTTTCAGTTCTAGAATGTAATGGTGTAGAAGTAAAAACAGTGTTTGTTATCTAATGGTAACAGATTCTATAAAAAAAAGGATTAATTTTGGTTGTTATTGATTATATTATAAAAAGGTGGCCACTGTTCCAGACTCTCCCCTACTGTTTAACCAAATCTGAAGAGAAATCATAAAGTGCGAGAATTAAGTGTAACCCCCCCCCCTTCTGTTTTTGATGAATGTGATAGGATTGACAGAGAAACTACAAAAAGTTAAAGAAGAAACAAAGAATAGACATTATTTCTGTCGAGAAGCGAGCGGAGCATATTTTGAACATCATTTGTTAGAAAAAAAGAAATATCTACTTAAATATATCCCTGCTCAATTGTAATTCATCTTTCGTTCTTATATTTTATTAGTATTATAATAAAATATTTTTATTAGTTTTCAAATTAATTTTTAAACTAAAATAGCCCACAGATATAACAAATGTTTACAAAATATCTGTTCACATTCTTCCCTATTGTTTAAGAACATAGTAATGAATAGAATACAGTCTGTTTTTTGTAAACCATAATATAGGAAATCTAATGGAATTTTATCATTTTCCTCCTAAATTTGTACCCTTGTAAATGTAAGCAGAAATTTTTGTATCAATCGAAAGAAGAATTTCATTTTACGTCAAAAACATATTAAACTTATGAAGAAAACCAAAAACTATTTAGAAAAATACTCAAAAAGCTTATTGATTTATTGCTTTTGGTAATAAGCTATAAAGAACATCTGGGAGCTGTACGCTGATTGGCCTAGCGGTTAACGCATCAGATTCATAATCAAAAATCACGGGTTCAAGCCCCATCCTCGTATTTTTAATTGTATTGAGTACTAATTATTATTTTTAGAACTTTATTACAACCATTATTAGTTTTATGCCCTCTTTTCCTTTTGCTTTTCTGATAGGCAGTTAAAATTGTACAAAACGTAACGGTAAACCCCGTAGCAAAAGTATCTAATAATAAAAAAACTAATAATAATTGTAATAATGTTCTAAAAATAGTAATTAGTAAGCAATACAATTCAAAAAAGTATACAAGAATGGGGCTTGAACCCGCGATTTCTATTTACGAATCTGATGCGTTAACCGCTAGGCCAATCAGCGTACAGCTTCCATCGTTTCTTTATAGCTTATTACCCAAAGCAATAAATCAATAAGCTTAAGTATTTTCCTAAATAGTTTTTCGTTTTCTTCATAAAGTTTAATATGTTTTTGACGTAAAATGAATTCTTCTTTCGATTGATACCAAAATTTTTACTTGCATTTGCAAGGGTACAAATTTAGGAGAAAAATGATAAAATTCCATTGGATTTCCTATATTATCGTTTACAAAAAACACACTGTATACAAATTAGTTTAAAAATTAACTGGCCAGATTAATACACCATCAATACAATACTAACACAAATCAAAGTGTGAAATTCCATAATGACACTTATTACTTCCTAAAATCTGAATCCATCCAATCTGAATGTATCCAGAACAATACGCGCTACATTATATAGCAATAATCGAAATCATTCATATGATTAATGTTGACACAATATTATTAATATATTCGTAATAGGTTTATGCTATATGTTATATTGTCAGTGGTGTAACTAGTATAAAGTGTAGCAAAATGATGCTTAAGAGCCCGAGACACAAAGGAGCCCAGAGCTAGCATGGATATTTGCAGGGCACAGGGAAAAAATGACCCTTTAAATTAAAAATTTCAAAATTTATAAATATGAATACGATTTTATACAAAATATCCATTAATTTAATAAAATAAATCATTTGTAAAGTTTTCGAAGTGCAAGGCCTCATCAGGTGCGAGACCCCCTTTTGACAGCTCTGGGAATCCCAGCTTAGACCAAGCCCTAGCGGTGGCGAATCTACGACCCACGAATGCTTTTTAAATGACCCACACGTTGATTTTTATAAAATTATTTTTTATATCATAAATGAGAGAACAATCGAAAATATATACAGGGTGTATATTAATTGAAGGGTTTTGGCTGAATAGTAGATAGGTGGAATATAGTAGAGCAAATTTTCCTTATAAAGTTTGTTCTTCAAATGAATAGCTTTCGAGAATATCAATTTTAAAGTTTTATTAAATTTCGACTTCGCCCCTGTAACACTAACTTGCCTTAATTTGTACAAATTTAATTTAAAAATGTGATACCCTTTTAGATGTACCTGCCTTTTAAGAATTGTTGTTGTCAGTCACATAAAAAACCAAATTTATGGCTGTCTGCATGCATTTATTTTTTACACTTAACGGTAATTAGTAATTACATATTGTTATGTTGGTTTTGTTGTCATTCATATAACATATGAATTATTTCGAACATAATCAATTCACTTTTTATCGCATTTATCTACACAAAATATTTTATTTAGGTCAATCCATCAACTTACAATAATTTAGTGTAATTAATTCTTACACAAGTGGTGTCATATTTCCAACGATTTCAAGGTAGATTAGAAATGTAAGAACACATTTAAGGAACTTTTATATAAGTCCAGATGACAATAATTTCTGAAAACTGGTAATTCGATAAACAGATCACGACACACTTCAAAGGGATGCAGTACTTTCCCTTTCGCGAATTCTTAATACGCATTTTGTTAAATATTTAAAATAAAACTAAAGTTCTTTTCAATGCGGTAGTCTTTCATATAATTCATGTAATACTGTAAAAGCCTATTTGCAAAGTGAAACAAGGACGATTTTTCAAACTGTAGATAAAAAATAATCTATTATCACATAATAATTATATTAAAAAAGTTATAACAAGTTCAAATTAACTGAGCCCTGTATAGACAACACTACAACAGTTGTAATAATTTCAACTTTTCAGTAATTTACGATAAATTATAATACACAATATAATCTTCCTGCCGTACTATGTAAAAAGTGTGGATCAGAAGAAAATTTACACAATCTTTATTCGTTTGCTATTGTATGATCTTTGATTAGATCAATCATATTTTAGAATGTGAGGTTATAATCTTAAATGATTTAAAAGAAACAAAATTAATTATATACCTACTTATTAAAATAAAGATGATGAGATAGCAAATCATTCCACTTCAAGATGTTCACAATTCCTAACCATAGTTTTATAATCTTAAACTCATTACTCTAAATAAGACAACAAGTCTCTACAGCAATATTTATTAATCTTTTATTTATAAGGAACAAGTGTATCACATTCATAATTTTATGCACTTCAGTATCTTTACTTAAAATTAAAAGAAGATGTAATTTCGAGAAATTACTTGTGTTAGTTGAAATTATGTAAACTGCAGTTACAGAAAAAGAAGTTAGAACTCACTCAACTGCTTTCGATAATCTTCATAAACATATCTTAAATATTGTTTCCTAATATTAATTATTTTATGATCATCCGACTTATACTCTACATGAATAATACTGCAAAAGCTTCCAGATAAAACCCTTAGTGCTCTTAACCTAAGATCGTGAAAGCCGATTTTAGGACTAAGCAGAGTATTTGGGTGATATTCTATCAATTGAGATGGCTCCCTTAATATTAAATTTACATCTGTTAATGAAAAATTATTTTTTATCTTTTTCGCAAGGTACACATGTAAGGTCATATATATTTCTTCTTCAGTCATATCCGTTTTCAGCAGAAGTATTTTTTCATCACCCTACAACAAATAAAAAAATCAGAAAATATGTCTCCTTGTGATTTGCTTATAAATTTTTTATTTCGCATTAATGTAACTAATCTAATACTGGTAGTCCAGTTACTTTAGGATTATTGTTCTAAAGAAAACTAGAACTAACTTTTTTTATTTTAATCGCTGAGTTTGTCATTTTAAACAATATATCAAAGATCACGCCGGCATTAGAAGATATTAAAGGTCAAAGAACCGTTGTTTTGCAAATACCTCATTTCCTACGGCTCAAAGGTTAATTAAGGTTATTATAAAAATGAAAGATAATTAAATTTCCGACAAGAGGTTATACTCATTTTTTTTATGTACAGCGAATCGTTTGCAAGATATACAGCAAATAAGGTGTATAATGTACTTCTGCACCACCTTCGAGGTAGAATACAATGCACGTTTTCTTTACATGGTTTCCCCAGTAAAAAATTACGTCTCGTCTGTCAATTTCATGTATCTGTATTTCGCTGTTATCATCTTTGAGTTCTTCATATTCATCATGTTTATCATCTTCACTTATCAACAGACCAATAGGATTGGCCTCATCATGCTCAGTGGAATAATCATCGGAAGAACCAATGACAGAAGCTTCAGGCACGGTATTAAGACATTTAATGCTTGTCCATGACAATTGCCCCAAACAATGGAGCAAGATAATCCGATTTTTCTTCATCTGCAGTTTCCACTACAACCTTTTGTACAAATACAAAAAATTGTAACGGGTGATCCATTTAGACCTTTTTCTTTAATTTTAAATAAAACATTTAAAATAGAATTGGATGTCGGAATCTTTATTATGACCCGGAAGAACAATCTCTGACATTTACTTTTTAAAGATAATTTTATTCAAATATTGGCCACGACTACACTGTAGGTGGTCCATTCGGAAGGTCCAATTTTCGATCACTCTTTCCAGCATTGCTACCGGTATCTGGCAAATTACGCGAGTAATGTTGGCTTCCAAGTGTTGAATCGTAGCTGGCTTATCGATAAAGACTTTTGACTTCACATAACCCCAAAGAAAAAAATCCAGAGATGTGATATCACATGATCTAGGCGGTCAGTTGACAAGCCCGGAATGCGAAATTAGCTGCTCACCAAAATGATTTCTCATTAAACCAATTGTTTTGCGTGCTGTGTGTGGTGTAGCACCGTCTTGCTGAAACCAAATGTCGCCGGCATCACTGGCTTGGTAAACATGTAGAACTCAAAGAGAATCAAATACAGATACATGAAATTGATAAAGACGAACACGAGACGTAATTTTTTAACACTAAACATGGATTAGGCCTACTTGGAAAACCATGTAAAAAATCGCGTCTTGTATTTTACCTCAAAGGTGGTGCCGAAATACATTATATACCTTCTTTGATGTATATCTCGCTAACGGTTCACTGCACATAAAAAATGAATATAACCGAATGAATATTTTTGTCGGAAATCTAATTATCCTTTATTTTTATACTAGCCTTAATTGACCTCTGAGCCATCGGAAGTGAGATACTTGCAAAACAACAGATTTTTTTGACCGTTGAGCTTGAATATCTTCTAACACCGTCGCGATCCCACCCTCAATTTTTAATATATTGTTTAAAACGACAAACTCAAATATATTTATGTCTAGAACCTATATTTATGTCTATATTTATGTCTAAAGTAACTGGACTATGGACGTGATTTGAAAAAGACACCTTAGATAAAAACATGTTTTTCACTATCATTTAAAGACCAGAATTTAAAAAATAAACTAACTATTTATAATGTGTAATAAATATATACATAAGTATGAAGTTGGTATCATCAATTGTACGAAAATAGTGCAGAGAGGTCAAATGATTTAAAATTTATTACACATAATTTAATAACGAAGGATAGAAAGTCATGAACGTTGTCATAATGTGAGAGGTAATAATGTTTCCCATTTAATTTCACATTGTCTTTGATATCGTATACCTTACCCTGCAATTTCGAAGGCTTTTCTCCAATGTAATTTCAGTATTATAAAGGATATTTACCTCTACCTTTTTTCTGGAATTATTAATTTGGCACCTCTATGCTGAAATTGTTTTATTGGATAGTCTGTGTTGATATAATTTCCTTCAGAATGTATTGCGAGGAAAATCATTTTTTGAGAGCCATTCTTGGTTTCCGATTTCAAATGTGGCTGATGTGACAGTAGTACACCGATGAAGTTTTTTTGTAATTTCTCAATTTAGAGTACACATAACTTAATTAATTCCAATATAATTTTCAATATAGATTGCTATCGTTTCCAGTAAGGAATTTTTTGATACACTATCGATGGAAAGTTTGGAAGCAGTTGTATTGTACTTAATCTTAAGAGAACTATAGTTAATATTCTTTTTAATTTCTGATGTAAAGGTGTGAAACATAAACAAAAACATTACCTAGTAAACCAGACCCAAGAAGCCCGAAAAGAAAAGTAAACTCAATAATTTATAATTTATTTTTGTCGATATGTCCTCCTCCACATGCCTTGGTTACTGTCTTACACAATTTCGGCATTCTTGCTAGTAATTTTGTTAAATAATCAGCATTTACTTCTCGCCATGCCTCTTTTAGATATTGCCATAACTGATGACTGTTTTGTAGTTGACAATCTTTGGCGTTCTGGTCTAAATAATCCCACAAATGCTCTACAGGGGATAAATCAAGCGATTGAGGTGGTCAGATCATTATTTTCAATTTACCTCTTTCTTGTTTCTGATGGAGGAAATTCTAAGAATAACCAGATAAACGTGCTTTAAATAACCAGCGAAGGTATGCAACAAATATTATCACCAGTACTGTAGACACATTGATAAGATAGATGAGATAAATATATAAATGACAATTCCATTTACTGACATTTCAAAAATTTTAATATTTTATTTAAAAAATATACATTAGTACTATCGTCTGCAAAAGATTTGACCCCTGAATTTGAATGCACATTGTAAAATTATTTGATATTAGGTTTTTGAATGTTCGCAAATTATATTACAAAAAGTCCATTTTTTGTGAGTTATTCTATGAAATACATATATGGTAATGTATTTTGGTGTTCTGATACCTCAATCAAAATTTTTTGTTTACAAAACAGTATTTTTTAATAAAACCACAAATAAGTTAAGAAATATTGTTACATATTATTAAAGGGGTTTCCCGTTTATTATATATTAAATTAAATTAAATTTTGAAAATATTCACGAATTAATTAATAAATAATTTTTTTAAGAATGTGCACTTTAACATTTGCATTGGAGACAGTACTACTATCGTCATTGAGAAAAAAAGGAATTAGAGCAGGCCATGACCAAGCTATTAAGGTATGCAGAGGTACTATCAATACATTAAAAAATATGAGAAGTAGTGATACCAACCTTCAGAACATGGTCCTAACCTTCTATAATTGCTTTTCTATTTACAAGGGTGGTCCCAGAAGTACCCGACCTGACCAAGAGGTGGCGGTAGTTGTTTGAAAATATCACTGTTTGGAAAGTACGCAGTCTATAAAGTATATGTTTCAAGTTTGAAAGCGCCACGTTATTCAGTATTTGTTTGGCAGCCATCAATAGTGAACGTTGTCAGTGAATTTGTGAAAATGGAGAAAATTGGTCATCGTTATGTGATACAATACTTTTATTTGAAAGGCCTCAGCCCAACCAATATAAAAGCTGAACTGGATTCTACTCTGGGTGAGTCTGCTCCTTCGTTTACAACAGTTAAATTTTGGGTAGCTGAGTTTAAACGAGGCCGTACGAGCTGCCAAGACGAGCATCGCAGTGGTCGACCAAATGAGGTGACGACTCCAGAAATGGCGAAGAAAATCCACAAAGCGGTACTTGATGATCGTCGACTGAAAGTGCGTGAGCTAGCAGACATTACGGGCATTTCAAAAAGTGCGGTACATCGCATATTATCTGAAAGTTTGGACATGAGAAAGCTGTGTGCAAGATGGGTGCCGCGTTTGCTCACACTCGAGCAAAAACAGTGTCGTGAAAATGTTTCAATTGAGTGTTTAGCGAAGTTTCACAGCAACAAAGCAGAATTTTTGCGCCGTTTCGTAACAATGGATGAAACATGGGTCCATCATTTCACACCCGAGACAAAAGAACAGTCGAAACAATGGACTCAAAAGGGAGAACCGGCTCCAAAGAAGGCGAAGACCGTTTCATTTGCAGGCAAGTTTATGGCGTCGGTTTTTTGGGATGCGCGTGGAATAATTTTTATTGACTATCTCGAAAAAGGAAAAACTATCAACGGCCAGTATTATGCAAACTTATTGCAACGTTTGAGCGAAGAAATCAAGCAAAAACGGCCGCATTTGGCTAAAAAGAAAGTGTTGTTTCATCACGACAACGCGCCAGCTCACAAACCCATTATTGCAATGGCCAAAATTAATCAATTACAGTTTGAATTGCTACCTCATGCACCATATTCGCCAGACTTAACCCCCTCGGATTATTTTCTATTCTCAAACTTGAAAAAATGGCTCAGTGGTCAAAGATTTTCCAACGATGAAGAAGTGATGTCAGCAGTTAATGGCTATTTTGAGGAGCAAGACAGTTCTTATTATAAAAATGGTATCGAACTTTTTGAACACCGCTGGGAAAAGTGTATAGAGCTGAAAGGAGATTACGTTGAAAAATAAATAAATCTTTTTCCAAAATTTTTGTGTTTTCTTAGTTGGGTCGGATACTTCTGGGACCACCCTCGTAATGGCATAGTATTAGCACAGTATAAAAATATACAGCATATTCACTTGATTGTTGTCAGTTTGAAGTTGTTAAGTTAGCTTCGAAAATTGCACACAGTGACACACCATGATCAACATTTGTTACTGCATGTTGGTTATAATGAGCAATGGATATTACTGCATAAATAACTGTTGTTCCAACAGTCTGAGAATACTACAAGGTCGCATGCGGCTGGTTATGAGTCAAATAAAAAAATATTTTTATGAGAGTGCACTGGAAACTTATTTTTCAAAGTACTTGACAAAATTTAATAGCGCCGATTTAAATTTGACATTGCTAAAATATTTGAAGAGTAATTCAAAAATAATTATTGAACTTGGTTTTTTGCATTTTGATATATCTGTTGTATATGGTGTTGGTGTGATCGTTGTGTATCAATTTCTTTTCTGTAATATTCAACTTCTGTTATAACTTTAAACATTTTCTCTGTAGTTTACTAAAATATTTAATTGGTTTTTAAAATATGATTGAGATGCACAGCGTCTCAGTGGTTTCAGTAAGCACAGAGCTGGGCTTGATTGCACCTAGCTCATGCCAGCTCATTGATATCCTTTATCTGTTTTTCCATGACAATGTTTAAGTTTTATTAAAGTAACTTCTCCAACTATATTTGCAAAACGAATTTAGTTTGTTGTTCCATTTCTGATGTTTCTAGTTTTCTCCCTTTTTTTTAGGCATTGAAAGCAATGTACATTTAAAGATTTTAAGGTACGCATATTTCACTGGTGAACCTGTCACCTCATTCTCTTTGTGTGTCATTCTCTCCTACTGGAGGTGGAATTCCCCCAGATTCGGCTAAATTCTAGTAGGGTCGGCCAAATGATCATAGCAATCGGTGCCATGAGGTACGAAGGATGCTCCGCCATCCTGGTTCCTCACCCAAAAAACAAACAAACAACTGATAGGTTATGTCACGCTTTTGTATTATAAATTTAAAACATATTATAACAATGATACTAATATAAGAAAACACATTTTAATCTTATTATATGGTTACATCATTTATATTATTTAACAATTATAGTAATTTAACAAAATTAAACAACAAACAATAAAAAAAGGAAAAACGAGAATCAATTTATAAAATATGTTCATAATACAAAAGCATGACATAACCTCTATGTGATTTTTCAGATTAATCTGACAGCTATTGTCATGGATAATAAGATTTTATAAAAATAGATTTCTCGGAGAATTCTCACGTATTTCTTCCACACCGGTAGCAATTGTAACATTCTGATGAGTGATTTTGCTCCATGAAACTCTGCGTAATAATTCTTGCATTTACACCTAAGGTCTAAATAAAACGTGGCAATTGCTATTAGCGAATTTCCCATTCGCAATGTTAATTTCCTATACCAGAAAATCACTTACATCTTGGAAACTATTTAACACAGATGCTAAAGTGAAGGTGTTTTGAACAGTATTCAATTAAGGTCTACAACTTTGCTACAGTAACTTTTTCTCCAAAATAATTAGGGGAGCCAATATTTGAGAAATTGTGTTTTTACATGCTATTTCCATATGTTACAAAACTGATAATACACCCTGTATGTAGTAAGTTGCGTACTAAATTGTAGTGACAGTAAAAAAGTTATTAACAATTTAAGACACGTACAACCGTTTTCGAGGAGATTTTCTTCCGTAGCTCATCAGGATGATTTCCTACGAAAAAACGTTCAGTATATGATTGGTTTATAATAAAAATAGCTACAGAATGGCACCGATCCGATTGTTGTAACTACATTAATTAAGTTGCAAAATTGAAGAAACTGCCAAAATCGCGTTTTTTTTAAGTTGCCATAAGAATTTAAATAATCAACCAATATTGATGAAACTTACGTTAGATATAGTTTAAATTATATACAATAAGTACCTAAAACCCGTATGCCAGGTATGCAAAAGTTTTTTTTTAACAAGGTTTTATACGTCTACTGCGCCTAAAACTTTGGAAGTTTGTAAAAGCTGTTTGAAGCTTTGCATACTATTGCAGCTGTGCATATATGTAGTGTAAGTAATTAGAAATCGAGTGCAATTTGTAAAATTCAATTGCGTTTATTTTTGCAATTGTGGAGACATTTTACATCTCTTCATAGTTTTGTTATGTTTATAAATAATTAGTTTTTTGGTACGTATACATTATAGTGGCCGTTATTTTGCAAAAGTTAAAATTTTTTAGGTCCCCCATCCTAGTCCTCTTTAAAATGTCAAAAAAATGAACTGTGCAAAATTTCAGCTGATTTGGTTAATACTAACCCGTGCCACCGAGAGGTTAAAGTTTAAATGGGATTTAACATGGATTTGGTGCATTTCCACAGACTTTGTGACGTAACTTTTTATCTTTCTATGTTTTAACTTGAAAATTTATATACCTACTAGTGGTGGCTTCGCACGGGTGGACATTTATTTTTAAACATTTTGGGATAAACGTAGAATAAATGTATCTTTATGCAGGACATAAGTAGTTTTTTTTCAAATTACTATTTATATTTTTCTTCGAAATACCTATTTCTTATATGTACACGCCCGATACATGTCGAGTACTTTTGAGGTTATATGAAATCACTGAATTAACTGAACGTGAGAACTACACTCAAAATTAATAACTTTATATCGAGTGTTTTTTTAAATTTGACGTCGAAGGCGGCTATGGGTAGTTGATTGTGAACGGATCTTGATCGTATTAATAAATGTCATTGTCAAAACGTTCAAATTACTCACGTGTTTAAATAATTCACAATCGACTATTCACAGCCTACGTTGACGTCAAATTTAAAAAAACACTCGATATATAGGAATAAATAATTACAGCACTGCAAATCAATGATAAATTTATTTGAAAATAACACTGAAATAGTAAAATGATAACTATATGATAAATGATATATGATAATTTAATAACTTTATATATAGGAATAAATAATTACAGGGTTGAATGGACCAGGGTTGAAAATTATTGAATTACTAATATCGCTATTAAAAAATAGGGGTTGATGGTAGAAGGGTGAAAATTTAGGGTTGTATGTATTTTTTAATGCCACATCACAAAAAAAATAAAAAATTTTGTCCAAAAAATTAAAAAAAATTTGGGGTGGACCACCCTTATCACTTAGGGGTATAAAAAATAGATAACAACCTATTCTCAGACCTACTGAATATACATATAAAATTTCATCAAAATCGGTCAAGGCATTTCGGAGGAGTATGGTAACTAAAACCATGACACGAGAATTTTATATATATAAATGTTGTTGAAACTATTGAACACGAATATGATAAAATTCGGCCAACTTCATTAAAATTAGCATTTTCGCGGAACTGCCAAAGTTTTTTGGCTTCAGATTAGTGTTAAGCAACTTCAACAACATAAGTATACAAAATCTCATGTTAAAGCATAGAAAGATAAAAAAGTTATGCCACAAAGTTTCTATCAATGCACCAAACCCATGTTAAATCCCATTTAAAACATTAACCTCTCGGTGGCAATGGTTAATATTGACCAAACGAGCTGAAATTTTGCACAGCTCATTTTTTTAACATTTTAAAGAGAACTAGGAGGGGGGACCTAAAAAATTTTAACTTTTCCAAAATAACGGTCACCCTAGTGGTCATTTATGAAATATTCTATCGGGTTCGAATGGACGGCAAAAAAACACACAATTTAAAAAACAGAAATTCAAGTTTCGATGCTTGGATCCTGGGATATTAAACTTTTTGCGTAAGTATGCTGTACTCGTATATTATTAAATATATTGAAATGAATCAAAATCGTGTGTACAGTGTGAACCTTGTAGAATAAGTGTGCAATTGCTCAAGATTATCAGTTGCATACTACTAATAGAAATTATTGCAATAGAGCGAGACGCGCGCTCGAACATTGGATAATCGCCTACTTAGTCTAATCATACTTACGCAAAAAATCGCAGGATCTAAGCATCGAAACTTAAACTTTTTTTTTTAATTGCTTGTTTTTTGCCATCCCTTCGAACCCGATGAAATATTTCATAAATGACCACATCTACGTATTGTAGACCACGTATGACCGCATCACAAAATAGTAAACAAAACTTTACTTTTAATTCGTATATACTCAAGTGCCATATTACAGACCATTATCCAGTCCTGTTAAATGTAAATCTATAGCAATAAAAAACTCTATAGCAGATAATAATGTAAACCTAAGTACTACTGAAAAAATTATCACAAAAATTAACTTTAATAAAGTAGAAACCTATTTAAAAAATGAGAGTTGGAATATTTTATTTTCAGATGACCCTCAGATTGCAACTGATATTTTCTTGAATAAGTTTAAATCCTTCATTGAAAATTGTAAAACTTATGAAATGAATATTAAAAAAACCCTTAAGATAAAACCATGGATAACTGTTGGTCTAATTGCAGCAATAAAAAATAGAGATAAATTAAAAAAAAGATTAACTGAACACTTTTCTCCTGAATTGGAACAATAATACAAAACCTATAGAAATGAATTGAATAAACTGTTAAAAAAATAAAAAAATAACTACTATTATAGACAAATTGAAGATAACAAAACTAACCTAAAGAAAATATACCAATTAATTTCTGAAGCTACTAATGAAAAGACCAATAACAAAAACATGATTCAACTTACAAATGATGAAGGTGTTCCTTTTATTGACTCTAACATATGGCAAAGCATTGTAATAGTTACTTCATCAATATAGGTTTAAGTATGGTCAAAGATATTGATACTACAACAATTTCTACAGATGATATAACTATAAATCCTAATACTATGTTTCTTAATCCTGTTACAGAAAATGAATTAATAAAACATATATCTACACTTAAAAATAATAGTTCACCTGATATTGATGGAATAACAACAGACATCATAAAAAAAATCATCGATACATTTTACAGCCCCTTAAGCATATAATTAATTTAATTTTTCTAAAAGGCGTGGTCCCTTCTCAATTTAAAACTTCTATAGTTACCCCCATTCACAAAGCTGGAGTCAAAACAAAAATTAGCAATTATAGACCCATCAGTGTAATTAATAATTTTGAAAAAATTTTTGAGAAAAGTCTGAAAACTCGTTTAGTACATTTTTTTAATCAAAATAATATATTGCATGAGCACCAATTTGGTTTTCGTTCTGGTAAAGCAACAAGCGATGCTATGTACACTGTTGTTAAGAACATCACAGAGGGTTTAAACAAAAACAAAAAATGCATTGCTGTTTTCCTAGATCTGGCAAAGGCTTTCGACACTGTTAACCATAAAAAACTCCTTAACGTTTTAGAACGATATGGTGTTCGTGGTGCAGTGTTAGAGGTCTTTCAAAGTTACCTAACAAATCGAGAGCAATGTGTTAAAATAAATAATGTTATAAGTGAACCTAGCTTTGTGAAACTAGGGGTGCCTCAGGGGACAGTCCTAGTTCCTTGCCTATATTAATTCCCTATTGTCATTGGAAATACCAGCTAAAATTGTATCTTATGCTGACGATACAGTTGCTATTTTTTGTGAGAATTCATGGACTGAAACTAAAGTGGCTGTACAACTAGGTATGGAAAAAAATTAAAAATTGGCTAAATATGTATCACCTCTCATTAAATCTGAACAAAACAAATTATCTAGCCTTTACCTTAAAAGTTGCTAATAAGCCAGAATCTACTAGCATAAAAATTACAGGTATGACGCATGAAATTCATGAAGCAAATGAAATCAAATATTTGGGTATAATTATTGATAAATATCTTAAATGGAGTAACCATATAGATTACCTAACGAAAAAAGTGAGAAAGCTTATTTACAAATTTTACCAACTATGAGAATTCCTCTCAAGAAATTTATTGATATTAATCTATAAGTCTCTTGCCGAATCACTTTTTCGTTATGGTATCTTAATATGGGGAGAGATGTATAGGAACTCATTACAAAAGTTAAATATAACCCAAAATTATATATAAAAAGCAAAAACGTTATCACACAAATCTGCTTTATACAGAGGACGTATGCAATATTCGAACATTATATTTTCACAGTCTCTATATTTATGCATTTAAAAATAAATTATTTCAAAATTATACATCTACAGTATACCACACCCGTAATACTATTAATGAGCTCTTATACATACCAAGATTTAACAAAAACATTAGTCAGAGATTTTTGACTTATACTTTACCTACAATCTGTATATATAACATTTATTAATAAATAGGCAATGCCTAATATACAGAAATCACTAAATACATCTTAATTTTCATTATAATATAATCATTATATACTCCACCAAAATAATAATAATAATATATACAATCAAAATGGTTAATAATAGAATAATACAAAATAATTAATAATAGAATTTTACAAAATAACACCACAAAGAAAATTACAGAATACCTTTCTCTTGAATGTATAGCAATAATCTTGTTTTAAAAATTTTACTTGATTTGCTAACTTTAATTTCAAGTGGTAAATTATTGTACATATCGACCCCTTTACAAAATAATGAGTTCATTGTAGAACGATAATTATATTGAGGAATATAAATGTTAGCCGAACCTCTAGTATAATGGTTATGAATATTATGATGAAATGATATAAAATTATTAAAGTATAATGGAGTCTGATTATTCAATATTTTATAGAGAAAAGTCATGGTTAACAAATATATCCTCTTAGACACTGATATCCAGTGTAAAGTATCTAACATAATCACCACTGGAGTTAATCGGTTACATGATAAAATAATTCTCATCCCACGATTTTGTAATTTTTGTAATTGGGACATTTTATTTAAATTAAATTGATGTCGTGTGCATCGCAACAGCGATGCACAATAATCAAAATGAGGTAATATAATGGACTTGTAGACTGTAATTTTAGTGTTCATTGATAAATTTTTTGCAATTCTAGAGAAAAAATATAGCTTTTTTGATATTTTCTTAACAAGATAATTAAAATGAGGTTCAAACTGTAACAAATTATCTAACATAAAACCAAGGTATGACCGATGTTACAATTTCAATCTGCTCAGTATCTATTGATAAATTTATATTATTTATATTTAAACAGTTATATTTATACCTTGTCGTAAAAATAATTCCCTTTGTTTTAGAAACATTCAATTTTAATTTATTAATTTTTAAATATTTAGAAACACTTTCTAGAACTATATTCATTTTTTGGACAGCTGTGTTAATATCATTGTCAGTGCATGCTAACATAGTATCATCAGTAAATAGATTTATAAACTCACAATTAACAAATAAATTAATGTCATTTAAGTAACATAAAAACAACAGCGGGCCTAACACACTTTCCTGGGGGACCCCTAGATTAACATCTAGTTCTCCAGAAATTACATTTCTAATCCTTACTTTTTGTTTCCTGTTACTTAAGTAATTTTTAAGCCATTCATAAACCTTACCTCTAATGCCATAATGATGTAATTTTGCTAATAGAATATTTCTATTAGCAATGGTTAGCTCTATGGTTTCGAAAGCTCTTTTAAGGTCCAGAAACACTGCTACAACATATTTATTTTTATCAATAGCTGTATTTAAGGTACTGACTGTAAGTTGCAGTGCTGTTTCACAGGAATGTTTTTTACGAAAGCCAGACTGATTACATATTAATATTTCATTTAGTTCAATATATTCCAATAATTGATTATATACAACAATTTCCAATATTTTTTCCAAAGGAGGTAGTGTATTAATGGGTCTATGTTCACTAGCTTTAATCGAATTGTTAACCTTTGGGACCAGAATAATTGTACTTACTTTCAATACTGTAGGAATGACAGATTTGTCAAGTAAAGTATTGAATAGATTTAATATTACATGACCAATCGATTCAAAAATCACTTTAACAATCTTTGCATTCAATATTACATTAGGATTACATTTATTATCTAAAATAACACATCTTTTTGTAAATCATATAATGTTAACAATTTAAATTCAGAAAAATCTTTATAAACATTACTGTTTTTATTTGACCAAACTTCACTTACTTCAATACTGTCTACTATTTCTATTACACTATCAATGAAATATTCATTAAATCTTTCTGTTATTTCATCATCAGTTCTTACAATCATATCACCACCCGGTACTTCAAATTGAATTTGCCTAGAAATTTCATTACAATTTGTGTTAACCATTTTTTTTAAGGTTTTCCACATTTCCTGAGTATGATTACTAAATCTATCAATTTTCTTAAAGCAATATTCAGTTTTTTTTTCTATTTAGCAAGGTAACAACTTCATTTCTATGTGTTTTAAAAATTTCCCAATTTATTGCTCTATCTGGTCCTACACTACTCTTAAATAGTTTATAACATGCATCTCTTTCTTTTATTTTACTTTATTTATTTTATCTGTAACTTTCTGCCACCTGAAATCAAGCATATTAATAACCTCAGTTTTTTCAAGCGCTACTAAAAACTTTATCTTTCAAAATTACTTTAAGCTTGTCAAAATTTTATAAAACTGAATTTATACACATTTAGTACATCTTAATTTACTTTTTATTAATTTTGCCTTCTGGGATTAAATAGTTCTGTAATTGCTAACAACAGATAATTTGATCGAAGAACAACACAAGTGATTAATCACTTAGGTGCAAGATCTACATATTTAAATTGTTCCTGCATTTTTGGTCATATATGAATTTTTGTATTCTTGTAATTTGATTGTATGTTTTATAAATTGTAAAATTGTAGAAATAAATTTAGTTTAAGATTGAAAAACTAATTATTTAGGTATAAACGTAAAAAACTATGAGCAGGTGTAAAAGGTCATCAAAATTGCAAAAATAAACGCAATCGTATTTTACAAATTGCACTCGATTTCTAATGACGTACATAATATATTTGCAAGTTGCAATAGTATTCAAAGCTTCAAACAGCTTTTGCAAACTTCCAAAGTTTTAAGCGCAGTAGACGTATAAAACCTTGTTACACAAAAACTTTTGCATATCTGGAATATGGGTTTTGAGTGTTTATTGTACATAATTTAAACTATACTTAACGTAAGTTTCATCAATATTGGTTGATTATTTAGATTTTTATGGCAACTTAAAAACACGCAATTTTGATAGTTTTCTCGATTTTGTAACTTAATTATTGCAGTTATAACAATCAGACTGGTGCCATTTCGAAGCTATTTTTATTACAAACAAATCATATACTAAACGTTTTTTCATAGGAAGTCATCCTGATGAGCTGCGGAAGAAAAACTCCTGGAAAATGGTTGTATGCATCTTAAATTGTTAATAACTTTTCTGCTGTCACTACGATTTAGTACGCAACTACATATATTATTCTACACACTTTTGAATAGGTTTGTGCAATAAAATAGCTGTTAACACGAAAATACACTCTTCACATCTCTATTGACTGGACTACTTCCAGATAATAGGTTTGTCCCAGCAGTAGTCACAAATGGTTGCAAACTGTCAGATGCATGCGCAAACGAAAATTACCGTTTCAGCAAAAAAAAGTTTTCCAAGTTGACCGATAGTTTGATGTTCCAACAGCTAATACAACTTTTTGCAAACCGTTTACAAACGGTTTGTAAAGTTTCCGAACATTTTACGAACTTTTCTAATAGACATGCGTAGTAAGCGTCCTGCCGGAGAGGCGTGATCAAATATTAGTGTGCAAAAGAAAGGCTACTAACATAGTGACACCTTTCTTTGTCTTACAAATCACAAATTTCTAATTTGCGTTTCAGCAGAATAATATTACCAACTAGTTTACAACTTTAAACAGTTTCGTACTATGGAGTTGTATAAAAATCCTCAAACCGCTTGTAATTTGTTGCTGGAACAAACCTAATAAAATTGTAAACCTAATAAAAGTGTATATCACGTAGAGGGATGGATTTGATGATGCAGTCAATGAATGATTGTATACTTACTTTAAGAGCTTGATAAATGTTCTTCATACAACAAGTGTCATAAAACTCAATTTTATTATCTGCCAGTTCTACAGCTAAACAAATAAACAAACCACGCATAACTGATGCAGATAATATTTTATACCATCCATTAGTCACACGTTTTACTAGCTGTGTAAGGTCTTCCTTATAAGCTTCTTTGTTATGCAGCATTTTCACTAACATTGTATTAAAATAACGCCATAAATCTATAACAGAACTGATGATACTAAAACACTTAAACAATTAAGATGTGAATTACCAATGTCAGTGCTGATGTTATTACTATCTAACATATGTAATAATATACAGCTAGCAAACTTAATATCGGTTTCAAGAGACATATCCAATAAGTCCCTAAGAACAAAGTTCTTAAACTTTTTATCAAAAATACCTCTATTTTGTATGCTCCATGTATCACTTCCATATAACAACCTTAATTCTAAAAAAAGTATTTTATTGCAAATGTTCACCTGTCTATAATAAAGTGGAAATAACAATAAAGAAAATCTTACCAGGTGCTGAAATAATTTTCCAAGCTTCTTTAAAAAAACCACCTTTAACAAAAATCTTAGAAAAATAGATATACTTTCCAGCTTCGCTGTATTCATGTCTGTGAGGACCTGAGAACCACTGCAATAGTAAAAAGTAATTATCAATTTAATTTTTGTAAACATTAAAAATGAACAACTTACTGTTGTATTTACTAAACTTTTCAAATCATGTTGAAATTTTAATAATATCATTCCACCATTCTCGTATGCCTTGTAATTTTCTAGCATTGCAATTACATTAATGCATAGCATTTCCAATACGTTTTTTATGTTCTCTTCATCTCTGGTAAAATTAGGATCAAATCGTTCTAAAACACAGAAGACACTTTCAGTTTAATTATTAATCTACAAAAACCTCAATAAGTATTCTAAGACTAAACTTTAGCTAGATGCATGTCAATGCCTTAAATTATATCTCATTTTATATTTCATTATGCCACAATAAAAACTCAGCTGATCTCTGCCTCTTTATGGTTTGAAACTAGTCCCTGATCACTGCAGGAACAAACCTAATATTTAATTTCTCAGTCTATTCATTAAACCACAAAAACTAAAGCAATATGTGAGGTCACAAACAAAACCCTTGAACAGCCATTTTGAGGTCTTAAAGTTAGAGATCACTGTTTGTAAATCTTAGACTTCATTTGGACTTATAAATTAAAATAATAAATTATACTTACCAAATCCACATATCAACTGATAAATCATTTCATATATGTCTTTAGCAGTCTTTGATTTGAAGAAAACCAAAGTATTCAAAACAAAAGCTCTCATGCAAGGTGAATCTTTAAATGTTAAAAACTGTTTCAAAAAATCACATCTACTTCCATTATCGATTGCATTTTTTAAAGCTGTCATATCAGCTTCTGTCAATTGTTCACCCTTTTGTAGAACCTCGACTGAAATAGATATAAGTGGTGTTATATTGTATTAATACTAATATAAATATTTTATTTAATTAAGTAGCTTATTATTATTACTAGTCAATTAAATCTTTATGTTTTTTTTTGCTATAACTTTTGAAGCAAGATGAATATCACTATATCTAAACCATAAATACAACGAATGAGTCATCACAAATCATCTGGGCAACAGCGGGGTGACTCCCAACACTTTAGTGCATTCCATCACTCTCTCTATTGTTTACTTTTTCCTTTTCATATATTCGTTACACAATAGAGAGAGATGGAATACAATAATGCATTGAAAGCAACCTGCTGGCGCACAGGTGATTTGTGATAGCTCATTCCTTGTATTTATGATTTAGGATAGTTCACAGTACCTATGAAGCAGTTTTTTAGCTTGCCTTAGTGATCTGTCTGTGATGACATGTCTGAAGTCAAAGATATCAATGGTGCCAAAAGTCATGGATATCGAAAAATACTTAAAACAGGTTGCGGTTGATTAAGTCAAAGGTAATGAGGCATAAACTACTACTATCCATTTTTTTTCTCGAGTCCTATGACTTTGAATTGCTCGTAAACTCCAAATTAAATATTTTAAAAACGAGCAAGTAAGTAGTTAGTGAAGTAAAAGCGAGTAATTAAGTGAGAAATAATAAATTTATAGTAAAGTTAAAGTGAAAAATTTAAGAACAGCAGTGTGCCAAAGCAGTAATAAACGTAGTTTTCCTCTAAGATAATATAAACCAGTAAGGGTCAAAATCCGTTGAGCGCGGGAACACAAGACAAGATGAAAGTGCGCGTGACGCTGGTGAAGGTTAAAGTCGTAAAAAAGTGCGCTGATTTCAGATTGCAAATTAACGATCAGGTGTGAATATAAGTATTTAAAAAGATGGAAATGGAAGAAAAAAGGACCAAAAGGATTTTACAATCAATACAAATGTGTAGAGGAGTGTACAATGTACACTCCTCTACACATTTGTATCACGTACGTATCTTAATTCTGCTAGCTCAGCTGTACACTGTACATCTGAGCTAGCAGAATTAAGATACGTACTGAGAAAGAAAGAAGAACAGAGAAACAAAGAAAGAAAAGCACTCTACCAGGAGTAGAATAATTAGAGAATAAGTTACAGGAACAGAAATCGAGCAGCAGAATTAAGCTGCAATACACAAACAAGAAACTTGAACAACTACTTAAAATTGGAAGAGAGAAAAAAATTAAAGAAGAATGGAAAACAAGAATAAAATGAGTTAAACATTGGAAGGAAGAGAAAAGAGAAATGAGCAAAATATAGCAACGTGGAATGTAAGGGAGTTAAATAGCGAAGGAGCCTTAAAGCAGCTTACCAAAGAAGCAGAAAAATATAAAATAGATCTAATAGGACTGCAAGAAAACTAACATAAAGGGAAAGCAAATAATTGAAATTAATAAGTTTACATTTCTAAATTATAGAGGTGGCCTAAACAGATTTGGAACAGGATTTATTTTAAGGAACACACTAAAAAATGCATTAATAGACACAGGGAAAATAAGTGAAATATTGAGCTATATACGACTGAGGAGTGACTACAGAAAAATAAGCATGATTAATATACATGTCCCAACAGAAGATGATGAAGAAAGTAAAAAAGAAAAATGTTATGAAGATTTGGAAGCTCTATATGATTCCATCCCAAAATTCAATATTAACTTGGTGATTGGTGACCTTAATGCTAAGATTGGCAGAGAGCCAGAATATAGAAAGACAACAGGTATAAATAGTAAGCATGAAATTAGTAATAAAAACGGAAAACAATTGATATCTTTCGCTATGACAAATAGACTGGTAATAAAATCAATAATAACAATCTTAATGCGCAAGGATATACACAAGGGAACGTGGGTTTGCCCCGATAAGAAATCAATTAATGAGATAGATCGTGTCCTTATTGAAGAAGTACATGCATACACAATAAACACGGTTAAAATAAGAAAAAATAAACAGAATAAAAAACCAGAGTTACAGATTCTAAACGATTAGCCGTTATATGAACGTTATATGATATTGAGGTGGAGCTAGCAGAAAAAAGGGAAGATATTAGCATTGAATCAGAATGGAATACAATGAAGGATAGTATAAAGAATAGCACGCAAAAAACATACAGGTTAAGAAAAAGAGAAAATCAAAAGAGTGGTTTGATAATGATTGCAAAAGAGCGATAGAGGAAATACGAAAGGCAAAGCTACAATTACTTCATAAACGGACCCAACAAACTGAAAATGCCTATAAAGAAGTGAGAAACAGAACAAATAGTGTCCTTTGGAGAAAGTAAAGAGATTTCCTAATAGAGTTGGTAGATGAAGTAGAAGAAGTTATAACAATCAGAATACGAAAAAGTTTTATTCGTAAGAAAGTGTCTGAGATGAGTAACATTCCCAAAGTCAGATCAATTCTTGTACGCAATAAGAATGGTGAAATGGTGGGTGAAGAAGGAGAAATATTAAAAAGATGGGCAGACTACTATGAAGAAGCCTTATCAACAAACAACAACGAACTTAAGGAAATGCAGCACGAAATATCATCTGTTGAAAATGACGAAGTAAAGTCTCCAACTCTTGATGAAATTGAAGAAATCATACAAGCATTAAAAAATAACAAGAGTCCAGGTTATGACGAAATAACTGCTGAACAAATAAAATATGGCAGAAAGAAGCTGTCGGAGAAAATCCACATATTAATAACAAGGATATAGGAAAGGCATGAAATGCCTGAAGAGTGGACAAAAAGCATAATAATTCCTATATATAAAAAAGGAGATATTATTAAGTGTGAAAATTATCGCCCAATATCTCTACAGAGTATAACTTAGAGTTATTGCTTTTAAGCTATTTTTAAAAGTTAAATCATTTTTATCAATTAATCTTTTAATATTATTGACAGAATTCATTACGATAAAAAATAAAATGCGAACGTCTAAACACCTGATTAATGCAACCTACAAATGTGTAATAGAAATGCCAGCACCTAAACGAAAAACCCTCCCTCATATGGAGACTGCAGTACGAAGATAGATTGGAATGTTTCTAGAATGAACCACAAGATGGCGTTATCCGCGCGTGCTGATTTCTTGTTTTGAAAGCGCCATTGTTCATACAACAGTTGTCAAATTTTCAAACAAATTGGATATAAACACGATTCAAGTAAACAATTTGTGCATTTTCTTAATCATGAATAAAAACGAGTTCCGTGCAGTGATAAAACATTTCTTTGTTAAAGGCTTAAATGCTAAACAAATAAAAACGGAGTTAGATGAAGTTCATGGTGAGTCTTCGCCTTTGTATGCAACAGTTGCAAACTGGGTTGCTGAATTTAAACGCGGTAGAACAAGCATAGAATGTTCTGGCAGACCAAAAACAACTATCGATGTGGAACACCAAATGTGGAATTTGTGCTATACCACTGTATGTCGCCTGCAGCCGCACGTTGAGCCTGCGTAATAGTAATAATCGCCCCTCCTTCCCACACAAGCTTCATAGCTTCTGGGGCCTGGTGCGGCAGGCAATGGGTACTAGCAATTATTATTATCTCGAATTTTTTAAGGCCATGAAAAAGGCTTTTAGATCTGTCCAGCAATAGGAAAAGTTTTAGATCCCAAAGGATTGAAAATCGTTTACACCATTGATCAGGGCTCATCAAATGAGAACATTACTGTAGTATTTACATTTTCTGCAAGTGGGTTTACCTGTTGTCCAATGATAGTTTATCCGTACAAGAGAATACCCGAATATCTCAGTCTATTCCAGCTGAATGGGGAAATGATAATGATAACAGTTGGATGACAGCAGATGTTTCTAGCTGTACATTTCACAAGTATTTCATCCGTATTTGCTTGCAGAAGGTATAACATTACCAGTAGTATTGCTATAATATTGTAAGAAGAGGAAAATACGCTTACAGAAGAGGAAAAGAAGGAAACGGATGAACTATATCAGCGGTTCCCAACCTTTTTCGTTCGCGGACCGCCAAACGACGTAGCATTTGCTTGAGGACCATTCAGGCAAGAAATTAAAGAAAACATATCGTAAAATAAATCTTACAAAAATAAATTTACTTTTACATTGTACAAGAACCATCTAAAATAAATAAATATCCATTCTTTATAACGAAAGTCGGTTTTTGTACCTCATCCGGTTCCCGCATACCAAACCTCGAACGACCAAAACGGGGACCAACCAGAAATCGCGAGTATCGAGAGGACGGGGTTTTCTCTTGTAGCCAAATAAACGTCAAGAAATGATGGCTGGGTAGGGTGCGGCGCCGAAGATCATAACCGGGCCCGACACCAGAACGAGATATCTCGACAGGGAGCGGAGATATAACCGAAAACGCTGGCAAGTGGGTTTCGGGAGCGGCGACCAAAACGAGATAGGGCGGTCGAGAATAAGCTCAAACGACCCAGGAGGTAATCATATAAGACCTCCAAAACTGGTTTCTACTTAAGAGCCCGATTAGGCTGGTGCCGGCGATTTTTGGGTAACACGATTTTCGGGTGAAAAAAAATTTAAAAATTCGAGTTTTTGGCTATAACTTTTTTCTTATGGTTTTTCACGGCATTTGAATAGGAAACCTTTTGAGATTGCCCATTGTTTGATGACAAGATAGTCGTTTTGGCTCCTATGGTTTTCGAAATATCGCCACTCGAAAACGGGCGGAACTTCCTAAAGCGGAGAGGGCTATAGATACGGAAAACCAATAGATGCACCGCTCGTAACAGGCCGCGAGACATCCAATGCCGCCAACACATGTTCGATCGTCCCCAAAAACCCCATGTCACCCCTAGCTCCCGCCCTCGAGTGTAGACAAAAAAACTTTTCCGGTAGAAACGATTGAGGTACTGCGCTGGTAAAGATTCCGCGGTCAGATTTTCGCTCCGACCTACCGTAAGGCGGAGACAGTTTTTTTGCCGCCTCCGCTTAAACGGTTTACCGGAGACGGTCGAGACTGCAAATCCGGATCGAAACAAGTTTTGCGAAATCCGGATTTTGATCGTTCGCGTCAATCAACCGGTCTGAATCAACCTTTACTGTTAATTTTTTGTTTCTTTCAAATTTATGCATGGTATTTAAATATTTAATTTAAAGAATGATGTTTTACATTTGTGTGATAGTCCAATGTATTAGTAGTTACTAAATAAACACAATATTATTATTATTATGTTATTAAGACACATTAAATGTGTAAAGGATGGTGACGATTTATCAAAAGGATTGTTACTGCTCGAAACTGGCATGGCAAAAACAATGAAGCTTAGTTACTAAAAGAAGACAATAATCCCCAAACCAGTTGATAGAACCTGGACACCAGAAAATGCTATCGACGGGTTGAATTAACCATCAAAATTTCTTAACAGCAATGCAACTGGAAATGTCTAGTCCGATATCACTATAATGTAAGGGATAAATGCACTCAACCACAAAAAAATTATTGCAACAGATTTAGGGAAATGCAGTACTGTCTTCCTGCTTTGTTGCTGTAAATCTAGTAACCAGAATACTGTACTATGATAAGGCCATAGTAGTGCATTTTATATACTTTGTAATTGCACTATTTATTTTCTCAATAGCACATTGTACTTTCTGATGAGGATTTTAGCCTGGGACTAAAGCATACCGTGCCTGAACTCCTTAGTACATATAGCAAGCAACTTGTTTAAGTCACTCCTGGCCGACTTGGCCTCTCGAATGGTCGCTTTGCTGGCTCCAGTCATAATATGTATGTACTAGGGGGTTCAGGCATGGTATAGTTACAAATTAAACAAAGCCAGTGGTAATAAAACGTTGGAATATTGAATATTATTTATGCATTTAAACATTTCCCTTAAGAGATAGCTTAACTACTTTGTAACACGTAACTCCTGTCTTTTTATCATTTACCAGCACTTACCTTAAAAGGGAAACAACTGCAGGTATAAAGAGTTGTTTAAAATTAGTTCAAAAAACCTTGTAAACATATGTTGAGTTAGGAGTTAGTTTTATAGAATGCAATACCTTTCTATGTATACCGAGTGGAGCAATAGTGTGGGGAAGTCCGATAGCTCCTAAACGGTAACAGCTAGAAAAATCATTCTAATACGGATGTAAACAGTGGATAGAGGCGCATCTAGAGAAATTATTTTCAAATATTCAGGGTGTTGCAGAAAAGTGTGGCACGCTTAACGTAATTTTTTTTTAAATAGAATGCCCCAAATATTTTTGCATATTTAACACCTCTCTTGGCAGGTTTCTTCATATCTAAAATTTTAGCACCATCTAATGGCCGGTTTAGAAGTTAAATTTTTTTTCAAAAAAATTGAGTTTTACATTATCCCACTTAACAGTTTACCTCTTTCACGGCCGCAACTGTGAAGACAAATTTAAGTAGGGATTTTGTTGCAGGGGCTTGTAGGGTAATCTTCTTTAAAAGAAAATAGACTCACCATGTACAGGGTGTTAAAAATTAATTTTTAAATTTAGACAACTTCAAAGCTAAAATTCACAAATTTTTCAAATGGAACACCCTGTATATTTTGTACCTTTGTGATGCAGAATTAAATAACGAACATTCTTTGTAGGTACATCCCTGTAGCTGTCTGTAACCACTTTTGATTTATTGAGAAAAAACTCCAAGAAGTACACAATTAAAAACAATTATTTATTTAGTTGTCAAGTGTTGATTGTTTTTGTTCAACAAAACATTAAAGCATCTAGCAATTGTTTCATTTCTCGCAGTTATCGACCATCAGTGTTTAGTTAGTTCTAGTAGGTGTTTTAGTTTTTCAAAATGAATTTTAGTAATGAAGAACTTGTAGACATGACCTTTGTTTTGGGCGAGACGGAAAGAAATTGTGTGCTTGCCCGCAGAATTTACCACCAACGGAATCCTGAACGAAGGCTCCCTAAAGTTCACAGCTTTCAAAACCTGCTCGATAGATTTGTGAGGACCGGCAATGTACAGTATGAAAAAAGTGAACGAATTAACAATGTTGTGAACGTAGAAAATGGGTTATCTGTTGTGCTGGCAACGATTGAGAATCCCCATGTTAGTCACAATTTCCATTATTATGCTACAGAAAATCCCCACTTTTTCAGGCAACTTGATAACCAGCACAGATGGTCCATAAACGTTTGGGGAGGAATTTTTGGAGAACATGTAATAGGGCCACATTTTTTTGATGGTGCATTAACTGGAGCTATTTATCTTCATTTTTTGGAGAACTATCTGCCACAATTATTGGCGAACCTTCCTCAAAGGATCCGAAATGCGATGTGGCTTCAGTAAGACGGTGCTCCACCACATTATTTACATGCAGTAAGAGACACCTAAATAATATCTACCCACATCAATTGATTGGAAGGAATGAATCTACTATATGGCCTGCGAGATCTCCTGATCTTACAAAAATGGATTTCTTTTTATGGGGATATGTGAAAGAAATTGTTTTTACAGAGACACCAACCACAATCCAAAACATGAAGGATAGAATAATACATGCGTTTAGAAGTATCACGCCGGCAATGTTAAGAAACGTACAAAGACCGTTCCAAAGGTGCATCGAAATGTGTGTCCATGCAAATGGGCAACATATAGAGCATTTGTTATAGTTATTTTCTTTTGTTTTATTTGAAAAACCTTGATTTTTTAAATAAATAATTTTTTAATTGTGTACGAGGGTGGTCCCAGAAGTACCCGACCCAACAAAGAAAACACAAAAATTTTGGAAAAAGATTTATTTATTTTTCAACATAATCTCCTTTCAGCTCTATACACTTTTCCCAGCGGTGTTCAAAAAGTTCGATACCCTTTTTATAACAGGAACTGTCTTGCTCCTCAAAATAGCCATTAACTACTGACATCACTTCTTCATCGTTGGAAAATCTTTGACCACTGAGCCATTTTTTCAAGTTTGGGAACAGAAAATAATCCGAGGGGGCTAAATCTGGCGAATATAGTGCATGAGGTAGCAATTCAAACTTTAATTGATTAATTTTGGCCATTGCAATAACGGATTTGTGAGCTGGCGCGTTGTCGTGATGAAACAACACTTTCTTTTTAGCCAAATGCCCAATTCTTTTTGCTTGATTTCTTCGCTCAAACGTTGCAATAAGTTTGCATAATACTGGCCGTTGATAGTTTTTCCTTTTTCGAGATAGTCAATAAAAATTATTCCACGCGCATCCCAAAAAACCGACGCCATAACCTTGCCTGTAGATGAAACGGTCTTCGCCTTCTTTGGAGCCGGTTCTCCCTTTTGAGTCCATTGTTTTGAGTGTTCTTTTGTCTCGGGTGTGAAATGATGGACCCATGTTTCATCCATTCTTACGAAACGGCGCAAAAATTCTGCTTTGTTGCTGTGAAACTTCGCTAAACACTTAATTGAAACATTTTCACGACACTGTTTTTGCTCGAGTGTGAGCAAACGCGGCACCCATCTTGCACACGCTTTCTCATGTCCAAATTTTCAGATAATATGCGATGTACCGCACTTTTTGAAATGCCCGTAATGTCTGCTAGCTCGTGCACTTTCAGTCGACGATCATCAAGTACCGCTTTGTGGATTTTCTTCACCATTTCTGGAGTCGTCACCTCATTTGGTCGACCACTGCGATGCTCGTCTTGGCAGCTCGTACGGCCTCGTTTAAACTCAGCTACCCAAAATTTAACTGTTGTAAACGAAGGAGCAGACTCACCCAGAGTAGAATCCAGTTCAGCTTTTATATTGGTTGGGCTGAGGCCTTTCAAATAAAAGTATTGTATCACATAACGATGACCAATTTTCTCCATGTTCACAAATTCACTGACAACGTTCACTATTGATGGCTGCCAAACAAATACTGAATAACGTGGCGCTTTCAAACTTGAAACATATGCTTTATAGACTGCGTACTTTCCAATACAGTGATATTTTCAAACAACTACCGCCACCTCTTGGTCAGGTCGGGTACTTCTGGGACCACCCTCGTACTTCTTGCAGTTTTTTCTCAATAAATCAAAAGTGGTTACAGATAGCTATAGGAACGTACATACAAAAAATGTTCGTTATTTAATTCTGCATCACAAAGGTACAAAATATACAGGGTGTTCCATTTGAAAAAATTGTGAATTCTAGCTTTGAAGTTGTCTAAATTTAAAAATTAATTTTGAACACCCTGTACATGGTGGGTCCATTTTATTTTAAAGAAGAGCACCCTACAAGCCCCTGCAACAAAATCCCTACTTAAATACGTCTTCACAGTTCGGTCGTGAAAGCTGTAAACTGTTAAGTGGGATAATGTAAAACTCAATTTTTTTGAAAAAAAATTTATAACTTCTAAACCGGTCATTAAATGGCGCTAAAATTCTAGATATGAATAAACCTGTCAAAGGAGGTGTTAAATATGCAAAAATATTTGGGGCATTCTATTTAAAAAAATTCCCTTAAGCGTGCCACACTTTTCTGCAACACCCTGTATATTTGAAAATAATTTCTCTAGATGCCACTCTATCCACTGTTTACATCCGTATTAGAACGATTTTTCTAGCTGTTACCGTTTAGGAGCTATCGGACTTCCCCAGACTATTGCCCCACCCGGTATACAGTGTGTCCCAGATCGAGTGGAATTGCATGGGTAAGTGTCCTATTATTGAAGATGGTGATTTGGTTAAATGGGCAATGTTTTGCAGTTTTACATGCTGATTTAAAATCTGTTTGAAAAAGTTAAAAATGTCGAACGTGTTAGAAGTTATTTAAAAAAAAACTAAAAATTGTAATTTTCTTATGTCAAATATCTTCGTAAGTATAAGAGATACAAAAAAAGTTTCATATAAAAGTGACTGTATTCGATGAGTCTTTTTATTACAAGGCTACTCGTTTAGCACATAGTATAGAATTAAAGGTGATAAGAAATTATGGGACATCTTCTAGATTTTCAAATATTTAAAAAATTTACTCTGACTGTTTTGTATGATTAAAATAGAAACATCTATAAGAGTTGCTTACTTTTACTTGCAAATGATAAAATTTAGTAACAAAAATATACTCACCTTGAGGCTGCCAATTGATAAAATCAGTAATTTCACTATTTTGTGACAAACCAGATAATCTTCCATGTAACATTTCAGGTTCATATTCAGTCATGTTTTCAAAATCTCTATTTAAATCTTCCACCATAACTGGAGATTCTTCAACGAATGAATGTCTTTGACTATTATAAAACCGTACATTAGGTGCTCCAGCTTCCGAAGAAACACATGAATGATTAAGTGTAGGTAAGATTTCTGGTGATAAAGTAGAGTCCTGTGGATATGGATGAGATTGGTCATCTTTATAGCTGTTATTTTGATAATCTATAGGGTTATCAAAACCTACTTCAGAATTGCGATAATATTCTGAACTGGTGTTTGAAAATGATCCACTTGAATTAGGAGTCTTAGACTGACTACTTCCTAATTCCCGACTTGGAGTACCTTCATTCCAGCATCTTTCAAATTCTTCATCATAAGGTTTTTGCGAGTCAGTTGTGAAACTTTTATTAGAAGTATCCAACTGAGATCTGGAGTTAGAGTAGTTAACTGCAGAAGTATTTTTAGCGATATTACTTGAATTTGCTGTGATTGGTTCTGGTTGTGACTGGTTTGCACTATATTGCATTTGGTCGATGGTATCAGTTATAGAACTATTTTCTCTGTTATATTGCATTGGGTTCATGGTATCAGTTATAGAACTATTTTCTCTATCAGTAACCATTAATGAAACAATCGTTATATTTAGCCTTTTCATTTTATCAATTAACGTACGTTTTTCGTTGCAAGTTTCAATATTTAGTATTGAAAGCATATTGTTGAGTGTGGATGAGGAAATTAATTGTAAGTCAACAAGAGGTGGCTGTTCAGGTTCAATAATATCCTTAACAATATCTCGAGCAAGTTTTACATTTTTATCATTACAACAGGCAATCATAATTTCTTCGACAAGTCCATGATCAACAGGTGTGAATTCTGTAGGACTGTGGTCTCTCTTATATTTAAGTAAATTTTGAACTATATACCAATCATTACATAAAACCTGTTTATGATGTAAAAATATTATTTCCAACAATATATCTATAGTAGTTTTATTGGAATTGACGATCTCGTCAATAATTTGATTAAATGGTATATCTAAATGAAGCAAACAGTTCACAGTTGTTTCTATAAATGGCGTTTTATTATTACAGACTATTCTTAATATGTCATTAACACAATTTAATAATTCGATTGTACATTTTAGTTTTACAAAAGCTTCTGCAAAGCAAGTAAATAATGCTTCATACAATTTATGTCGTTTTTGTGTCGTAAATTCATAAACTTTCATTAATTGGTCATATGGCATTTGTTGGATCTCCCGTTTTATTTGATATGGAATAATATGTTTTCTAAAACATCGTGAATAATAACAACCTTTAGAGAAATGATTAAGACAGAGAGTTTTAAAGATTGGTGGAAAAGCTGGTTTTTTGTTAGTCACTTCAGGTACCACATCGGATATCCACTCCATAACTCTTTTCTGATTTTCAGCATATAATAGAGATGTTTTAGGTTCCAACTGAGTTGATGCCAGTTCATCAGTTTGTGGTGGACTTGGAGTATTTTTTTTCACTGATGATTCACCATCAACAGATAGATTTTCATCAAAATCCATGCTTAGTAGTGAACTGTAAAAAGATTATTCTGAAATCAATGTAACATTTAATAGTCCCTAATATAAAAATAGTTTATTAAGAGAATCCTTAAATATCATCAATAAATCAATCGGATAGATTAATGATACCTAAAATTTTTTCAAATATGAAATCTAAGACGATATGTTAGTTTACTAGTAATAAATGTGTTAAAAGTTCATTCAGATCTTCTTCCTTCTTTTAATTTAGTTACGGAGCCAGGATGATGAAACATCCCTTCACAGATTGCTCTAATTATGTAGAGCCTGAATGAAAAAAAAGGATATGGTATGAAGTGTCAACCAAAGAATAAGGACATTTAATAGGGAAGCGATGAATAAAAAAGTAACAAGTGAGGTTAAATAGTAGTATTAAGTACTAAGAAAAATCAGAAATAAAGGTTTGCGTTAAAATTATTAAAGATAAGAATATTTAACAAAATTCCATAAATAATAACGATAGGACAAATAGGTGTAAAAAAGCTGATGAAGCATTTGTGAGCAGTATGCATATGTAAAAGTGTGAACAAGGAAGTACAGCAAGTGAAAACTATTATAAAACGTCCACTAGAAGACATCAAAACAAAAAGAATAAAAATAAAAGAGATTCCTAAAACTGAAATGCCATAGAGAAAATAGAAAAGTAAGGAAAATAAAGTAATGCACAAAGAGAAAAGTCACAACAAAGATCATGGAGCACAATAACATATTATTTTAAGAAGAAAGACTAATCTCAAAAACAACAAAAGCACAGAAGAACTGGGAAAACAAAAGTGTTCCAAACGAGTAGAAAAATGACAAGAACCCCTACAAAAGAGAAACAGGATGTAAGCAAAAAATCAACACAAGAAGAAACCATGTAGCAAAAAGATATCCAAGCAATTAAGGAAATAATGGCAAACATTAATGAAGGAATGAAAAATAAAATTAAAGAAGAAAATTTTCTGAGAATTTTTCCGTGTCTACTTTGTAAATTTTCCAACATTCAAATTTATCGTCAAAAACATCACAAGACTAGACTGAAAATTGATAATGATGATAGCAAAGCAGCATCTGATGAAGATCGGGATTCTGAATAGGACGAGCCTTAAGGCTTTATTAAAGATTAAAGACTTTGATGAATATACTGAGAATTATATCGAGATTGATGAAATCCATGAAGTAGAAGTATTTTTATTTAAATTTAGTTTTCATATTAAGGCTGAATAGTTTTTAAATGTTGAAGTGGTTCAGTGTTTTTCGTTTGAATTGTGCGCGTTTATGTTGTTAAGTGCCCAGAGAAGAAGTAGCTTCAGTCGAGTGTGCGCACAGGAAGAGGAGTTAACGCTCGAGCGGTTGTATTCGACATTCAAGTCCAAGGCTCTGTCCTTGGTGGGTCGTATATGAATACCACATGATAAACATTATAATGGTTAATTAAAAGAGGGTGGCAGGGGTTAGAACGTATAAATGTTAAGGGGTGATAGGAGACATCAAATGGGCCGGCGGTGGACAAGTGGTGTCAGTGCCTCACTCTTGTTCCTAGGGTCGTGGGTTCGAATCCCACTTAGGGTGGCGGGATTTTTCTAATTGGAAAATTCAGCCACCTCAACTATGGATGTGTGTATTCGTGTTGCATGTTAGATGGGGGACAGATGACCTTAGATGTTGGTTCCCCCGTAGTGTAGGCGTGAATTAAAAAAAAAAGAAGACATCAAAAGGAACAAAAAAGTCTTAATAAGTTTTTTTCTATGTTAATTAGCTTTCGAGTAATTTAGAAAAAACCATTCACATATCTGGCAACCTTGCTTAAGTAAACTCGCAGTCTACAGCTGGGTCTTGACCTTGTTTTAGAAAATCAAACAAACAAACTGATGATGACAGCTGTTGTTTAACAATAATAAGCATCCGAAGCAGATTATCCGAGAGACTAATTCTACGAAAATTGTAATCAATGTTCTTCCGTAAACATTTGTACATGCTTAAAAACACGCTGATTCATAACAAATCAACATGACAATAATTGACCTACATTTTATATTTATCAATTTCCGGAATATTTTCAAAATTTCTTGACGTATTTGTTTTTTTATTAAAAAAATACTATCTTTTCTAAAACAAATTTGATTAAGACGCCTAATTACCAGAAAATTAAAGATTCTATTAATGTAGCGTCATCAAAATCCCTTAAATTTGATTAAGATGCCTAATTACCAGAAAATTAAAAATTCTATTAATGTAGCGTCATCAAAATCCCTTAACCTAATTTAAATTAAATAAATCTTTTCTTTAAAAGATATTCTCTTATAAAATTATTAAAAACTGTTATTAAATAGACAAAGTCGTGCTACAAATTATTTTCAGTTCAACAAACTCAGGGATTGATCAGGGATTGACTCAAATATTTTTAAATATTAAATTTTAAGGTTGTAAACAAAACGTGCTTTATTCCAAGTTCAACAGACTTCTTACATCAACATTTTGTGCGAATGTGGAGCAAATTTTATTACAAACTTTACAGGGTTGTCACGTTTCTTAATTGAGTAAAATAATTTTTTAAATGTAAAAAGAATTCAATTTTACGCGAAAACGGCATATGACACGATAAAATGCTATTAAGGTTTGTTGTTGTGATAGATGAGATGCATCTGCCAAAAAAGCCCCATAATTAAAGTACTATTATTAATTCGGCAAAATGATGTTAAAGTTTCCAACTTTATTATATTTTTCTGAGAAAGTAGTACGTTCTAGAACAAAGTCGTATAAGACTTTTTTGTTCCTTCTGATGTCTTCTATCACCCCTTAAAATTAATGCGTTCTAACCTCTGCCAACCTGTATATGTGTTTTTATTCTTATCATTAAAAATTAATAAATAAGAAAATAAACGAATCCTGAGATTAGAGTTAATGGTGGTCTAGCCCAACCATTGCAATGTGTCTTAATTTTTTGATAGGTATTTATCAGAGTATTTATTTTATTTTGGTATATGTATTTGGAAAATTTAGACAATGTATTCGGTATCAATAGAATGGATAGTTCATGCAGAATCCAATTCTTTAAGTTTCTTCAAAATCTGTATCTGTCCAATATTTCCAGGAAAGTTTCTGGAAAAATTTTCAAGTTTTTTTTCGGGAAATTTACATCACTATAAAAAAGTGAAAAATAGCACTTACTTCAAAGAATGGCTAAATTAGAAGATAAAATAGAAGAACTGAAAAAAGAGAAATAATATAATTATGTATAGAAGTGCACCAAGCCGTAGAAACATTTTTAGGAGAAAATGTTTGGAGTGAAAATGAAAGATTGTCAAAGGCGTTTATATAAATATATTGCAATCCGAATTCACGTCGATAATCTGACTCCGGTTTAGTTAGTCAAAAATTTCAGTCATTTTCATTAATGCGTGCGCATTTTTGAACTGCTTAGTCGTTTCTTGAATACCAGATGTGTTTGCTTAATCATGACACCAGTAAAATGTGCTTACAAAACTTCATTAAGCGAGAATGCGGTTGTAGTAGATGAAATTAAGAGTGGAATTACTGGAAAAGAATTAGTGTTAAAGCATGCATCGCGACGCCAATGATTAATAACACAAAACAGAAACAAGATAAGATAAAACGGTAAGATAAGTGTTAAAACTTTTGCCACCATTATTCGATTAGATCTTCAGGAAGAAAATAACTTTGATGTTGCTGTTATTTTAGCTTTAAATAGGCTAAAAAAGTGACGTTCGAAGAAAAGACAGACAATTAAGCAGACAAAAATCAGCAATTTTTTATTAACCTATAATTAAACTGTTTTATTTTGTAATATAATATACGTCTCATAAAATGCAGAAGTATTCAGTTTATTTTAATAAAATACATTTAGTAAAATAAAAATAGTGTTAGAATTAGAACAGCAGGCTACAATGGCTTGGGCACAGAATGAGATTACCCAGGGCCGGCGTAAACTTTTGCGGGGCCAGGTTCAAAAATGCACTTGGCCCAAAACAACTTCTAAATAAATAATTTATTATAAACACGTTATTGCATATTACAATAGGATCATGGAGTTATTTACAAAAACACTAAGTCGAGCATGAGCGCATTTTTTTAAGTACGAGCGACGAAGGAACGAGTAATTCATTTGCGTAAATGCGTCGAAGATGACTTCACACATCGAGTTTTGCACAAAATTTTTTGAAACAAACTTGAACAACAACAATGAAAAGACATAATAACCAAATTCTGTAATACTGTTTCGAATTCAAAGCAAACATAAAACTAAGTAGGTAATAGCATTCCCTTGTTGCCAATAAATGGCGCTCGACCATTTGTCAGTCACCATTATTATCGATTGCTAATCTTTCTATTCTTATTTCTAATATACAAATGGTTTCTAAATTAAATTTTAGGTATAATTTAAAGAATTCCTCCCACCAGACATTTTTGTACCAAATTGGTGTCACTTTAACCAAGATTTTATGCTGATTCTGAATATGTAGATCATTTTTGGTGTGAACGCCCCAAATCTGGGGATCAGAAGTAAAAGAATGCTTCATCTCCATGAAAGTGAATAATAATTATATTAAGTTTCTATAATTGCCAAATTTAGTTAGGTTAGGTTTAGGTTAGGTTAACTCTAGACTAGGTTTAGGTTAGGTTAGGTTGAGAAAAATTCGAATTTGCTTTTGCATAGCGTTTTGGTTAGGTAGTGGCGTTTTTGTGGAGGTTAGGTTGGTAACTTACACAATTTAGCTAGGTTAGATTTGGTTAGTCTAGGTTTAGCTTAGGTTAGGCTAGGTTTAGGTTACGTTAGGTTTAGGTTAGGTTAGGTTTTTGTGGAGGTTAGGTTGGTAGCAACTAATTTTGGAAGCTTAGGGGCGTTTCCCCAAAATTCATCTGTATATTCGGAATCTGCATAAAATTCCCGTTAAAATGATACCAATTTGGTCAAAAAATGTATAGTGGGGGAATTCTTTAATTGTTTCAAACTTTATTATTCTTAAGTCCAATTATTTTTAAAGAGCCTAAAAGGGCTTTTTGCAACTTTCTGAAACACGAGTGCGTAAACACTACGTTTGCGTTAAACTGTTACATTCGCAAATATCATTTTGAAAGTGGTGAGTTTAAAAAATTATTTGTCTGGCCTTTTTCGTTGCAAAATTTTTAATTACGCCATCAAGATTTACGTAGGTTGAACGGTAGAAGTTTGCTTTTCCAGTCGTTAAGTGAGAAAGCACGCGTATTTGTAAGTTGTAACGCAGCCCCTTATAAAGCGCGGGGCCGTTCAAAAAGCGGGGCCGGGTTCCGGGGAACGCGCTGAACCCGCCCCGCGCCGGTCCTGAGATTACCAAACAATCAGATAACAAAGTAGATGTATACCTTACAATAAGCATGACTCAAAACAAAGAGGAAGACCAAAGAAAACTTGTGGGAAATAGTGGTAGAAAATCTACATATACATAACATTACTAAATAGTAAACTCTTGCAAACAATAAAAAGGAGTGGGAGAAAAAATAACCCTAGCTATAGGCCTTTAGGCCTGAAAACTTATTTACGAGGGAGTGTTTTTATATTCGCGGAATGGGGGGGTTGCTGAGGGGCGGGGCTTGGTAAACCAATCGTAAATTCTAGCTTGATGTCTTATTACTATAAATACCGAACTGAACTGAATTAGTGGTATTTGAGTTATTGTCATTTACACAAGTTGGAATTTTCAATATGACTAAAGTTGAACGTCGTGTCGTTATAAAGTTCTTGACAAAACAAGGAAAACCAGTACAAACGATTATAGAAGAGATGCTAGTGGTTTACCAATTGGAAGATGCCCGTTTGAAAAAGAAACAACTTGCAGAAATGGTTGGAGTATCAGATACAACCATTTTTAAAGTTCTGCACGCTCATCTCGGTATGACAAAGGTCTGTGCAAGATGGATCCCGAGAATGATAAAGCCACCTCAAAAACACGAACAAATTGCATGTTCACGGACGTTCTTGAAGACTCTGATCTGCAGTGAAGACCAGGATGGATTATTAAGTCGGATTGTTACAGGAGATGAAACGTGGATTCACCACTATGAACCTGAATCCAAACAAGATTCAATGCAGTGGCATAAAAAAGGTATATCCCCGCCAAAGAAGTTTAAAGTGCAACAGTCAGCTGGAAAGCTCATGGCGACTATATTTTGGGACACTGAAGGAGTTCTGCTCATCGACTACAAAGAAAAGGGCGTCTCTATAACGGGAGAATATTATGCAACACTTTTAGAACGATTAAGAGACGCCATCAAAGAAAAGAGACGAGGAAAACTTGCCAAAGGTGTGCTGCTTTTGCACGACAACGTGCCCATTCATCGAAGTCGAGTTGCACAAGGCAGGCTTCCAGGAATTAAATCATCCACTCTATAGTTCAGACCTGGCCCCTAGTAATTATTATTTGTTCCCGAATATGAAGAAAGAACTTCGAGGAAAAAAATTTTCATCCAATGATGAAGTAAAAGCTGCAGTTTCAGCATATTTTGAAGACAAAAATGAATTTTTTTCATTGGTATAGATTAATTACTAGATCTGAGAAATGTATTAGAGTCGAGGGAGAATATATCGAAAAAGAAAAATAATTCTATTTTATTTACTTTTCTTACCTCCCATTCCGCGAATATAAAAACGCACCCTTGTATATATGTTATGGTAAAAGTACACAGAGCGGTAAATGTACACATTCGCTTAGTTGGTAAATGTAAGCAAAATTTTTAATACTTACTAGCAATATAAATATAAAAAAAATCATTGCATTAACAATGCAACAATGAAAAACAAATTAAGATGAAAAAAACAGTTATTATAAGCAGATTATTACATAAAGTAACAGTTTATATTACCTAAAGAAAACGCTGCTGGAACATTTATATTTGCCAGCAAGTAAATTGTCGCTAACCACTTTAAATGTGTATTTATAAATAACTGAAGTGACCCCACTCAATTAGAGTACTTCTCACTTCGGCTATAATAATGTATTTCTATTTACGTAGAAGTGACTTCAAGCACTATATCTGTGACGTTCGCCGAAATAAGGTACCGAGTGTTCGAAATCAGTTTTCGAGAAAAACGCATTTAAAGTTAAACAAAGTCTTATTACTGTGAACCTCTGTGAACATGGATTCATGACCTATACCAATAAACGAAATAAAAAAAAAGTCATTAGGAAAAATTGTTCGTCATGAAATGCTCTACAAAAAACGAATGATTAATTTTTTTGCTCCACTAATAATGAAATAGTGAGTAATGAAATATACCATCTACAAAATTAAGCAGCAATTTCCACCCCCTCAATTTGCAATGGTTTTCCCTCACAACTTTTTCATTTTTTATATTACGCAAAAAAGTTTCAAATAAAAGTTGTAGACAATCGTATTGCCGACAAAAATGCTTTGTATACATTTTTTGTCGGACCTACGGTTACAGAGATAATTTCAAAACAACACTTCATCTCTTATTTTCAAAATGGCGGAAAAAGCTCATATGAATTTGAGATCGAAAATTTCAAGTTAAGCTTTTCTAGATCCCCCCTGCATGCTTGAAAGAAAAAATCCCATGTACTAACATTTTCCATTTCAAATTTTTAGTTTGACTGGACTAATATTTTTTTCGTTTCTTTTCAATTAATCATGTACTGTTTATGGCGTTAAATATATTTTTTGAATAAAATTCACCTATTCCATGTTATTCTACACACTTTTAGGTACCCGAATCCAGTATTAAGTGAAAATCCATTTTTTGACACACTAGGTCCCTTATTTCGGCAAATGTCACATATCTCGTCTTATAAACAAAGGAAATGTTAAGCTAACAATACATACCTTATGCCTAACGATATTGTATCTTCATTTTCTGAGTTAACACGTGAATGACTAGTATCGCTATTATTAGATAGTAAACTATCAGATAAGGTTGTCTGACGTGATTGAGTTTCCTTATGTAACTTTGTACGTGCTGGGGGTCTTTTTGCAGGTGGCAAAAGGGGCATCTTGAACTGCGGCATTCTTTTTGGTGAATTAACTGTATCTGATTTTTCTATAAACATAAATCATTTAAAAAATTCTAGAAAAAAGTTCAAAAGTTTCTTTAGTTAGTGTTGCAATAGTTCATCAAATATTTGTTTTTGAAATTTCACATAAAACCATTCGAAATATGTATGACAACAATTTAGTTAAGTTTATCATCATGCAACTTATTATATATTGTAGGTGACCTCTTGGCTTTCAACAGGGGTGAACTGGCAGGATTAGGACTCACCGGCCAAATGGCCCATTTCTGATTTTTGGTACCATCAGTTAATACAATTTTATTATTATTTGATTTGATTGGATAAGTACACACATGGTCAATTCCAGCTAACCTTGTTGTACTGTATCTTTATTAAGTGGCACTCCAATGGCATTTCATGCTGTTCCCGACATTGGTTGAAAGTTATGAAGCCACTTACAATATATAGACATTGGCCTTAACCAACCCAAGACTAAGGCCTAATTGCACCACTTTCAATAAGTGAAATGGAAATGGCAGTAAGCCCCTAGCGAAAACATTGTGGTGGATAAAATAAATTATCTTATTTAAATGTTGTTAGACCTTTTTGAAGAGCGTGTGAAAGCTTACTAAAGTTTTTAAAATATCCATAGTGTACATGTAAATAAGTAACAGTCCCCCCCCCTAAGAGTTAATATCTGTAAATTCCAAAAATTTGACAATCTGTTTCCTTTTCTTTTTCCAGTGTGTATTAAGCAGGCATAGCTCGCCTGGTGAGGCAGGGAAGGCTGAGCCTCATCTAAATGAAACCAAATAATTACTAAATAAACTCTAAATATTAAAGCTTGTCCCAGAAAAAAGTGTCATTTATTATTAACAACCAAAACCACATAACAAAATCATGCAAAGCATTTATTTATATATAGTAGTTAGAGCAACAAAAACATCATAGAAAACTACAACGAATTTAATTTTATTTTGATCCCATCCAAAAACTGTGTAATTTTCGCTTAACGCCTCCTATCGAAGTTTGTACAGCTTCGTTAGTCAACATCTGCGTAGCTTGTTTCCATTTAGTTTTAAAATCATCAAGGGATTTAGCAGGTTGTTTTAATAGCTTCTGATTCATATGAGCCCAGTATTTTTCTATTGGTCTCAATTCCGGGCAGTTAGGAGAGCTCTCCGTTTTTTCTACAAATTCTACGTTATTTGCTTTGTGTCATTCAATAGCGCTTTTTATGTAATGGCAAGTCGCTAAATCAGCCCAAAATACTACGGGAATATTGTGCGATCTAATAAAAGGTAACAAACGCTTTTAAGACACTCTTGTAGATATACGACGTGTGACAATTCCCGGAATGGCCGTGTAATGTCGCCTGTAGGGTGATTTGGTAAAGATTACAAAAGTAGATATGCTTGGACATGTTTTAACCAATGCGTAGATAAATCTCAAGCTGATGCAGCCATTTGTTAGTTCACTATTGCGAAAATAAAAGCGATCTACATGTTAACTTTGCCGTGAAAATGACTGATCGAAATTTGGAGCAGCGTGTTAACATTAAATTATGTGTGAAAATAAGCAAAACTGTCACTGAAATCTTGGAGCTGTTGAAAATGGCATATGGTGTGGATACCCTAAAAGAGTTGAATGTCTTTGAGTGGTATAAAAGATTCAAAGATGGGCGAGAAGATGTGAACGACGATCTCAGAAGTGGGTTGTCAACAACACAAGTAACAGGCACAAATGTGAACAAAGTGCGGTATTTGGTAAGATCTGACAAATGATTAAGTATGAGATTAATAGCCAACACTGCTATTTAAAGTTGCTGACATAGCCGATATCCAGCAAAATGTGATAAAGGAACTTCCAGGCCTGCGTTCAGAAATGGGAGCACCGCCTAAACCAGTGTAAAGTTGCACAAGGGCAGTCCTTTGAAGGTGACAATCAGGGTAGGAAGAACGAAAAAATTTGATTCGCTCGCAAAAGAATAATTCTTAAAAGAATTTAATTTTTCATTCGTTCACGAATTTTATGCTTTAATTCTCTAATATAAATAAATTTCGTTCCCGAGCGCATCATATTTGCTGAACGTTAAAAAATATTTTTCGTTCACAAATTTATCATGTATGAATCATTTGCGATTTAAATAACAACGCAGGTTTATTATAATATGCTAAGATGCGGTTTTGTATTGCAAATTTGTATAATGCTGTAGAATTTTGTTTGCTAATTTATTAATTGATACTCTTGTTTTCGAATTATTTGATTATTTGATCAAGAAATTTTAATTGATTATGTACTTTTTGTTTCTGTACCATTTTTTTTATTTAATGCTATAGATAAATGTTTGTTTTATTTTATTACACACTGTACTGACTTTTTCCACTACATTTATAGAATCAATATTTGTATTAAATTCTTTTTCATTTGGTTGAACAGGTTCCTTAAAAAATTGGTCATCATCGAAAATTCTGAAAGGTATACCTTTACCGTAACAAGTCCAATGCAACACAATAGGAACTCATGTTGATTCATATTTATAGAAATTAGTTTGTTTTGGGTTTATGGGTTTGTTTCTGTTTTCGAGCCCCGTTTGATAATACTCCATTAGTTGCTTCCCCATGTTCTTTTTCATCAAGAATCTTTTTATGCAAGTTTAGCGAAATGCCAATTAATGTTTCCAGTTTGATTTCCTTTCAATTTCTTCTCACACTCTAAACAAGTGGAAGTATTTGATTCATTATCATAATTAATATATTTGGTTAAATTAAGTTGTTTGTGTCGGCCCATATCGTATGAAGTTGGTCAATGATTTTATATAAATAAAACTGCAGAGTAGTAAGAACACTCACGAATATACACGTGTATACACTCACGAATGGAATTTTTTAAACAGTTAATTTTGCATTCGTTCTCGAGCGAAAAAACTGCAGACGTTAAAATTTAATTCTTGAAAGAATGAATCATAAATTTTTAAATATAAAATTCATTCCCGAATGGTAAAATAAGAAAAGAATCGAATTTTTTTAATTCGAGAGTGATAATTTCCTTACCCTGGTGACAATAGACACTAGTGTACAGCTTTGAACATATGTTTGTTACAAGTGCATTCTGGGAATTAAATTGTCACACCTCGTATATTGCCATTTATAGAAGCTGTAGAAAAATACGGCACACTACGTTTACCGCATGAGCAAATTGCCGGCCACACTAAAACTTTCTTGGCAAATTTTTCAGTCTTTATGACTTTAAATTCATCTTTAACAAATTTTCTATCTTTCCCAGAAAAATAGTGGTGACCCGGTAAAGATTTAAAGTCCAGCTTGCAGTAGGTCCATAATTCCTGTTTGGCACTTTTCTTTTTTTGTATGACTTTATAGAGTTTTTCACTTTAATTCTTTGAAGTAGATTTTGTTGTTCCACATTTTTAGCTAAATCCCTAACAGATAGATTAAGATTCTTGCTTAAAGCTTTAAGTAGCTTTTTCTCAATTTCAACGAATGCTCAATTTCTCGGATCAACGAATGTTCCATTATTTGAAGCTTCCAGCATAGCATTCGTTCCTCACAAGTTACAGGTCTCGGTGCTTCGAAAGTTAAAGATGATTTAGATATACCTGGGCCTAGCAATCCAAAACAGGGAAGAGGAGAACAACAGGTTTTCTCTTCAAAACTCCGTGCAACTTTATTTAGATGCATGCAAAATTAGTGGTCGCGTGATGTTTGTATTATGAGAACAGCAGAGGGTTTAGGATATGATCCAAACCAGTTAATAATGAATAGATCTTCTCTTCGACGATTTTGTCATAGTTTTCATGCATTGTTTAAAAAACCACTGTTTGAATGTCTTTTTTGTGCAGAGTAAATAAATCGGAACCATCGGCGTACATCTTGCTGATGTTTGGCCGATATATTGGTCGAGTCGTAGTTCTCTCTTAAGTGGACACTTCCTACAAACGGACATAATCGTTTCTTTAATGCGGACGTCTACAACAAACAGACAAAAAGTGTGGCACCATCAGTGTCCGCTTATGGGAGAATTACTGTACTATTATTGTTTATTATTTTCCCTATTAGTACATATATACATAGTCTAGCCAAAAGTTCTGTCAGTAGTTTGAACGTAAATAAAAAAAATAACAACACAATGCAGCCTAGTCAAAATATATATTTTCAGAATATACATAAGAAAATCTATAAAACGATATAAACTTTATTCAAAATGACCGCCATCACCGCGGAAACACGTCTTCAAACGCACAGAAAACTCATCTTTCCCGAAAGGCACGCTTACGAGTGGAATTTCAGATGCAGTCTTCACTATACTGCGTTTCACATTCCAAATGTGTATGCCTTTTATTACAGACCCTTTGCTCTAAAATGTCCTAGAGCCAACAGTCCAGCAGGCTCAGATCTGGGCTACCAGAAGGCCAATCTTCCGCTTTGATAGACGGCGGAACATTGCGTTCGCAATTCCTGCCACAATTTCTTCGAACAAAGTTTCTTTAAATTCTTTCTGTCAATGACTTTTAACCCTTTTATAAGCACCCATTCCTAAATCCTCACAAATAATTCGTGACATAGTGAACGGACCAACGTCCATTTCCCGCGTCATCACCTTGTGTTTTCGAAGAGGATTACGGTTTATGCGAGAACGCACCGCTTTCACAACTTCTTTCGTTTGTGAAAAACGAGGACGACTCGTGCGAGGTTTGTCATCAAGAGAATTGGTTTCATTAGACTTTTTAATAGTACAATATAGAAAATGTTCACTAATATTCAGCCCTTTCAACAACGTAAAAATCGCATAGGCTTTCCTCCCTACTTTAAACAATGTTATAATCGCAACACAATTCTTGTACTGTCCCCACTCTGTGAGGAACAAGAGGCTACCTGACAATGCGTTTGCTACTTGACTGTATGACAGAAGGTTGGAACTTTATGCCTGCAGTGTTCCCACCGACTCGCCAACAAGATTATAGGGTGCTACTTACAAAACTTTTGGCTATACTATGTAGTTATAATATACAGATTTGTTATTCATATTGTAATAAGCTTTGTTGTAATTTATAAGTTTACATGCGTTATTGCGTTAGTAAATGACCAAAACAATTACATAGTTCATACACAAAACATTGATTACTTTTTGTTTTCCTTATAAATAATTTTCGTTTGCCTATAATAATTAGAATAATATCTAATAATCAATGGAATTGGAAAAATTTTATTTTTGGCAAAGTTCAAGTATTTTCATAAACAAAGCCGTTGTGGCACGTCTTCCCATTGTCCGATCAACTCCAAATTTAGGAAAAATTAACTTTTCAGTATATAGAAAAGATTACAGGGATTGTGTGGTTCTAATTTTGAAAAAAAAATTCGTCAAGAATAACTAAGGTCATACGCAGGAGTAGCGACCCTGCTATCGACAATCAAAAAGCTTTTGAAACATCCCAAAAAAAAGGGATGCCCTCCCTATGCTCCATAGGAGTGAAAGGAGAACGAAGAACTAAGGTCTACCCTAATGCACATACCCAACACAGCACGATAAACTATCATTATGCCAACAGAATGGATGAGGCTCAAAGTTTCAACCTTCAGTTCATTCATCTGTATGTATTCGCTGGCTCGTTGCAGCAGCTTGGTTATCCATACTTTTCTTATAGGCAGAACTAAGGCTGAGATTTCACAGCTTCGTGAATCAATTAAAATGAAAATCGATGAAAATGAAATCAAAGTTGTGTTAGTTTACCGTTAGTAGACCTGGGTACTTAAACCACGCATGGTATACTGGTTGAACGTAGCTGTGGCTATGGATCACTGGTGTGGTGGCCTAAAATAGAGTAAAGACAGGCCAAACTGGAGCTAGGTAAACTCCAAAGACTTTCCTGCCTCTGCATAACAGGAGTCATGAGAAGCACTCCCACAGTAGCCATAGAAGCCATAGTAAACTTGCCTCCTCTAGAAATTATCATCAAGGCAGAGGCAAGGATGGCAGCATATAGACTGAAATATAATGGAATCTGGCAAACCAGATCTGTTTCTGGGCATGTCAGGGTAATAAACACTATCATAAACTCATTACTAGATATGAACAGTGACGCCATGCCGTCAAAGCAAAATCTCAATAAACCCTTCAATAACCAGCTTGAATGGAATGAAGGGCAGGTACAAAGGCACTGTCAGGGAGGTTTTAATGCATATGCATCTCTAGGGAAGTATGCCACAGAGATGTCCACAAGAGAACACAAGAAGGACTTATCAGGGCAAGGATATCTATATCCAGACAGACTGCCAGGCTGCTATAAAAGCTCTCGCGAACCACCAGATTAATTCAAAATTAGTATGGCATTGTCTTCAAAACCTTACAACACTAGCAAACCACAATAAAGTTACTCTTATGTCGGTGCCAGGACATAAAGGAATACAGGGCAATGAAAGAGCTGATATATTTGCAAAAAATGGATCAGAAACTACCTTTACCGGCCCTGAGCCAGTATTTGGAATTGCCAAAACCACAGCTCGCAGCTGGCTAAAAGGTTGGATAAAAAATAACGCCAAAACCACTGAAACAATATGGAAGGTATGAGACACAGCAGATTGATGCTAAGAACTCCATCTAAAAAACTAACAGATGACATACTGCAACTAAGCAGACCTGAGGAACCCATATGCAGACTCTGCAATGAAGAGGACGAAACAGCCACTCATATCATCTTTGAGTGTGAGGCCCTTGCTCGATGGAGACATGCACTCCTAGGAGGGGTCTACTCTCGAGATACTCTAATAAGAGAAAACTTATTAGTTTACTTATTATTAAACTTATTAGCCTACCTAGTGACATGATGAGCTAACACAATAAGCCTACCCAATCCTCTTTCATCCGTCACCATTAAATCAATCAATCAATAGTTGCGTGTGGAAATTTTTTTACCTTATCTAACATACGATGGGGAAACTTTTTTTCTGCAATTTTGTGGATATTTCTACATTTCTTCTATCCAAATGTCAATGACTAGGCAAGAATTAATCATTTTTGCTAAAAAAAGGTTTTTGAAATTTTAGATTCCAGTGGCGGGTAAAAAGTTTTTAAAAAAGGGTTCGAATATAAACATTTTTTTTTTTTTATAAAAATTCCATATGCATTTTGTTGTATTGATGAACTGCCTTCAAAATGTCAAAAGTAGAAAAAATACAGTGGCGTGCAAAAAAAGATTTAAAATTAAAGAAATACAAAATACTCGGATCTAAATTTTTTCAATATATCTTTGTACTCTTTTAAAAGAAATCTAAAATCTGTGATATATAAGTAGCCTGAAACCCATAAGTATTCTGTGATTCATAAGTAAATTTTGTTATATATATATATGTATACTATTTATTATAATCTGGATTAGTATTAATATGATGTATGCCTGGCTTTAGCAAATATAAAAAATAAGTACAAGCGTATAAATGGGGCAACTGTATAATTATATCTAACACTATTATCTCATGGTTATTTCTTCCTTTTTTATATCTTTTTTTATATCTTTTGTTATGTTTTATCATGTATCATGTATTATATATATATTTTTTTCCTTTTGTGATGTTTGTAAAAATGGAGATTTCCGTATATTAATTAAATAAATAAAATAAACTTACCAAGACATGACGAAATAGAAAACGGGAATTGTAATTATTTTCAAATTTCTACTTACACAATTGTCTGTAGGTCTCAAAAATTTGTCAAAAATACCAACAAAAATATAACTAAACTACAAGAACTGAAATAATATAAAAAAGTTACAAATAAATCACAAATTCAAATTCGCTTGAGTGTGATACTCTTTGAAGCATGGTTCTATGCACAAAGCAACATCGCAAGTAGTGCAACGAAATGTGCTCTTCTTTTCTATTTTTCTACTACGACAGACGGTCTTTTTCCTTCGTCGGGGTTATATCCTGGAAAGTGACTACCGATCACTCTGGCTGGTAAGTCAGGATTGATATTTCTCTTCTGACTAGGTTTGCCTGTAGCGTCACCATATTTCTCAAACAACGACTGGATATATACAATATGACACTTAGTCTATATTGTTTATTGTTTCCAGCCTTACTTTGTGGAACTCCATAATCATGAAATAAATAAAGATTATTAAAAGTTTCACAGTTTTATTAAAATACAACCTGACAATATTGTTTCGACAGCTATGTTAATTTAGTCTATAATTCAGTTGTCTCAGTTTTCCACCTTGTTTTTATAACAAATGTATGAATTGAACATGGCAACATCAATCATATGACGAAAAAGCTTATGGTAATATTTTCTTAGACGTTTTCTGGCAGTACTGTAGGATACCAAACATTGATCAGAAAGATCGACTCCTCCCATTCCATGATTGTAGTCTATAACGACCTCAGGTTTTTGGACTTCTTGTCCTCTTTTATTTATAATAGCAATAACTGCTTCATCATGGGTGGTACTAAGCATAGTAATATCCTTTTTGTCCTTCCATTTTAAGCACATCATCTTTTGCTTATATCCTGCCACACATTCACCTAGTTTTAGATTCTTTTTTATGATAAAAGAGGGCAAACCTTTCCTATTCACCCTTATTGTTCCTAGAAGGTCAGTCTTCATACAATTTAGAACGTTTGCCAACTCAGGTGAGGTATAAAAATTATCTGTTACTATTCTGTAACCTTTATTGAGCAATTGCTCAGATATTGTGAGCACAATCTTCGTTGTTTTAGTACATGAAGAAATGTCTCTGCCTTGCACTTCATTTTTTAGATCTGTATCTTTACCGGTATATACAAGTATGTTCCAAGTATAACCTGTGGACGCTTCGCACAATTTGTATGATTCCATCCCAAAACGCGCTCTCTTTTTAGGAATATACACTTTCCAGCCGAAGCGACCTTTCAACAACAAAAGACTTTCATCAATCGACACATCTTCAGCTGGTTGATATAAAGTTTGGCAAATTCGTTTAAATATTCAAGAACAGGCTTTATTTTAAATATTTAAATATTCGTTGGGTTTTCTCTAACATTCTAATTTTGATTATCATTGAAGTGCAGGAATCTTAGAAGCAAGAAGAATCTTTGTTCACTCATAGTTTCATAAAACATTGGAGTCTGAACAATCCTTTTTCTAGAAAAAAACATGCTATTGGTAGGCTTTTGAACAATACCCTGAAGAAACAAAATAGCCACCAACAATTTTATTTCTTGTCAGGTAGTTTCGACCCAATCTTTATCACGAGATTGCTTCATCATTTTACCACTGGCCGATTTCTCTTGTATTTTTTGTAGAGCATAAATGTTGGTCTCTTTTGCTATCATCTTGGCTAAATCATCATCAAAAAAAGATTCAAAGAAATCTACAGGCTGCCGCGCTTCCATTACTGCACCTCTAATTCCTACTTGCTCATGAAATGGGAATCTTTCTCTACGGACACCGTGCATGATCCATTCCTCTATAGGAACAAGCATTTGTTGTTCTTCCTCTTTCCTTCTTCTTCACTTTCTTCATCACTCTTGCCTAAACGCCCGAGCTCGGTAAAATGTGCCGGTTCTGCTGCAGTACTAGGACCAGGTTGAGTACTCCCAGATCTTACTTTACTAAAGCTTGTATTCTCGATTTCTTCAGAATCAGAATGTTCTTCTTCAGAATCAGAGCTCTCTTCGTTGCTTGCATAGGCCAGGTCTTTCAGGTATTCAACATCCTTTTCATTATTGAAATAAAATTTCGTTTTTCTCTCCATTACTCCACACTCTGCTAAAGATATATTGATTTTGTATAATAATGTGGTATTGTATTTATATTCTATTAAAAAATAAAATTAAAATGAGTATGAAAATCAAATGATTATTGCATTACCTATGCAAAAACCTGGAAACAGTATAAACACATACATCAAATTACAAAATAATTCGAAATAAGACAAAACAGAACAAAGTTGCAAATGTTACTGTCTAGTTGTCAGCTTAGAATATTTTTTATAAATATATAATTTTATAAGCAAAATTGATCAATTCTAATTCACAGTATTATACAAAAACAATAATTTCAGACACTATTTCTCCACAAGATTTTAAAAAAATCACAAAGAAACATGTATGAAACTAGAAGAAGCGTCTTGAAAGAATCCGTAAACGCAACTATTTTTAGTGTTGCAACAAAAGAGCCTTTTTGAAAAAGTATCATAAAAAGAAGCCATAAACTAATATAAAACCCAAATGCTGCGTTTATTTAGTCTATATAATACGAGCAGAGACATCTAACAATAATTTATCACTTCTAGAATGTATTACAATCCAAATCATTGAATAAAAAACACAAAAAAGCAATGTCTGTAACGATGTGTTGCACTACCCTGCAACCACGAAAGCGTCCATTTTACAGATATCCGTACGCACATGAATTATGTGGTCTTAGCAGATTTCTGTTGATTACAACCAATGTTAAAAAAAATTTTTTTCTCCTTTTCACTAGATGACATAAGAATACAGATTCCTATAATATAGAAAAAACGGACCTTGGAGAAGATAATAGAAAAATCATCACTTGGAACATATGTTCCACCCGTTCCTATCACTATGTAGGCAGCGCACGGGAACATATGTACCCTACCCCATGCAATGGGTTAAGTGTCTTAAGTCTCAAGTGTTTTTGCAAGAACACTCATATTTAAATAAAATTTTATACAATCAGAATGTAGAAAAATGACAACTTATGTGTTATTTAATTGAAATTGCTATTTCAGGGCCCTGATGAATCGACTACTTCAGATAATCATGGCAATTTTAAATAAATATTTGAGTGCTTGATAAAGTGCAATGTAAAAATTAGCGAACATGCTGAAGAAGTTAAAAACATTTTTGCTGGTCAGTCAAAAACTATTCAAATCAATTAATTTCTTGTTGTGTGAATGATTTAAGAGACTCTGTTGACAGTGAAATTACTAATGCAAATTATTTTGCAATAATTACTACTATGATACAACAGATATTAGTGAAAAATCACAATGCCCCATTGCTGCCTGGTTTGTAAATAATGAAAATTTAAAAGAATGATTTTTAGGATTTTTTGACGTAAGTAATGATAGAACTGCAAATACATTATTTAATCTTATAGCTAACGTTTTAGAACTCTTTAATTTTAAACAAAGATTAGTTTCCCAATGTTACGATGGGGTGCTAGTGTTATGGCAGGAGAGCCTACAACTGCCTAAAATTAAATCTGGTGAACGTTTAGCATTATTTACCACAGATTAAATTGGGTTTTGCAGCAGTTTTTTTTTTTAAAGGCTCACCTTCTTAGGAAGCACAAGACACCACTGGTATTAAGCCTATTTTATCGAGGACTACGAAATGATTGTCAGTGCAGTGGGCAACCATTACAGATGGATTTTGGCCACTCTATTTACACGTACATTAGGAATATTTTATGAACCTCGGTAAGCTTTTGCACACTCTTGAAAAAGGTCTAACAAACCAAAACACATGTAGAGAAATTTTACTAAAATTTTACATACTTACAAATATTTAAATAAAAGTTTCTAATTGCTAACTACAGTTTAAATATCTTAAGTGACAGAGGAGATATGCATGTGAAATAAACATCATCTGTTACTTAAGATATGTAAGTTATAAGATATATAAGTAATAGTTAAGTAAGAATGGTGCAATTAGAATTAAGAAGTTTACTTTTCGGTTTAATCTTTGATACAGGAGCAGTATCACATGAAATGTATGGTCAGTACCGACTATCAGCACTGCCCATCAGTACTGACGACCAGTGCTGGACGTATTACCTTCAGATGCGGTGCATGCGGTCAGTTTTATCAAATGTATTTTTGCAAGTTGTTGTTGCGTAGCTTTGCTAATTAAAAAACAAAGAAAAGGAAAAAGAGATTATGGATCCATCCTATAGTCAGTGTTAGGCACTTAAAGAGTACCTTTGTCGCATTGTATTCGCGTAGAAGATTTGATTTTAACATTTTTATTTTTATATTCTTCATAGGAGACATCCCAAATATAACTTCAATTTTCTATGAAACAAATTAACAATTCTGTGTCTATTTTATTACTATTCATCATGGTATTGTAAATACAAGAAAAAGAAACAATAAGAAAAAAATTCAAAAACAACGGGGGCAAACCTGCAATTTGGTACTCAACCGATCATAATAGCTCATTTACAACAAATGTTCGTCAGCACGGTGACCCGTACGTACGACATATGGGCTTGGCATATGCCCAACGTATTTAATGGTACGGACTGATCATACGCGTTCCATGTGAAACTGTTCATCTAAACACACGTAACTCTCTTATACGTCCTGACGGTCAGTACTAACTATACGCTGCATATTAGGGTGCCCGTTAAAAATCGAAAGTTAGAATTTTTGTGCTCCCCCCTAAAAGGTTTAAAATGCAAAAAAATGAGCTGTGCAAAATTTTAGCCAATTTGGATAATATCAACTCGTGCCACCGAGGGGTTGAAATTTAAACGGGATTTAACATAGGAAATCGAATATTTGATACTTTTGAACGTAACATTTTTATTTTCCACTGTTTTGACCTGAAAATATGTATCCTATAGCTTTTGGGGTCGTTGAACACAAATCCAATGTCAAAAAATTGTTTTAATTTTGACAACTTTCATTATAACTGTCATTTTTTTTATAAAATGATGTTTCTCCATGAAAATTCGCGTTTTTTCAGGTCTTGAAGATTTCAAATAAAATTTTTAGGGGTTTGAATTTGTGTACAGAAATATTCTGAGTTATAAGACAAAGTTGAGGTCAAAAATAAATTTACCACAGTTGACGACTATCAGTAAAGTTGTCAATTTTCTTTATACTGACTTTAGATTTTAATTAGATAGAAGAAGAATATTTTCTGTCTCTGAAATGATTTCTCTTCTTGATAAAAAAAAAAGGAGTTTGAGAATTATATTGATTATTAAAGAAAGAAGAAAGAAAGAGAGAAGAAAGAAAATCATTTATTTACATTCGCCGTTGTCAATAACATTATAATTGATATAATTCTTTATTCCGTAGGATACAATGGTTTCATCAATGTGCTCTTAGATGCATCTGAATAAGTTTTTTGGTATTCCTCGATAACTTGTATAATAGCTTGTTTTTGGTCTTCATCGTAAGACAATTTGTCTTTATACTCCATAATTAATTTGATGTCTCTTTTCGCGATATTATTGACAACTTTAATTTCTTCTAGTAAATGAAAAATTCAATATTTTTATCACCCAAAAAAGTTAAATTTGCTGCAACTGCTGGATATCGTTTCAGAATTTGTTTCAGATACCTGATTGGTTGAAGCAAATCACGCGATACAAATAAATATGTTCTCATGGCCCACAATCAAAACACAGTTTAAACAGACTAACAGACAAACTATTTCACTTTACATGTTTTGTTAGTTAATAATCAGTGTTCTTAACTTTTTTGATGAGCGAAACATGTTGCTTAACCCTTTAGCGCTCAGGTTGCCATATGTGGCAACAAATCTATCATATGTCCACAATCCAGATTGTCATATGTGGCAACAATATTAAACATTTACTATTAGAATGGAGTATTTTTGTAGATATTGTTTCAAGCCTGGGCTATCGCAATTTATAGTGGGATTGATTTTTGATTGGTTACTTTAAGGTGAAACTTACGACGCCTATGGAGTACTTCGTTTTTTTGGAAACAAAATTGACCTCATAGTGTAGTGGGACAATAATAAGTATAAAAACACAAACAAACAAAAATTCAACTTTTTTTACTAAATAAAATAGGTACCTTTTTTTGACCCCTATATGGAGTATTTTATTTATTTTTCCATGGAATTTGACCTCTTAGTCTAGTGGAAAAATAATACGTATAAAAACACACACAAAGAAAAAGGTTTTTTACTAAATCTGGTGTTGTATTGCGGACCTGTAAATAAGCCTGGGCGCGAAGGGGTAGCTATTGTACAAGTTATCGAGGAATGCCAAAAAACTTATGTATCAACAGATGTATCTAAGAGCACAATGATGAAACCATTGTATCCTAAGGAATAAAAAATTATATCAATTATAATGTTATTGACAACGGCAAATGTAAATAAATGATTTTCTTTCTTCTCTCTTTGTTTCTTCTTTCTTTAATAATCAATATAATTCTCAAACTCCTTTTTTTTATCAAGAAGAGAAATCATTTCAGAGACAGAAAATATTCTTCTTCCAACTAATTAAAATCTAAAGTCAGTATGAAGAAAATTGACAACTTTACTGATAGTCGTCAACTGTGGTAAATTTATTTTTGACCTCAACTTTGTCTTATAACTCAGAATATTTCTGTACACAAATTCAAACGCCTAAAGATTTTATTTGAAATCTTCAAGACCTGGAAAAACGCGAATTTTCATGGAGAAACATCATTTTAGACAAAAATGACAGTTATAATGAAAGTTGTCAAAATTAAAACAATTTTTTGACATTGGATTCGTGTTCAGCGGCCCCAAAAGCTATAGGATAGATATTTTCAGGTCAAAACAGTGGAAAATAAAAATGTTACGTTCAAAAGTATTAAAAAGTACGATTTCCTATGTTAAATCCTGTTTAAATTTCAACCCCTCGGTGGCACGGGTTAATATTATCCAAATCGGCTAAAATTTTGCACAGCTCATTTTTTTGCATTTTAAACTGATTTATGGGGGGGGGGGAGCACAAAGATTCTAACTTTCGATTTTTAACGGGCACCCTACTGCATATGAAACTACATTAAAAGTATTTTCAGTTATCCCACTAGATTTGTATAATTTACATATTGTATTTAACAAATTACAAAACAAGTTTAAGAAATGTTTGAGAAGCAAATAAAAACATTTTATATAATATTACCTAGATCCTTCTTAGGTGATGATGCACTTGAAGTTTCTGACAGTTGTGAATCTCCATGATCACTACTTCTTTCAATATTAATATTGTCCAAGTCCGATTTATCAGAAGTTACTAAAGTTGCTGAGCTATTTTCGAATGATATAGTGCTACGCTTTATAAGCACTACTTGTTTGTTACTTTTTGAATCAGAAGTAGGCAAAACTTTATTTATATTCTTCTTTGTTTCGTTATCTAATGTTTTATTATCATTTGCATAGTTGTTGGTAAATGTCCTAGTAAGATTTAACTTTGAATCGTTTTTAGAAACACCAGCATCAACAGTTTCATCGCTAATCACTGAATTTGTTTCCTCAAGTAAAGCATTAGGAAAAATTTTGTCTTTGGAATTTATGATATGTAGGCTTCCTTTTCTTAAATCTGTTGGTATATTCCATGAATGTTTTTGTTTTGTTTTCGTTGAGAAAAGATTTTGAAATCTCTCAACTACAACTTGACCATAATTTTTGTTATATAATTGATTAGTCTGATTAGATATGTTTGTTTTAATGGGTACTGATACACAAGTTATTATTTCTGAATTAATATTACGAGTAATCTTAATATTTCTAATGTCAGAAAAATCTGCTGTGTCTTTAAGACTCTTTACATTGGAAACTAAACCTTTTGATTTATCAAATGCAGTAGCATTGCGCGATTCATAATTTACATTATTGCGATTGTCAGCAGAAACATTTGTAGTTGGTAATGCTGCAAGCGAACTCGAAGTGATATTCACATTAGTTTGTCTGTTAAGATTGTCACTTAAGATCAAACGTTCTAACAACACACGAGGGCTTTGCCTTTCAACTTCTTCATCAGGTAGTGAAATTTCATCTTCTTTAATATCAATATCATCATCAAATATTGAATTTTGATTTTCTATTACAGACTGTTGTTCACTATACTGGTCATACTCAGGCTCCTCTTTTATTATGGTATTTACAAAATTATCTGCAACATGAATTTGTTCCATAGAACGTACATCCTGTAATATTTCTTCTACATCTCTATTCATTACAAGTCGTTCATCTTCAGATATTAGGTTTTTTCGTGTAATATTCATCCTTGAGTTTTTATCGCCACGAGAATTTTTTATAATCCTACCTTTTCTTTTTCTACCCCTAGTGGATGTTTTCTGTGTTACATTCTTTTTGGATTTTTTCTTTGCTGATTTCGTTAACACCTTGGTTGATTTATTTTGTTTTTTCATTTTTGAGCTATTACCATTTGTTTTACCTATAAAAATAAATAAGCTTTTACATAATTATATTTAACTGATTTTTCTAAAGTAATATTACAATCTTAAATAGTTTTTAAATGCATTTGATGCATGATATGAGGTACGCCATAAATTCTCGGCCTGTTATGAAAAAATAAACTTGGTAAAATATAATAATTTATTTTTCAATATAATCTCCCCTAATGTCAATACACTTATTACAACGTGGAATTAATAATTCAATGCCCTTGTAAAAACAATCTGAAGCTTTTCCTTCAAAATGTTCAATTACAGCTGCTTGCAACACCTTAATCGTCCTTAAAATGACGTCCCTTAAGGTCTTTCTTTAAATTGAAAAATAAATAATAGTCACTCGGAGCCATATCCGGACTATACGGTGGATGATCCAATGCTTCAAAGCCGCAGCTTGTGAAATTGCAGCAGTATGAACGGGTGCGTTGTCGAGTAATAATCGAATACCTCTCGTCAATTTTCCTTGACGGTACTCAATTTTCGTTAGTTGCGACATTTTCATGCACTCGTCACGATGCTTGAGTGGCTACTAAAATCTATTACGCTTCTAACCGTAATATATATAGTGTAGGCCTCTTACATGTTCAACTATGACAGAGTTCATGTTGGCATCTGTAGAAGCCTGCCAGGTCGAGAATTTATGGCGCTTACCTCGTAGGTACCAGCTAATGTCATTTAAAAGCGATAAGTACCATTATAATAAGTATAATAATTGCATATTTTGATTTCTAGGAATTCATCAACTTTGAAAAAGAACTTTTAGAAATCCCCATATACACGATTATAGTGAATGCTACTCTAAGTACCAAAAGTTTTTTTCCATAAGACTAATATATTTTTTACCGGTTATAGTGGAACTGGTTGGAATGAATATTCTGATAAAGTGAACCGAATTTTATTAAAGTAAAGTAATTCTCCTCATAATTCCCTTAACATACATTTTTTGTGATCACGTGAAGTTCCAGAAAAAGCTTGGAATAATTTTTGTGGCCTTGAAGGATATATAACATTAAGTAACATTAGTTTTTTGATTTAATAACTTTGGCTGTTTGCTCACCTAGGCGCACGACAGCGATTCTATCTCAGAAAAATCACTTTTAAGTCGCTTGTTAGTCATTTTCTAGTAGGACCTGTCTTTTTGGTATAGGTTCGCAGACCAAGGCAAGATGACGTGATCCCCAAATGAGGCAATCACGACTGATTGCCTGGCAACTAGGAATATCAATTGCTTGGCAGTTATCGCATCGGCCTGCAGTATTAATTGTAAGATTAGTGTTTATACTAGGATAATGGGCCCTACGGGCCTAAGCACTTAAGTATGATAGAAATAGCATTTATCGATTTTTTTTAAAGTAGGTCAGTATTTACATGACCTACATAAATCTCCAATCGATTCTCTATCGATAGAGCACATATTAGTACCAAATAACACTCAATAGCACTAAATAGTACGATAGAATCAGCATTTATCGATTTTTTAAAACATAACCTAATTTAAAAAATTTTAAAACATAACCTAATTTAAAAAATTTTCGCGTCGAATGAGCCCAAGCCCATCTCTCTAGCCCTTATAGAACGCGAGAATGGGGCTCGGACACACATACAAATCAACTTTATTAATATTGGAGTCGAATGAGCCCAACCCATCTCTAACATGACCTACTTTAAAAAATTTTCGGTCGTGCATTATCCTCGGCAAATTACGCGTCGAATGAGCCCAAGCCCATCTCTCCAGCCCTTATAGAACGCGAGAATGGGGCTCGGACACACATACAAATCAACTTTATTAATATTGGAGTCGAATGAGCCCAACCCATCTCTAACATGACCTACTTTAAAAAATTTTAAAACATAACCTAATTTAAAAAATTTTCGCGTCGAATGAACCCAAGTCCATCTCTCTAGCCCTTATAGAACGCGAGAATGGGGCTCGGACACACATACAAATCAACTTTATTAATATTGGAGTCGAATGAGCCCAACCCATCTCTAACATGACCTACTTTAAAAAATTTCGTCGTGCATTATCCTCGGCAAATTACGCGTCGAATGAGCCCAAGCCCATCTCTCCAGCCCTTATAGAACGCGAGAATGGGGCTCGGACACATACAAATCAACTTTAGTAGTATTGGATTTCAGTTAATTTGTAAAATAGTAACAAATAAACTAATCAACATGATGAAATACCAGCTATTTTCCTACAGAAGTGCGTTAATACATTAAAAGAACCCCTAGCCAATGTTATGAATGAATCAATGTACAAAGGAGTGGTGCCAGCCAGTTGGAAGCACGCAATAGTGGCTCCATTATATAAAAAAGGTAACAAACATGAACCAGAAAAATATAGACCGGTAAGTCTTACGAGTAATATTTGTAAAGTTATGGAAAAAATAATAACCCGAGAAATAACTGATTTTATGATAATTAATAAAATAATCCCCAAATCACAGCATGGGTTCTTGCCTCATAGATCAGTTGTAACTAATTTATTAGCAGCATTAAATCAATGGACTTTATGGCAAGGCAGGGGTGAACCAACAGACATTAATAGCATTAAATCAATGGACTTTATGGCAAGGCAGGGGTGAACCAACAGACATTAATTACCTAGACTATGCAAAAGCTTTCGACAAAGTACCACATAAAAAATTGCTATTAAAATTGGAGCATTTCGGAATCAGGGGCAATCTGCTTGTGTGGATAGAGAATTTTTTGTTGAATAGGCAGTTCTGTGTCAGAGTAAATAGTCAGCTTTGAAAAACCATCCTGTAAGCAGTAGTGTCCCACAAGGCTCAGTACTGGGGCCACTTTTGTTTTTGTTGTATACAAACAACTTGGCCTCTTCAATAGATACACCAATCTCATTTTATGCAGACGACACAAAGATTTTTTGCAATCCATTTGAAAACCATCATACCCTACAAAGAGATCTAAACAAAATAATGAATTTTTTTGTTTATTGTTTCCAGCCTTATTTTGTGGAACTCCATAATCATGAAATAAATAAAGATTATTAAAAGTTTCACAGTTTTATTAAAATATACCTGACAATATTGTTTCGACAGCTATGCTGTCATTATCAAAGGTAATATAATTATAAACAAACACGTCGCTAAGGTAGATACAAAATAGGTAACTAGATAAAATAATAATAATAATAATAAAAATTAATAATAAAAATCATAATTAAACATCTAATACTTCCAGTAAATAATGAATTGGTCAGAAGATTGGTTACTCCCCCTTAACTACAATAAATGTGCTGTACTACATATGGGCACTAATAACCCACAATATCCATACTACATTAATGGTGAACGCCTTCAAATAGTTACTGTTCAAAAAGATTTGGGTGTGTTCATAACTTCCGATTTAAAGTGGGAAACTCACATATCTAAAATTGCAAAAAAAGCAAATTCCATGATATATCTTATCAAAAATGCTTTTAAGGACCACTCGAAAGAAATGATATCCAAACTTTAGAAAGCCTTTATTAGACCTAAAATTGAATTCGCAGTAGCAGTCTGGAATCCGTATTATATTAAAGATGTAGAAACACTGGAGAAACTTCAAAGAAAGGTTACAAGAATTCCACTGCAGTTACAAGATTACAGGTACTTGGAAAGACTCAGTATCCTGCATCTTACCACTCTAAAAGAACGTAGAGTCAGAGGGGACGTAATAGAAACATATAACTAAATGGACAAGTGGGTATTATACATGTGAAAATATCTTCAATATCAATCAAAACAGGGCTCTCAGAGGTCACTCTAAAAAACTGGAAAAGGAAAGGTGTAACAAACTGCAAAGAAGGAACTTTATAAGTAACAGAGTAGTATATGCATGGAATAACCTAGAAGAAGATACTGTTACATCAACAACCACCAATCTGTTCAAAAACCGAGTAGATAACGACCTGAAAAATACTTCAAATGTACTGGTTCACTACACTTCATAACTCATGTGCTCAATCAATTTATGTTTAAATCGAGAACAGTTTCATCGGTTTTCCGCTTTCTGTTCTTAAAAAAAAATAATAAAAAACATAATTTGTATCTTTTACTCTATATATGGTCTTACTTTCTCAGTTAATTCATAGAGAAGTTCTTTTGACGTTCTATAGAATGTCTTGAGCTTTTTAGTTGTGTTTTAGCAATTCTTATACAGCCACAAAAGCACGTGTTTGTTTATGATTTTTAATAAATGGATATATCCTAAACATTTCGAAATGTTTTGGATGCACCGCACACTTCTGGTAGGATATATCCATTTATTAAAAATCATAAACAAACACGTGCTTTTGTGTTTTTAATAAATGGATATATCCTACCAGAAGTGTGCGGTGCATCCAAAACATTTCGAAACATATCATACACACTGCGTACCAATGTAATAGGGCATACGCCTTATGCTTCTGATATCCACAATCTCCTTCAAAATCTTTGCATACGCGTATATCAGTGTTTAGCTACATCATAATCCGAACTGCTAGACATTTCTAAAAGCAACTGATATAAAAATTGCTTTGGTGTGCGAAGAACATATCATTTGGCCGCCTTGCAATTATTGCTTACAGATTTTTCTTTGTCGGATCGTAGTCGCATTGCTCTGGTGAGCGAATAGTCTTAAAAGTATCTACATGCAATCTATATTTTCAAATAAACTAAGGTATTTTACTTCATTTAAATGTAACAATAAAACACATAATAAACATAAAGAATTTTATTTTTCTTTTATAGTGAACCTCGGATATAGTGAACCAATTTTGATGCATTTTTCAAGTTCACTATATCCGAACTCCACTGTATATAATAAACAAAGAACAATTAAGAAATAAAATAAAAAGATTAATTGAAAGTTTCACAAGATACTTAGGAAAGATCACAACAATTATGCAAAATTCGAAATCATGAATCTGTTAAAAGAAATATCTTAGAAAAAGGACAAAACACAAAATAAAACAGCTAACCTGTCACTACTTCAATCTATCAGACACAAAATCACAGAAAACAATTTAATTTGTGTTAAGCCAGATAAGGGTAACACTTTGGTAATCCTTTCTAAACACGTTTCGATATAATAAAACCAACAATTACAAAATAACTTATAAAACAACCACCAACACTTTTTCATTTTGCTTCAATGCTAAAGACTGAACACAGGATTCATGAGATCTGGCATTTACCATTTGAATTGTTCTTTTTGTAACTCAGTATATATTGAACAAACACTTCGAAATTCCGATATAAAATACAAAGAACACGTACGCTGTTTTAAAAATAACTACCCAGAAAAATCTAATTACACCACCTCTTGGAACAGAACTTCCTAATGACACCTCAAAACAACATTAAATTATTACGTATTTGCAACAATAAAAACAAATTAAATATTTTAGGGGTTTTTGAAATATACAAACACAAATGCACATTAGTACTTTTAATAATGACAAACTGAGCTTAATATAATTCTCCCTTATTAAAAGTGTTAGATATTTAGTTTTTATATGTATTGTATCTTGTTACCTATTCACTGTATTTATCCGTAACAATATGTTTGTTTATCAATCTTATCTGCCTTTGATAATGACATATTTTATGTTGAAATAATTGTCAGGTTATAAGTTAATCAATCTTCAATTTTTATTTTATTTCATGATTATGAAGTTACACAAACTAAGGCTGGAACAGTAAACCCAAAGAACAATTGAAGAGTGGAAATATGAAAGGTGGTAAGTACCAAAATCATAAAGCAGAGTTATTGACAAAAAACTTTTTATTTCTTTAAATATAATTTGCAGCAAAGCAAAAACTCATACATAACTTTTATTTATGGGAATGTAACATATGTAATAAAAAAACATGTGCCATGCCCCGTAACTTATGAAAAGAGGCTCACTGCTTATTTCAATAGTCCAGAATAAAATTCTTTGTGTTCTTTTTTAAGTAAATACGGAATCATGAACTTTAAATGCTCCCTTTTATTGTGTGATATGTTATTGGTTGGCTCCGTCAATTTAATTTTCAAATTCCTCAGGTCCTCCACTGTTACGCCTTTCTTTAATACCTTTGTCAACTTCCATGCTTCTACGTCGCTATAATGGTTTTTGATAAACACTTTACCAAGGTGATTTTTGTCAATGCGGATTTGTATGGCTTTGCTAATATTAAGTTTATTTGTATTTAACAAATTATCAGCCGCATATTCAAAGTCGAAGAAGCCATACTTAGTCATAACAATGACTTTAAAAGGATTTACGTGTTTGGCAGAGACGATCATCTCTGGTAAATCCTCGAATATTATGCACTTTGTGACTCTCTTCTTTTTTTCTATTTGTGCAAATTCTCTATAGCATTGTAAGAAACTGTGACCAACTACAAGAAATTTGTGTGTTATAGTTTCAAATAACCCAGAGTTGACGAGAAATTCTGTTCTTATTTTGGGAGGCGCAGTTGTCGCTCATATCACTAAATCTTTTTTTAAAGTAATATCCAAATTCAGAACCAAACCACCAAACAGGACGCTACTTCGTTGGCCCCTCTTTTGGAAACTCCTTCATGCCACAAACACATGAAAGACTGTTTTGTATCTGCTCAACTTATACACAGGTCATAGCATGAGAGTTGGCTGAAATAAAACATATCCGAGTGAGTCAAAGTCGGAATAAACAACACTTGCTGTAAGTCTATCGACACAGTACACGTTTGACTAGTTGGAAGCTGGGACAGGAGTATGTCATTCTTCATTAATTTCATGGCTTGCTCTGCCTTCCTCTGATGAATTTCGAGTTCTTGTTTTGAACTTTGCTTAATAGATGCTTTAATTTCAAAATTTAATCGGTCACATGTTTTACAAGTATCAGATCGGGGGCGTTTGAAAGACAAGTGTGAAAAATATTTTAAGAATACTTGTCTATAAAACTTATAGGTAATCGCAGTGTCTAGATATTTGGCTAAAAATGCTTTATGTAGCCTATTAATGTTTAAATCAGGACTCAAGTATTCCTTTTCAGATTTATTTCTCGAATAATGGGAAACGTCTCGTGGTATGGAACTGATATGATCACAGACAAGTTTACGGTCCAAATCAGTAAATTTGGAAGGAGCGGAACGTTTTCTTTTATCGGTAAATGTAGAAAATCCCTTTTTTTTTTCTTTTTAATAATAAGTCCCCAGTCGTTTTTTACCCAAGGCAAATATATCAATGAACGTTAACTTACATATTTCAACAATATCACCTGTACCATCTGGTATGGTATAACGTACTGTAATTTGGCGTCGGCTATCATCCGGATTTGCATAGCTACCATGCCTTCTCCTATTAATCTTTCCGAGGTGCACTAAGCCCATAATGTAAGTTCCTTGAACAGTATATTCCGTTGAATATAAGTTTTCAAAGAGTTTCAACTTGTTTTCATAGGTAATATTTTTGCAGGAAAATTTGCACTAACAAGTTGCCTGAAAATGCAATAGACAAAATCCTTAAGCAACAACTTGCAAACTTATAAAAATTAATGTCAAACTAAATTTAATAATATTTGTGTAGTACGTACTTCTTGGTTAGGTTTATTTTTGGCGGGAACCTCTTTCTTCTTATAGGTTTTGTAAGCCATCCCTGATGATTTCAGCTTTTTTTGTTCAACAACGAAAGAACCTTGTTTACGTGATCCGGCCATAATTTAAATAATGAATAACCACACAATTCTCACAAACTCTTTAACACGAAAATGCAGAACAGTCTTCACAATCCCTCAAAAAATACCTTTAACAGTAGTTAGCACCTTTCATAAGTAAACTGCTACAGGACCATAGATTGTTTATGACAGTCAAGCACGATCGTTGGCGCAGCCATTTTATATTAAAAAGATAGTTTGCCGCGAAAAGAAAATATAACAATTGCCTTTAAATTAATTTCGTTTTCGAGTTGAAGGTTTTTAAAAATTAACTATTGAAATTTGTTTAATCTAAAGATTTAATCTTAAATATGTGGTTTAAGTAATTTTAAACTGCACATGATTCATTCATAATTAGTGTTTCATATTGCTTGGTATGTGATTTATAAATGGATTAAGAATTTTGGACCAGGTAGAAAGCGTATAACCAGGGGCCGGCGGGAACTTCTTGTATTACTTTTCGACCACATTTAGGGATCCCTACTATTAGAAATTTTGGAAAAAAAACCATATACGAAGATAAGGAGCCGTTTCAAAGAAAGGTACTAAGTCCCTTTGTTGGGTTTTCCCTACCTATAGTATTAATCCATTTAGAAACTCGCATATATTAATTTCGAAATACAGTCCATTTACTTTCGTTGCAAGAACAGGCTTCATTTTGTTTCGTTTCATATTTTCGGAAGCCCGTAACTTAACATAGATAATATAATAATATACTAACGTATATAGAATGGCGTACTCCAAGCATTGTTTGATGAATAATTAGTGCGCCATCTGTATTATTGGGGGTAAGTATCCTAAATGCATTTTTACCTGTGCGGTTTCATCCTTAAGAATTTAATTTTTTTTTCTTTTGGCCTAAAAAGAAACCTAAGTAATTATTTAAATTAATTTATTCTTACATCATGACAAATACATTTTTCTAGATTTGTTAATTAGTTCAGACTTAATTATATTTACAATTTCTAGTCTCATTGCCTTTCACAATGTTATTTTGCAAACAATGGTATCTATTAAACTAGCTTTAAAACTACAAGAAGCTACCTGATTTTTTATAAAACGTATATATAATAAATTCTTTATTAATTGTTTGTTTTAACTTTTTACTCCCTTATATAACTTTTTTGCTTTTGAACGCAGTTTTGTTTTTGGATGGACTGACCCAAAATTTGAAATTATATCTTGGGGACATACGGTGAATTCGAAATAGATGTGTGGCTTTCAATATTACCAGCAATACTTATAACATCTTCTCTTTCTTGCGCTACAATTTAAGAAAAATTCGACAAAACATTTACTGTCTGCTTTTCAACATCTGCATTAAATACCTTACCTTTAGAAAAGGCATTATTAGCTAATTTTCCGATGCTAGTTATACCTTTTTTATAATAATAATAATAATTGCTACAACCCATAGCCTGGAAACCAGGCCCCAGAAGCTATAAGCTTGTGCGGGAGGGAGGGGACGATTATTATTATTATGTAGGCCCTAAGTGCGGCTGCAGCCGACTTACAGATGGAACAGCGCAAATCCCACATTTGTGTCACAGCTACGGAAAACTGCAGAAAACCTTAACCAGATCTGCCGGCACCGGGAATCGACCGCGGGCCGCTTGGGTGAAAGTCCAGCACTCTAGACATTACTCTACCAAGGCTTATTAAAATGAATTTCACAGATACGGCAACTGTTCTTGTAAATTTTCTTCTCATTTAGTTTATTAATGTAAGGATTTGACAAAAGTTCTTCCACTTAAAAAATCAGTTGTCAGGTCCATTGCAAAATTGAAAATCGATACCGAAAAGATTTTGTATAGAAACACTTAAACCACTTAAATACATACGGCACATTTATATTTCGGCGTATTTCCTTTTTTGGGATGTCATTTTTAATTTAAAAAAAAAATTGAATTTATACGATACAGCCCACGTGATTATACTATATAGGAGCAAGCTGTAGGTCTAGTAGGTCCATGGCCTGCTGCATCGGGTTTTGGCTTTAGTAATGGAGATTGTCATGGTAGGTCGCATTACAGGGGCCATCTGTATTTTTGGTGCCAAGCTCATAAAATTTTGATTGTATTCAGTTTGAATTCTATATACATAGTATGTTATTATATTATCTATGTACAGGACATACAACCTGTGCCATCTAGTTTCAAATATACAATCCATAAGAATTTACAAGTAAAAACTCAGTTAACTAAAACATGTCACTTAGCACCTTTCATATTTCCACTCTTCAATTAAGGTTATAAGAAAATATCATATGTGACGTGATCTGGTAAAAGGAAGTTAGCGTGTAAAAATAATATTTCGAGACAATCGCGTTGAAAGCTGTGCACTTGATTGTGTGGCAATGAACTGTTTTATTAATAATTATGAATTGTAAAGCCAATATTTATTCTAGAAAATTGGAGTTATCTCTCATTGAAAAGAGCACACTTTTGTCTATAAAAAAACACGCAAAAGTCAAAATTCATTTTTTAGTTTTACAACATATACATAGTTACTGTAACTATTTCTTTTGTTATTAAAACGTTCAAACAGCATCTTTAGTTTTATTTAAAAGAACGTTACAACGCATTATGGTCCATAAAGTACGGAACAACTTCATTATCTGGAAGACAGATTGTTTAATTTAAACAAAATTTCACTCTTCGAAATTATAAATTACAATAAACTCAAAAATGATGTCAGCTTTGTTGCCATATTTATCATTTTCTTGCATTTGATTCAGATTTAATTTTTTTAAATAAAACACCCTGTATAACTAGTGTACAAGACTAGGGCTGTGCATAATAATCGATTAATTTTTTAAATAATCGATTAATCGATCAATCGATTTCATTGATTAAATCGATTGATCAATTAATCGATTGCTTTAAGAAAATAATCGTAGTTCTGAATAATCGATTAACCTAGCAGTCGATTTAACCGATTAATCGATTTTTTTTAATCTATTTTTATTATTGATGTTCATAATCGCACAACCATAGTTGCTTCTCAAACTTTGGTTGAAGTAGCATTAACGTCAACCACGAATTGCACAAATTTCTTCTCTACTAAAGCTCAACATTGGTGATGTATGATATCGTATTACTCGTATTCGTACTATGTATAATGCAAAATAAAATTTATTAGTATGAGGTTAAGTGGACGAGCAAAAACAGAAATAAATCTGATGCTGAACTTGATACAGCCTTGTGATGACATTTATTTAGTTATTAAGGTGTAAGACCAATGTATTTATTTTGGGAAAAAATAAAGGGAAGAAATAAAGTTATTATTATTATAAGTACAAGGTATGACCAGAGCACCAGACTGGGATCAACCAAAACATACACTGCATGACTGCACACAAATTGAAGTGGATTTTTAAAAATATAATTTATATAAAAATATACTTTAGCAAAATTTCAGTAGACGTTACTATTTATATTAATTCAGAAAAGGCTTTATACTATAATATAGAAGACACGAATTATCACAAGTGATTAATCGGACCTTCGATTATATTTTTAAATAATCGATTAATCCGATAAATCGATTAATCGATCATTTGATTAATCGATCAATCGATTTAATCAATTTTTTTTCTAATGGATTTTCGATTATTGATTTTGATAATCGCACAGCCCTATACAAGACAAACAACATGCATATTAACTAATTTGTTTTGAGGAGTATTTCAACAATATAACACTACACAGGTGTTCCATTTTCAAAATTGAAGATGGAAACAAATGCAAGGAAATGTTAAATGTGGTAACATCAACATCGTTTTTATTCATTGATCAGATTGCTCTAATGTAATTTGTAATATTCCAATTGCAAGATTTTGTTTAAATTGACCGCTCTACAGATAATGAATTTGTTCCATACAAAATGTGGACACAGTGTATATTGAGAATTTTAAGGGTGAAAATGAAAATAAAGAGACATCATATAGACATAGTGAGGATTAACCTTTTAAATTGAAAATATCCTATATTTTTTGTAAATGTTATTTTTTATAATACAGGGTGTTCCAGACAAATATGCAATGCTTTAAGGGGGTGAAAGGTGACCATATAGAGACCCCAAAACTCATAAAATAAAAATAAAAAAAAGTTTCGGATTTTTCCGTATTTTTTACAAGTCACGAGTCGACTATGAATTGTTGGTAAGATGTTGACCCTGAATTACTGATAAAGCAAACAATAGTAACTGACCTCTGCTACGTACATATCAATTTACAGAAACAACAGAATTGAATTTCAGCAGCGATTGCCTAGTGACTCACTACCTTGATGACTTGATCATTTATTAAGGTCGGTAAATAAAATGTAAGATACGTTCGTTGACCTAATTGTGATGGAAACATTGCCTGTTTTTCATTTTACGAATGTCATTTTAACAAAATGAGTAAAAACTCCCGTACCTGTCGAAAGTCAAAGTGTAGTGGTGCTCAATAGTGGGAGTCCATCAAACACTTCATTGACCAGGAAATGTAGGCGTGTAAACACCCGCCCGAGTAAAACATTTGTGCAAACTAGGGATTTTCCTGTTTGCGTTCCAATAGCCATTGACAAAATTGCACTCGCAGTATATGGAGTGTACTTTTTGAAAATGGTTGATTTGAAAAGTTCCGTACATTCAGCAGGCGTGTTTAGTTCTGCCATAATCTAAACAGCAACTAACTACGATTAATTAAACACGTAACACCACCTCACTCAAGTTATTAATTCTAAAGTGGGGTATTCCACACGATGTTTTGCCATGTGGGAAGAGGTTCAGTTTCCCCAGTAGGGAAGCAGCCGGGGAAGATGTTTAATAAATTTGCTATTCCACATGTTGTTGTTTTGTTGTATTGTTTTAGCCGCATCTTCTCTCCCAGTTTTCCTATAGCTCTTATTATTATACTTATAATACATATTTTGTTTAGTAGGAGTAGCCGCCTTAGTGAGTAGTAACAGCATAGACGATCATTTAATGTTTCTATTTTTATAATCACTACTCTTGACTTTCCATAAGCACAGAAAACCTTTATACATTTCAATAACTTCAGTTATAAAATGTTTAGAATAATAACGTGAATCAGATATCTTGATTATTATTAGTTTATTTATCAACTCGATTAAAAAGATCTGTAAATGAATTTTAAAACCAATAACCTCTGTGTAACCAACAATTCGTTAGGTAACTTTTCTTGACAGTTTCCCCGCCGTTTTGTCCTAAATGGGGAAACTGCGCGGCAAAACATCGTGTGGAATACCCACTTAAAACGTGTATTAATACGTAATCGAAACTCAAGTTCACGACCACCTTAACACAAAGAAAGTTGACAACAAACTGCGTACTGCAAATTACATGCTTCAAAGATCTGAGTCATCAACAGTTATTTACAGATGGTCAAAATGACTTGTTTATTATTTAGCTAAAACGTTTTAAAAGCACGTCCTAATCCTTTGTTTTGCTTGCAATTTCGAAGAATTCATTTATCCGGCTTGGGTTTATTATGATTATTTTTTTGATGACTTTTAAAAGTATGTACTATTTAATAGGCATAATTTTGATACAATTTTATCTACTATGTTGCAGTGGCGTGCCTATTATTTTTATAAGGGGGGTTGTCATTTCAAAGGGGCATTTCAGGAAATTGTTAGTAAGATGTTACTCTACACATGTTTCTCTATTGCCCTTTAACGGGAAAGGCATCTTTTCCAAAACACCCTGTATAAAGTGGTATAACAACAACTAAATTGAATTAACCTGCGTTTTTCAACAAAGTATTACATGCCTCACGTTTATCGGCTATATTACCATATGTGACTGGCACAGAAAAAAGGGACCTTATCACTAAAATGAACTTCTCGAGAAAAACAAATTAACAGTCTGCAACATTTATCCGTGATTCTACAATAAGAGTAAGGTTATTTTATTACAAAAAGACTTGATATTTCACAATGCGGTAAATTGAAGGTGAAAGCGGGAGATTTCAAGATGCTGAAACCAGTAAAACCTGAAAATCAAAAATTTTGTCATAACGTCCGTTTCTTCTGCACGTGTCACATATGAAGAGAACTTAGTAATCTTCACAAATTGTTATTTTGTTGGTTTGTTTTACAAATAATTGTCAAATTCAATTGTGAGAATTCAAACAATAATAAACCAGTTGAGAATGCGCAGAGCTAACAAAAACAACTGTATACTTAATAAACTAATTTATTTTTGAAAACTAATGTTGACCTAACACATTAGTTGTCATAAAAACTAAAATTCTCAGTCCTAAGACTTTTCGTTAAAAAAAAATGTTGCTAAAAAATGTTTATTTTTTCGTAAATTTTTAAAAAATACAAAATTTTTCATTTTTCAAAAATTTACCGAAATTTTCGGTGGTCATTTTGACCACTTTTCCGAAGAGATACAAAAAAATGTTTCAACCAAAAGTTTCTTAGAATTTGATGTACTATAAGATTCCAAAAAGAAAAATTCAAAAAACTCAACATGGGAAAAGGCGACAGACTTCACGAATTCAGAGACGAACTTTTTGTTCGTCGAAAAATAATGCATTTTTTTAGTTAAATTCTATTACATTATGAGTAACGGTTATAATAAAAACAAGCGAAACAAAGAATTTGTTGACACCAGTCTAATAAATAAATTATTTATAGTAATTTATTTATTAATTCAAGGGTCGGCCGTAACAATGTTGTATGTAACATTTTACTGAAATGTGGTATTTCCGTAAAAAAACGTTAGTATATCCCTATTGGAAGGTGTGGGTGTCATAGAGATATAAAATATTCTTAAACAGATTCCCAGAATGCTAGTTTTGAAAGCGTGAATTTGTAGTGTTGTCAGTTCGTGTTGCTGTTCAAATTCGTTTGTTACACACAACATTGTTAAGGCCAACCCTTCAATTGTATATTTATTATTCTTCTTCACAGAGTATTATGAACAATAATTATTATATTTACCTCCTTGACATGATTTTTGAATGAATACTAAATTTGGTATGAGAAAAAGCAAGTGTAGCAATTAGCATGTATTAAAACTGCCATTTTACTTTAAATTCTATTATCTTGAACTCATATGTTGTAAATATTGCTACCATTAAAATATTTTAGTTCAGATAATTAATAATGCATTAGAATTTATTATGTCTAGTTTTATTTCGTGAAATTCCATAATTATGATATAAAATAAAAAAATTACTAAACAGTTTCACAGTTAATTTTTTTTTCACAGGTAGTAAATATTTAACTGGGAAACTGTTCAATAATTTTTTATTTTATTGCATAATCGTCTGTTTTTTTTATTAAGGTCTGATCACTTCGCTCATCTAGTTTAGTTTTTATAGCAATTGTTTATGTTGTCTTTTAAACAATTCATTTTTATCCTGTCTATATGTCTAAGGAGATTTTAATTTTTAAATAATTTAAAAAATGCTTTTATCAGTAGGGAGGTACTAAGATAGTGAGAAATAAATAAGTTTGCAGTGCTTAGATAAGCAAATGGTCTGAATTTGGTTCTTTAATAATAGTGCAATCTTCAACAACCTAAGTGAGCAATACAGTACAAATTAAATTAAGGTAAGTAAAGTTATCATGTATATAAAAGGCGACTTGATTTTAAAACCATTTTATTTTTTCAAATACCTTTTTCCAAAGTCTTTAACTTAAGTCTTAATTTAAAGTTTTGATTTTACAGTTTATAAGATGCAGCATATCCTTATTATTCAAATATAAAAAAAATTGCAATGAAACAAAAACTACCTTGATAATGAGACATCAAAATAAGATAAAATATATAGTCTGTTTGATTTAAAGCGCCCCCGCTTTATAGCAACTTTATTTTCAGTCAGAAATGGTATAACCATATATATTATTAAATGGCATAAAATTATCTATGTTCTGGTTCAGAAGATTTTGAATTTACTAAATCGGCATGAGCGTGATGACGTCATCGAACTTTTTTAAATTTGATAGGTATTTTTTTACTGAAATCGATCGAGTATTGTGTTCTCTTTCCAACCTTAATAAATATTAATACGACTAGTAGGCTTTGATTTATGATTCTCCAATTAATAAAACAGAATTATCTAGCAGGCTTAGATAAATAACGATACTTTAGTTGTTCCAGTGGCGTATTTATAAATTTTTCATGGAAGGGAGAGAGTACTCCATTAAAATTCCAAATCAAAATACTTAGATTTTCACATAAAATCTTTCGGGCGGTCTGGCACCCACGCGCAATTATGGTTTGGTATTCTTTGCTATCCTTGGTATCCTTTATTCATGTGTATTAAATAATACACTTCAAAAATAAACAGCAGCACTTACACAGTAACTCTCGTGGTCAAAGCAAAGCTTAAATTCTATTTTATCATATCGAAAACGAGGAACAGGAATACGCCCATAAGAAATTTGCATTTCAGTCGCCTTGCAAAGGACACTCGTTTAAAGTCTTTTGGGCGGTCTCTAATGTTTCTGGCAACGATGGTTTGGTATCCCTTATGATACAGAAAGAAGAATATTATAAAAGAAATCTAGTAGTAAAAAGTATGTCACGTGATCCTTTCACTAATGCAATGCATCAATACATATCTATAATTTCCTATTGCAGATCTCTATCTATTAGCAGAATTCTAAAATAAGTTTTTCAATTTATTCTATTTATTTTTTATATCGTTTTGTTCTACATTTTCCCTAATTGAAGATTAAAAACCATTAGAATAACTCAGTGGCATATTGGGGGAGGGGGGCTAACAGGAAGGAGCCACTCCCAATTCTTCTTTAATAGTCCAGGTCATTTATGTCAAAATCTAAGTATTTTGATTTGGAATTTTTATAGAGTACTCTCCCCATCATGGAAAATTTATAAATACGCCACTGGAACAACTAAAGTATCGTTATTTACCTAAGCTTGCTAGATAATTTTGTTTTATTAATTGGAGAACCAGAAATCAAAGCCTACTAGTCGTAAATCATTTTTAACGTTTTTCTTGAAAATTTTCTGATTTAAGAGTATGAATATTTATTATGGTTGAAAAGAGAACACAATACTCTATCGATTTCAGTGAAAAATACCTATCATGTACTTTAAAAAGAAGTTCGATGACGTCGTCACGCTCACACCGATTTAGTAAATCAAAAACCAGAACATACAGAATTTTATGTCATTTAATAATACATATAGTTTATACCATTTCTGACTGAAAATAAAGTAGCTACAAAGCGGGGCGTTTTAAATCAAACAGACTGTATATGTAAGACAACTTTATATTTTTGCAAATTCGTAGTATCACAGTGACTTCTGCACTGTTGAAGGTAGTGAATGTATAAGATTTAGTCAGAAATTGACATACATCATAAGTGACAGTGATGGCAAGATTTTTTTTGCATCCCTTGTTATTTGTTGTATGTAAACAGATCTAAAAAAAAACAAATAAAAAATACATACATACCTTTCCTTTTATGATTTATACTTCCATACACAATATTAAATGATGAATCTTCGCTAGAATCATTTATTAGTTTGGAATAATTTTCCTCATCATCACCATCCTCAGAATCATTGTTGGTTGTAGCTTTTGCAGCTGCAAATTAAACTTAGCATAGAATATAAAATTACATAAAAACATCACCATGAATCTAGAAATTTACACAAGATTAGAAGTTTTAATATAAAATGCACTCTGTTGCCAAGATTTGATATTTCAATTAAACTTATCATGTAAACTTTAAGCTTCTCTCACTAATAATGTCTTATTAACTTACCTCATCTTTTTACTCTTGTGAAAAATCCTATCAACTACTAAGTTGGAAGGAATATTTTTAAATTGTGACCAATCAACCCAGACTATTAAACTAATATGTGGCTAAATTAGGACAGGTTGGTGTGGGTATGTTAAGTAACACCTGGGGTTACTTGACATCAAGTTGAACTTTCATTTAAGTAAAATAAAGAAGTTAAGATAAAGAACCACACACATTCCTTATATAAAATGGCTCCCAGTCAAATTGTTTGAAATATGGATATTTTATGTTGATATCATGTTGATTATAAGTTCTCATGGACCCAAAGTCCAAAAGTTGATGTTTTTTGAGTTACAGGGCAAAAACTGACAAAAAAATGAATTTCGTGTTTACCTGGGAGAATTTCAATATCTCTCCATTTGTGTGTTCTTATGTGCAATTTTGCATATGGAAATTTATTTTTTTAGGCACTGCATTGTATTTTGACCATGATGGTGGATCATTGATGGTATAGAGATGCACTTTTCTGCATCTTATGTAGGTCAGGATTTCTTGATGGATCATAAAGTGAAGTTACAATATATAAATAACTGACTATAGTGTGTATTAAGTCGTTATAGCTGATGATCAAGTTGGGCTACAATCTAAGTCATTTATTTGGCAAAACGAGTAAAACTCAAATGCACCCTCCTAGGTACAATTTTCATTATGTACAATCAATATGCCTACTGCAATCTAGTAATAAAAAGAGGATACTTCTTATAACATGTCTGCAACCACTATCTTGGCTCTTCCCATGGCCTTTGTTATTGAAGCTAGGTTCTGCTTATAATGGAGACTCTGAAGAGAGGCTGAAGTATCTTGAAACAAAACATATCATTTTCTCTGATAACTGGATAAGTTGCTTTGAAACTGAGTCTTTTTGAAAGAAAATTAGAACTATAATTTTAAGTACTGTTTCGTAACTTTTGTAACAATCTGATTTGCTTATTACTATAATTGTTGCAGATGCAGAAAAAGTGTACATGAGTAAAGCACTGGTCTGAACTGAACTGAAGAAGTCTGGTCTCCATATGCTTGAATTACTTGCATTTCTCGCGTTGGTGTTTGCTTTGTTCCATCATCTTTGTTGAGAACAACATAGTCTGCATTTCTAATCTGGTGGTGATGCATGGCCACAATCCACAGGACTCGAAGCCATGCATAACGGTTTCCATACAAATGGCCTGGTATATGCAGTTCCCAAAATTTCAGAAACGTTGACCTGGCCTTATTACTGACCCTGCATGATTTCGCATCAACGATGCACTAGTTTCATTAAAGTGGTGTTTTAGTGATTTGCAAAATATCTGTCTAACGGCTGCAGTTCATGTGTAGTGTGAAGAATGGATGAATTAACCAGTAAAGAAAGCATTACAATCCCATAATTTCGTGTAAGGCTGATGGCATTTGAGGTCTTCGTGTGTGTGTGTGTAGCATGTCCCATCCAAGATGGGAGGATCTGTTTTTTCTCGGATTTTTCCAGTTTCAAACAGTTTATAAAATGTTGTAACCAGTCCACGACTCCACAAATAATGAAGCCACTATCAATCCACTCTCAGAACAAGTATACAAAATGTTATGTGGGCCACCTCGCTTAAGATCATCTGTCATTCTCTTACGTTTAAATATGAGCATAGGGATCAACACTCCAACACCGTTCATATAACAAATGCATGTCGTATTCGCCCCGCCTTCTCTGCTTGTTACTGCCCCAACTTGATGTTTTCCTTTCTGCGCTAAAACTTTAGCAGGCTTATAATAATAATAATAAATAATAAATCTTTAAATTCTTAAAGGGACTGTATTACGACCTGTTTCATTCTTTCTTTTTCAAGTTTTTCTTTTTCTATGATAACATCATACTTATCAAAGAATTCAATAATAACTTTCTTATTGAACCCTTTACACCGAGCTGTAAGTTGAGTTGATTTTGGAGATTCTTAATAAAATTTCAGGATGATTTTTCATGATTTTATAATACCATTTCCACTCTGCTAATTATTTCTCTTGATTGTGGAAGTTCATATTTCTCAGCCAACTGAAATGCTAAGCAGTGTAGATCTGTTATTGTTAAGCCAAAAATTGAGACTCTAATTCAAGGACATGTCAAACTAATTCTGCTTCCATTTCTGCAGTTAAGTCTTTGGGAGTCTGTGAATTTAAACTAGTCTAAAAGTTGGTTTAGGTATACCGTAAACACTTATTTAAATTTAAAGTCACCATTATCAAGTTTTTCTATTGTTTCTTTTATATCATTTTGAGATCAGGTATTATACTGTCGTTTTGCCATTTTGACTTTAAACAAAAATTGTGGTTTTCTTCAATCCTACTGGTACAATTTACACGTAAGTATTGGTATGAAAGAGGCATACACATCGCTATGAGTTTAGATTTGCCGCGAAAAATTTTAACAACTGACATATGTATCACTAGCAGAACAAAAAATAATACTGCAGATAGGTGTAGTCTTGCACAATAATTTATTTCATTCTCTATCTTAACTAGGATTGATACAAAATCACTACACAGATCCAAAAAATAAAAAGTCTTGTAGTTGAAAGGTAAGGTAGTATACCGTATGCTTTTTGGTGTGCAGAAAATGAATCGGGGGTCAGAATTGACCCATCACCCAAGGATTTCGACATAACCTCAAAAAGATTTATAAAACTACATCTAAAGAAAAATCCTTGGGTAAATTCTGACTCCGAATTCATTTTCAGCACACCAAAAAACATACGGTATGGTACTTCACCTTTCAACTACAAAACTTTTTTGTTTTTTTGTGGGTTTGTGACAGGTCCACAAAAGTAAAAAAAAGTTTTGCAGTTAAAAGGTGAAGTACCATACCGTATGTTTTTTCGTGTGCTAAAACAAATCTGGAGCCAGAATTGACCCATCACCCAAGGATTTCGACATAACCTCAAAAAATGTATAAATACATTTAAGAAAAATCCTTGGGTGATGGGTCAATTCTGACCCCGGATTTAGCACACCAAAAAGAATACGGTATGGTACCTCACCTTTCAACTACAAGATTTTTTTTTATTTTGTGGGTCTGTGTTATTAATGACAAAAATCTAACTGAAAACTAACCCCACAACTTACCTTTTCAATAATTTTTCATTGAGTAATACCACAATAACAGAACTAGGTTAAAAAGCATGTAGAACACTATGATTTACAGTTTCCGATGTTAGAGGTGCTCATTCCCATTACAGCGTACGAAAAATCGTAAAGGTACGGTTTAGGCACTGATACGAATTAAGCAAGTTTACCCTACTTAAGGCACGTGCACTATGGAGCTGCGACACTAGAGCATAGCAGTGATGATAGCCGCTTTTTAACAGTGCTTATTTAAATAAAAGCGTGCACAACAAAGCCGTGGGTGCATCATGTATGTGCAGGCACACTGTTATACTCGTTTGTGATTTTGATAATAAAGTTTACTATTCTTTTGCTAGCTATAAGTGGAGTTGTTTGTTTATTCTGTTGAATATTTTATCTTAAAAAAATGAATCCGAAGGAATTAATTTCGGAAATTTTAAAATGACAATCTTTGTGAAATAAGCAAGCACATCCTGATCATCGCAACAGATTTGTGCTGGAGAAGAAACGTCGTTTTTTCTTTATAGGATGGACATAATATTCCCTGGCTGGATTTTTAGTACATATTCTATTTAAAATAAACCATTTTGTGGCTGCAGAAGAAAAATAATAATAATTGCTACAACCCATAACCTGGAAATCAGGCCCCAGAAGCTATAAGCTTATGCGAGAGGGAGGGGGCGATTATTATTATTACGTAGGCCCTGCGTGCGGCTGCAGCCGACTTACAGATGGAACAGCGCAAATCCCACATTTGTGTCATAGCTAAGGAAAACTGCAGAAAACCTTAACCAGATCTGCCGGCACCGGTAGTCGATCTCTGGCCGCTTGGGTGAAAGTCTAGCAGGCTAGACATTACCAAGGCTGTTAAATAAACGTCATCACTAGACAACATTTTTGGAGACATTAATTTTATCCCAGCCAGTATCTAAGCTTCATTGTACACACCCATTAGAAAGTATGCTTTACTCTTGCATCACTGCTATTATCTAGTATTACAGCTCCACAGTACACGTACCTGTACAGAGACTTCTGATTAAGCATACAAATAGTGCACATATGCACTTACTGCAGCTGTTCGTGCTAACGAGAAGTGACCAGAATTTTTAAAATGATTTGAAGTGATTACTATTTTGAATATATTATTTAACTGATTTATAAATAAAAACAAATTAATGACTATACTGGATACACTCTGCACCCAGATTGTGTTGAACATATAGTAGTGCAAGGAAATGAAACTGCTATTAGTTTCTTAGTGATTTTGACTTTTACAATTAAAGCATTGGTCATATAGAGGAGAGAAAGTGCATTCATTACTGGTATGCATTTTTGTTTCTAAAACCAATGCCATTACAATTGTAAAAATGCCTCATTTAAACCTTATTAAGGACAATAAGCTTTAGCTGTAAGCAGTCTCAGCTCAATAAAATGAAAAGTTTTCCAGCTACCAAGGTAATAAGCTCCCCAAATATGCATGCACAAATAATAATGTCTATAATAGCTCCCAAGAATATTCTGAGAAACAAACAGAATTCATAAAGTTATATGTATATAAAATGAGTTAATGTCTATTTATTAATATGTGACCGCAGTTGAAAAAAGGAATCTATTATGCCAAAATATCGATTTTGAGTTAATATAGGAGTCATATTGTCGTCGTTAATACATACTGGCTTAAACTATTTTTTAGTAACTTTACAAGAACACGGTTTAAATGCTTATAAAAACTTTTTTACAGATGACATGATGAATTCTCTGAAATGTTATAACTAACAACATTTCTAGTTACAACATTTCAAAGAATTAGACTCATATCATCTGTAATAAAGTATTTATAAGTATTTAAACTGAAATTATCCCCATGCCTCCAGCATAATTACTCGCGTCATAATTTGTAATTTAGTTATTGCAGACTAAAAAGTGATCACCTTCTAATTAAGATTATTTTAAAGATTTTTAATAATTTGTGTTTTTACAACTTCTTATTATGAAGCAATTCTCTGTTACCGAAATATTGCACGAAGTTGCAGACCATAAACGCTGTTTTCTCGCGATGATTTCGCGTGATTTCCCACAAAAGGTCCCTTTTCTCGTCTGCGGTCACATATGTATAGTTATATCAGTGATTTGACCTTGCTCATGACTAAACCAAAATTTTAATAAATTTACATTGTGCAACAGTGGTTCTGGAACATAAGTGAAAACGGCATTTTCTGTCGTGTTTTAAAGTATAGTTACCATATTCAATAATGAAGAAGCTCACGGGTCATTCTATACCACTTCACCAAAACAGTTGTGGCACTCATGTCTCAGAATTTGCTGCCAATTCTGTTCTTGAAAGAACAGGGCATGGAAAAGAAAATCCCCAAGGGATTTTGTAAAATTTTGAAAATTACCAAGCCTATTTTTAGCTAAAATAGATCATTCTTCTAAAATTTATTGTGAATAACCAATAATACTTATTTTTTGTTTCTAGCCTTACTTTGTGGAACTTCATAATCATGAAATAAATAAAAGATTAATAAAAAGTTTCACAGTATTTATTAAATTACAACCTGACAATATTGTTTCGACAGCTAAGCTGTCATTATCAAAGGTAATGTAAATATAAACAAACACATCGCTAATGTAAATACAAAAAATAGGTAACTAGATAAAAAGATAAAAATAGTGAACAGTAATATCCCAAGCGCATGTAAAATAGCCGAATAAATTTTGACGTAAATTTAAAATTTTGAAATAGAGGCAACTATGTTACCTCCATTTTTTGGGGTAAATTTACTTCAAAGTGTAATTTTCATAGGAAGTAGGAAATTTCAATATTAGGTTAAATTTGCATTGTCATGTTTCCTTTTTAAATAAATTTACAGATTAAAATTACGATCTCAATGCAATCTTACATTTTAACATTAAAACACCTGCGTAAAGTTATAACTTTACCTAATATTGAAATTTCCCAGTTCCTATGAAAATTACACTAGAAGTAAATTTACCCCAAAAAATGGAGGTAACATAGTTGCCTCCATTTTTTAAGGTAAATTTACCGGTATTTTTTAGAGTGTTATTAATCTTTTATTTATTTAATAATACTTATCCCAAATATGAGAACTGCATAAAAAGTAGAAAAGCTGTACTTTCAGTTGATCATATACTTAATTAAAATGTTTCTTATTTTCATAGCGAAAAAAATTTTGAAAGTCTGTCAATATTTTTGCAATTTTTCAAGGTTCCCAATGGTTGTATTTTGACTGTATCAGCTGGACGTTGAGATTTTTAAAATGTACTCTTAAAATGCTTTCTAACGATACCAAACGCATCATGCATCTCTCTTCTAGCAGATCACTTCAAAGATGCACATTTTCCTAAATTTTGCAATTTTCAGTACTAGATTTCTCAGTTCTATAACCTAGCAAGAGATTCCAAATTCAAAAAATGTTAACTGACAGTAGAAAGGTTATTAAAGCGGCTTATAATATTCCATGCTATTTTAAAATTAAAGCCTGTCGATGAGAATTGGCTGGAATTCGGAAATATGTGTCTATGGTTCTCCTCGGCAAAAACATTTATTTACATGTTTCTTACTTCGTAGTCTGTTGTAGCAGAAATCTTAAATATGGAAAAAAATTGCTTAAGAAACGAAGCAAGAATTAATCACCGTTACATATGACTTGTCCGTGCCATAGTCAAAATTACACTTCAGAATCAGAGTACAGAGCACAGACTTACAATAACAGACTTATAGAATTAAGATCTTTTCTTATCCGAATGGCGTACTTTAAAGTAGTTGATAAATTTCTGTATAGATGTTTTAGTAGAGTGGGACGTTTTGCAGTAGGCTCAGCAAAAAGATTTATAACAGAGACGCACTTTAATAGATTAAGATATAATTAAAAACTTCACCCGCTTTATTCAACGCTCCTTGAAATTCTTTACTTCGAAAGCTGAACCAAAAGCTACCCTGAACCTGCCATTTTGAAAGCGTCTGCCTAGAAGTTGCTACCAATTTTTTAATCTGCCAATCCGTTTTTAGTGATAGTATAAGTAGGTTGGTCAATATGGTTTACTAAAAGGTGGATTTTGTCATTTTGATAGGCATCTGCTAATCATAAAGCAACCAAAGAAAAACGTCTGCCTAGGTAGAAATGCCATCTAAACTAGTCATAAAGCAAGTTTGTGAATCCATCGAATGAGAGTTCGATGTAATCCAGTCTTCAACAAACCGTTCGTAAATTAATAGAAAACGAAACAACACGTTTTTATTTCCATCGCTTTTTTATCGCTGTAAAAAATCGATGTACATCTAATCCATCAAGCTGAAAGACTGATGCTGCTGATGAGTTAAGGATTCGAGGTTATTATGTTTAAAACTTTTGGTTAATGGTTTGTTTGTTTGATTATTATTATCTCAGTAAATTCAAATTCCTAGTTGTTTTTAAATTTTACTATATGTTTTTTAGTATGTGATGTGAATACACACAATCTGTTAATTGATAGATGTTACTTATATTAATTGTTGGCTTTTAATTAATGTATACACAATACATAACAATGCAAAAATATTGTTTTTAAAGAACATACTATATATTGTACTTTGACAATGTGTTTATCGTGGTTTTCATCGACACTAGTAGTTCGGGAATTCATCGCAAACATTAAATACATCGAAAACATCGGTGACATTATGTCAGTCATCACTCTGATTAATCGGTGGATTTTCTGTTTAATTCACGAACTTGCTCATACTAATTATTCCCCACATAATTTTTTTTGATAAATGTAGTTAACCAATTCTTAAAACTACCCCTCTTTTAATACACTCCTCAAGTTAATGCTACCACATTGAAATGGCAGATGATTGATTTTAGCATACCCAAACTCCAATAAAATAATTCCCATTAGTGAAAGTTTTGATCATTATCATTCAGTTTCTTCTTCTTCGTACTAAGAGCTTTTCTACTTTCTTAAACAGGTTTCATATTTGGGATAAGTATTATAGGGTGTTCAAAATTCATTTTAGAAGAATGGTCTATTTTGGCTAAAAATAAGCTTATAATTGGCACCAAAATCTGTGACATATGTAAGTGCCACCACTCTATTTTAATTTTCGGTGAATAAGCTTATAATTGGCACCAAAATCTGTGACATGTGTAAGTGCGCTAAAACCACCACCGCAGAGTTGCCAGATGTCGGGTTCTCTTCTCAGTATATTCAAAAGGACCTTCCATAGCAGTTATATGCTTGTTAAAAATACTATAAGCAAACCGGTTGCTAGCTCTTGGACTAAATGTTATTGTGTATGAAACAATCCCAAGCATTTTTCAACATAGGGATTTGCAGTACCTACTTGACTAATATTGTAAAAGAAATTAACTTAATTTTGAGCTGCATAAAAGAATTTATCATGTTTTGTTATAAACAATAATGAATAGAAAAAAAATTCAAAAAATGGATTTTTGGCATTTCAGGCTTAATATCTCAAAAATGTAAAGTGATACTACAGGCAAACTTTGGAGCATAAGTTGAATAAAAAAACTATTTTGTTCCATATTACAGAAAAAAGTTTAGAGGTTATCCATTTGGCTATTAGGCATTGCCTTCATGCTATTTAAAGCTTATTAAAAATTGATCCAATGATATTGCAGTCGAAACCGGTCATATCTAAATGTGATGAAAACTGAGCTAAGATCACGTTCAGTAACTCTTTCTACTCTTAAATGATTATCTATGTTTCATTCAGTTACATAAATTAAGTCAGTTTTAAACATAGGAACGGAGCTAAACTTTTATTGGACCATTTTCTTAAAAATCGCTTCTCAAATCATCAAATGGTAGAATCAAAAAAAGTCAAAGATGTAAATAAAGAAATAAATTAAATATTTGGTGACAGCATATTTAGCATGATTTCAAATAATATATCACTTAACCTGCTTACACTTATCGTTTTCGAGAGAATTTCAATACCACATGTTAATATTTTGCCAAAATTTTCTTTATTGTGCCAAGGTCACTACACCTTTGCAACCAAATAACCTCTTTGTTGCACAGTGCTATTATTTATTGTTGTTGTATATGAATGCAATACCTATTTTGCAAAACAAATAATTTTGTAACTATGTTGTACTTGAGGAAAAGAAAAAAACTAAAATTGCTGTTTAAAATGTTTTCTGTATGATCTTCATTCGCAATATTATGATACGTATTAAGCAATTCTAGATCTATTTTTCTAAATTCATGGTGTTATTCATTATGTATTCGAGTTTTTTTTTTCAGAATAGGTGCTACACTTTGTACATAAATATAAGCTAAACATCAACATCAAACAAATGCACATTCAATAACAAAGAAACAAAAACAAAAGCAAACTTTACCTTCCTTTGGAACTATATCTTTTTCTGTATCTTCTCTTTGAAGCAAGTGTTCAAAATAAGCCACCCTAGACAATTTTGATTTTTTAATCTTAAGAATAAGATTAGTTCGAACGCTTGCTTCAGAAATATCACTATCATTCTCACTATCATTCGACATTTTAATTGGATCAGCTATACTATTTCTTTTCTCATCAAGTTCTCTAATTCTACTGCTTTTTCTTGTTATCTCAGTTTTTTTCAATGCCTTCAACCTAATATTCGATTTTTTTCGACCTCTTTTTTTGACACCACTGTTTTTTCTACATTTGTTTGGCTTCTGAACTATATTTAATGTGTTCTGTAACAAAGTATTTCTCTCATTGATTGTCAATTTTTCATTTTGACTCCTTTTACTACAAATTTTGTAATAAGGATTTTTTACATTTCCATAGTTTTCCAAGTTGAGAGCTTTGACTTGAAACAATAGCCCTTCTTGTTCTTGTGTTAGTTGCAGGCAATGATATGAAATATATTGTCTATAAACTTTAAGATTGCATGTGCATTATAAAAGGAAGTTGTATGAATTAATCTAAAAATGCACTAGTCAAATCAAATACTATGCCAAGCATATTTACAATTTTATAAAATAACTAAAATATAAGAATACAAAATAAATTGTAAAGATAATTTAATACTTACTGAATTATACCACCAAATTAGTTTTAAATTTTTTTTTACGTTTGAGATAACATAATGATTAAGGAACATAACCTTAAAAAATATTATACCTGGCGTTACTTTTGATTAATATTTTCTTTCTACAATATTTATTCGATTGTCTCTTACTACATTTTGTATACTGATAAACATATTATTTTACATATTTTTGCTACAGATTGATTTTTGGTTAGCTTGTCAAAAATTAAAAAAATGTTCAATCACTCTTGCAGAATGACTCGTTAGGCAATTCTAGTGCACACAAACTTCATGTTATTATATAGTCGGTGTCTATCAATCGTCTAACAGGATGTTGCTTAGCTAGAATGGTATGTAGATAACATACGTTGATACATGTTTTCATTTGTTCTAGAGTGATTGAGATTTTTTCAGTTGTCGTTTATTAATTGATACACATAAAATTTAAAATTTTATAGACAATAATTCTCTACTTACCTATAGTGTTAATTCTTAACTATGCATGAAATCTAAAGTTAGTTAGCATATTCTTTTTACTAGACTACATAATGATTAGATAGTTGTTAATAACGTAAACTAGTGATGAGATAGTCGTAGAAGAATTCTGGTGTATAAAAACCTACTGAAATTACTTGAAATTAGTAATCAATTACATGTATGATAATGGAGTTATTTCTATCTATTATTTGCAGAATTACTGATATTACATGTTACATGATAGTAATGGAAAGATTCTAACAGACGCTTTTGATATCTCAAATATATGTAAAGAGAGAAAAGATTTTGCAAGCCAAAGATTGAGTGATGATGTATTTTGATACTACATTTGCTTTTCGAAATGTAAGTGATTTTTTATAGAAACTTGTGTCTGTATGTATTATTAACAGCAGTGTTCAATTTGCATTGTGATTTAATTGTAGTTTTATATTTCTGATATGGCTGGCGCCTCTACTTGCCTTTTTTGGAACTATTGATTGTAAGCTACCCTCCACCCTCTTTATTGTATTTTTTGTGTGTATAAACAGCTACAACCATCATTAATTGATTAGGTTTGGTTTTCTACAATCAAATGGGGTTAGCGATTAATATTATGATAATAAATTTGTTGACTAATCACCAATTTTATGTGCCCACATCTGATTATGCCCCACGAAGCAAAGAAATGATCTGCGTGATAAGCAGGCCTGTGCAGACGTTCTTAATTTGTAATAAACTTAAATTTTGTTTCTCAAGCTTGCAATCCACTATAAGCCGTTTGAATTTTAAAACTAAACAAGTTAAAACACACATACATACATACATATAATGGATCTACAGCGTGGAAATAAATGATTTTCATCAAGTTCCCTTTGGAATTTTTTCACATGTAAATTTTTCTGTACCGCTCTACTCTTTTTGATTTAGTACTAAATTAGTTCTGTCAATAAATGAAATCAATCTGTCAAACAATTCAAACAATTTATTTATTTTGAGATTATGGTACTGCCTTCTCTATTTTCGTAGAGCGGCACGTCGTGCTTTTACATGGGGAATGCAATGGTAACTTGATGAAAATCATTTATTTCCACCCTGTATAAGGCTTCCAATGACTTTACAGCAATCAAGCTTTGGTGATTTCCCTAAGATTGCTCTTGAATCAACTAGTCAACCATGATCAACATTCTGTCCACGGCTACTCGTTTAAATATTTCTTATACGATATAATGAGTAGGAAATGCATAAAATGGCATGCGATAGTCACTTCAGAAATTGCTCACTATTCTTTTAATTATTTCAGGTAATTGCATTTATCAAATATATTTTTTGCAATTGTCAATAAAAATGTCACCTTTTAGTTATTATTTTTAATGTCAAAACGATGTTCATTTTTACACTGTTTAAAATAGTTCGAAAAATAATATTATAGTAGACCAAAACTGTATGTTTTGAAAATTTTAATGTCATAATAATTTTCATAACATACAGTTTTGGCCTACTAGAATATTAAATACATTATATGTACCTCTTTCTTTCATACTAAGTATGCACTTTGTTCACTTCCACTCACATCTGTTATATACCAGGTGTCCAAAAAGTGTGGAAAAGCTTGAATTTCTCGAGAACGACACATCCGATAACAAAAAGAAAAAATACGTGTTCATTTCACCTGGAGGGGTAGGGCGGGAGTAAGTTGTGAAAACTTAAATGGGAACACCTATTTTTTATTGCACTTTTGCATTCTCTATAAAAATCTGTTCTCAAATTGCAAATGTCGCCTTTTTTTACTCCAAACTTTTCACCCCCAAAGGGTTGAGGTAGAGGGGGGGGTAGCTGACAATTTGTAAATCACAAAAAAAAATTTGGAGGAAAAAAAAAGTAAAAAAAGATCGTTTTTCTGCGGACATGTGCAATTTTCCCTCTTTCCACCACCAAGAGGGGTCGGGGTCGGGGGTGGGGGGCAAAATTTGCAATTTGATTTTATGGAGAATGCGAAAGTGCAATAAAAAATAGGTGTTCCCATTTAAGTTTTCACATTTTACTCTCGCCTCACCCCCAGGGGGGTGGGGGTGATGTTTACATATCATGACTGAATAGGTTTCAAAAAATAAAGGAACACGTTTTTCTCTTTTTGTAATCGGATGTGTCATTCTCGAGAAATTCAAGAAATAATAACCTCTATTATTAAATAGTTTTCAGTACCACAATAAGCATATTGTTACCGCAAAGTAGAAAAATGACAGTTTTGTATTTGCTTTGTCAGATGCATAACCAAAAAAGTGGTATATGACTAAAAACATATACACTTTTTCGCTTAAATGTACAATTCCGAGCAATTGAAAGTAGCTAGACCTTTGTGTTCTTGATGATTCCTTTATTAAGATTGATCACTCCTCATCCATCTCTACCTCTTCTTCATTCTTTATAGCTTCTGATGATTCTTTCTGATTCTCCTTGCTTCTGCATTCAATTTTTCTCCAAGTTTCTCTATATTTTGCTTTCCATGTCCAATTTAATACCCACATAGCCCTTAGATCTTCTAACAGTCCGGATCTAGCCACTTATTTTTTGGTCTTTTGGGCTCCCTTTTAATGGTGTCCATCTTGTAATCTTTTTCACTGTTTTAATCTTCTCTTCTTTCTGAAGTATGCCCAATCATTTTAACATCATGGCTTTGATTTTTCTAATTATGTTCCTATTCATTCCTGATTCATAAGGAGTAAATTCCTGATTGTTCACCATTGTGTTTATGGGCCCAAGAATAGTTCGTAAGAATTTCCATTCTAGTATTATTAGCTTATTCTCATATCTTTTTGTTAAACTCATTGTTTCGGTCGCATAAATAATTGCTGGTATAACTACGGTTTTAAATAATTTTAATTTAGTATTTAGATTGATTTTTTCTATTTTTTAGAATGTGTTTATAACTAACTTACTTCCTCTCTGTAATCTACAATTAATTTCTTCACTTTAATCATTTTTGTTGTTAATGAATACCCTTATGTAGATATTTAAACATTTTCACTTCGTTGAATTTAAATTTCTCCACATTATTTTTCACTTGTTGATTCCGCTGGCACGTCCTATATTTTGTTTCTGCCTTGTTGATATGCAATCTTCTTTTTGCTTTTTCATAAAGTCTTATTATTGCTTCAACTATTTTACTTTTACTGCATTATAATTACTATGTCATCTGCATAAATTAAATCATCTGTGTCTAAGTATTTATAATGTCTCGAATGTTACCTATGTTTATTAATAAGCTTTGCATGAGGTTGCCGACATGGCATCTCTTTGTTTAACTCCTGAATTTACATTAAAGTAATCTGTGGTTCATACAGCAGTTCTTACACTAATTTGTGTTTTCTCTCAAGTCATATTTACTAGTTTAATTAACTTATTTAGGATTCCTAGGTTCTTTAATATCTTTAATTATCATGCTTTTTGCAATACTTATCCAACGCTATCTTAAAATCAATAAATGCTAGATGCAGTGTTATATTGAACTCATATGCATTTTCAATCACCTGCCTCATGATATGTATCACTTCTGTCGTGCCTTTTCCATTGTGGAAACCATATTGGTACCTTCCTAATTATCTTTCAGAGTAAACTTTTATGTTTGGTTTATACAGCAACTAACTCTTAACCTTAATACTAATATAATAATAATAGCTCATCACAATCACGATAGTCTGGAAAAGACCTCCACCTTGTTTTTCCATCATGCCCAATCCCTTGCTTTTTCCTATGATCCTCTTCTATTTCATTCATCCATCTTGTTCTTGGACGTCCTTTTCTTCTTTTCATCAGCGTAGGTATCCATCTGTCTTTTGTTCTAGCCAAATGGCCTGCCCACTTCCACTTTAGCAACTTACAACTTTCTATTACGCCCCAAGTAGGGCTGTGCGATTATCGAAATCAATAATCGAAAATCGATCAGAAAAAAAAACGATTAATCGATTGATCAACTAATCGATTAATCACTTGTGTTAATTTGTGTCTTCTATATTATAGCATAAAGCCTTTCCTGAATTAACATAAATAGTAACGTATATTAGAATTTTGCTAAAGAATATTTTTATATAAATATTTTTAAAAATCCACTTCAATTGTGTGCAGTCATGCAGTGTATGTCCTGGTTGGTCCCGGTCTGGTTCTCTGGCCATACCTCTTACTTATACATAGTACGAATACGAGTAATACGACATCATACATCACCAATGTTGCGCTTTACTAGAAAAGCAATTTGTGCAATTCGTGGTGGTTGTTAGTGCTACTTCAACCAAAGTTTGAGAAACAACTATGGTTGTGCGATTATGAAGATCAAGAATAAAAATAGATTAATAAGATTAATAGATTAAAATAATTAATAGATTGATTAATCGATTATTCGGAACTACGATTATTTTCTTAAAATAATCGATTAATCGAACAATCGATCAATCAATTTGATCGATTAAATCAATTGATCTATTAATCGATTAATTGATTAATCAATTGATCTATTAATCGATTAATCAATTTAATCGATTATTTAAAAAAATTAATCGAAGGTCCGATTAATCGATTATTATGCACAGCCCTAGTCCCGAGATTTTGTCAGTCTTATTATTATTTTTGTATTTGTTCGATCTTTTAATTGAATCTTTAATAGTATTCTCAGCATCTTATTTTGAGTCACCACATGATTTTTTAATGATCGATTTGTTAGTATCAAAGTTTGTGCATCGTAAATTAGCGTTGGAACTACACATTTATTAAACACTTTTCTCGTTTGGTTTATTGCAACATCACTTTTAAATATAAACTTTAAGGACCAAAATTTTGTCCACCCTTGATTTATTCTTCTTTTTATTTCTTTTTCTGGTTCGTTCTCTAATAATAGTTATCAACTGCCTTAGCTAGATCACTTCTAGTACCACTTCCACTTTCTTTCCCTCTATTAATATCTGAGCTGTTCCTCTGTCAGTAGTCTATCTCTTTTCTATCTAGTCTGTCAATTTCATGTAGTCTATTAGAGTCATGAACATCGCATCATGATATTAAATTCATAACTTTTTCAATAATTTGATTCAAACTGTGTATGTGAATATTGTTTGCTCTCTTGTCGAGAAGGATTTTCTAAAGCATTTGCTCCATAGGTTGGCGTTTATCTAGAACTTTATATATTCTGCTATGTAGTATAATGGCAAATACTTTGTATATGTTAGAGATGAGAATTATGAGTCTATAATTTTCAATGTTATCCGTGCCCCTATTTTTTGTGTAAGAGTATAATGAGTATATGACTGACACCATTGTTTTAGAATACATTCTCTTTTTCTTATTTCATTAAATAATCACCATAACTGTTCTTCTATTTTCTCGCCCCCATATTTTAGCATTATGCTGGTTCTCTCCGGGAGTTTTTTCTTTTTTTAAGTTTACTATTGCATTTCCTATCTCACATCTTCTTATTTCTTGAGTTTCTTTTGGTTCTGTTTCACTATCGCTTTGCTAACTTTGTTACTTGTTCTATTACTTTTATATAAATTTCGGTAATAATTGGTCGCAATCTGCATTTATCATCTGTTGATGTCAGATCAGGAACTTGTCGTGACAAGTTTCTTCAATTGACATGTATAGGTGCAACACTTGTCGCTCAACTCAGTGCAGTACGACCTGTGTGAAGCGTTGTTCAATGTAAATATAAATATATAAATAAAGTGAATATTTCATTAGGTTTTAGAGCGTGTTTAATTGTTAATTCAAATTATGTATAATGGTTCTATTAAGAAGTGATGTACTATGCCCTGTGTTTGGTTCTACAAGAGAATTATCAACTACCCACATTATGTTCTACCCACCTATAAAATGCATGAAGTATTATTTATGGATCGCCCATTTCAATTGTCCGTATAGAAACAAATTAAAAGATCTCGTAGGAAACACATCAAGATTAGTAGCTTTGAAAGTAGAGGAAATTTGAAGAAGTGCTTCCATTCCAATTATTTAACATCGTGTAGTTGTATAAAACGCATTCACATTCAGTAGTTTATTTGCCAGTTACATGCCAATGAACTTCCGTTACGACACCTTTTCGAACGTTTGGATGAAACGACAAGTGGTCCAATAGGTTTTGTAGGTGCTATTGGAAAACAGCTAGCAAAATGCGAAGATCTCCCAATTTCCCAGTTTGAAAGAATGGACTGTAACCTACCAGAATCTATTATAGATTTAAATACTAACCAACAATATTTGCTGAATATCTGTCATGCAATTAACTCAGGAATTTGTTCTCCTAGTTTAGCAAAGCACAGCCCAGGGAAAATCGTGCGTTCCTGGTGGTTAACTACAGGTAACGGAATTTTAAGATGATATGTTTCGTCTGCTCAATCGTCCTCTAATCTAATTACATTGGTGCAATTTATAATAAGAGTATATGCCCCAATGTGGTTTCAAATAAAGAGACAATCGCCTTGCATTAATGGAACAAATAATCTCTGTCAAACAATCATTCTATCACGAAACTTACCTCAGGATTTGAAAACTATAATTGATCCGGTGATCCAGAGAAATGGCTTCGTTGGTCATCCTGAAAATATTTTGTTGGCGATGCTATATGATGCGATATGATGATATGATATATGCCAACCATTGGAAAGCATAGTAAACATAAGGAAAGTAATGAAAATGGAAGGCGGCTAATAGAGTTTGCAATGGAAAAACAGTTAGTAATAAGAAGTACACAATTTGAACACAGGGAAGTGCATAAAGGGACATGGCTGTCACCTGACAGTAGAACAACAAACCTAATTAACCACCCACTGCTAGAAAGAAAGGACGCAAGATTTATAACAAATAGTAGAAGTTATAGGGGGGCTGATGTAGGGAGCGACCACCTTCTGGTGATAGCACAGTCGAAAATAAATATTCCGCATAAAAAGCACAGTGCAAAGTCTAAAGAGGAAAAGTACGAATATGAGAAACTGCAAAGTGAAAGAATACAAAAAAGATATGAGAAGAAGGTAGTACAAGAGTTAAGGCTAAGAGAGCAAAAAGAAGAAGTTGGACAGGAATTGAAGCAAATAGAAAAGCTAATTAAGAAAGCAAGGGAAGAAACGATTCAAGAAAGAAAAACAAGCAAGGGTAAAGACTGGTTCAACTGGGAATGTAAGGAAGCAATAAGGAAAAGAACAAAGGCAAGAGGAGAAATGTTAAGAAATAATACGCTAAAAAATAGAGAAGAATACAAAAGGCAAAGAAAGGAAGTAAAAGAGATATGTAGAAGGAAGAAAAGAATAAATGGGGAGAATAAAATAAAAATGATAGAGGAAAGATTTAAGAATAAGGAGTTGAAAAATTTTTACCAGGATATTAAAAAAGCAAAAAAGGTTTTAGTGTAGACAGAAATATTTCAAGAACAAGGAAGGAAATTTGATAGGAGAGGAAGAAAGAATAATGGAACGATGGAAAGAATTTTTCAGTGAGTTTCTGAATACGAGACATTACAAGCGGCAGAGATAGAAGTGGAGGAACAGGAAGAAGAAATACACCCGCCAACAGAAAGGCAGTTTAAAGAAAGTATAAAAAATCTAAAAAACCACAAAAGCCCAGGAGAGAACAGTGTAGTTGCAGAATTAATAAAATATGGAGGAGATGAGCTGCAGGGAGATTATGTAAGTTAGTAGTGGAAATATGGAACAGAGAAGAAATGCCAGAAGAATGGGCGAAAGGAGTGATAGTACCTATGCATAAAAAGGGTGATAAATCTGTGTGTGAAAACTATAGAGGTATTACGCTATTAGACACAATGTATAAAATACTAGCACACTGTATAAAGATCGAGCAATAGGTGAGTACCAATGTGGTTTCTGAAGTGGCAGATCAATGAGTGATCAGATACTTTCCTTGAAGCAGATCCAAAACAACTGCTATGAGAATAAAGTAGTACTGTATACTATTTTTATAGATTTTAAACAGGCTTATGATTCAATAATAAGGAAAAAGTTACTCAAAGCCATAGAGGATTTGGAGATACTCACTAAACTAGTAAGGCTAGTACTCATGACAATGGCTCAGACACAATGCAAGGTGAAGGTTAATAAAAACGTATCAGAAGGGTTCAAAATAGGAAATGGGCTGAGGCAAGGAGACCCAGTCTCAGTTAAAAGTATGGAGACGGCGATTTATTGTCGTTAATATTCATTTTAGGAAATAATGTTTAATACAAAAGTTTGTTAAGAAATTTTCTTCTACATTTGAGAATCATCATCATCATTGAGCCGTGCAATTCTTCGAATTATGGCTTACGCCAAAGGCGTTTCCAATCCTATTATTGAGGTGGATTAATCCTCTTGTTTCTGGTTTTGTTTCATAGCTTGTTGTTGGTCCTGGCGTTCTCTGTTATTTTCTTCCATGCCTTCCGATCTCTACATTTTGATCTCCAGTCTTGTATTCCTATTACTTTTATATCTTCTTCTAGGGCGTCTTCCCATCTTTTCCTTGGTCTACCCTGTTTCCTGGGTCCGAGGGGGGTCCACTGTGTGATCTTCCTTATCATTTCCATGGGTTTTCTTCTCATAATGTGACCAGCCCATCGTAGTCGCTGTGTTTTTAAAAATCTAACAATATTTTCCCCTCCAAGTTTCCTCCAAATTTCCTAAAAAACTTTTGTATTGAACATTATTTCCTAAAATGAATATTATCGACAATAAATCGCCGTCTCCATACTTTTAACTAACCCTGTATATATAATGCTATATGATGATAGGCAACATATAAGAGAATTGGCTTTAAGGCGAATTCTTCAATCACGGACATTCGGAAATACCTCTATAAGAATTTTTACTTTGCCAAAATTTAAGTTTTCCACAACATATTATATTGACCTAATTGATTGGCACAGCAATGCAATTACAGAACCACCGCTGACTAATAAATCATTAAGTAAAGAATGCATCTAAATGCCATAGAAATAAAAAATATAGATGCAAATGAATTATTGCGTGAGCTAGCGTCACACAAAAGCTGCAGAAAGGTTAATTATTTTTTTTGTTGACTTATACTTATAAGTCTTATTTTTTGTGCAGTAAATGTTTTTCAAATTTTTATTTGCCCTGGGGCAATACAAAGCATCGAGATATAGTTGTCAAATTTTACCACAAGCAACAAACTTACATAAAGCACCAATCCCTCATCAAGCCCAGTATAAACTACAACTTTCATATTTTCACTCCACCCTAGTGTGCATACTGCTAAGTGTGTGCAATACCGTCACAAAAATTTGAATTCTTCAAGGGCAATTTCATAATAATGTAGTGGCTAACCTGTTTTGTTTTCTAGATAGACATCATGCATACTAGTGATTCAACTAGAAAATTAACAGAAGAATTCTTTATTTATATTCTTTTCAGAATATTCTAATTCTTAATTATTAGTTGTTAGGTGTTAAGTTTTAGTAAATAGCTGTATAAACCAGGCATTGGTCTTCTTTCTATAAGTGTACATTATTTTGCATTCTTACGAATTTTTAAAATGCCTTATATCAGTATAAATAATTTATTTTAAAACTGCAGAGGTTTTTTATGCTTTTATTTATAAATTGTTTTGTAAATATTTAAATGCCAATCTTGGCAGATACTAGGTTTGCATGTTTGCTTCATAATCCAAGGGTAGCAGGTTCGAGCTAGTAATTTTTCATAGCAAAGACAAATTAAAAACATGCCTTCTTCTCAGATAGGAAGTAAAACTGTAGGTCCCGTGTCAATGCGATGTTTGGTACGATAAAAACGAACTGTGGGTTGAATTCCCCAAGATTTGGCTAAATTCTAGTAGAGTCGGCCATATTATCATAGTAATCAGAGCTATAAGGTACGAAAGATGCTCTGCCATGCGAATTCCTCGCCCAAAAAAATAAATATTTAAATCTTAAAAATAAATATTAAAAAATTTTCTATTCAGAAAGGTCTTGTTTAAGCTATAAAACTTTTCTCAAGTCATCTACTTTCAATATTGTTAGAACTGTACCTAATTTGACATCTGTCAAATATAACCTCAAAATTTACAATAATGTTTTCTACAATTTTGTGTAAACGAATACAAAAAATATAGTCAGCCTGTTTTCATGCACGTTTACTTCTGCTATTCAATTAACGTGTTCTTTTATTCAATTTTATCGCAGTAACTAACAAAAATACACATATCCATATTCCTTGAAAATAAAATGATGAAGTTAATGATGAATCTCTTTACAGAAATATTAAATGCAGAAAAGATGGAGACAATTTTACAAAAGTGTTACTGCTCGAAGGTGGTATAGGGAAAACAATGAACCGTAGTTACTAAAAAAAAGACAATGAGCCCAAAGCAACTAGTAGAGCTTGAAAACAAGAAAGCAGTATCAACGTGTTGGATAAGCCATCAAAATCTCTTGACACCAACGTAATTGAAAACGTCTAGTCCTATATCAAGTACTTATAAGGTAAGGGGTAAATACGTACTAACCATAAAAAGGTTATTATAACAGTCAGGCAAACTCAAACTACAATTGCGTTTAGGATAACCTTTCCATAAACACAAAAAGTGAAAAACTACCAAAACCATCTTCAGCAGTTATAAAGAGCTCTCTTGCAGTAGAAAGTAAATACGCTTGCACAATGGCGGAATGTTATGTTGATTCCCTCATTAATTCATTAAACAATGTAAACCATTGTTCAATGTTTACTATTAAATAATCACTGTAGGAAATACCTTACCTTTGATAACATGATTACAAATGAACAAATGTAGATTCTGTAATATACCTACTTTAATTATTGTACTAGTAATTTTATTCATATCAAAATATATAGATGCACATTCCATGCCGATCATCCATGTATACATGTGCAAAACTTCGCTTGCAAACACAAAATTACAAAAATTCAAAATACATTATCACTTCCTATATGCATCAATAAACAAGAAAGCTGTTAATTAGCATATTAAAACAATATAAAAGCAAAATCAAAAACACAATTACTAAGACCAAGCTGAATAGGATCCAAAATTAAATATACATAACCTAACATTCTCAATAATAATAGTATTCGATTACTTACTAAAGACTTGTTATAAACCATTTTTCAAACTTTTAAATCGTCACCAATAAACTTTATATATAAATAATCTCATGCAGCTTGTTGTGTTTTCCTAATAATAGTTAATATACAGCCTTGCAGAATCTCACATACCTATTCTCATTTATGACAATAATGAATATAAACAGTTTGTGATTCTAGAAAAAGCAACTTACCTAAAAACCACTTGTTGCGTTTCTAATACTTCAAAATTTCAGAAGCTCTAATCCAAACAATAATATTATTAATACTACATGGTCTGCTTTTAACATCTTGCGGTTTTCAGACTATTCGGAATAACCAATGCAAGCAAAGTAAACACAAAATTATTTTGTTGTTTTATTTTATCTTCTGCTTAGCAACTTCGTCCTTGATAGATAAAAATGGCGGGAAACCGTCCGAATTACTTATACAGACTATTAAAGATTTATAGTGAATGCTACTTCTTTTTACTACATAAAACCATACTTACGATCAAATTGAAAAATAGTCTTCTTATTTATTATTTGAGATAATTTTTTATACAAATACATTATTTTATTAGGTTGGCTACCCGTAACCAAGGACGTAACAAGCATGTGGAGATTCAACGATTGAGCGCCAATAAAGGATTTTATTATCATATTGCAAAATGTATATTTCCGTATTTTATATTTAATAAATATCATGGAATTCATTAATTTCCAATTTTAAAATACTGACATGGCCAACTGCATTAATAAACCAAGTGTGGTTTATATGGCCAGGGGCGTCCCTACACAATTGGCTGCTCTTGTGCAATGCAAAGATTACTACTGCTGCCCCCATATATGTTGACCCCACCCCCCTTTGATTGATCATACTCGTAGTAATAAAACAGATCAAACATTATTTACTCAACGTTTGGTTGGGGAGAAACAGTTCTAAACGAACTGTTCATCTCTTTTAACGACGACTAATATCAGCCATTTTATTAAATAAAATAGCAACACAACTTACTAAGATACTTAATAGTTATTTATTTCATACTGTGTCACATTTGTCAGTTTTACGTTAACCTTTTTAGTCCAGAACATGCGATTTTACGGTCTAGTATGCCTGTAAAAATTTTTATTCGGAATCATATGGTAATATGTGCATTCCTAACCGCCTCAGAGGGTGGGAAATTAACCATTCCTAACTTACTTTTAATTCCCTCTCTTGGTCAGGAATGTAATCATTCCCTACCTGTTATCCCTCTCTTGGTCAGGAATGTGATCATTCCCGACCTGTTGTAAGTTCGTAGTTTGCTCGGTAGAGGGCGGGTGCATTATTAGGTCAAGTTTGTCACTTCAGTTGTCAGTTGTAAATAATTATTATTTGTTAAAAAATATGATGATTCCGAATAAAATAGTATACAAACCTCGGCGGGACGTTTCCTCCTGTCTCGAGCATTAGCTCACCTCGGGCCTGGGCCCTCGGTGAGCTATCTTAGCTCTCGACAGGAATGAAACACTTCCCGCCTCGGTATGTAATCTACTATTATTCACAATCATATTGCAATATGCACATTTCATATGTTGTAAAAACCTTGGAAAGTAAGCTATTGCTATAGCAACACCAAAGTGGTTAACAATTTCCTTTTTTCACTACTAGCTTTAAAACATACTATTATCTAGTCTGTTGTCACCTTGTGAAGTTAGCCTTCTTGCCTAGTGGTAAATAATTTTTTATTATTGACTACTAGTCAATAATCCAGATTTTAGTGTAACACGGGGCAAAAATTCATCCCATTATACACTGGCATCCAGGAAAAAATCCGTGATCGCGATAGTACGTTTTTTATGTGAGAAGAATAAAAGGAATAAAAGTACTAGTAGTGAAAAAAATAATATATACACCACGGTTGTGAAGTGTTTTCTAGAGCCTCTCATCTTATATCCCTCGATGCTGCGCATCTCGGGATCTAATAATGCTCGGCTATAGAAAAAACTCTTCACAACCTTGGTATATAATATACTATTACATGTCTGTAAAACTGACATGTAAAGTTATGGCCAACTTGTTTTTCTGAATAATTTAAAACAGGACGTTTTATCCGATTTAAATTTGAGTTTTTATAAATATATTTAACGCTAAAAACATATTTTTTATTTAATATTAGTTTTATTTTTCCGTATTTTATATTTAATAATTACAATGGAATTAATTAATTTCTAATTTTAAAATACTGAGCGCATACATCGCCATCTAGCGGCGAAGAATGAGACCTTACTTAAAATTTCTTTTGGTCGATAGATGGCTTTGATTGAAATTATTATGACAGTTTATAAAAAATTTATTTTAAAATTTAAAATTACTTTTTATTTTGATTATCTTAAGTCTAATTATTGTGAATAAAATAGTATACATGTTTCGTTGGTAAAGTTTCCACGCCTCGCGATAATTGTTTAACCTCGACGTACCGTCTCGGTCAAACAATTATCGCTTGGCTTATAAAGATATCCTTTACCAACTCAACATGTAATATACCGGGTGATTTTTTAAATTTCTGATCTAGTAAGTCGTGATTTTTACGCCGTATCGAAGGTCACCGAAACGTAGGGCGTAGCGTTGATCACACTGCTATTCCAAATGTCATTTATGTGACAAATTGACTACTTACTTTTACATTTATTAAACAAATTGATAAATATTTAAACAGTGATCATTTGCGAAACATGCTTTTACCAAAGTGTGCATTTTATTGCGAGTTTAAGTGCAATTAAGTGAAGCACAAAAGACGGCAAAAGCGAGAACAACACTGGAGTAGGTTATGTTTATGTCAACATTTTTGAAATCTGACAGTTGTGACAAATCGAACGATTCCAACTACGCCCTACGTTTTCCGCATCTTTTGTTTTAAAATTATGTCATGGCTTTCTAGATCAGAAATTTAAAAAATCACCCGGTACTATTACAGTCACTTATGACTGTAATAGTATATAGTATATTACATGTTGAGTTGGTAAAGGATATCTTTACAAGCCAAGCGATAATTGTTTCACCGAGACGGTACGTCGAGGTCAAACAATATCGCGAGGCGTGGAAACTTTACCAACGAAACATGTATACTATTTTATGCACAGATGCATTATAATTAGACTATTATTGCAAGACTCATCTAAACATAAAAGTCTTTTTATGGCCCAAGGGTCTCTTTATGGTCAGGCGGGCAATAACGAAACGTCAATTAAATGTCATAAGTTTTTTTTGTAGAACTGGGTTGGTTCTTAATATAATTTGTAAACTTATCACCAATGAAAATAAACTGAAACATAATATTTTGGAATAGTATGTTTAACCATAGTAACGAACTTCGTATAATCACATAAGTATACGCACAGCTGCTTGATGTACCTACGTACTCATTTAATTATATTTTTACACAATAATAGATTTCACATTAAAAACTTAATCTGTGCATAAAATAGTGTATGTATGTATTTAGTGTTTCCTAGCCCTCGACTAACGCCTCGGGCTAGAAATAACGCTTCTGGCCATAAAAGCTTCATTATGCCCTTAATACATAAATAACTATTATTCACAATAATTAGACTTCAGATAATCAAAATAAAAAGTAATTTTAAATTTTATTTCATTTCGTATTTCAAACAATTGCTTATATACTACAATTAGTAAAATAAAGTATATCTTTATCTCCGTTGTTAATGACACCGGAGTTCAAGACGTTCTTGATCTCCGTTGTTGTTGGCAACGTAAAAATCATTCGATGTTGCATAACAGCTACACGTAACATGCTACTTTTCATCTCCTTGGTTACGCGTATGATGACACAGACAAGGCAACTTGCTTCATTATACAATAAATTCGGATGAATTTTAAAAGGGAGAAATTAAGATTGAAATACGCGATAAAATAAAACAACTTATGCAATACGGAGATCAAGCTTCTTTAAATCATCGAAGATGTTATAACGCCTCGGCTGGCGCCTCGGTGTTATAATACATCTTCTCGGATTTAAAGTATCGCTTGATCTCCTAATTACGTAATATATATTAAAATAAATTTTTTATAAGCTGTCATAATTTCAATCAGAGCCATCTATCGACCACAAGAAATTTTAAGTAAGGTTTCATTCTTCGCCGCTACATGGCAATGTATGCGCTCAGTATTTTAAAATTAGAAATTAATTAATTCCATTGTAATTATTAAATATAAAATACGGAAAAATAAAAATAAAACTAATATTAAATAAAAAATATGTTTTTAGCGTTAAATATATTTATAAAAACTTAAATTTAAGTCGGATAAAACGTCCTGTTTTAAATTATTCAGAACAAAAAGTTGGCCATAACTTTACATGTCAATTTTACAGACATGTAAAGGAAATTGTTAACCACTTTGGTGGTGCTATAGCAATAGCTTACTTTCCAAGGTTTTAACAACATATGAAATGTACATATTGCAATATGATTGTGAATAAAAAATTTTACCGGACGCAAATACAATCAATCACCTGGACAATGTTTAAGTACGTAATCAGTTACCATGGAAACTCGTTCTTCATAGATGTCCATATTTTGCATGCGGAAATTTATTTTATATAATTTTTTTTTAATTAAACCAATAATCCAATAATTGCACTATGAAATAAAACGCATTACGTCATACGTCCTGGAAATGGAATTTTACAGTCGAGTAAGATGTTACGGACAAGGCGACGAAGGAGCCGAGTCCGGAACATCGAAACGATAAGCCAGATAAGTCTCTTATTAGGAAAATAAAACAGAATAATCTTAACTGATTGATAATGACAAATTAAAAATCAAGACTGACTTAATACAATCAAAAACAGGTGTACGCGAATTTTTTGCAAGCCAGTGTATGATAGCAAATATAGACCATTCAGTCAACCAGAGCGCTTACGTCATTAGTCACGTGACTTACTTTGTAAACATGTTAAAATGCCAAAAATTTCTGACATTTCATTTTTCAATTGGGCAATCCAACGACCTGTCAAATCTAATTCCGAATGACAGTGGTTGGCACACATGGCAAACAACCATTTGAGCTTGCGTGGAAAGAGCATTTATATTCGTGTTTTCTAGTTAATTTTGTTGTTTGTTTTTCTCCAGTGTTTTTAGAGAGCTTTATTATTATTATGCCCGTGACTTGTATTGTTGTTAACTGCGGAAGTCTACGCGATCGTGACAATGTGTGGTTTTATAGAATTCCTGGCATGCTGAGCATACCAAATAAGCCACATAAAAATGAGTTGTCGAAAACACGAAGGGCCTTATGGATAGCTCCGAATCAAAGCTAAAATATCAGAGAGTCTGCAGCAAACATTTTATAACTGGTAAGTTTCTAAAACTTTATGGAAAAATAAGCTTCTTCAGCGTTTTGAGTAAGGAAATTTTAGTGGTTTTAGTTTAGTTCTAATACTTTTACTATTAATAGGGGAGCCTGCCTTATTGGAAAATACCTAAAAACAAAACGATGGTTACACAGGTAAACAAGAATATAAATTATTAAACCTACCTTTCACCAACATCTGGATTGTCCGCTGATAATTTTCGAAGATATTTACTGACCATTATACAAAAATCCATTTATTTAATTAAAAAAACACACCAAAATACTTAAAAACACGATCTAACACTGCAACGCCAACAAAATAAATGCTTTTGTTATGGAGCCTGTCACCATGTGTGCCAACCAACGTCAGTTTTGTTGACATTTCTACCACGTGGTTTGGATTGCCTAATATTAGGCTAGGTTAGGAGTGTTTGTGAAATGGTGTGTATTTTGGCTATGTAGTTACAACCAAATAAGAATGAGATTGATATCTCACAAAGAAAATAAAATTCTTAATTGAAATTTATTTAATTTCTCTCTTACAAACATATCAGCCATAGAAAACCCAATTATTAACTAACAACTAACCTAACTTTCTTTATCAAAACAAAACCGTTCTCTTCATTGCTCCACTTTAATACCTTTTAAATTTGTTTGGTCTCTTCTTATATATTTAAACAACGCAAAAAAAAATAGTATAATTTCTAAAAGGTATATTTCGAGGCTTGTAATAATTATTGTAATATTGCATGCCTACATATAAGGTCCAGCTGCTGTACACAGATACCGATTCGTTAATTCTGCTGACGTAGACAGATGATTTTTATGAAGACTTGAAGAAATATTTGGATAAGTATGACACATCAAACTTTAAGGCTGATAATCAATTTGGAATTCCGAAGAATGAATCCATAATTGGTAGATAGCAGGACGAATATGCGGGTAGAATTCTCTGGGAATTTCTGGGAACAGGGGCAAAAGCATATGCTATAGATGTAGAGGGCAAGCTTAGCAAAACAGCTAAAGGTATCCAGAAGGATGTTATCAAAAAAGAACTGACTTTGGAAGACTATAGGAAGGTTGTATTATACAATGTAAATATTTATAAACATGTTCAATCTTTCCGATCATACAACCACCAACTTTATACAGAATTAAAAAATAAAGTAGCGTTATCATGGAAAGATGATAAACGATACATTATTGCTGGTGGGAACGGAGATATCTTAGCTTGGAAAATTATAGGATTTCTAACTATTGATTAGAATCTTTTTCTCCTAGAACCCCTTCTTGTATTTTTAACTATGATAATTTAGAAACTAGTTAAGTTTACATGTACATCTTATTATATAAGTATATTATAGTATAAGTCTATATATAAACCCTCTACCTATGTAATTATTCTTTTAAAGTAATTAGTCTATTATAAATTGTATATGTGATATCTATAAATACCTTAGCTTTGGGGAAATTATAGGATTTCTAATGATAATAACATACTTTAGCAACTAGTTAAGTTTACATGTACAACTATATTATATAAGTTTGTATATAAAGCCTCTACCTATGTAATTATTTTTTGAAAGTAATTAGTCTATAAATTGTATTGTATGTGATTTGTATAATTATATGATATAAATGATAATTGACAGCCTTGGTAGTGTAATGTCTGGCGTGCCGGACTTTCACCCAAGCGGCCCGGGTTCGACTCCCGGCGCTGGCAGATCTGGTTAAGGTTTTCTGCAGTTTCCCTTAGCTGTAACACAAATGTGGGATTTGCGCTGTTCCATCTATAAGTCGGCTGCAGCCGCACATTGGGCCTACATAATAATAATAATCGCCCCCTCCCTCCCGCACAAGCTTATAGCTTCTGGGGCCTTGGTTAAGGTTATGGGTTGTAGTAATTATTATTATTATTATTATTATTATATAAATCTGTACACTGTGTAATTATCCAAATCTAAAATTGTATATGCTATGTATTGTGAAAATAGTATCATTTAAGAAGGATCTTAGTATCTCTCTCCTACACATATGAAGAATGTTAGTGAAAGAAGTTAGAATAAATTGATTTTCTCCTCCCGGTTCATATTTTCCTATTTACCAAGTTATCATGTTACATGTGTGCGAGTTATAAGATATTATAATCTAGTCAGTGAGTTGTTGCTATAAATAAAAAGTTGTAAAAAGTTATGTTATTGATTAAAATTTAATAAAGAAATTCTGCTCTATTAAACGGATTTTACGAATTAATTAATAGAGTGTAAAAACTGTATCGATCTCTGCATCAACCAGACTCTGTTTTTTAATATTACATCCATTTTTAGTTTCTTCAGTCAGTCACGTTCAGTCTTCATGTTCACGGGCTAGGAATCGAGTCATAACTGGTAGTTTGGCTAAGCGATTCCACAACATACATTCCAATTTAATGAGAGTTAATCAAAAGTAATATGTTAATAATAAAGAAAAGGAATGAAAATTATTCATAAACGTAGAAGCAGGGTGAGTATTAAGAGATATTTGCCCCTGACCTGATTTATAGCATTTAATTCAAACCCTCTTTCATATTTTTCTCTTGTACGTACCTGTATGAGAACGATAGCGGCTGTATATTAGCCCATATGTTAGCGTGTATACATGGTTGCCTGCCCGAGGTGAGGAGGTGCGGCACCAGAACCGATCATCTCCCACTACTAAGCTATGTGCACAATATATTAATTATATTTGCATTTATTTTTAGGTGCTGCTTTAAAACCGTTGCTGAAAAGTTGCACCGAAAAGAAAATAGAAGACACTTTCAAAAGATACTTGAAAGAACCTCTAATGCGGCTAAAAGTGAAGATAGAAGAACTTGGATTTTTTTAATTTTGATAGTGATTCCAAACAGTTGAATTTACTTTTTATTTTAAGTTTTTATGCTGTATGTTTACATCATATAATTTATGTAATAATTATATTATTGTAGAAAAAGGATTTATATTTGTTAAAAAATTGATTTTTACCAATAATTAGCTAGTCTGATTCCTATATAATTCGAAACAGCCTGAAAGTTTTGCAACTTTGAGAGTTTGTAGATTTTGGTATTCTAAATAAAATTACAAAACTTGATTTTTCCAACCAAACCTGTCCTTAAATCCCTTTAACAGTTTTATAATTTTTTATTATCAAGTACATATTGTAACATAGATAATGTTTATATTGTGCTAAAAAAAGATGTATACTGATTAAAAAAAGTTGGATAAATCGAAAAATTATTCAATTTTTAAAATATTTATTACGTAAACCTAAAATCTATGTACTAAAATCCAAAATTTGTTTGTCGGTATGTTTGTCCCTTCATAAACTCGCCCCATGTAGGTCTCGCTCCCCAAACCACATATAGCTCAAGGCATGAACCAGAGTGGTGCAATAGATCGGTCTGGAGGGAATGGTAAGTAAACTACAATTAAAATTGTAATGTCTATATTTTCTAATAATAATAACTTTATTTTCTAAAGAATTTATTTTTGATACCAATCAACCTGTAATTATGTATTAAATAAAGTGACATAACTATTCAGTCCAAAGTTAAAAGTTCGTTCTTGAAAGAGGAACCTTATATAGGAATCGAAATTACTTTTGTGTACAGGATATGACGTTTAAAAATAACTTTCTTTTATTTCCTTTTGTGTGGTTTGTTTATTTTAGATTCGTGCAGTGGAGGACTGTAAAACATCTTTGAGACATTCGTCAAGTCGGCGGCGGATATCTATGTGGTGTAGGGCATTGAGTCGAGGATTCATTAGGTCCCCTTTGGACTTAACACTCAACATTCTTAAAATATCCAGCAAATCCTCGGCTGACGTATGCAGAACGTCTATCTGACGTTTTAAGAACATCCAAGTTTATCACAGTTAAACTTCCCATGGACATCCATAGAACTTCCGACCCAGTATAATTACGTCAAAACTCTATTACGTCTGTCGGACGTATAATGGAGGCTTTTAAAACGTCCGCCCGAGACATTTTAAAAATGTCGCAAGTTCGTGACATTTGGACTTCCCGTGGACGTCCATGTAACGTCCCACGTTGTATAAATCGAACGTCTATTACCTCCCTTGGCCGTTTTTAAAACGTTCGTCAATTTCTTGGAAGACGTACGCAAAACATCTGTCTGGAACGTTTTAATAATGTCCAACTTTGTGACATTTGGACTTCCCATGGACGTTCATATAACGTCTCACGGACTATAACCGATCGTCCGTTGGACGTTCATTAAGTCCGCCGAGGATATACAAAGACGTACGCAAAACGTCCGCCCGGGACATTAAGGGACATTTTAAGAACGTAGCAAGTTCGTGACATATAATGTCCCACGTAGTATAAATCGAACGTTTATTACGTCTCTTGGACATATAATGGACGTTTTTAAAACGTTCGTCAAGTTCTTGGAAGACGTACGCAAAACGTCCATCTGGAACGTTTTAAAAATATCCAAGTTTGTGACATTTGGATTTCCCATGGACGTTCATATAACGTCCCACGGACTATAACCGATCGTCCGTTGGACGTTCATTAAGTCCGCCGAGGACATTACTCAAACGTCCATCGGACGTCGGTGTGCTATTAGGGTTACAAGTTCCAAAACTTTAATTATCAAATAATGTAATTCAGCTGTTGTAATTGATCGAAGTGGAAAAAATATCATACTAGAATAGTAAATGTTGTAGACAGTAGGGTTCCTAAATATGAACTGAGCTCTGTGTTAAAGTTTTCATTGAGGAACTCTAATAGACAGTCCATGAATAACAAACCATAGAAAGTTTTTCGAAATTGAAGTAGCTTGAGTTCATAGATAGAATTCTCTGTTCTACTGCATATAGTAATTTTCTCTTTAATAGACATATCATCAGCAATCAACAAGCTATGCTTGCGTTGCTACGTAGGTTGCTTATAACGAGATATATCAGTGTGAAGACGTTTAATCAATTACTTTTGATCATAAAATTGCTGATAAATATTGAAATATATGGATATATTTGGAAAAGAGAAAATTTTCTATTTTTGCATACTAAACACGATTTAACTATTTTTCAAAATATCAAAAATTAATGTGCAACCTACTCAAGTTTTTATTCAAATTGGCATCACTAATATATTTTAGTTCCTTGTTTCTCGAAAATCGGCGCCACAGGGAATACCGTGCTAGAGTTCCTATATAATAATAATAGGTTATATAAGATAAGAGTTAGGACATGTGGATCCAATGTCAAGAACGACTTGATTTCTCATAAAGTATTTTCACCTATCAACTTTCAGTTGTTTGATTTGACATATTGTTTCTTGACAAAATATGAAAATCGATGTCAATAAATTCTTTGATTCAACATTATTATAATACTCTTAATATTTATTTACTAATTAAAAAATACATATTATTATTAAGATAATTTAATACTATAAAGACATGTGTATTAGTATGTAAAGTACTGTAAATTTTGTTATACAATCTAAAAAACAAAGTGTCAGACTATTAAGATCATGTACTCTTTGACATTGGATCCAACCAAGGAAGTTTAAATAGGGGGAAGTGGCATAAGAGGTGTGCGCACATGAAGCCTCAAGTGTGCACAACTTGTCAAGTTTTAAATTTGGCTGTCAAACGGTGCGATAAAGATTTTATTTGTTAAAAACTAAATTAAAAACAAATAAAAACGTCTGGATACTCGATTAGATGGTGTAGAAGTGATATTAGATATCACAAAAAACAAAAACCTGGTGTAATAATGCATCATTAAGTAGTTTTTCCTTATATTTGCGTCATTAATAACTTTTTACTCGGACATCAGGTCCGTAGTACTTAATTTGTATTTATATTGGGAGTGTTATCACGTATTGTATAAAAATGTTCTTTTTTTTAATTAAATAATTACAAAGAACCATCTCTAAAACGATTTATGAAGTATACATGCATTGTCATCGGTACGCAGTAAACTTTTAAATTCGTACTGGCGGAGTTATTGTCCGTTTAGGTCGTTTAGGAGAATCACTCGGCGCGGCGTTTACATGTAAAAATTACTTACATACAGATAATCAATAATCGTGAAATTCGAAATTAAAAATTTAGAAATAATCATTTTTTTACAGAATTTGCAAATTTCTTAGCAATGTTACGATTATGTATTTCAATTTAATAATTGTAATTAAGGTGACAAATAAATTAAAGTAATTAATGAAAAAAATAAAAGAGTTTCATATTAACGGTGTCCTGAATAATATTTTAAACAATTTACTGAACCCAACGCTGCATTGTATTTACATGTGTGCTGTCAAATTTGTAGTCCCCTTACTCCACTGCAGGCTTCACTTTTACAGCCCAGCAATTGCATCATGCCTCTTCCCCCTACTTAAACTTCCTTGGATCCAACCAACTAAAATCCGGCAACATGTCCCAACTCTTATTTTTATTATTTAATATTATTATAAAGGAACTCTAGACCGCGCCTATGAAACGGCCATCAGAAAATGTATTTTAAAATTTATAATTACTTTTTATTTTGATTATTAAGGTCTAATGATTGTGAATAAAATAGTATACATGTTTCGATAATAAAGTTTCCAAACATCGATGTACCGTCTCGGTCAAACAATATCGCTTGACTTGTGAAGATGTCCGTTACTACCAACTCAACATGTAAGATACTATTACAATGCCGCTGGTGGTTAGTCAGAGCCAAATGGATGTAATTATCAAAATGCTTCTTTCTCTTATTGTACTTTTCATTAAACTTTTAATAAAAATAATTATTGAGAAAATTTACAGTTTTAGTGCCTTTTTGTGTTTCCGCCGTTTTGCCTGAAACTTTCAAACTGACAGTCTCAACCTCAGCACAAAAAACTTCACTTTATAAGGCTGCAGCCTTATCCACCCAGACCTACAGCCATCAATTAAAATTTAAATATGCATTAATCAATGGCGCTGGTCGAACTAACCCACTGTTAGCCACCTACTGCCATCAAACGGTGACCACTTGGTTTCAAATTTCCGACGTGTTCGGATTTTGGTGGTTGGTGGTCAGCGGTGGTTGACAATGCGCATGCGCTGGTGAACATGATGAAAATAGACGCTAAAAATTTTTATTTCCTGTCCATAGGGTTTTTCGTTTTTGATAATTGGTAGTAAAAACTTTCCAAAACAATTTTTTTTCGTTTGATTATTATTATAGATGGCGTTGTACAGCAACAAAATTAGAGTAACTGCATCTAGTCACCTAGGCCAGCTGGTCGATCAGAGTAACGCAAACCGCCGCCATATTGGGCCAGAGAAGGGTGATTTTTAATAATGGACAAATTAAAACCACGTTTTACGTGTTTGACATATTAGAGGTTTGATCTTTCAGAATAAGAAAAACCTTTTAAAGTAAACGTGGATTTGATTAAATTCAATACAAAACAAATAATGAACAATGTCGTGCTTTGTTTGCCCCAATATGGCGGCGGTTTGCGGTACTCTGGAAGACCAGCTGGTCTAGGTAACTAGATGCAGTGACTCTAACAAAATGACTTCCATATGCGGTGGGTGATTATGCAGGCAACTAATGAGACGCTTGCTTTAGTTGTAACATAACCTTCTAATTTGACAATTGAAGGGTCGGCGGTAACAACGTTGTATGTAACAAAAGAATTTGAACAGCAACACGAACTTACAATAGACTACAATGTTCACAGATAAACAGATAAACAGATAAACAGATAAACAGATAAACAGATAAACAGATAAACAGATAAACAGATAAACAGATAAACAGATAAACAGATAAACAGATAAACAGATAAACAGATAAACAGATAAACAGATAAACAGATAAACAGATAAACAGATAAACAGATAAACAGATAAACAGATAAACAGATAAACAGATAAACAGATAAACAGATAAACAGATAAACAGATAAACGGATAAACGGATAAACGGATAAACGGATAAACGGATAAACGGATAAACGGATAAACGGATAAACAGATAAACAGATAAACAGATAAACAGATAAACAGATAAACAGATAAACAGATAAACAGATAAACAGATAAACAGATAAACAGATAAACAGATAAACAGATAAACAGATAAACAGATAAACAGATAAACAGATAAACAGATAAACAGATAAACAGATAAACAGATAAACAGATAAACAGATAAACAGATAAACAGATAAACAGATAAACAGATAAACAGATAAACAGATAAACAGATAAACAGATAAACAGATAAACAGATAAACAGATAAACAGATAAACAGATAAACAGATAAACAGATAAACAGATAAACAGATAAACAGATAAACAGATAAACAGATAAACAGATAAACAGATAAACAGATAAACAGATAAACAGATAAACAGATAAACAGATAAACAGATAAACAGATAAACAGATAAACAGATAAACAGATAAACAGATAAACAGATAAACAGATAAACAGATAAACAGATAAACAGATAAACAGATAAACAGATAAACAGATAAACAGATAAACAGATAAACAGATAAACAGATAAACAGATAAACAGATAAACAGATAAACAGATAAACAGATAAACAGATAAACAGATAAACAGATAAACAGATAAACAGATAAACAGATAAACAGATAAACAGATAAACAGATAAACAGATAAACAGATAAACAGATAAACAGATAAACAGATAAACAGATAAACAGATAAACAGATAAACAGATAAACAGATAAACAGATAAACAGATAAACAGATAAACAGATAAACAGATAAACAGATAAACAGATAAACAGATAAACAGATAAACAGATAAACAGATAAACAGATAAACAGATAAACAGATAAACAGATAAACAGATAAACAGATAAACAGATAAACAGATAAACAGATAAACAGATAAACAGATAAACAGATAAACAGATAAACAGATAAACAGATAAACAGATAAACAGATAAACAGATAAACAGATAAACAGATAAACAGATAAACAGATAAACAGATAAACAGATAAACAGATAAACAGATAAACAGATAAACAGATAAACAGATAAACAGATAAACAGATTTCTCAATGAAGTGTATTGAGGAAGTTGTAGAGAATCGTATTGTCGACAAAAATGGTAGTAACCAATTCTTTACTCAGACGTATGGTTAAGGAGATAAATAACTTACCAGTAGGGAGAACGTTATACGCGCTTACTGCCTCGTTTTCGACTTACCTCCATTCGACCGCTGCCTTCCACTATACCAAAGAACGGAACCAAAAAAGTGAGTGCACTAAATTGTTCGTTTTTAGATTGCCTACAAGAAAGGTGAGAACAATTTTGCTCGTACGATCAAAAATGCAATAGTTATTTCACCCCAAAGATTTGCAACCCCTAAATTTTTACGGTTATTTGTTTATAACTTTTTTATTACAAACATCTCGCAAAGAAGTATTAGAAAATCGAATTTCCGACAAAAACGTTATAAATTACTTTTTTCCTCAGACCTACGGTTAACGAGATAAATTGAAAAAACACTTTAACCTCTTTTTCCAAGATGGCGGACACTTCGCAGCCTCCGATTAATATGAAAACTTGAATGTAGACTCACCACACACCCCCCTACATACGAAACAAAAAAAAATTGCTGTTATCAAGTCTTGTGACTTTTTTACCCTATCGCCTGGACTAGTAAGATAAAAGTGACTGATGAGTGAAAAGAAAAACATGAAAACATTTTTTTTATTCTTAAATTGCTTTAGGTCAGAGTTAATCATAGACAATAGAGGGATGGAGTTAATCGATAATATTATTTGGACATTTTATCAAATTGACAGACAATGAGTGTTTCCAAGTGTGCTAGTAAATATTGGTAACACTGGTATGCATTTTGCTTCTTTTGCTGACATATAGAGTTGGTTTCAAGATTAATATTTATTAAAAAGAAATCTTCGCTAACAATACTTTTTATTTTCTTTCAAGTCCCTAAGAAGTATTTGCAAATTGTCTACTTTAGAATATTTTAAATATACATTGAAAAGCTTAACTATTACTGAATACTTAATGTTAAAAAACTTCTAGTGGTCTTTTGGAGACTGCTCTTCTTCGTCAAAGTGATGTGCAGTAATAAAAACTTCCTCATCTACCCCTTCTAACCTCTCTTCCTCTTCTGCTGTGCTGCTCGGTGGTTTTTGAAATTCTTCAACGGACTTCTTTTCCCTCTCCTGTAACTGTGGTAACACTACGTGGTAGGATACCGATTCGGAACTGCTGCTAGGTTCTGAACTTGCATAGAATATACTTTCACCTTCGTCCTTTGCATATACGTCTTGTTTCATAACCGTAGTTTCCATTTCTGCAAGAATATCAATTTGACTACGTTGGTCGCTTGGTAATGATCCAGTTTCGTCTTTGGACACAGGGGGCGCATATTGAGCAACCAGTTCTTCAAAACTGGGTCCCATCTGGATCTCCACGTGTCTTTGAATTGGAACTTTCGATCGTAACACTACTGGTTTAGGTATAAATCCTAGATCTCCTCTTGCATATGTTGCTGACACAGACTCTATGCTCTCTAGAGATGGCTTTCTTTGTCTTATTCGAGCTTTTGTCATTAATGTTAACAAATTATTCAGCAAATCTTCACGTTTGGCAGCTACCAAAGCTTTATCTTTAACTGCAAATTTAGTTGCTAACGCAGCTTTAATTGACATAACTGCTTCGTTTAGTGTTGTATATAAGCGTTGCCTTTCATCTGTTGTATAATCCAGTTCAAGTTTCAAGTTTGTTCGTTCACATCGACTAGCGTGTAGATTTTGTTCCAGAAGACGGATATTAAATTTCAACTTCTCACAATAATCTTTAGTTAATGCCATTTCTCTTCTAGCTTCTATAGCCTCATCTTCAATAGTCTTATATTTTTGTAGCTTCTTAGTCATGCAATCATGTTCTTCCGTTAAACGTTCAATTATCTTAAGCTGAATAGTTGCCTTGGTTAATGCTTTTTTCTTTTCTTCTTCATGCAACGAAGTCTGCATTTTTAAGGTTTTATTGCTCTCCTTTAATTTTTCGTTTTCCTTATATAATCTTTGATGTGTATTTAACATTAAATCCAATTCGTTGTTAATGGCAATATTTTCTCTTATTACTCTGTGAGTAGTCGATGCTATGCGTATTTCAGTAACATCCTGAAATTCAGTGGAAAGCTGTAACAATCGCGCTTCCATCTCCTTCTTCAATTTGTCTTTACCAATAACAAATTTCTTTTCAATATCATAAAGTTCTCTCTTATGTCTCACTTCCTGCTCTGAAATATCATTCTCTTGAGTTTCAAACTTCTTCATTAATTCATCTCTTTGTATTCTAAACTCTTCAAGAGAATTTAATTTTCCAGTTAGAAGTTTTATTTCAGATGTTAATTGTTCGTGCATTTGCTTATATTCTGCTTCCATTTCAACAATCTGGGTTTGATAATCTTCAACTTGATTTGTTCGTGCATCTTCTAATGCAGTTAGTCTATTTTGAAATTCCACAATTTCATCTGCTTTTTCTTGCAGTGCACGTTTAAGAAAAATAATAACATCATTTCTATCTTCATCTAATTTGGTTAAATTATGCTGCAATTCTTCATTTTTTGTTTCTAGCTCCGCGCTTAAGGTTCTCAAACGAGCTAATTTTCTATTCAAATCTGTAATTGTCAATTCGTAAAATGTTTTGTCAACTTCTGTCAAAGCATTTGGATCTTGTTCAGCGGGTGCTTTTCCTTTTTTCCCCTTCTTTCCACCTTTCTTGCCTTTTGCCATGGTTAATTTTGGTTATGATTGCACTAAACTTAATATTATTGAATATTTTTGAACAAAAAGTAAACAAAAAGCTAACAAAATTTTTGTTGCGCACGGAAAACACGAACCGTTCTTCTGCTTTGTTAAGTTTCTATGGGAACATTTATTGATTAACAATTCTAAGAAGGGCGCACGTATGAATTCACCGTAGACGCGAACAGGTACGATAATGATCATAAACGTAGAAGGTTGTCTTATCTCACAGAACTATGCACCGTAATAACGGAATGGTGGTGAATCGCAAAACCGATATCGGTTCCTTGTTCCTCCTATGCAAGTGTTCGAACATGGGGTTCAAGAACCGCTAGGCCCCAACCACCATTTTCGGAATCTGAAAAATAAGAATTATTACATTTCATTGGGGGTCATTTTTACTAATCATTAATTTTTAGAAGTGCACTTAACTTATCATGACTCTGAAAGAATAATTAATTAATACCACTGTTTACAAACGTTCAATAATTACAGTTCAATTCACCCTAACGTTTTTTAAACCCCTTCGATGAACAAATCTTTGCTATCATTAGTTCTACTCTAATCATGCTTTATCTTATAGTTGAGTGCTCGTATATTTGAGCAAATAAACACTTTTAGTGTATAATACCGTAAAAATAACAATTTGGAGGTAGTTTGCGCCAATCAAATAATAGGAACGCCATTATTTTACATTATCAATATTATCATGCAAGCTCGTTTAGGTAATAAAACTCATTCTGGTATAATAAACTGGAAATTAAACCCGACTACTATAAACAACGTCTCTTTAAGGGCGTGTGTTACTTTTAAGCCTTTCCGCTCCCCGCGACTCCACCCCCTCCGCAGAAAAAATGTCAAAGTTTTAATGCTTGTGCGGAGTACCAAAGAAATCGTGGACCCAATCGACTGCCAGGGCAATAAAGTTCAGTCCAAAGAATAGAGAGGGTAAGAATGGAAGGCTACCAAACTCAAAGATAGTAACGCCATCTAGCGTGTTAGATGTTAACTTTAACTGATTGGGGGGGAAGATGATTATATTTTGACATAAGTTTGCACGCTGTTTACACGTGTTAAATCAAATAGGTTAAGAAAAGTGATCTTATTATGGAAACTATTATATTCTGGTGCTATATATTATTATAGTTAGTAGGTAAAAATTGGGAGTTCTGGAATCACCCCCCCCACTCCTGACCTTGACCTTGAAGCTATCTCTCTTTAACACACGGTGACCTTGAATCTATCTCTGTCACCTAAACGTGACAACACCGCATTCTCAAAGCCATCAAAATGGCAACAATGTTGGTGACCTTGAACCTATCTCTCTCTAACACATGGTGACCTTGAATCTATCTCTGTCACGTAAACGTGGCAACACCGCATCCTCAAGGTCAACAATATGACAACAATGTTGTGACCTTGAACTCAAGACCACTCTTCAAGGCCATCAATATGGCAACAATGCATTCAAGGCCACGCAGGTAACTAAATTAGGTATATTCAAGGTCATCAAACACCATTCAAGGTCAAGCTGTAGATATATATATATATATATATATATATATATATATATATATATATTGGTTTAATCGACGTTGTCGGACCCGCTATATGATAGGGTCGTTAGTAGACCCGCATTTTTTGATTTTTAAAATATGTATATTTTACATAATATTGATCTATTTCTGATAAGCAATATTTAAGATCCTCGAGGGGTAAAAATATATGAAAAAAAAATATTGGTGATATCTGACAGTCGTTCTTGAACCCGGTACATATTACAGTGTTTACAGACCCATTTGTATAATTTGAAGCAAGCCTACCTACCCTACCGAACCCAGCAACGTTGCCGAATGTATCAGAGATAAAATTACGATTGACGTAATGATTTCGGGATACTAAACACATAAGTGATCTTTATTTTTGTTGATTTGTTCGTACATTCCATAAATAACATTAAACGTAGAAAAATTAACGTTTTCCGTAAAACGATGTAACTTTGAAAATTATTATTAACATGAGAAAATAGCATTGAGCCTCTTTTGTTCTAAAATACTTAAGGTTTATGCAAATAATTGTTTTTTAATAATTTGTTTTTAAATCATTTATTTTAACATGATTATATGTTTTGTTTACAAGAATACAATTAAAAGTTTCGAAGACACGTCATGTATATGTGTTTTGAAAAAATAAATGTTATAACCAAATCTTTTGACCTCCTGAACATTTTACTGTTATGTTTTTAGCACAAATGAACAGTTTCTAATATATGTATATTTTAATGCCACGGTAACAGTTCAGTCAAATTAGTAAAAATAGAGGGGAATTGAGGTAGATCCTTGGATTTTTGATAGGCCTTCATTGTGATATGTTAAAGAACCCCTTAAAAGTTACTACTCAAAAGTGGTGAATCCGAGAAGTTGATAAGGGTAAGCCATGCCCCCAGATGATTTTTACTGTTTTTTCAGAAACTATTAGGTTTATCAAAATGGAGACAGTTAGGTAAAATAGGATTTTATTTAACTTTCATACCAAAAAGCTAAGAAAGCTTTGTGCATGTTGCCTTGTTTCTGTGTAATCGAAAAACGATCATATGTCACACAGACAAATAATTTGTATCGGTACATATTATACGAGAAGCTTCGAGCATAATTTTGTGTGATTTGATGTTCATCATGAAATAGCTATGGAAATCTCGTTGAACATTAAACGCGATCCTGGTTCAGTCTTCTTCTATCTCAGCATCTCCAGCAAAATCTACGAGGCGATATTATCATCATTATTGGGGCAAGTCATATGGTAATTCTCCTATTGGCAAGATACATTTTAGGGTATCAATCTTTAGTGAACCTAAAATGTACAGGGTACTTCAGGGTTTTTGGATCTCTCTTACTTCGTTCTTTATATTGATATTCGTATCGAGTAATTTTTTTCTTGAGTGGTTTTTGTTTTGGAATTCTAAGTTCACGACTTAATTCCACGCCTGCTTTAAAATGTAGCTAGATATTTAACATTAAATGGAACTTCACCCATTTTACATGTAGGATATCTCGAGCAGATGATGCCAATTCCTGAGGGTCAATGCCTTTGATCAAAATAGGCCATTAAGCACAACATATCTATGTTCAAAAATGAAATGTTACAAAGCTATAGACCTTCAAAATAAAAAAGTCAAAAATGCAATTTGGATAAAATTTTGTGTTCAAGGACAGTTGTTATTAGAACATACATTAGTGTTATTTTGTGCTTGTGGTAGCTGTAGCGTACCCGCTACCGCTAAATACGCAATTCTGTGCTAGTGATATGTTTAATGAATACACCATTGAATGCAAAATTTAATTCTTCACAAAACAGGTATACTTGACCCAAGTCGAATAGTGACGAATAATGCTCTATAAAATGCAGAAAGAAAATAAAGGTAAAACGTCATGCAGTATGACGTACAAACGAAGTAAGAAAGATTTCAAAACAAGGTGAAATGCCCTATACATTTTGGTTTCTATAAAATAATTGTCCAGTACAGGGTATTCTCTTAAATATATTCTTTTTCCTGCAAAATTATCATAATACTACAACCAACAATAACAACAACATCGCTTCATGAATTTGCAGAAGTGATGCTAAGGTTGCACTGCGAACTCAACATTTTTTTTCTTAGCTAAGTACTTGATAACGAATACAAGATCGCAATAAGTTATGTTCTAAAGTTGCTCCGTCAAATGTATTGGTAGAAATTGTTGGTCTACATACAGGGTGTTTTACTCAACTTTCGTATAAATTGCATGTGTGATAGTATTCATCAATAGGAACAAAAAACTCTTTTTGTTTTTACGCAAATCGACAAAAATTTGCTAACAATGTCAACTTTTGGGAACTGCTGGAAATTATGGTCAAAACAAACTGCGACATCACCTAGCAGCAGCTGCGTCAATGTATCAGATAGGCACATCCAGCTCCAAGTGTGATTCTTAGACCACTGACCTGCTACCCACTTTTCAAAAACCATTCTTTTTTCGGTTATTATGAAAGATAGACACTAATGATTTTCAGCTTTTTTGTTGCATTTTATGTGTACTACCACCTATTCAGAGTATACGAATCTTAAGTGAAACATCCTGTATGATATATATTCATGCGCCAATTAAATAAGCTTTATTTTATCTAACCCACTTAACAACCAGTACATAAACCTAACAGTTTTTGAAAATAAAACGACAAAAACCATCTGGGGGCGTGGTTTAATATTGATATTTTACAAAGTTCAGTATATTATCTACTCGTAAACATGAACAAATCAAGCATAAAGTCATTTTCAAGTTTAGCTGACCAAAATACACTACATTTGATTAATTTAACCTAAATTAAAATATAGCAGTTTCTATTTTTACTATGCGTTTGTACAGTTACAAGAAAATTATGGAATGTTCGATCCCTACTTTCTGTTTAATGAATTTGAAGGTACAAAACAGTATACACTATATGGTGGTTAAGTGCCTTTAACAGAAACGTCGAAAGGTAACGAAGAAAAGAAGAAGTTTTTTGAAACCTTGCTTAATTGCGTTATATTGCACTTGTACTAAGTTAAAGATCAATTTTTATTGTATTCTGAAATAGCTATTTGTGAATTGGAATATGTATTATATTCTTAGTGACGAATTGTACACCAGAGATTTTCTGATTACATTTGAAATATATGTAGTTCTAAATATTGTTACCAGGCGCAAATCATATTAGTCCACCCAGTTTCATTTTTGTTTTGTTTCTATGAGGTGGCCGTTTCTTGTTGCTATAGTGAAGTGCTGCTACTGCATCTACCCCATACCAATGTTCATGAAATTCAATTGGGGGTTGCAACATACACTGCCCCTCCGAACCTTTTGAGTGCCCTGTTTACATTAAAAGTTCCATTAAGTAATCTTACAAATTACAGACGAGAAAGTTTTTCTTTAGCGTTTTAGCAAAAAAGTCACAAATGATGCTCAACTTAGTTCGCCCATTTTAATTTTTGATAAAGAACACCTCACGATTTTTACCCTGAATGGTCTACGACGTTGTTATTTATTGGTGGTATATAGTACATATCGTCGCCGTTAATGCATATGAACTTAATTCTTTGAAATGTTGTAACTAGCTCTGTTGCTAGTTGCGATTTCAAAGAATTCATCATGCCATCTGTAACAAAGTTTTTATAAGCATTTAAACCGCGCTCCTGGAAAATTGCTAGAAAATAGTTCCGCTAGTATGCATTAACGTCGACGATATGTATGAATGAGTACAGTGATCCAGTGATAAATATGTATGTGTGAGTGTAGTATCCAATGCAACGAATATAAACAAGGAGTCAGAAAATAATTCAGAAACCAAATAGTTCAAGCATTCATTCTCTCATCTTAACAGTAAAAGAATAAAGCATTCATTAACCACAAACAGTCTTTCAAACAAACAAACACAGAAGATATTACATGTGGTGACCGCCGACTTTAATTGACGCAACAATCTGTCAAGAAACTTACTCTTGCAAGCATACCATTCAAGATACCAGGATCCTATTTATGAAGCAGATGTCGAGAAACCAATTAGCATAATTCCAGTAGAGGATCAATACTCTCTCAGCACCACCACTACCAGTACATGGAGCAGTTCCATCGCTGAAGCCATAATCTATCTGAAGTCACGGTTGTATAAAGTTTTTTTCTGTTCAAAATTTTTCTGCCATCAAAGCAGACTATCAACAGCATTTAAAGAAAGTATTTCAACGCCTATATCATTACGGTTTACTATCAAATTAAAAAAAAACAATCTTTGAAGCCAAAGAACTAACTTGTCTCGACCACACAGTGAACAGTGATGGAGTTACGCCGCAAATTTCAAAAGGAGAAGCTATTCATAACTTTCCAATCCTTAGAATGCAACAAGAATTATGCCATTTCGTTGGCATAGATTGTCGATTTAAACCTGAGCTAAACCTATTTATTCCAGAAAAAGTTTCAGAACCCTACAAGAAACCCACATAACAGTGTGTCGCAAAACATATAATTACAAATCGGTTGTGAACTTCAATAAACGGTCGTACCAAAAATTCGTTACTTCGTGTGATCGGGAACACAGGGAATACATAGCAGATAAACTCGGATGCAGCCTATTACAAATCCTTCTTATCTTTTTTTGTACCGTTTATGTATAGAACGTTCGCAATTACTTTTTGTTACCTGTTAGACATATTTGTGTACATACATTTACTATTTTCCTTTTATGTTGCATATACGATTATTATCCAACCAACAACCTACAAGTCCAACAGAATCCTCATACGTTCCTCTTAGGTTAAGTTTTGTAGTTTTTAGTTATTTACATTTTGCAACGAGCCCTAGAATTTAGAATCTGCTGTCTTAATTTTAACCGTTTTCAATTATCTCATTAGATTCTCACGTTATTCTTATTAGCTCATTTCTATAGGTTAAGTTCTTATCATTGTAACGAACATTAACATTAAGAGCCCTGTACTAACTTTAATCAATTGCATTAACATTAATCAATATCTATCAAGTTGCTTTACAATCACAACCGCATCTTATGCGTACATTCACTAGTTCTTTCCAATCCTGTCCTCAAGCAAACTGATGGAGACTTTTTCTGCTGGAAAAATTCTAAAAAACAAGGGAGCAATAAATGTGATGATCACCACCGTTGCCTTGGATACTTTGTAGTATCCAAGGAAACGAATGTAAACGAGGGATCAGAAAATAATTTAGAAACCAAATAGTTCAAGCATTCATTCTCTCATCTTAACAGTAAAAGAATAAAGCTTTAATTAACCACAAACAATCCTTCAAACAAACATACAAAGAAGATATTACAGTACTTTTATACTAAAAAATTTAATCAAGTTCTTGAAATTTATCGTTTGATTACTACGGAAAATGACATATGTACTACATTATTTGGAAACCATCCACTTTCCCCAGAAATTAACTTTTCCGTATTATGTTGCGTTGTCTCACTTGTTCGAAAATCCTGTTAACCTTACTCTAATCATTTATATAAAAAAATGAATTCAGTTATAAAGTCCTACTTAAAGATACCATTGATATGAACACATGGATTGTAGGTATTAATATATGCTTTCAATCATACAAATATAACTTTATAAATTTATATCACTCTCCAAACTCTAGTGATGCTCAATTTCTAATGAAACTTGAAAATTTGTTTGATGTATATGCTAGTAGATCAGAGACCTTGCTAATTATCGAAGACTTTAATATTGACCTATAATAGGATTCATACAATGAAAATAGGCTGAGAACTTTAATTAAAAATAATGGACTACATCATATTATTCACCAACCACAAGAATCACTAAGGACAGTGCTACACTCATAGATCTTCTTGTATCTAATGAAAAAACCATTGATGCCCAGGTACACCATGTTCCAAAAATAACCGATCACTCAATAATAACTGTAAATGCAAAAGTGAAAGAAAAATATGAAGAATATACAATACAACACAGAGACATGAGCAACTTCAATGAAATGCAACTTCAATTAGATCTAATGGATCAACCATGGAATCCGGACTGTACAAACACCAATCAACTAGCAGAAACATTAGTTAAAACCATAATGGACACACTAAACAGGCATGCTCCAACTGTTAAAAAAAACATTAAATGTCAATGGAGTTGTAAGCGTTGGTGGGCCCCAGAAATAGCCTTGGAAATTGAAGAAAGGGACAGATTATATATAAAAGAGCAATCTTTACACAAGAAGAAAGTGATATGAATAGGTATAAACAACAAAGAAATGGAATTGTTAGTTTGATCAGGAACCACAAGAGAAATTATTATCAAGAAAAAATAGATGATATGAAAAATAACTCAACAGAAATGTGTAAAACAGTTAAAGAATTAATTAAAGGAGGCCATAACAGACAAAAAAAGGAAGGTATTATTTTTGACAATGAGTTAGAAAAAAAGGAAATTCAAATTGCAGAAAAATTCAATATTTACTTTATTAACAGCATACAACAAATTATTACATTAACAAATTGAACCCAAATTGAAACTGATTTAAGCCACATTAATGTACATCAATGCAAGTTCGAGAAATTTTTACCAATAGAGTTTTTGGAGTTAAAAAAAATTATAAACAATTTACCTAATAAGAATGGTAGTGTCGATGGTATTACAGTAAAGATTCTTAAATTAGCTTTCAATGTAATAGGACAGAGATTTTTATATATTCTTTTTTAAACATTTAATAATATTTAAAATAAAAACCGAATATATCCAGAGCACATTTTAAATTAATTACTATTCGTAGATGTTCATGATCATAATACTAGAAGTAGAAATAATTTTTATGTTCATACAGTAACAACAAACATAGGACAAAATAATCTGTTTCATAAAGGTTTAGTTGAATATAATTCACTTCCAGCTAATGTAGAAAACTGTACATCTTTAACATTATTTAAGAAACACTGTAAAAAATATGTAATAAATTACATTAATAATTAAGAAATTATAGTGTATTATATGGAATTTATCTAGTTATATGCTATAAATAAAGTATATTATTATTATCAATAAATATTAAAACCTTCAATTTTTCAAAGACAGAGATTAATTTACAAATGTGAAAAGAACTCGCATACGAGCTGATGTAATTCTTACGTCACTTTTCTCCATCAAATATTAAATGCGAGCTATTATAACCAAACGTTTATAAAACAAAGCTTAACATATGCGTCATGGCAATGTTGCCAGATCCAGGGCTTAGGAAGTCTGTAGAACATAGCGGGTTTGATAGCGTCTTGTATAAAAATATACGATATACAATTGAGAAAGGCGCGACGCCCCCTATAGTTCATTGTGATGAACTACGGTTGTATAAAATTTTTTACAGACCCTACTTTTCCAAACCCAAATTGTATATTTTTTTATTGCAGTTTTAGATAAACCTTATCCTGTAGACCTCGAAAACATAGGAGAACTTTGCCAGGCCCAAACCCGGGTCTGAGAGCGTCGAAAATGGTCCGACAAGTCGGTAGAATATAGCGAAACGGGTGTGTATAAGCGGTTTGACAAATATATATATATATATATATATATATATATATATATATATATATATATATATATATATATATATATATATATATATATATATATATATATATATATATATATAGCAGGTCGCATGTATTGAAAATTCAAAATGTGTGTAGAAGCGAGCTTACAGAATACGTGCTTGACAGAACGAGTGTTATCATTTCGTAATTGGAAGGGTATACAAACTCCAAAATCTTTAGCTGAGGCCGGATTTGTCTACACGGGGCGTGAAGATAGAGTAGAATGTTTTTATTGCCGAGTGAACATTTTCAAATGGGAACCGTCGGATAGTCCAATCGTAGAACATCTGAAATGGTCACCACATTGTGTGTTTGCAAACGTGTTAGCACCCATAAACGTTGAAAGTGGTAGAGACGTTTGCGGTTAAAAGTAACCAGATACAACATAAAATATAACGCGAGGGAACAGGGAAGATGTTACCAATCAAGGCAGTAATATTATTGAACCTTGTACGAGGGGGTAGTGTACGTTGCATAACTTCCAGACACAACAGCAGCCTTTATTTCATACGACTTCAATACGAGCGTTTGGTTTGGAATGCAACCGGTGACGTTGCAACAAATGGGAATGTTTAAACACGAAATCGGCAATAGAACGCAAGAAGTACGATTCAGGGTCAAATTCGTGTACCCAACATATACCATGGATAGCGAGTGGCAAACCCTCGGGAATAGTCCGGTAGAACAATGCAAAGTCAGCAGCGAAACGTGTTACGCTTCCGTGGTGACCTTGGGCACCCTGTTAATCGCAGTAGTTGGTGTAAGCATGGGAACATATTGTATCGCTCGTTATCGTTACCATTAAAAACCATGACCTTGGACCCCACCAGTCAACTCAGTATATACCATGACCTTGGATCCCACTCGTCAACTCAGTATATACCATGACCTCGGATCCCACCCGTCAACTCAGTATATATAAACGCATACGCAAGAACACTTCAGTAGTACAACATCTACGCAAGAACACTTCAGTAGTACAGCATCATGAACGTGGTAGAGGCAACCGTATTAGTAACATTCGATTTCGAGGACGACGACGATGAAATGCGAGACGAAGAACTATACGGTGAAAACGTCGAGAAAACTTTAGACCACCACAAAGAGGCATTCGTTAAACGCGTCAAAGAGAAGCGTGTTCTTGAAGCTGGTTATCTGGTGTTTGCGCTAGTGACGTTTGCATATTCAATGGACTTAAATGGGGAAAGGATATGGTTTGACGGAAAAAGTGGAACAGCGCCGAAACAGTTGGAAGAGCCGTTGCACGAATGGTACGATGCAAATATAAAAATACCTATTATGAGATGTATAGAGGAGTATAATTCGGATAAGTTTCAAATGGAACTTTGTGTCGTTTCACCCTCTTAATAGCGGAGAGTTAAAGTGTTGTGCTGTTTATAAATTAGACAAGTATAATCCGGATAAGTTTAGAACGGAACAGTTGTGTCGTTTCACCATCTTAATAGCGGAGAGTTAAAGTGATGTGCTGTTTATGTTTATGTAAAGGCGCAGAAACATCCAGCGCATTATTTAGTGAAAAGTACGCCGGGGCTTAACTAATGTATTACTGAAATAAAAGATAAATGTACTCTGTAAACAAATACAAGGTGGTAAATTTGGAAATATGTAATCATCTGATATATCAAAGTCAATCATAAAGTGTAAACAATTGAATATGTATTTAGTTAAATAAACCACGTATATATCCCATTCTATCGTTTCATTTAAGACCGAACTCCGTCTCTCCTAGACATACATTCTAATTTAACGATTAAATCAAAAGTGAAACTAAGATTTAAAAACAAAATTCATACCATTAGAATTTTATTTAGACTCTTACCTAACTATGAAAGTATGCAGACGTTGTTATGTTTACAAAAGAATGCACACGAAAGGTCAACACTACCTCAAGGGTAAGAACTACACCAGACAGTCAGGAATGTGCAGGCAGAACAAAAGAAATGCCGCAGACGAGAACAAAGAAATTCCACGGACATTGTTGAGAACAGACGAAACAAGGCAAGGTGAACAAGACTGTATTTACACAGAAAGGAGTGGCCAGACAGGCAGGAATGTGCAGGCAGAACAAAAGAAATTCCGCAGACGCCATACGCGATTTCGTGCGTCAGAATGGAAGATGCAAAAGCAGCTTCGTCAGTAAACAAGACCTTTCGCCGTTACCTCTTAATGTCCGTAGTGCATACTGCATTTTCTCCTGATGATGCCTGTCCGTCAAGTGAGGAACATTAGCTCTAACACGAAAACGAAGTTCACCTTCATGTAGACGATTGCGTACCGTCCTATCGGATACTCGTCGAATCAACACCACGTCCGCTGCAATCATGTGAGCGCTTCTCACAGGATCCCGTCGAGCTGCGTTCACAAGTCTTTGATCCTTGACGACGACGAAAAGTTCCCATCTCTTGATGTCGGGACCACGTACGAGATACAACACTATGGTAAACCGCATATCTCAATACGACTTGTCGCATACTAACTCCTACCTCCAAAAAAGCAACAATTTATGCACGTTGAATGTCCGTTAAATACGGCATTGCAATGCTTCGAATAACTTTGTGATACTGATTAATTTCAAAACATTAGTAAAATAAAAATCAAAACATTAATTTAGACACTTGCACATCGGGTAACAGTTAAAAAAATAAACGTTGAAAATGTTTTTATTAATTAAAAACATTTTTCGACATTTTTCAAAATTTTTTGAATTTGGAAAAGAAAAGGTTCAAACGCAACCGATAATAAAGTCGCTGTAATAATAAAATCATCGTAGGCACTCGAAGTTTTGAAAACTTTATAGAAAAAAGACTGAACTTTATTGTCCTGGCAATCGGTTTTTTCGGCCCACAATTCTTTTGGTACACCGTACAAGCTGTTAACGTTTGAAATTTTTTGAATCAAAATTTTTTTCTTCGGGGGTGGCAGGAGGCGGAAAGGCCTAAACGTAACATTCGCTCGCACGATCTTAAACTAGCACCTTAACACGCAAAGGTTCATCTACTTTCATCCAAAGTTATGACGGTTTGGAATTTTGGTATTTTTGGAGCGTTTTCAAGTGGAGCATTTTTTCCCTCTAGAGTACATATATTATACATAAATGCTATAGATAGTATCAATTTTTTCCTATCCTCCATTTGAAACGAATGCGGTGTCGCAGAAAGTAAACAAACAAATACATAAACGTCAACGAACTCAACAAAAGTGCAGTGGAAACACTAAAATGAGATTTCGGAGCCGAAATCCCGGATTTGGTACCAGTGGAAACGTAGTATTCCTAAGCAGAATTTTTAGTCATCGCTACGTACCAGCAACTACCGGTGGAACTATTAAGTTTTTGCCAGTAGTCACAAGCACGTAATTGCTACGGTTTTGTTACGTGCCTGGAACTAAAATGGGGACAATTTTTGGGCAGCAGGTATGTAGCGGCGTAGTAATTGCTACTTTCGTGGAACTTCTTTTCGCTTTGACACATCGTGTCGCGTGATTGCTCTCTCTTGCTCTTGCAACTTAACAAATATTCTATCATTTTCTATACTATATAATGCTGGATCGTGTCACAAAATGAATTACCAGTTTATTTGTAATACGTACTTAATACAAAGAGCGATGAAATGTTTGATTATTTTGTCATCCTAGTACACCAAAATTATAAACCATTGCAACTTTTCTGTTAAATATGATGATGATAGATCGAAAAATAACAACGCGCCTTCTTCAAATATATTTTTTAGTAAAAAAATGTCTTTCATAAAATATGTTAAATATACACGAAATACTTATAAGTTGATACACATGATAGAAACCATTTTTATATTATTCCTGTTATGTTCTTTTATGTGTTTAAATAAAAGATACTCAATTATTGTCATTAATTAACTTTATTAATATTGAGTGAGCAGGGCGAATTACATACACAATGCATAGAGTGTAGAAGACGTGTATCCTCCAAGCCGACTCAATTGTTACTGACGCTCGCCCAGAGGACGGGCCAGGATTGGTTAGTTACATCACTTCAAATAAATGTTGCCAACTTCAACCTACATACATAACAATCCCCAAGGCACAATTTGGCACCAATTTGTTATTTTTATTGAAGGTTATATAGTAAAACATCTATTAACAATCATAATAAAATCCAACATTTTACAAGTAAATATGGAGATGGAGTAGTTTACGAAAAATTACTTTAATGTGATTCTCCTGGGTAGCAAAAACGTAAGTTTTACATTCAATACTACTGTAAGGTTTTAAAAACTTTAAAGTAGCTTCGGGCAAGTTACTGCTACAATCATAATATCACTTAAAGTTGCAACAACATTAAAGTAATTATACTAAGTGGCAATACCGTTCCACATACCTTAATAGTTACTCAGAAGTAATGAAACTACATAGTTGCAATAAATAGTAGAAACAACTACACAATTACTAAAATATTCAGAATTGAAGAAATTAAACCTATAAAGTCATAAATTCTGTTGTAGTTACGTAACAACTACTCAATCAAAGTTCCGATCTCAGTTACTGCTACTTAAATGCTGCTTGGGTTACTAGAAGTTTTACTTCTGTCACGTGCAGTAAGTTGCACGCGTTATTTTTTGTGCATTTTTATGATTTTATTGATTTTATGCTTTCCAATTCGGGCCCCTCTTGCCGTTGGGCCCTCGGCACGCGCCTAATGGTAAAGTAGGCCCTGATGGAACTGCAACATCAGCTATATCGTCCTATTCTAATAAGAAAAGTAATCCAGGAAAGTTGATGCTAGCAAAGCTGTTCTGGAAGTTGTCAGCTAAAGATTGGCCACATGTAAAGAGGAAAACGAGTATGATGCGACTGTTTCTGCGACTAAATTTTTGCGAAAAAGATCATCAGTTATCTTTTAAGCACAGTTAGGAACACCGACTAGGAATAGTCAAATGTAAGCGGTAACACTAATTACAATACTACAATGACAACCCCATCGACTAATTTCAAATTTAACGACCCGGTACTCGGTAGCAACTACATACATTAATTTATAATGGAAGTTTACCTGAATGGTCACGAGTAAGTGCGTTTGGATTTATCTAGCACTCTAATCCAAATATTTAATTCTTTTAAATTACTATTTATTTCTAATTATTTTGATCGAATTTGAGTATATAGATATAAATAATTTATTTACCTTTTCCAGTAGGGTTCAAGTTTTTGAGAACATCAATAATTATTTAAATACAATAAAAGAACTTTCACTACAACATGACATAAAACTTAATGCGGGTAATTCAAAACTTTTATTTTTTGGTAATAATACATTACTGCTCCAGATTTTAATCTTAATAATAGGATTGATAATGAGAACAGCTGATTTCAAATAAATCTAGGACAGTCAGTATTTAATAGTGTAAATGTTGCTTTTTCTTTTCTTTGGTGTTTAATAAATTTTATTTCATACTGTATCCTGTATCGTATTATTCATTTTTACGGTAGCGATTACAGTCCGGAAATTGCGATTTTACAGTCTAGTATAGCTGTAAGATTTTCTTATTTCATACTGTGTCACATATGTCAATTTTACGTCAAACTTTTTAGTCCAGAACATGCGATTTTACGGTCTAGTATGCTTGTAAAAAATTTTATTTCATACTGTCCGGTAAAAGGGTATTTACTGGACTCATTTGAGTCCGGTAAATGAATTATTACGTTACAAGGCCGGTAAAAAATTTTATCGGACTGAAAATCCAATTTGAGTCCGGTAAAAAATCTTACCGGACTGAAAATCTAATTTGAGTCCGGTAAAAAATTTTACCGGACTGAAAATTTTAAATGCATTTTTTTAAAAAATGAACAATGTGAGGCAGTATGAAATAAAACGCCTTACGTCATACTTCCGGTAAACCATTACAGTAGCTCGTTTCAACATTCGAGACTCGGCTCCTTCGTCGCCTCGTCCCGAAACGTTTTCAACTCGCTACTGTAAACTTGGGTTTACCGGACTTATAACGTAATATACTATTACAGGACTTGTGATTGTAAAAAATTTTACCGGACGCAAATACAATCAATCACCTGGACAACGTTTTAGTACGTAATCAGTTACCATGGAAACTCATTCTTCATAGATGTCCATATTTTGCATTCGGAAATTTATTTTATATAATTTTTTTTAAATTAAACCAATATTCCAATAATTGCAGTATGAAATAAAACGCATTACGTCATACGTCCTGGAAATAGTCTTACAGTCTCGTTTCGATGTTCCGGACTCGGCTCCTTCGTCGCCTTGTCCGTAACCTCTTACTCGACTGTAAAATTCCATTTCCAGGACTTATAACGTAAATTACTATTACCGAACTCAAATAAAATAAATCAACTGAATAATAATGCTTTAGTATTCAGTTACCATGGGATACTCGTTCTATGTTTGGAATTCGACTAATAGTTGCAATAGATGCTCGCTGTTCATAGGTCATATTTTAAATTCGAAAATTTATTTTATATATTTTTTTCTAAATGAAACCAATAATTGCAGTATGAAATAAAACGCATTACACCATACATACTGGAAATGTTCTTACAGTCTCGTTTCGATGTTCTGGACTCGGCTCCTTCGTCGCCTTGTCCGTAACACTTACTTGACTGTCAAATTCCATTTCCAGGACTTATAACGTAAATAACTATTATGTAGTTAACTATGAAAATATAATTTAAAGCCTGGTTCACACGTTGTTAAAAATGCAAAAATTACTGTCGAGACTTGTCCTAAATTTATTGGAAATCAGTTGTACTTACCTGTTACCGACGCTGCAAGAAATCTGGGTATTGTATTGGACACAAAATTGCGTTTCAAGTCTCATGTCAATAAATTATTTCAAAAAAACAACTTATCGTTAAAGCTCATTATGCTAATTAAGATATTTTAAATTTTGGATAAAAAAAAGTTGCTATCGGAATCAGTAATGCTATAATTTTATTTTTTTTATTTATTTTTTTTTATTTTACACCTACACTAGGGGAACCAACTGCTAAGGTCATCTGTCCCCCATCTAACATGCAACACGCATACACACCCATAGTTGAGGTGGCGGAATTTTCCAATTCGAAAAATCCCGTCGCCCCAAGTGGGATACGAACCCACGACCCTTGGAACACGAGTGATGCACTGACACCACTCGTCTACCGCCGGCCCATACTATTTTTATTATTGTAATTTTATTTATCTTTGCTTTTATCTGCAAGATAAAAATCGCACCCAAAAAGTGTTAAATTGATGCTGCAGACTTATATACAATTTAAGACGCTATGTTTATGTTTCTTACTATATTATAAACAGGTAGTTAAAACGATTAAGAATTGATAACCGTTGAAAATATCAGTTAGGCACCTACACATGTCCTCTATAAATCAATTCATTCTCTCACTGTTATTTCTTTGAGATTGGTGCTCAGGTCTAAAATGCACTCTGTAAATATTCTAAATACAAATAAGTTAGGTTACGGTTACAGTGGCTGCGTGGTCGTATAACCTAATAGCCGTACGTAGTCGTACAAATCTTCGACGTACGTGTAATGTGGTTACAGTAATTTAGCTGCGTGTTCGTCAGTTCTTCGGTAAAATTCAAAATTGATGCAGTTGATGGTACATGGTATTATAAAATACATACATAGATACCTAATACCTTCTTTGACGCTACAATAACCCAGTACATATTAGGTTGATGATATTTATGCAACACGTGAAGGTCTTGGAGACTTTAAACTTTTTTCTGAGTTGCTAAATAATGCAGAAAGATTTTACGAATATTTAATTCTGAAATATTCGTAATGGATTCGTTTTGACACCAGAAGCATTCAATTATATCCTGGAAAGACTTAAGCACAAATTACAAAAGCAATCAAATTTTCGCAAATGTTTGGAGCCTGTGGAAGAATTACGTTCGTCTGCTGGTTCCACAAAGGTTTTTTCGAAAACTAATTGTATTAGTTTATCGAGATCCATTTTTCAAAATCACTCCTACGATTACGTACAAAAAACAAATTATTTTAAATATCACGCAGCCAAGGTAATCGTAAATTTTTCATTTTAAAGGGGTAATGAACATAAACTCTTGTGAAATAAAGAAAGATTAATAAAAAGTTTCACAGTATTTATTAAATTATAACCCGACAATATTGTTTCGACAGCTAAGCGGTCATTATCAAAGGTAATATAAATATAAACAAACACGTCGCTAAGGTAAATACAAAAAATAGGTAACTAAATAAAAATATAAAAATAATCAGAATTAAATATCTAACACGTCCAGTAACGAAGAATTACTGAGCTTAATCTGTTCATTCATTAAGGGTACCCTGAGTTTAATGTTTGTATACCTCAAAAGCTTCTAAAATGTCTAATTTGCGTTTGTTATTACAAAAATGTAGGAAACTTTTGTATTTATAACGTCGCTGTTCATTCATTTTTACGGAAATACACAGTGTGTCCCATTTAAAAATGTTACTTTAATTGTTTTTATTTGGTTTCCGCCATGTTAATCAGCAGAAAGAAACTGCAAGAGAAAAATCGAAGTTTCTAGACAAGGCGTGGAACAACATCTTAACATCAAATGATTTAACTGCATTTATAAAAAAACACTTAAATAATATTATAAAATCGGCAACCCCTTAAGTATGGTTACTATCTGCACCACTGGTTAAAAGATCAACATAACGACATAACCTCAATAAGGTTACCAATGGATTACAACCTCTTTAACATTTAATAGTTGTAATATATAATCTTAAATTATGGTAAACACTTGAAATCACGATCTTAATAATAAAAGTAATTGATAATATGTTTTTTTAGTCAGTCACATTACATACAGACGTTGGTGATATAAAAATCGAGCTATTCTGTGAATCCTGCCCAAAGGCTTGTGAGAACTTCCTTGCGCTATGTGCCAGTGATTATTATAATGGCTCTTTGTTTCACAGAAATATAAAGGGTTTTATTGTACAAACTGGAGATCCTGGTGGTACCGGTAAAGGAGGGATCTCTATATGGGGTAAAAGATTTGAAGATGAATTCAAAGAGGATTTAAAGGTATTATTTGTTTCAATACAGTATTGACTGCGTTTCGATACAAATTGTTTAATGTTTAGGTTTAGGTGCAATGCTGGATAAGGAATAATAAGCATGTAGTTTATAGATAATGATACCAATTCTGTAACTAAAGTTGTTATGGATAACAACTAAAATTAGTGGTTGTAGTGTAGATTAATTGGTATTTTTAAAATTCATATTCTCTATCTTTTTTAATAATTACAAATCGTTAAAATAATAACAACAGTTGTTGTGGATCGTTGCTATTATAGTAACAACGGTAATTATTCGATATACGGACCCCTATCATACATGCATACATACGGAAATACCAAGCGCTACAGGTTTTCGTTCGAAAAACGTCATAAAAACAGGTAAAAATTATGCAATATTCTTATCAGATGACACAAACACCATTTTTAAGCCATTTTCACGTAAATACAGCCAACTTTTTTACTAACTGTAACCTAACATCATAACATTCTAACCTCAAAATAGCCATTTTAACATTGTTTTTCTTATTAATTACCGGCGACCGGCGCGATGTTTTTCGAATTATTGTTATAATAAGGATAAGTTATCCTCTACAACTCAATGTAATTGGTTTACCTGGGTTCAGAAGGGCCCGTATATCGAATAATTAATGTAAAAACTTATTAGGTTTTGTTTGTGGCTATTCTGTAAAAAGGTTGTTATCTCGGTAGTTATCATTATAACTACTCGACGTAACAACAATTTATAATGACTCCTATAACACCTTTTTTTTAATTGATATTCTGTAAAGTAACTTTAACAACTAGTGGTTATTAGAAAACATTTAATAATGATAGTTATTTATTAGGTACATACCTACTAGTTGTGAATGCACCAATTTTTTTGTACTCTTAAATCGGATAGGCTGTCGCCACGAAAAAAATTAAATGTCAAATTTAAAATTAATATATACCGGGTGGGGCAATAGTGTAGGGAAGTCTGATAGCTCCTAAATGGTAACAGCTAGAGAAATCGTTCTAATATGGATGTTAACAGTGGATAGAGGCGCATCTAGAGAAATTATTTTCAAATATACAGGTTTATTGATATCTAAAATTTTAGCGCCATCTAATGACCGGTTTAGAAGTTATAAATTTTTTTACAAAAAAATTTAGTTTTACATTATCCCACTTAACAGTTTACCGCTTTCACGGCCGCAACTGTGAAGACGAATTTAAGTAGGGATTTTGTTGCAGGGGCTTGTAGGGTGCTCTTCTTTAAAAGAAAATGGACCCACCATGTACAGGGTGTTCAAAATTAATTTCTAAATTTAGAGAACTTCAAAGCTAAAGTGCACAACTTTTTCAAATGGAACACCCTGTATATTTTGTACCTTTGTGATGCAGAATTAAATAACGAACAGTTTTTGTAGGTACGTCCTTATAGCTATCTGTAACCACTTTTCAACAAAACAAAACATTAAAGCATCTAGCAATTGTTGTGCACGTATGCAAAACGTACATTTCTCGCAGTTATCGACCATCAGTGTTTAGTTTTAGTAGGCGTTTTAATTTTTCAAAATGAATTTTAGTAATGAAGAACTTGTAGACATGACTTTGTTTTGGGTGAGTCGGAAAGAAATTGTTTGCTTGCCCGCAGAATTTACCGCCAACGGTATCCTGAACGGAGGCTCCCTAAAGTTCACAGCTTTCAAAACCTGCTCGATAGATTTGTGAGGACTGGCAATGTACAGTATGAAAAAAGTGAACGAATTAACAATGTTGTGAACGAAGAAAATGAGTTATCTGTTGTGCTGGCAACGATTGAGAATTCCCATGTTAGTTAGAGAGAAGTGAGTTCATCTGTAGGAATAACTAGATGTTCTGTTGGTCGAATCTTAAAGAAATATAAGTTTCATGCATCATATCACATTCAAATGCACCAGGAATTAACTGATGACGATTTTCTAAAACGTTTACAGTTTTGTAATTGGGCCATAGGTAAAATGCAAGACAATGCTGCATTTCGATTCTTCAACAATGTTTTGTTCACTGATGAGGCAACGTTTCATAAAAATGGATTTGTTAACAGGCACAATTTCCATTATTATGCTACAGAAAATCCCCACTTTTTCAGACAACTTGATAACTAGCACAGATGGTCCATAAACATTTGGGGGGGAATTATTGGAGAACATGTAATAGGGCCACAGTTTTTTGATGGTACATTAACTGGAGCTATTTATCTTCATTTTTTGGAGAACTATTAGCTAAATACTTGAATTTATGTTTCTAGTTATCCAACTTCGTGGCCTGACGGTTACAATGCTGGTTTAGAATAAAACGACGGTTTGAAATTTGTATCGTGTATCGAGAAAAGTTTTTTTTTAATTAAATTTTTGTATGTTAATGTCCAAGTGTACCCAGAAAAAGTGTGTTGCTTGTTTCATAAATAATTTAATAATGTGATAACTTTGGTTTTAAGTTAATACTCTAGGAATGTTAAAAACTTACCTAACTTGTTTAGAAAAAATAATGTTTTTAATTAAATTATTTCACATGGTTTACGTGAAAAATTAATTTTAGAGAAACTGTACATTCAAAGTTAACCAAAAATATATCACTTAGATTTCATAGGATTTGAACTATTTTCCCAAAATTCTAAGAAAATCGTATGTCTAGGGACTAAATTATTACCATCATGTTGTAATAATTTTTGCTGTGTTTTTGCTGAAAAAAGCAGGTTGTTTGGAAAAAAACAGGTTTTTTTGGAAAAATTTAGTCACTATACATACGATTTTCTTAAAATTTTGGGAAAATGTTTCAAATACTATGAGACCTAAGGGGTATTTTTTTGGTTAACTTTGAATGTACAGTTTCTCTAAAATTAATTTTTCACATAAAAAATGTGAAATAATTTAATTAATAAACATCGTTTTTCAAAACAAGTTAGGTAAGCAAGTTTTAACATTCCTAGAGTATTAATTTAAAACCAAAGTTACCACATTATTATATTATTATTGGAAAAAACAACGATTATTGATAATGCGGTTAAGATTTATGCACCGTATTGGGGTGTCTAAATGGCCCCTTTGTAATGATGTTTTTTAAAGTTTGGTATACTTATTTACAATATAAGTAAATCTACTGTGATTTTGTTTAGAATTTTTGAATGTAGCGTTAAAAATTTTTTTGGGTACACTTGGACCTTAATATTAATCTGCTGATTACATTATTTGATCAGACTTTTTATTGCAATTTAGTTTTTAAAAACAGTAAATATCTCTCTTTAATCTCTCTTATCTCTCTTTAAATAATAGATTTTACAATTAGCTTAGTAGTGACTGTATAGAACTTATTAATTAAAATTTATTATTTATAATTATTAATTAAAATTATTTATAATAATAATAATAATAATTCTAATAATAAAATCTGCAAAAATAAAAGAATAATTTTAAAGGTTACTAATAAGAAAAGCCTTCCATTTGTGTGTCTAGCAACTTGTCTTCGTGGCCTGATGGTTAGATAGCTCATTTAGAGTAGTAGGCCGATTGAGCGTCCCATCTAATCTCATTACACCCATAAGTTTTATTTCTTTAATAAATTATATTTTTATATTATGTCAATATTAATCTGTTGATTACATTATTTAATCAGACTTTTTATTGGCATGCAGTTTATAGAAACAGTAAATATCATTTTAGACTGAGAGTAAACAATTTTACAAAGGACCTTAACAAAGGAATCGTTGTCGGCTAGTTCTTCGAACTGACAAATTATGTTACTACCTGAGTTTTTGTCAATAAGTGCAAATATAAATGAATGATGTTACTTTTATTACACATTTTCTGTTTTTATCTTTCTATTTATTTTAAAACTTATTTTAGAATTTTTGTTTTGCTTATAGGAATAGGATTTGAATTTAAAATATGTTCAGCTAGTGTTAGCTAAAAGTTGAAAATTGTATGTTTTTTTATAACAGTAAAATTGATTTTGTGTTACAGTACCGGTAAATAACACATTACGAGTGTATCCGTGTAAACATACACGACATAATGATCACGAATGAATGATTTCGAAAACTAAAATCATATTTTGAAGTCCGTTTTCGATACCACTACTTGCATGTTGATGTTTAACCGGATTAGCATGTTTAAAAACTTTTTTGTACTTTGCGTTTATATCAAGGCTAATTCAGAACCGAAAGTAGTGCTGAACTAGCTCATTTGAGTTTCGAATTAGAACTAGTGTAATTTAGTTTTTCGAGGTTGTCAGTCATGAACCATGACAAATGAAATGTCATTGAAATCATTGTTAAATTAAAATTTGAATTTTCAAATGTCAAAATTTGACATTTATCGATTGTTGGTACCAACCACGATAAAATTCCCCAAATTTTAAAAGTGCGAATTTTTTATTTTAAAACGGATAAAATTAGTAAAGAAGAGGTGCAAAGTACAAAAAATAGTATAAAGAACTCGTTTTATAAGACATTTATTGCACTCATGCTTTAAACTAGCATTCGTGCAATAAATCATGTATAAAACTTGTTCTTTAATATACTATTTTAACTATACTTTAAAACATCAAGTAGGCTTTACAGTTTAGACTATACTTAATAATGTTCAATTTGTTTTAACAGTAAGTATAAGAGATATCAGATCAAAATGGAGCTTACAGTAATTGTTTTATACATTTCCTGAATCTATACTTAGTCATGAAATTATGTATGGTATTTTGAGTATTCGATAACAGAAGAAAACCAGTATTGGATTTATATGACATATTTATTTATGTAATTAAAAAAAATCAAGATATATCAGGTATATAATAACAATAACATTCATAACATACGACAGTAACATTAAAACATAAGAAAAATAGACAACATATTGATTTTATGAAATATTTGAAACTTGAAACTATATAAAAAAAAATCTATTTTAATAAGTAAAAGTAATAGATTTTGGGTATTTGTTTGCAAGGGCAAAACATATTAATGTATTTAGAAAAAGAAAATTTGAAAAAGGCAAGAAAAGGGGGTCATTTAAAAGATTTTACCTGAATATTTTCTGTCATAAATAGATTAAAAGGATTTAAATCAATAGTACTATATATAGTTAGCTCCTGTATGAGTGCCTCCAAAGGGTTTTGTCCATTCATTCTTTGCAATTAGAATAGTGTAATAAGGTAATAACGTAATGAGGAATTACAGTCACACAAAGAGAAACGTGGAAGAAAATGTCTAGTTTTGTACTGATAAATTTATATATGTGACGTTTGCCGAAATAAGGGGCGTAGTGTGCGAAAATCAGTTTCCGAGAAAAACGCGTTTAAAGTTACTCAAAGTATTATTACTGTGAACCTCTGTGAACATGGCTTCATGACCTATACCAATAAACGAAATAAAAAAAGTCATTAGGAAAAATTGTTCGTCATGAAATGCTCTACAAAAAATGAGTGAATAATTTTTTTGCTTCACTAATAATGAAATAGTTATACCATCTACAACATTAAGCAACAATTCCCACCCTCTCAATTTTCAATGTTTTTCCCTCACAACTTTTTCATTTTTTATATTACGTGAAAAAGTTTCAAATAAAAGTTGTAGACAATCGTATTACTGACAAAAATGCTTTATACAAATTTTTTGTTGGACCTCGGTTACAGAGATAATTTCAAAACAACACTTCATCTCTTATTTTCAAAATGGCAAAAAAGTTTATATTAATTTGATGTCGAAAACTTCAAGTTAAGCTTTTCTAGATCCCCCCTGCATGCTGGAAAGAAAAAATCCCACCTACTTCCATTTTCCATTTCAAATGTTTAGTTGGACTGGCCTAATATTTTTTTACATTTTTTTCGTTTTTTTTTCAATTAAACCTGTACTGTTTATGGCGTTAAATATATTTTTTGAATAAAATTTATCTATTCCATGTTATTCTATACACTTTTAGGTATCCGAATCCAGTATTAAGTGAAAACCCATTTTTTGACACACTAGGTCCCTTATTTCGGCGAACGTCACATATAATATTGTCACTACTCTGATCCAATTGCATCGAAAATGGAATCTTTGTCATTTAGTGAAAATACGCATAAGTAATATTACTCTACCGTGCTACTTGGTGCCTACCAAATATACTTTTCGAAACCATATACTATGACCGCTTTGACTATAAGTACTAAGGCATAAAGCCGGATTAAGCCACAGCTGGTAGAATGAATGGAAACCCTTGAATTAAGAAACTATACTTCTTCTTACAACTATTTATGTCTTTATGGATTTACAATCTTTTTAAAATAGGCGTCCAGGTCAGAGAGATTCTACTGTTGAAGTTCGAGGAAAAATAATGGGTTGGTGGGAAGCTGGCATTTCCAAAAGATAAATAGCAGAGAGCAAATCTATCGGTAAGTAAAATTTGTATAATAATTATACAGTTTTTAGGGAACTGAAAACAGGGAATTTTTTATGTAGTGTGGTTTAGTGTGTACTTAGTAGTTTAGGTGGTTAGTTTAAGTTTTAGAACTTTAGAAAGGCTTCATTGTAAAATGGGTATGAAAGTTAGAGTGCGAGTGCTCGGATCCTATAAATTCTACAATTATTATTATTATTATATTAAAAAATGAATAATGAGATAGAGACTTAAAGATACATTTCGCTTTTCTAGATTTCACAAGTAGATAGGTGGATCAAAAGGGATTAAGATGAAGCAGCAGAGGATAGACCACTTGCTACCTGCCCGCAAACTGGCCCCCATCTACTATCCCATGAGGAGAAAGAGGTGATTTTTAATCATACTCAAGAAATTTCTTTTTCCACTTCTATTTCAATAAGAGAGATTTTTCAATTGCAATGTTCTCCTAGGACAATACGAAATGTTTTACATAAACATGGTGTTCATTGCCGCAAACCGACTAAAAAGCATCTAATAATGGCAGAAGTCGCAGCGGCTAGAATCAGGTTTGCCGAAACCAATTTACGTAGAAATCGGCAAATCGTGATTTTCTCTGACGAGAAAACCTTCTGCTCATCCGAAGATGTGCCAAAAGTGTTGTGGAGGCAGAATAATACGCGGTACAATCCAGCTCATGTTCAAGCTACAAGCAGAAGCGGACGCATTTCATCAGCGCGTTGGGGCTGGATGTCACACGCTAACCCAGGTGAACTGGTAAGAGTCGGGAGAAGATTTAATGCAGAAGGGTACGTAGAAATCCTGAATGAAATTATGCTGCCATCCATAAGGGCTATTTATCCTGAGGGCTCTATAGTATTTGTACAGGATAATTCCCCAATACACCGAGCAGCAATTGTTGGTAAGTGGTTTAGAGCCCATCCAAAGGTAGAAGTCATAGAATGGCCATCTCGTTCACCCGACCTAAACCCAATCGAGAAACTGTAGACGGGAGCTGTTAGAAATTGGGAGGCCGCTGACAACATCAGGGTGCACACTGAAGAACAACTGCATCATAATATTATGCAAGTATGGGTGGGCTTCAGGAGAACGGTAGTCTGCCAAAATTTAGTTAATTCTATGCACACTCGTTTACAAGAGTGCATAGAGAATAACGGCTATTACGTTAGATATTAATGTATATAAATATAGTTATTATTACACTTGTAGATAGTTAGAATTTTATTAGGTTAAATTATATTGTTTGCAATTACCTTCAATTGTTTTTTTTTTTATTTCCCGGGAAACATCGGCACTACCTGTGGGATTTGCGCTGTTCCATCTGAAGTCGGCTGCAGCCGCACGTAGGGCCTACGTAATAATAATAATCGCCCCCTCCCTCCCGCACAAGCTTATAGCTTCTGGGGCCTGGTTACCAGGTTATGGGTTGTAGCAATTATTATTATTATTATATTTATATTTTTTTTTAAATACATTAAGATATTTTGCCCCTTGCAAGCAAATACCAAACATCTATTATTTTTACTTATTAAAATAGATTGGTTTTTATAAAGTTTTGTCTATAACTGCTTCAAAAAATTTACATTTATGCATAATTATCTATACGTGAAATATGTCATTTTTTACATAACTTTCTGTTTGTCCTGTTGAGATTAATAAGACTTTAGCAACCTTATATATTCCAGTGCAAAAGTGTTTTGTGTAAGCCCAATAAAACTATGGTATAACTTATCTACTTAGCGGCATGCTCACTGTGCGAGTACTTTGCTACAAATGAAGTTAAATTTCAAAATTTAATTTTTTTTAAGGAATTACAGAAAGAATATTTTTTATATTTTGTGTGTGAACATGTTTTCTAGTGTATTAAAGACCTGTCCTCGATCTGCAGCCTAAGAAACCTTTTCATACATTAAAAAATACATACTTCACGCACTTAATATAAAAATAACTATTATACAGTTTCAAATATTTCATATAATCAACATGTTGTCTATTTTTCTTATGTTTTAATGTTACTCTGGTATGTTACGAATGTTATTATTATTATATTATATTAAATTTTTTTTAAGTATGTTGTGTCTAATTTATATCTGTTTTTATAACTTCTGTGTGATAAGCATATTTTTTCTATTTAAATTCAGCTTTTATTTTATCAAAATTACAGCCTGAATTTATTGAATTTTGAATATTATTACATGGGTGACAGAAACGTCGTTAAAAAAATTAGTCTTACAAATAAAAATTTTAATTTTTATCTAGAATGTCTCTGAAAACATCAAGAAATGTTACTGTTGATATAAAAAGTTAAAAACTTATATAGTTTCGAAAATACGTGATTATAAATTAGAGCATTGCTTAATGCAACATTGGCTTGATAAGGTATACAAATGTACAGTTGCGATCATTCGCTAAGGAACGATCGAAAAATCATAACCGCCGATTTCCCAGTTTTTTGTACAATGTAAATGTAAGTTTATTATATGGTGCTCAAGAACATTTTATTTTTGAATATTATAATTGCCCAGTTCATAAATTAGGTCGAATTAGAGCGCACATTGTACAAAAAACTGACAAACCGGCGATCGCAATTTTTTCATCGTTCCTTAGCGAATGATCGCAACTGTACATACCCTGCATTATTAAAAATTCCTGCATTTCTGGTGTTAAATGGTGAGTCTCTTTCAATCTGTTGTGGTTGCAGTGTGCAAGTAAATACTTGCACAAGGAGCAAATTTATATTCGAAAAAGGGTATTGGATACTACGCCGATCGGACACAACCCCGACCGCGGACACTTTATTGACCGTGGTAACTACGTTGACTGATAGTTTTGGACCCTTTGCCGACCTTTAAAATAAATTTTGCTGCTGGACACTTTTCCGACCGTGGACACTACGTCACCCGCAAGTGGTGGACACTTTCCGACCGTGGGCACTATGCTGACCGCAAGCGGTGGACACTTTGCCAACCGTGAACACTACGCTGGCCGCAAGCAGTGGACACTGTGTCGACCGCAAGCAGTATACACTTTACCAATCGTGGACAACCTAAGGTCATATTGTAGAAAACATCTCAAAGATAAGATTTGTGAAAACCATATCAAAATTGACCAACAGGTTAATTAGTTTTAGCTTTACCTTTAGTGGAACTTTATGTTTGTATTCACGTCAGAATTGTAACTATAGACGGCTCTTAAGGTCGGCTTGTCGAGGATCGGCGAGGTGTGCAGCGATATTTATTTAAGGGGTTGGCGTCGTCTCCAAGTTTGGCAAAGTGTCCACCGCTTGCGGTCGGCATAGAGTCCAATGTTGACAAAGTGTCCAGCGTTTGCGGCCATCGTAGTGTCCACGGTCGGCAAAGTGTCCACTGCTTGCGGTCAGCAGAGTGTCCACAGGATGCGGTCGGCGTACTTTCCACGGTCAGCTAAGTGTCCACAGCTTTCGCTCGGCATAGTGTCTAAGGTCGGGAAAGTGTTCAGTAGCAAAATTTATTTGAAGGGTCGGCTTAGTGTCGTCGGTCGGCAAAGTGTACAAAACCATCAGTCAGCGTAGTATCCACGGTGGACATTGTGTCCCCGATCGGCGATGTGAATTGGAATAAGTGGTATCCTCCCAATGTTGCGTTTACGCAACGTTAAATTTTTTTATGTTCTAATATATTAATTAATTTTTTTTTGTGTTAAACAGTTTCAGTTAATGTTAATAAAAATATCAAAACACAAAAAAAATTAATTTGCAGTTTTTCTTTAGTAGTGGTTTTAAACGGGTTAAATAAATAAATATGTCATATAAATCCAATACTCAAAATACCATACATAATTTCATGACTAAGTATCTCTTATACTTACTGTTAATTTAATTTTTTTAATTTACAAAGTTGAACATAATTTACTACCAGAATACCTAAAATCATTTTTAGAGAGAATGTATAATATGCATTCATATAATATTCGTTCTAAGGAAAACTATAATGTTCCTGCAGTAAAATCAAGTAAACTTCATAAACACTTTTCTATGAAGGCGTTTGCCTCTTTAATGCATTGCCTGAAAATATTAAAAATGCATGAAATATTCACACGTTTGAGAAGTTATTAAATATGTATGCACGACAGCTGTAGCTTAATAGTTGATATGTTAAAAATGTCATAATCATGTCATTTGTAAATTGTATACTTATTATGTAACTTACTAGCCTAGTGCTAAATAAACTCATTATTATTATTATATTAAATGCTCACGAATTGCATGTGTCACACCAGTTATAATTCGGCTAGCTGTTAGTTGGCTTACTGCAAAATTATAATCTCTTCCCACCCCAGTTTGGTAAGATCCATATCCATAAAGATTGAATGCTAAGAGGATCTTCGCACTTCTAGCTATTGCCGATTTGAAGGAGGTGTGTCTTGTTTTCACATTGTGCTAACGTCGAGGCTAACGCACTCTGTTTAAAAATGAAGATGGAGATAAATATTCACGTCTGTGATAAGCAATACCTAATGGACCTAAATGTCATTGGTTGTCCCACACCAAAAATTACAACCCACGTGGACTTAAGTTTCAACTGTCAAAACTGAAGTTGACAAAAGATAAATTATGATCTGTCAATGAATGAAACCCAAGAAAATATGCCGGTTTATATTCGGGTCTAGATAGATAGTAATTAAAGTATGTAGTGTATTTTACACTATTTACTTACAAAATATATAATGATTTATACAAAAATAAAATTAGAACATTTTTTATTTTTAATTAGAAAATTAGAAATCTCATTTTAATTAAAAAATAGTGTACAGTATATTTAGCTACAGTTGATGTTTATTTGTGTTAATATTACAATATTTGTGCACGTTTGGGGTTAGCTTGGAGAGCGGGGGTTGTTTTAAAGTACAAAATATATACATACATACTTTGCAATATAAATTTGACATGTGTGTTCACCATATGTTTGTTTAAAATCATGATGACACATGTCTGGCACAAAACCATTTTCTTCATGTTCATGTATTTCTCGTATGTAAAACGTCCAGTTGAAGTAAAAGTTATTATAAGTCGATACTTATTAATACAGTAATTGGTATAAACACAACAGTTTGACACTGAACTCGTGGAATTTCCTTATTGTTATACCTTTACATTTTCTTCACGGTTTTTTCCTTGTCATTTTGACATTTTTTAACATGCAGTCTTCATGATGTTTGCAATTTTATTTTTATTATGTAAAGTTTTTTAGAAATTTTATATTAGTAATAAATATACCAGAAGTATAGTAACTAAGTAATAGCAACCTACATGCTTTACCCCAATAAGCATTTATTGACCTATAAAAGGGGACTATTATTATTTATGATATAAAATGAGTATTGTAAACTTGTGGCATCAGCGCACAAAAATCAGGATATTACCAAAAAGTTGCTAAATTGCCATATGCCATCTGAATAGACCGACTGGCCGCTGCCGCCTGAAGAAAGCTAAGACAGGGACGCGGTTTGTTCCAGGTATTGTAATATGTACCACAAGATATTTGCAGTGATCGAAACTGAAAATTAAGAAACGTTTTTACCAAACCTTAGTTTTATTATTGACTTTTGTGTTTTTATACATAACCCTTTTTTGTTCTACACAATAAATAGATTTGTATTAAAAAGCTAAAAAGTAAATAAAAAAGATTATTATTAGAAAAAAATTAAATTACAAGTTTTTTTAAACTTTTCTCTAAATGACTCGAAGGGTTTTTATTAGACAAACAACACATTAAAAAATGAAGTAGATCGAATGATTAGTTTACTAGAAATATGGAAAATTGTATTTCCTGTGTGGAAGAATCCTCCTAATAATACCTTGAAAGTATAACACAAGTAATTTAAATTGTCTAGTTGTGTGTTTCCAATTTCTAACCTTTAAATGATTCGGGATGTAAGTATTTCGTGTACCCCCTGGAAGAACTTCATTCAATTCATTGCAAATATCTAAGGCTGTAGCACGATCTAATCTGAACAGCTTTATAAACCGTTGTTCTGGTAAGTGCAAAGGATTGCTTGCCTTCCTTAATCTTCTTTGGTTCCTTCTCAAAGCATCCCTGTAAATAGGTATTTGTGGTATGCTATTACAATGGACTAAAGTAAGTGTTTCATACCTTAGGAAATAAGAAATGCCATAATTCTGAATAAATTCTTGTTATAACTACTTGTCATTTGAGATAACAACACCTAATAAGTTGTTATTATAATAACAACGATACGCAACAACTGTTGTTATTATTTTAACCACTCGTAGTTATTTAAAAAGATACAGAATACGAATTTTAAAAATAACAAATAATCTATGCGATAAGCACTAATTTTAGTTGTTATCCATAACAACTTTAGTTACAGAATCGGTATAATTATCGTACATTATCTTAAACAAAGGACAAACCTGGGAATAATATTGGTTTAAATCTGAAATAGGTTTGCAATAATAAAAACATGAAAACATAGCTTTAACTAAATCAGTTTTAATATAAAATTAAAAATATAGGAGTAATTAACAAAAGAATTATACATTAAAAAGTTATTTGTGGCCAAATCTTAAAGAATTTAGGACATTAATATATGTTGTATGGTATGGTATATAATAAGCGATATAGGCCATTAAGGCCTGTGACTTGTTATGTTATCTTCCTCCATTGTTTTCAATCAGTTGCTTGTTCCTGCCAATTTGTCACTTCTAGTATTTCTAGGTCTTGTTGTACTTGATTGAACCATCTGGTTTTTGGTCGTCTCTTCCTTCTTGTACCGTCGATTAGTGGGTTTATGAGCTTTCTTGGTATCCTCTCCTCTGTCATATGTCGTAGGTGTCCCAGCCATCTTAACCTCTGTACTTTCACTATTCATATAATATCTGCTCCTTGTAGATCTTCCAATACCTCTCAGTTTGTTTTTCTTCTCCAGATCCCTTCTTATTTTTCCCTCCTAATATTCTTCTTATAATCTTCATTTCCCATCTTGCCAGTTTATCTTGGTCACTTTTGTTTAGGGTCCACACTTCACTCCCGTACACTACTGTTTTTGTTGCTTTTGACACTACACTAAATTTTAACACTTTGTTTAATGCACTCACACATTTACTTCCATTTGTTATTTGTGCTGTTATTTCTTTTGTGTTGTTGTCCGCTGTTATTGTCGCCCCTAGGAACTTGAATTCTTGTACTTTCTCAAATATGTATTCTCTATTATCCTGACATTTTAGTTTTAGAATTTTCCTCATTTATTTCTTAATTCGTGTGCATGTATTTTGTTTTATCTTCGTTTATGGTTAGTCCTATTGTCTTGGCTGCTTTTTTCAGGTTAATAAATTGAAACAGTTTTGGAGTTACAGAGCACAAAAAGCAGGAAAAACTCATACTTCGCTATATACATTTTTAACACGTACAGCCTCGGTAACTTTGTGTAATTTTCTATTTTTTTTTTGCTTAAGACAGCTAATTATGTTGCTTTGCATTCATGTGAATCATGTGAAATTATATCGGGTGTTCCATTATATTTTGACACTTTATAAACCTATATAACTTTTGAACTAATTGAGATAATGAAATGCGTTTTTCACCAGTGTCTTCTTAGTTTTTAAAGTTTTTTCTGAGTATCTGTCTTTTTTGGCTCAGTTCTGGTTTAACCGAAAATGACAGCGTAGTTCGAGGATAGGGCAGCTTTGTGATTGCAAATGGAACACCCATATATTTTTTCGTAGTTGGAAAACCCATTGTTCCCCTTTCCAAAAGTGCCATACTTGTCATGATTATTATACAGGGTGATGGTTTTATAAGCTCTTAAAATAAATACTGCAAGTTATTGAAATGCTACGAAAAAGGAAAACATCTTTTATAACGTAACTAATGTTTAGTGATTTATTTATTTCTTAATTGTCTAATAAGTTTCCTGTTACCCTTTGTTAGATCGAGTTTTGTATGTACATCTCTAATATTAGCAATTGAAGTAACATGTAAAGTAATAAATTGTCAATAAACTAATTTGATGTTTACAGTGATGTTTTCTTTAATTTCCATAGTCTACTTGTATAACTACTACCCTGTATAATAACCATGACAAATATGGTACATTTGGAAAGGGGAAACGAGCTTTCCAATTGTGAAAAAATATACAGGGTGTTCCATTTAAAATCACAAAGTTGCTCTATTGCAGAGAATTATACGCTGTCATATTCGATTAAGCTGGAAGTGAGTAAAAAAATATGGATACTCAGAAAAAAAACTTAAAAAAAATGAGAAGAAGACTGGTGAACATCCCATTTCATTATCTCAATGTGTTCAAAAAATATACAGTTTTATAAAGTGCCAAAATATAATGAGGTACTCAGTACTATCCAATAATGGAAAATATTTGGCCCTCAAAAGGGCTGTTTCAGTCTTCATCTACATGATATGCAATAATCAATGATATTTTTCATTTTTAAACAATATTTTCTAATTTGAAATAAAACGGCGCTTTTTAGTCATAATGTTGTTACTCAACTTTGTATATATACTTATTGTTGACATTTGAATATGGCAGATCTTGAAGTAAGACATCAAATAGCAAAAGAGAATTAAGATTTGTCGCAATAATAAAGTATGCATGTCTTTGAAAAGTTGATCCACACATCAATTCATGTCATGCGCTTTTACTGTTAGTCTTCTAATTATACTAGTTTACAAATTTTGACAAATTTGTTCCTAAGGAATGAAAAACAACGTTTCCTATAATACAATTTATTTTTTTTAGGTTAGCTCGGATTTGTGAGATATTTCAATAAAAGCACTTTGACAAAATTTTTGAGCTATAGAACTGCCAAATCGCATCATTAGTCACTATGGCAAAATGTACAGAGTTATGCTAAAAGAATGAACCAATTTCACGACCCAATATTTTATTAAGGAAAAGTAATAAAAAATCCCTCCAAAGTCACAAGTGTTCTATTCATATAAAAGCTTTATTTCATGTGTTCAATGTGTCAAGGCGATATGAGAATTCCTTCCCGATGTGTAGCGTTCATCATTGTTATTCAATGTTTAAGGTCCTCAAGGTTATAGGGTAACGGAGGCCCTCCTCCGACTAATTTATCACTGGGGTACTTCTTCATCAACTCTACCTCAACGACCTAGTGTCTTATTCTCAATCTGGATGTTTTTTCCAAATACATTTTTACATAATTTAACTAACAGTTATAGTTGTCGTTACAATAAAAAATGACGAATTTAGACAGTTTGAAATCAAAAAATAGTCATTGCAAACTGTCAAAGTTTTTTAAAACTTTAAAATTGTTAATTAAACTACTATTAATAAATCCTATACTACTAAAGTTGATTTGTATGTGTGTGAGTGTGTCCGAGCCCCATTCTCGCGTTCTATAAGGGCTGGAGAGATGGGCTTGGGCTCATTCGACGCGTAATTTGTCGAGGATAATGCAAAAATTTATGACCGAAATGCTGATTCTATCGTACTATTTAGTGCTATTGAGTGCTATTTGGTACTAATATGTGCTCTATCGATAGGGAATCGATTGGAGATTTATGTAGGTCATGTAAATACTGACCTACTTTTAAAAAATCGATAAATGCTGTTTCTATCATACTTAAGTGCTTAGGCCCGTAGGGCCGATTATCCTAGTAACCTTCTGATATCAAAAGTGTGCATGACATTAGTTACTGCTTAAAAGATTTTCACAACTCAATTAATATTTATTAATTGTAGTTTAATAATTTTATTAATAATTGGAGTGGTGAAAAACTTTTTAAATTTGACAATTTGGGAGCAAGGCTCGTTCACAATCAACTCCAACTGCTAGATTCACTCTGGTTTATTTTTTTCATTTTTTGGTTGTACTATAAGTACAAGGGTGGCTATTATTTTGCAAAGTTAAAATTTTTTAGGTCCCTCCCCTAGATCTCTTTAAAATGTCTAAAAATGAGCTGTGCTAAATTTCAGCCCATTTAGTCAATATTAACCCGTCCCACCGAGAAGTTAAAGTTTAAATGGGATTTAACATAAGTTTGGTGCATTTTTAGAGACTTTGTGGCATAACTTTTTTATCTTCCTAAAATATAAAAATAACTGTTTTAACTTGAAAATTTATATACTTATGTTGCTTAAACTCCTAAACACAAATCTGATAAAATCCAAACTGGTAGAAAAACTTTTGACAGTTGACAGCTGACAAAAAGGCGATCAACTTCACTAATAGCATTTTCAATTGACTGTTTTCTTAGATTGCTCTGAGAGCAAATTCCGTATTCGATTGGTTCACCTGACATTCCGGTCATCGAGATTTGCTTGTTCGAATGCGGCAAGCGCTCTGTGTAAAAGCACGCCGAGAGTGATCTTCATTGATCTGTCTCATGAGACAGATCAATTCAGATCAAAACAAAAACCTAACCTCTAATTCATTCGTAACTGCGTTACTTTAACTGGAAAAAGACATTCAAAGTATTATTATCGATGCTGAAAGGTGTCGTTTGGCTTTATTAGAAATTTTTATCATCAGATTCGTCTAAGAATAAAGAAATTGAAGCTATTATTGAATATTTAAATGAGGAACAGCCATTATGCAAAGTTCGTAATTTTCTGGAGACGATAAATTCATTTTCTGATGAATTGGTAGTTTGCTATAATAATAGGTACCCAATACAATATTTTAATAATTGTTTTTGCTCATTTTTGCGACCCACGCTTAATAAAAAATTCCTGACCATGTTTCAAAAGAGTTAGTATTGCCAGGTGTTTTATTATTATTAGTTATAATAATTTATATAATAATGGTCACACAAACATAGGGCGATCGAAATGATCTTATTCGGTTGGGTATTGTGAATCACTCTTCGATCAATCTAAGGTCAATCTACATAAGAGCAATCACGTCATACCTTTTTTGCGAGCAACCGCAGAGCAATCTGCAATTGAGCAATCCGGGCTCCAATTGAAAACGCTATTAAATGAGCATTTTCGAGGAACTGACAAAGTTATCTTGGCATCAGATTCGTGAAAAGCAACTTCAACGACATAAGTATACAATCTTTCACATTAAAATATAGAAAGATAAAAAAGTTATACCATAAAGTCTCTAGAAATGCGCCAAACTCCTGTTAAATCCCATTTAAACTTTAACCTCTTGGTGGCACGGGTTAATATTGACCAAATGGGATGGGATTTTGTACAGCTCATTTTTTAGACATTTTAAAGTGATCTAGGGAGAGGGACCTAACCAATTTCAACTTTTGCAAAATAACGGCCATCCTACTATGTACCCTTTTGGATGTTCTGTTAGAGAACAGCAAACTTGTATCCGTGTAAGTGGCTTTAAAGCAAAATAGGTTAAAGCACTTGTCGCCCACTAACAGAATATCCAAAAGGGTATGTACGAACTGCCACTGAAGCAGATACATATGAGATGTGCACAAATGTCTTTATTTTATGTGTGTGTTCTTCTTTCACCTAATCCTTTTACCTTTATCATGCATCAAATGTTTAATGTATGTGTTTGAATATAATTTTTTTTTAAGCATAATGCACGAGGTACTGTGTCTATGGCAAATAATGGTCCCAATACAAATGGCAGTCAATTTTTTATTACGTATGCGGCTCATCCACATCTTGATTTAAAGTATACAATTTTTGGCAGGTAAGTTTAATTATCTATTTACTACTTAATGAATTAACTATATTGCTTAATTTCTAGAGTAATAGATGGACTTGAAGCATTGGATGAATTGGAAAAGTTGCCAGTAAATCCTAAAAGTTACAGACCTCTAAATGAAACACGTATAAATAGTATCACGATTCATGCCAATCCAATAGCAGGATAAATTTCTATAAATTATCTGTATTTAACTGATGTTTTGCTGTATTAAAAGTATATATTTTTAGAAGCTATCTACTTCGATTTCTTTATAATCTAATTGCAATGCAGCTATATCATCACGAGCTTCCTGAAATTCACTCTCTTCCATTCCTTCTCCAACATAATGATGTACAAATGCCCTTTTTCTGTACATTAAATCATATTTGTGAACCATTCGCTTCCAAGCTTCTTTTATTGCTGTACTGTTTGATAACATAATAACAGATCTATTTACTTTAGCTAAATCACCACCTGGCACAGCTGTTGGTGGTTGATAATTTATACCAATCTAGAATTCAAATCAATAAACTAGTTTATAATTATAGTATCAACTATCATATTATTTACTTTAAATCCAGTTGGGCACCAGTCAACAAACAATATAGATCTCTTAGATTTAATGTTGACAATTGCATTATTAACATCTGTTGGTGCAACATCACCACGATATAATACACAACATGCTATGTATTTTCCTGTACGTGGATCACATTTTACCATTTGATTAGCTGGCTCAAAACAAGAATTTGTTAATTGTGCAACAGATAATTGCTCATGATATGCCTTGGTAGCAGGAACAAATGGCGCATATGTCATAAGAGGGAAATGAATTCTTGGATAAGGAACTAAATTTGTTTGAAATTCAATCAGGTCTACATTTACAGCTCCTTCAAATCTAAGAGAAGCTGTTACTGAAGACACAACCTGAAGCGAACTTATATACATTAATATACAACATATTAAATCTTCTAAATACCTACTTGCCCTAGTAGTCTGTTTAAATTAGTATAAGTTGGCCTAGGTACATCTAGATTTCTTGCTAATATATCGTACATGGCTTCGTTATCCATTACAAAGCAGACATCTTCATATTCTATTGTTCCATGAGTCGTTAAAATAGCATTATATGGTTCAACAATAATGGGAGAAATCTATAAATTTAATATATTCAATTGAAGCATTATTCTATTCTTAATAGTAGTAACAATAGACCAAATTGTAAACCTGCGGAGCAGGATACACAGCAAATTCTAGTTTAGTCCTTTTTCCGTAATCTTCACATAATCTCTCTAGCAATAATGTTGTAAATCCTGATCCTGTTCCACCACCAAAAGCACGAAATAAAACAAATCCTTGTAAAGCTCTGCAATCATCAGCTACTTTTCTTATGCGATCAAGAGCTAAATCGATCATTTCACGGCCAATTGAATACATTCCTCTAGCAAAGTTATTTGCTGCATCTTCTTTCCCAGTAATTAATTGTTCTGGATGAAAAAGATGTCTGTAATGACCAGTGCGAATTTCATCTAAAATTATTGAGTTTTATATCGAGATAGGTATGAAGATTTTCTAATATCTACCAATTACAGTAGGTTCTAAGTCTACCATCACAACTCTCGGTACACATTTTCCAGCAGCGGATATGCTAAAAAAAGCATTGAAACTATCATCAGTGTTCCCATAATGATACGGTTCATACAGGAGCCCATCAGGTTGGATAGCATGTTCCAAACAATATAGTTCCCAACATGCATTAGCTACTTGTACTCCTGCTTGTCCTATATGAATTTGTATGACTTCACGCTGAAGAGTTGTTTTTAAATTAATTGAAATGGTGCTTAAAGATTTGAATTTAATTTACATCTTTAGGCATAACTCCTTATATAGTATAATCTCCCTCCACATTATAATTTTGCATAATTTTAGAGCCTGAAAGATTAAAAAGAAAGTTTCACTAAAATTTAGGTCATTGTAATGTTAATCTTTAAATGTTTGATTGACGTTTAAGTCATAATGACATATTTGAATGTGTAGTTTTAGGATGACATAGAGTGACATGATCTTTATTGCATTGTATTGCAGAACTCTCATAATAATCAACACTGTGGAACACTTCTGGAGGGGCAATAGCAAAATCTCATTTGAGACAAAAATTAACATAGAATGCATAAAAAATACATTTTTGAAATTTTCATCATTGTCATCATCCTTTCTAAGTATTGTGGTATCGTGTAATGTGATGATTTAATAATTCAAGATGAAAAGAAGATTAAATGAATAATAAATGAAAATATATAAATCTAAAATAACAGTAGATAAACCTCTTTTGTCTTTAATCATCTTAAGAAGTCTTTTCGTGAATGTGATCGAACAACTACCTCTGGCCTACTGTACTCTAACTTAACTTTTCACCCCCGCACTAATCACTTCACATCCCACAGTATGAACTGTGGCTGACATTTAGGAACTCTATACAAATGATAATGCTAAATTGTCAGGTAAAGTTAAGACATCAATACAAACAAGAAAAGAGCATTAGTGACTGTTAAGTTTTGAACTGGTCGATTTAGCTCACATTTAAACTCTCCATAATCATGTGTTGGGGTATGCGCACACACATCTGCTTAATCATGCCCAAAAGTGTTAAAAGACAAAGAAGGGAGTCGCTTCTATCCGCCAATATAGAGCAAACATGCTATTTTACTATAATAAAGATTTAGTTTTTTCTTAAGTTTTTGTACAATATTCTACTAAGAAGTTATTTACAATATGTGAAGGGAGTTAGCAGCAAAGAACTTCAATAACCATAGAAATTATGAAGTGTGCATGTTTCGTTTTGCTGTAACAGGAACGGATGTATTTCTTAAAACAAAGACTTTGCACAATCTGCTAAAAGATCACTAATTCTGGGCTATGCTCAGACCAAGATTTTGTATGTGTGAGAAGAAAGCCTATGTTTAGTAAATTTCAGAATTACATAGATTTGGCCCTCACAGCAGTGCACATTCTGTATAAAAAGTGAGAAGATTCACCGTTTTATGTTATTTCTTACCACAGAAATAGTTAACATTTAGCATTGCTATCCATTGGAGATGCAAGTAACTGGAAGTTTATAAACATAGAAATTTATCCAACTAGTAGGATAGCACAGCGGCAGCTTCAGGAGTGTATACCTGCTTACTAGGGTGGTCCTTAAAAAGTAAATTTTTGAATTTCATGCGTCTCACCCCCTAGATCGATTCTCTATTAAATAACAAAAGATTTATCGAAAAACTCTCCAAAAATATTAATATTAACCCGTGCTCCACGACGGTTGAAGTTTAAATGGGGTTTAACGTGGGTTTTAGACACTTGTGGATACTACAGTAAGATCAAGATTGATTGTCCTGATCCTACACTACTTTCCATCACCTTGATATCAATATTTACATCCAATTTATAAATAAAACTAGTGATATAAAGAATTCTGGGGAATTTATTAGATGTCCCTAGATGTCAATCTGTCAATGTTTTTGTTGTTAACTCATTGCCGTGCGTTGTTAATTCCGTTTATTTCTTTATTCTTTTCATTGTTTAATTATTTCTATACATAAAAGTCTTTTTCAAGATTACCACTGAAGGATTATATTGAGTGCAAGGTAAATAATAAATATTTTTATTGCTGTTATAAAGCTATTTTATGTAGAAATTGTGAATTACAGGTTACAGGTCAATAACCTCTATCAAAATGCCCTTTTCTCTTGAACAAGAGAAATTTATTATAGAAGCTTATTTTCGCAACGGTGAACGAGATGGTAATGCAGAATGGAAATATTCTCCAACGCTTTGTGCAGAAGAATGGATAAATGGCTTCCCTGATATGGAAATTGATGAAGAAACTTTAATTCGACATATACACCGGATTGTGCACCGTTTTCGTGAAACAGGGAGTGTTAGTAAGGGGAAGTCAAATGGTCGTGGTACTGTACTTACGGAAGATGTTGTTGCAGATGTGCGTACTCGTGTAGAACGTAGTCCAAACAAACCATTACGCCAACTTGCTCAACAAACAGGTAATCGTAACAGTTATATGAAAATTACTTTGAAATATTAAATGAAAATTATTGTAGGTTTATGATATGGTACAGCTCACAAGGCAGTAAAGAAAATACTACACTTCCATCCATATAAAGTTACTGTCGTGCAAGAGTTACTTCCCCCTGATTATGAAAGACTAATTCAATATATAACTGATTTAATGCAAATCTTCGCAATGATGATTTATTGGATCTCACATTCTTTTCCGATGAATCGTGGTTTCATTTGTCCGGATACATTAATTCACAAAATTATTCGAAAATATGAAAAAACGAGTAGATGCTTGTCTGGCTGTACATGGAGGTCATTTTGAACACATACTATAAATCTATTGTAATAATTTTAATTGTAAATTGTTTGTGTTAATTTGTGTAATTTTAATTGTTTATTAAATGAAATCTTTTGTATTTACTTCTTTTTTTTGATCGTAATCGATCTTAATGATAATAATTGATAATAATAGTATTGGTTACCAATACTGTGGCAAGAGAAATTGACACGTCTTGTTATTTCTGTTATCAATGGTAACACATAAAGCAGTAAAATATTTCAATTAGCATTTAGTAATTCTTTTAGATTCCTGATATTTATTTTGTATGAAAAGGATAAACTTTTGCATAGTTCAAATGAGAGAAAATAAACAATCCTTATAACCATTTCAATATATTTTTTAATTAAAAACGAACTTGTTTTTCATGTTTTTAATTTCATACAAACCAAAGTGTTTCTAAGTTTTTGTACATTACTTTGGAGGTTAGTTTTTTGAATGTCATCCGCACACCACTGCTTTTGTCCTGACTCTCAGGTGATGGATGTAAATATTGATATCAAGCTCGTGGAAAGTAGTGTAGGATCAGGACATTCAATCTTGATCTCCCTGTATAAGCTATAACACTATTGGTTCTCAATGTTTTGACATCAGCACATGTTTTCTAAATGCTTTTGTGGATGCTGAATCCGAATTTGAGATTAAAAATGTGTTTTGACACATGACAACTGTCAAAAATGCTGTCAACTTGAAAAATTTTAATGTAAATTCGCATTTTTACAAGTTTTCACTATTTTCAAGGTTTTCTGGGCCGCTGAATTTGATTTTCAGATTCAAAATCGTATTTGACACATTAAAGCTGTCAAGAATGCTGTCAAAATCAGAAATTCCAATGTAGATGCTATTTTAAATGCCAATTTAAAAACACGAAGTTTGACAAAATTATGTAATAATAGGACAGGTCTTTTCACTTCCTCATAAATTTATGTGGAAGTTATTTGCTATGGTTACAACTGTTTCTACAATGTTTACAGACCAGAATTTTTATTATTTGGAACTATGTGCAGTTTATGAAACATTCTTACACAATCCAAAAAGCTGTGCTTTTTGACGAAAATTTGCAAAACAGATTTGTTATTGTTTTTTATTAAACATAAAATATATTTTAATTAGAATATATCGGTCTGGCAGATTTAATATATATTATGTAATTAGGAGATCAAGCGATACTTTAAATCCGAGAAGATGTATCGGCTGGCGCCTCGGCGTTATAACATCTTCGAGGATTTAAAGAAGCTTGATCTCCGTATTGCATAAGTTGTTTTATTTTATTTCGTATTTCAATCCTAATTTCTCCCTTTTAAAATTCATCTGAATTTATTGTATAATGAAGCAAGCAAGTCTGTGTCATCATACACGTTACCAAGGAGATAAAAAGCAGCATGTCACGTGTGGGTGTTATGCAACATCAAATGAATCTTACGTTGCCAACAACAACGGAGATCAAGAACGTCTTGAACTCCGGTGTCACTGACAACGGAGATCAAGTTATACTTTATTTTACTAATTGTAGTATATAAACCATTGTTTGAAATACGAAGGGAAATAAAAAAAAATAAAATATATACTTTGTTAAACAAAAGATTCATATCTCTAGCATGAAAGAAAAAATATGTGTAAGCACTGCTGTTGTCGTCCCCAACAATGTCACCTGGGTCTTCATTAGTGTCCAGAATATCATAGATACCACAGTGTTCTCAATTAGATAATACTTCACAAAGGGCTTGAAGATCTTTTAGTTTTGCATGATTGATCTCGGTACGTACAAGTTGTAATTTACTAGTAATATGGAGTCTTGCTTCTAATTATGCATTGTCTCCACGTTCCAGAATAGCTATCTCTTACTTATTCTATAAATTTATTTAACACAAAAATGTTATTGCCTAAATGTATGCCATACATTTGCGAAGACTTTAGTGGAATAGGTGGTCGAGGATTCTTTACAAAAAACTTATCAGTCAACAGTTTGAAGCTAAAAATATCATTCTTAGTCTATCCATTTGATAAAATGTGCAAAATATGTTACTGAGTAATAACTCTGAAATAAAACGATTTAATAAAGCAAAATATTTTCACTGCTTTTCTTTTATTACGAAAACAATTCAAATGGAAATTGACTTAATAGAGCACAAGAGACATTAACAGTTTTTTTTGTAGCTGAGAGTAGTTTCTTCTTTTCTCAATTTTGCAAATAAAGTAGAATATATATTACTCTGTTTAGGAATTTGATTATATTAATCAATTCAAATAAGCTATGGTAAATTATAATGAAATAAATGTCAGGCTAACATTTGACATTTGCCAGGCAAACATAACCAATAATTCTTGCAATGTATATCAGACATTGATATCAGAGATATGTGTATATTTTTGGATCCAAAATGGCGGATCTGATAAATGGCGGAAATAATAAGAATAAAAGTTGGGACATGTACGATGCCAGATTTTAATTAGCTGGATCCAATGTCAAGGAGTACATGATCTTAATAGTTTGGCACTTTGTTTTTTAAATTGTATAACAACATTTACATTACTTTACATCCATATAATGCCTTAATTGATACCGATTGGTCTTTTTTAAACAACGTTACTGAAATTGATACAGCAGTTGAAGAATTTTATAAATGTCTTTATACCACCTTTGATAATTATGTCCCTCGTTACAAAATATATAAACATACTTATCCAGCTTGGTATAACTCTGCTATAATAACTAATATTAAAACAAAATGCAGATATTTTAAAAAATATAAGAAAACTAAAAATGATTATTTTCTACAAGAGTATAAAAGATTGCGAATCCTAATTAAACAACAAATCTCAGATGCTTACAGTTACAAAAGTTATATTGAAAATGCTCGAGAGCTTTTTTCTTTGGAACCCAATACTTTCTGGTCATTTGTTCACTCTAAAAATAACACATCTGGAATCCCAAGTAAAATATCCTACAATAACGAAAATCTCAAGGAACCTCAAGCAATAGTAGATGCTTTTGCTAATTTTTTTAAAAGTGTTTATTTAATATTTGATGTCAATGACAATGCACATATTAATAACTATGTATTTGATCAAGCGAGTATATGTTTTAAAGATATCAAAGAAGATGAAGTTTTCAGAGCTTGCAAGCAATTGAAAAATAATATGACGTCTGGTTCTGATGGAATTCCTTCATTTATTGTCAGACTGCGCTGGAATATTTGTAATTCCCTTATGTAGAATATTCAATCTCGCAATTGAGTCCTTAAAATTTCCTACCGTATGGAAAGATGCCAAGGTCTGTCCTATACATAAAAGCGGCGATACAAATTTAGTAAATAATTACAGAGCAATATCTATTGTGTCAAATTTCTCGAAGGTACTTGAAATCATTATTTATAATCGGATATACCCATTAGTGTACAGACAAATTTCAAATTACCAACATGGTTTTCTTAAACAAAGATCAACCGTAACAAATCTAGTTGTATTAACGCAGTTTATTTCAGATACCTTGGATGACCAAGGGCAAGTAGATGTTATTTACACCGACTTCACCAAGGCTTTTGACAGAATAGATCATGACATTTTGTTAAGAAAACTTTCTAGTTTTCGATTTCACGTAGATGCTCTTAAATTTATTGAATCTTACTTACAAGACAGGCAACAGTATGCGACATACAATGGCTACCAATCTTTTAAATACAGAGCTAGTTCCGGGGTACCTCAAGGGTCAAACCTTGGTCCTCTTATCTTTTTACTGTTTATTAATGATATAAACGAGAAAATCAGTAGCAGCAAACTTTTATATGCAGATGATCTGAAAGTTTACTCTGCTGTAACATGCATCGATGATTGCGTTAACCTGCAAAATGATTTAGATCCTATTTCTCAATGGTGTGTTTCTAATAAGTTACATCTTAATGCATCTAAATGTAAAGTTGTTAGCTTCACAAGAAAAAAGAATCCCTATAAAGTTACATACAAAATATCTGAAAACAGTCTAGAACACTGTAACTCCATCAAAGATTTAGGTATTATATTCGACTCTAAATTGACGTTTAATGACCATATTAATTTAATAGTATCGAAATCAATAAAATCTTATGGCTTTATTGTAAGAAACTGCAAAGAATTTACGAATATTCAAGCTCTTACAGTTTTGTATATAGAATATGTTCGATCTAAACTGGAGTATGCTTTATTAACTTGGAAACCTTTTTATAATTACCAGAAGTTATCCATAGAAAGTGTGCAACGAAAATTTTTAAAATATCTATGCTTTAAAGTAGATGGTATTTATCCAGAAAGAGGTGTTAGTAATACCTATTTATGCCGCAGATTTAACTTTGAATCGTTGAATCGAGAAGAATAGTTGCGTCAATTTCGTTTCTGTACAATTTATTAAATAACAAAATTGACTGTTCTGACTTACTATCACAGATTAATTTTTCTGTACCTAGATCAGGCATGAGAAATAGCAACTTTTTTAGGTCCAACACAGTTAATACTAACCTAGGTTTGAACTCGCCTATTTACTTTATGATTAATATATTCAATAAAATAGCTCCAAGCTGTGATATACACTTTGACTCTTTAAAGTCTATAATTAAGAAGGTTATTGAGTATCATGATAACAGAGATTAACATCAATAATTTTTCGTACTAATTATTCAAATATATTTCTAATAGATAGTTATAATAGTTCGTATTTACCTTTATGTTATTTCTGTATGTTTCATTTTTGTATGAAATGCTATTTTGTATTTATTTACACTATATACTATAATTATTTTGTAGTTACTATTTAATTTATAATTGTCCTGTAACTGGGATGTATCCTGTTGGGCAAATAAAGCTATTATTATTATTATTATCATCATCCTAATACACATTTTGAATATCTTATAATCATCGGTCTATATGATATAGGTGTAGTAAATAAAGAACTATTATTTTATTTTTTATTATGCTAAAATAGATTTTTTTAATGATTCCAGTTTTTATCTGACCATATGCATCACATTTTGCAAATTTATTTTATACTGTTGTTTCTATACATAATTTTTGTATTATATCATTTAAAATATTGTAAAATTATGTATTTCTTCTAAATTTCTAATGTTTTGCATATAGCTACTAGATTCAGACTAGAATCATTACTAATAAGGTTCCAGACTGAACATACAATAGGGCCGTTTAACTGCAATTGTAATAAAACTTCCTAAATTAATTGAAAAATTCTTTATTAATATTATTATTATTCAAAATTAATATTATTGAAATTAGAGATGAAGTAAATCTTAATCTACTTAATAAAAGTAGACAATATTTCAAGTTATTAGCTATCGTGGACACATGGCATGCCTTCCTCCATCAACAGCTATGGAAACTCCTGTAATGAAGCTTGCATCTTCACTTGCTAAAAACACAATAGTTTTAGCAACCTCATCTGTATTTCCAGGTCGTCCAAGAGCATGTGTTTGTTTACATTTTTCTAAAAATTGCTGATACTGTTCATCAGACATCCCAGAACGCTTATGAATATCAGTAAGGATAACTCCAGGATTTACACTATTTACTCTCACTTGTTTAGGTGCTAAATCTAAAGCAGCACACCTTGTGAACTGATCGGTAGCTGCTTTTGACATACAGTAAGCTAAGACTCCAGGAAATGCTCGAATACCATTTACACTCGATACATTTACAATATTTCCTTTACTTTTAATTAAATATGGGGTAGCAAGAAGTGATAATTGATAAATTGAACGCACATTAATATTAAAGATACGATCATATTGCTCGAGGTTTGTGTTTTCTATAGAACCACTTTCTAAAATGCCTGCATTATTTACAAGAACATCTAGCCTTCCATAAGTTTTTACAGTGTTTTCTAACAAGTTCTTCACATCTTCTTCTTTACTAACATCTCCAGTCAAAAGCAAAGGTTTAGGTTGGTTATTATCAATTGGTATACATTTATCAGAAACTTCTTTTAAATTTGTTAGATTTCTTCCTGCTATAGCTAGACTGGCACCTAATTTTGAGAAGTGTACTGCAGTAGTTGCTCCTATTCCAGAGCTTGCACCAGTAATTAGCACCACTTTCCCTAAAAAAGACATTTTAGGATATGGTGATGTGCACTTGTACCTATAAAAGAAGTAAACTACTAATTAAAGATTTATAAAAACAACTTCTTGAAAACTGGTTTAGTGGTACTTTGATAAAGTCAAGGTTGCATTATTTTAAATAAAATTAATCGAAACAGGAAAACTAAAGATTTATGAATACTAATAGAATAGTATTATAGAGAACTTCTTTAAGAATTTTAATTGCTGATACCTAATTTTAAAATTTCAGATTTACAAGAGCTGAACTTGCAAATAGGCTCATAAAAGCGGTCATATATTTTTTTTGCTAATTTCAAACTTTTAATTAATACATTTTAATTATATTAATTAGTGCATGCCTTCTTTATCACTTGCATTACTACATGGCTTTTTCTTCAAATGTACTTACAGTAAATATCAATTCCGTTGGTGGAAAATTCTTGCAACACAATGGCATCTGCGATATAGTGAAGGGTACCCCCCCTCGCCAGAATGCTGTAAACTTTTTAGCGAGACTAGGAATTCGAATTCCCCTTTCTGCCAACGGAATTGGTATTTACTGTACATATTTTTAGTTAAGCTAGTCGTGTTCAGTTTAAAATATAAGTAGTTTTTCAAACAAAGTGATATACGAGCAATTTTTGACCATATGTATTTCAGGACCTTGAGATGGTTAATATTAATCATTATAGACAATTAATTGAATCTTCAGTAAGCTGTTTTTGAGATGTTTGCACAAAATTAGTTAATTACAGATTTTGATGCTTATGTAGAATACTCTAGGATTGATGTTATTTGAAAGAAGAACTTTATACAAAGGGTAGGAACTCTATATTTAGGTGATCTGAAAGTTTTTGACATTCAGGTTTCAAAGATTGACTGAAATATCACCTTGCTTTGCTCCAATAATAGTTTGCCGGCTTAATGTGGTTCTTTATACAGGGTGATCTGTATCATTGCATTCAAAGTTTGGGAGTGTAAACTAGGTTTAGTATCGAGTGAAAAAGCACAAAAGTGGTAGGTCTATTTTTATTTGTTTTGGAGAATCAAGGCTAATAATTTTTAAAAGGTATCCATGATTCAAGAAAAACCTGCCTGGAACCGCAGACTAGATCTTGCTCAATCAAACAAACAAACTCATTGGCACCAATTTGGAACATGTAATGTTAATAATATGAAGGGTCAAATGAATGGTGCACCACTACATTTCGGAATTGCTGTCCAGAATTTCGTCAGTATCAATTACTCAAGGTGGATTGGTCGTGGTGAGCCGGTTGCATGGCCAATTAGGTCTCCGGATCATAATTTACTTGATTTCTGGGGTTACATCAAAGACAAAGTGTATGCACAAGTTTTAAACGCCCAAGAAGAATTATTATTATTGAAGCGCATTGCTAACCAAGAACTACGCAAAGCAAGCGGGAAATAAGATACGTCACTCCATCTGTCGGCATTCGAGCACAGGCTTGTAGACAGGTAGGAGGAGAAGGGTATTTAGAAAACTAAATAACCATTAAATTTAAGTTAATCACTCATGCATTCATTTTTTCTTTGTTGCTCTTAAAACTCTTGAAATTCTGGAACACACAGGAGGCCAAGATATTGTGAAGATAAAAGCGCAAAAAATACAATGGATTGTACATGTTATAGGAAAAAAACAAAAATGCAACAATAAGAACAATGCTAGAACGGGAACCAAAAGAAAACAGAAGAAGAGGGAGACCAAAACCAAGATAGTCAGATGAAGTATGGCGAAACCTAAGAACATTAGAAGTAAACTGGAGGGAAGATGCACAAAACAGAAAAATATGGAGAGAAATTGTAGCAAAAGCAAAAATCCTCAGAGCAATATAGCAAAGAAAAAAAAATGAAAAACAGAAGAAATATGGAGACTAATCCACTATCCAACTCAAGATTATGAAAGTTCCTATGGAACGGCCTAAACCAATAAGGGTTATAGCACCAACTGAAGCAGAAGAAGAACCGTTATAATCAGTAATAAGATTAGACTTTTTCCTCAACTCTGAAATTACTGTAACTAATAACTTTCTTCCAACAGTTTCCATTGAAACATAACTGTAAGGAAAAACATGGCAGGATTATAAATAAATGCTTGTTTTGACTTCTATCACAAAACCTTACCAGATTAGTGTTAATTGTTTGTTAGCAAGTCTTAAGTCATTTAATAGATTTTACAAAATATATTTTTCCTAAATATGAAATTCAGCCGAGCAAGTATTACTTCAAAAATTCTTTTGAAGTTTTGAAAATAAATAAAGTTTTAAATACATTCACCCCTGTACATCACTTTGCTACTTACTAGAAAAAGTACTTGGTATTAAACACACAAATTTTGTTATTTCTAGTTTATTTAGTCATTATTGAGTTTGAGTAGTCATTTTTATATACCTGGAATTGAATATTTTTAATTGTCACCTCCATTCCCGGGATGTACTATTGGTTTCATAATGATCTAGGACATCAAGGCTAACATGATGCTATTTTTTATTATTTTATCCTATGCATTTACACTGAAATAAATGAATGAAATAGCATCATGTTAGCCTTGTTGTCCTAGATCATTATGAAATCAATGGTACCTTGGGAATTTCTCTGATATAATAAAATGTAATACACATTTTGCTTATTTTCAGGTATACTTATAATAACTGACAGTAAAATAAAATAACCATCTGGCACAGAACTAGACTACTGTTTGTCAGCGAGGTGGTTCAGACAAATGAGATTGTAAATATTTAAGTTGCAAATCTAAATACCTACCCTATTACAATAGCTGATCATTATAAGCTTCAGCTGAAAACAAATAAAGTTTATCTGAATAATGCAATGGAAAAAGTAATTCGTAATAATTATTTATTGTATTTTTTCAAAAGTAATGTAATACCAGAAAACGTAATTACATTACAGTAATGTATTAATTACTTCCAACCAGTTACCATTGGCTGTTGGAAGTTGGGGAGTCCACTTAGAGGGTATACATATCTAGAATCTTAGTTTTTAGATTGAGAGAAATTTCAACAAAATAATCATTAAAAATATATAGTTTCAATAAATGAATTATTAGAGATAAAACCATCACTTAGAATTTCATGTATTGTAGTTAATTGTTATTTTTATTGACATCAGACTAAGGACCGAGCTTTTCATCTTCTTATAACTTTATCTGAGAGATAATTTTCATAGATACGATTGTAGAAACAATTGTAACCATGGCAAATATTCACTAGATACTATTACACGAAGATAGCAAGACCGGGCCTTAATGAGTTTCCTATATGGTCTTAGAAACATCTTTAGTTTGCAATACAGTTATCAATAAATTTTTGTCATGGTGCTTTAATTATTCTGAAAAACAAGGCAGTAATTTTTATAATGTTGTATTAAAATTCGACGCTGGTAACTTTTAACAAGGCTATACAGCTGTTATTATTAGTCCGGTCAAAATAGACAATTCAATTTACAATAATTCGCATAGAGCTGAAAATTGGTACAGGTCTTGGGTACACTATTACAAATAAAATTTTAAAAATCCCATCGCTCCTACGTCTGCTAAAAAATTTATTTAAGGTCAAAGGTCAAAAGTATCAGTTTTTGCATTTTTCTCGTAAACGGTAAGTGTTATTATAAAAATAGGTCAGACAAGAGTTATAGATCATGCAATTATCTACAAAAACTGTTCTTATACTTTTTGTCCTACGAATTACCATTCCTGAGATATCGCGATTCTAAAAGTTGAAGAAGTCGTATTCTACATAATATGCACACACAAAAGTATTTCAAGGCTGCGCTTGAACTCATACACAGGGCTGGAAACCGATTCTAGCCGGTCAAAATTATTTTATAGGCTTAACTGAAAGCAAATGACTGGAATAGTATAAAAATAGATGATTCAAAATTCAGATCAAGTAATTGTCCAGTTCGTCTCTATAAAAAAACTATGGAAAGTTATCTCAGAATTGTAATAACCAATGGTCTTTTCCTAACTCTGAATTCAACTTGGTGTCTACATCTACATCATTCAAGCTAGTTCATGAATAGCCTCCTTGGAATAAATAAACTATCATTATGCATCATGGACAAAGAAAAGTACTGAAACAATTGAATTGGAAACAACCGCAAAGTAATTCACAAATCATAGTAACAGATCCACTGCAGTAACACACCTTGCAAACGCTAATGTTCCAACAACAATTGCTGAAAATAACCGGACACACGAATTCGAATTCTGTTCAACCATACTAGTAAACGCAACTGAATCAGCACAAAGAATTTAGCACCTCAATGAGAGCCAACGGTTCTGAAAAAATATTGGGAACAGTCAACAACAATGCACCAAATTATACAAATATATACCAAAACTCCGTTTTTAATGTACAAAATATGTATTGTGGTGAATAAATTATTTTTATGTCCAATTGCATTATTAAGTACTGGTTATTGTATTGTTTTGCGGCAGTGAAGTGTGAAGTGGCTTATTACTGTACTCGTAAAATAAAGTGGTAGTAAAATAAAGTATATAGTAGTAAAATAAAGTATAACAACTGTATATTACATGTCAAATTTATAAACTGATTTTCTTTGATAATTACCCAATTTTAGGAATCGAGTTGCATAAAGCTTTGTATGCAACTCTTACATAATCGGACCTTATAGACTCGCCATTTTTATAGGCCTTGCTCGCTTCGCTCGCTCGGCCATAAACTGGGCTTTACTATAACGTCCTACATTATGTATTTGTTACATAAATAGCTATTATGCGCAGATACATTATAATTAGACTATCATTGCTAGACTCATCTAAACATAACTGTCTCTTTATGGCCCAAGGGCCTCTTTATGGACAGACGGGTAGTAATGAAATGTCAATTAAATGTCAGAAGTTTTTTGTACAACTTGATTGGTTCTTAATATAATTTGTAAACTTCTCACCAATGAATATAAGCTGAAATTAAATATTTTGGAATAGTAACTATAGTAACGTACTTCATATTAGCACATAAGTATACGCACAGTGGCTTGATGTACCTACGTACTCATTTAATTATATTTTTTACACAATAATAGATTTGAGATAAAAACTTAATCTGTGCATAAAATAGTGTATGTATTATAGCGGGCATAACTTGCTTTTATGGCCCTACAGCTGTTTCCCAGCCCTCGGCTAACGCCCCGAGCTAGAAATAACACTTCTGGCCATAAAAGCTTCATTATGCCCTTAATACATAAATAACTATTATGACTACCTACATATTATTTTATTTTTAAAAATACAGCTGATTCATTTTGATCTGATAAGAACCAACCGTCAAAAGCTGTAATTCTTTTTGTGAGAGATTGGTGAATTCCAGAACATCATTCTGGTCTGCAAACTTCTACATTGAAGAAAAGCTTAGTTGGCGCAGTTAAAATTTATTTACTCAACATAACATTTAGTTTGCACAACTAAAATTTTATTTTTTTAGATTAAATATTTAGTTTTATATTTAGATTTAAATAAAATTTAACTGCGCCAACTAAACTTTTTTCGTGTATATCATTCTTTTCAGTTCCAGGTTTTCTTCTTCAATATGAATTCGTTTATTTATTTTGAGAGTGTATAATAGTGACTTCTATTGAGCCACGAACAGTGTATACATTAACAGATAGTTGGCAATCTGAAGGACATATACTACTCACATCACTGTAGAATATGTGTGAATGCATTGGACTTATTGCATTCAAAACACTTTTCATTCTTTAGAAAGAGAAAATGTGGTTTTACTGCCTTTAGAGAAATAAGCGAATATGCATTTGTTGAATAGTTCGAATTAAAAATAGAAACTAATTTAACATAAGTATTTAAATACATAAGAAGCGTGGAGGACCACTGGTTTAAAGCGTTAATCGGTCTTGGTTGGTTATTGTAGCATAATTCTCAGTAGCGTTCCAACCCTGCCGGGAGTACCCAAAACTGCTTCAGTTTAAAGACTGTAATAAAAGGCAGCGGAAAACTACCATGTTGCTGCCGTAAATCCCAAGAACGCCTACTTTAATTTAATCTATCCCACATTCCTCAATCCAAAAGATGTTAATGTCCTGTCTTCACAGTTTAATAGATATCAAACATATACAATTACAGATTGTTTGTAACCTCAGTGTCCGATTTCCTGCATAATAGGAATTGATATAATTTCATTAGCTAGGTTGATTTAGCTATACAGAATCTGGTCTGCTATAGTACGGAACGCGTTGGATTAAATTCCTATTTTATTTAGGATGGGTTTTTCAATCTTTGGTTAACATTAACTGGAGGTTAATCGTCATACGATACTTTATCGAGATAATTGTACCCGCAGCTACGAATCTCCACTTTGCCCTAACCAGAGGTATAGCACACATTGAAAAATCGACCTTTAATTATGTTACAAAATATAGAACCGATATTTATTTACCTTATATAGGTAGTACTGTATCTATGGTTTTCTATCGATACCACTTTGTTAGATTATAGTAAACTGTTAACCTAAGGCAAGCTTTATAACATGCGTTTTTTACTTATTTTTATTTTACCTCATTCTCATTTTACCTTATTTCCATACTACGGTTAGATGTGTTGCCTATACAAAAGCATTCTGGTGTAGGCAAAAAGGTACTTGCATCTTTAAAAGAAATGACGCTATTACATCTCCGTTTTAGTAGTTACTGTTGAATATCAACAATAAACTTTATATTTTTTCTAATTTTAAATAAAAAATGTGGTCTAACCTTCAAACTGGGTGAATTGAAAATGATCCATTTCTAAGGTAACTCAAATATGATCCTTTTTTTTTTAATTACACAAATATACAAATAAGGTAATTGTAGATAATTACCAAACGTATCATAAATGATGAACCTGACTGTTGTAACCTATTGCAAGACGTAAATACAATATTTTCTTTAAATTTCCGTATAGCTTTCCATACTGATCAGTCATTTTGTTAAAAACAAAAAAATCTTACACAAAATTGGTAACTAGAAAGCATTTAGTGTTTCCTACAAGCAATCAAAAAAGTTTTTTTCAAAATGTACTGCAATGAAGAGTTATGAGAGGGGCGAAATATCATATAAGCCGATAGATGCCTTTATTATGCAAATTTTTCTACAACACTGTTTTGCAGTAGAAGATAAGAGTAAAGTGTAAGTAGTACTTCTTTTTGAAAAAAAAAACGATTTTGGTAATGCTTTACTCTTATTAAAACACAATAAGCTTCCATAAAACATTTGAAGGCAATAAAAATATCATATAGGTATAAATTTACAAAATGTTTATTGTATAAATTCTTTGGTGAATAAAACTTGTTAGATTTTTCTGTTTATGCAATAATTGCTAATACAAACAAATGCAAATTATAAAATGCAAGTAATTTGTTACAAATAACAACTGTAACAAAAATATATGAATTTTTTCTATCAAATAGCAGCAGACTTTTCTTATTTTAAATACTTATCCATATGCCATTGCATGAAAACTATATCAAGATTTAAGTGCCTACTGAACTAGAGTATCACATTTTTATGGTGTACTGATAATGTATAAAATCTATAGTTCAACAGGATGAAGGGTAAGATTATGATTACCGATACAGTGGCATATTACATATTTATAAGACTATTTTTATGTACATATCAACAATAAAAACAACAATACTTTTTTATTAACACACTTTCACAAATCTTCTTTTTAACGTGGACACATGGCATGACGACCTCCATCAACAGGTAAAGAAACTCCAGTTATAAAACTAGCATCGTCACTAGCAAGGAAAGTGATTGCCTGAGCAACTTCATTGGCATCCCCTGGTCGTCCAAGTGCATGAGTCTCTTTGGTCCTCTTCAAGAATTGTTCGTATTGTTCATCATTCATTCCACCTCTTTTATGTAAATTGGTAATGGTAACACCTGGATTTACACAATTTACCCTTACTTGCTTAGGGGCTAAATCTAAAGCTGTACATCTTGTAAACTGATCAACTGCAGCCTTTGACATGCAATAAGCTAACACACCAGGAAAAGCTCTAATACCATTTACGCTAGAAACGTTAACAACATTTCCTTTAGTTTGTATTAAATGAGGAACAGCTAAAGTAGTTAGATGATAAATACAGCGGACGTTAATGTTCATCATACGATCATATTGCTCAAGACTAGTATTTTCAATACTTCCTGTTTCAATAATACCAGCATTATTGACTAATACATCCAATTTTCCATAATGTTTAATGGTTGATTCTAATATTGCTTTTGTGTCGGTTTCATTTGTTAGTTCTCCAGTTACTATAAAAGGTTTAGGGGTATTTTGAGACACAGCGCATTCAGAAGCTACTTTTTGAAGATTTTCCAAATTTCTTCCCGCCAAAGCTAAACTCGCGCCTAAAACGGCGAATCGCTTTGCAGCGGCAGCGCCAATTCCAGAACTAGCGCCTGTTATCAAAACTACTTTACCGGCAAATTGCATGGCTTCTAATAAGTTCTAATGGTTTAATTAAGTGCTAATTAAAATTTCTTACGCTAGATTTTCCAAGTTGAATTGTTGGAATATTAAGTCGATGTCGTTTATTGTTTTTTTTCGAAGTTTTAGAACCGAATAGCACCGTGCGTTCACCAACACCAGCCAACAAGTCACACAGAAATGAACTATTCGCGCAGGCGTTAAAATCATATGATTTATATAAATTAAATTCGAATTTGCAGTTAGCAACAACTTTAAATGTATTTTGCAACTTTATTATGATCATTTGATATTATTCATTTGTCATGCAGAAATAATATCGAAAATCATTAGCAAATCAATAGTGTAAAAGAAATTATTAAATATTTAAAGAAATGTAAATATTATATGTAATTATAAAATTATTCATAACTAGAGCAAAGAGTAGAGACCTTTTCCGTTCCCCAGCACCGTGTTTCGGGAATGTTTTTAAAATTTTATTACACATAGCTACAAAGGACCCCACGTTTAGAAAAGCGCATAACAAAATAATTTTTTCATAGCGCATATACGAGTACTGTAGTTAGAGAGGATTCCTTTTCCATTTTCGTCGAAATTATCTCTACGCGTCGTGTAATAAATCGGAAAAAGTTGTTAAAGGTAAGCTAAAGTAAAAAAAATAATTAACTCTTTAAATTAACGAGGGAGTCTATAAATGAGACATAAGAATGAACTTGCCAATCTTTTATCTATAGAGAAAAAAATGTTTAATTTTATATTAAATAAAAAGTGGGTGTTTAATTTTACAATTTATTTTAATATATTATAATTTTACAATTTATTTTAATATATTATAATTTATAATATAATATAATTAATTCACTTTCATATACATATTAGTGCTAGTGGTTCCAATTTTGCCGATTTTGGGTATCAATCAACTAAAGTAGGAGTGTAATATAAATAATAGCAAAAATTATCAAAAATTGGTACCAAGAGTGGTATTCGTGTGAAGACTTTACAAAGAAGATTTTATCGCTGTAACCACTACTAGTAGTAATTATTGTTATAAAATCTTTTTCTTACATTTCTCGTAGTTCACAAATTTAGAATTCTTAGAAAATCTACCAAACAAGATTTAAAAATAACTGAAAAACGACAAAGAGAGCTGTAGGAGGTAAAATACTAAACCACATACAAATTATTATTTACAACCCCCAATATTCCATTAGATACCTGACAATTCATTAAGTAAACTACTGAATTACATTCAAAAAGGGATTTCCTTTTCATAAACAGGTAAAAATGTCTTTGCACCTTTTAGTCTTACATGGTTAGCACTGGTGTCAGTAGATACGGAACCAGTAGATACTGATAAAATTGTAGAAAATTTTAGGTTACAACATTGAAGAATAAAACTGTAAATTGTGTATATTTAATATATTTTTAAATGTAGGTATTTAATGTAAACGTATTTAAAATATTATTGATCAATTTTTAAACAAAATGTTGTTTTTATCAAAAGATTCTGCCCTCACCAAATCTTTTTGTGACTATGTGTCTGGCTTATTAGTTAAATTCGAAATAATAAATATTATCAAAATATTAAAAATGATTAAGTAGTAAATAATGATCTTTTCGCAACAGTTTTTATAATTTTATAGTATGCTGTGGGTACCGCAATAAAATATACGAAAGAAACGAAAGCTTATCTTAGAAGTGAAGTAATATTGGTTGCCTAGTTCACTGTAAATTCGTATTTCCAGCATAATCTTTTTCTTGGATGTTTCTAAATCAATTTAACACAGTTAATTTAAAGAATAAATATTATAGAACAGAATGATTTATAAATGATTCAAGTTTGATCAAATGCAATTTAAAAAAAAACATTTTTTGCATATTTTGTTTAGTATGGTAGAGATAATCATTCTAAACAGGATGCAATGCGACTTTTAAAAAATAATTGTATATTTCATATTTTATGCTTGAAACAAAAATATAAGATTTTTAGCTGGGTTACCAAAGCATTGCCATTGCTTTAGTTTAGCCATTGTGTTAGAAGGGGTGCTGTCACTAATAAGCTACTCAAGGGAGGCGGGAAAAATTATATGCGTTCGTTCGAGTTTTTGGTAACAGAGAATTAGTTGCCTTCTCATAATAAAAAGTTGTAAAAACACAAATTAATAAGAAAACCAACTACTAGTAATTAATAATTATTAAGAATCAGCTATTAGTAACTAGCAGTTACTAAAAATCTCTAAAATAATCTTCGATTGTGTACTTGCTGTAATACTGTAGTGTAAAACAATACACAAACGCTGTTTATTACCAATCTATCTCTTAAAAATACTGCTTGTCCTTTCCCTTTAGAAATTAAATATTTAAATATAGTAACTACTTTCAAGATCTTATAATCCTCTGAATAATACCGCAATCATGTATTTGCTATCTGTTAATTTATTTGATTCTTAACTATCCGGAATTGTACCTGAAAGTGAATTACCAGATCCTTTAAGAAACACATGTTGCTAGGTTGCTACATCCTATTCAAAACTGGAAGAAATTTGATAATGACCTAAGATTCTAAGAGGGATAACAGTTGTCCATGCGAAGAAAAGAGCACCATAGTCGGTTTGGAAGGTGATCACTTTTTAGGGTACAATAACTAAACTGCAAATTATGACACGAGTAACTATGCTAGATGCCTGGGGATAATGACCCCTATAATAGGTCCCTTTTTTCGTCCGTGGTCACATATTACATCTCTAGGGATACGATGGCTATAAGGATATGAAATAATTAATAATATGGATTAATTAATAGTTGAAGGAATAAATAAAAATTCATAAAACTAAAATTAAATATATAACTATTTTATTAATCGGTTTCTTTACTTTATTTGTTTCTTATAACACAAACTACACCCAGACAATAACTAATGACTAATTACTTAATGCATAACGGGATTTGGTAGTGGAAACAACCCTAAATTCAAATATTATATATTATGTAACTACCCAAGTACACACACAACTGAAAGAAGTAGAAATATTTGTATTTATTACAGACATGCGCCAAACCAGAGCCAAACCATTTGTTATATAACTTGTAATTTATGTTCATTTTGTTATTTTGCTAAAAAGATTGTTATGCAGTAAGCGCCGCTTCTTAAAATCACGTTCGTACACGGCATTTTTGAGTCAATTAAGCGGCCTTTGTATAAAATGTATATTTATGTGATTAAAAGGAATTTATGAATCATAATAGTTAATAGGTTAGGTAGTATGTATTTTTGTTCGAACTCAAATTTTCCAAGTTTAAGCAGATTCTTCGAAACAAGATTCTTCCGGAAATAAATAAAAGAGAAAAGATCCGTTATAATCCTATTCATTCAAACTGGCATGTTCAAAAAGTATTGTAGGTAAATGTAAAATCCCAACCCTAACAATGGCACAGCAGGTAGTAAAGAAACTGTTAGTAAATACAAAAGAAATTTTGTATGTTATTAATTTTTACATTACCTACATGCGATTTGGATAAACTATTGTAGCATTATTTTTTAAATAATAACAAAAATGCTGTTTAAATCGTCTATTAATAAAGAAAAGATTATTTACAATGCACTTAATTAAAAACACTACAACTATAAACTATTTAACGAATTATTATCTAAATGCTAGGTATTTACAAATTTATTTGAGGACTATTTATATGAAAACTATTTATGTATTACAATTATTAACTAATTATTCAGAGTACATTTCAATACGACGCCGGTTAAACATTAACTGCCTCCTTCTACCCGCGACTCAATTTATATCTTTCATACGATGACTCATACATCTAGAATGTTCGATGACGTCTTATGTGGGTTTACTATTCGTTACACTATTTTTTCTTCAACCGTAGGTGATTTATTACTTCTAAGTGGACCTCTAAATCTGTTATAAGCTGTAACCTGAAACTGTGAACTGGGTGACGATCAGACGAGGGTTTTCCTACGCAACTACTAAGTTTTCTTAACTTTCGTTGTATTATAAAAGTTGGTGATGAATTTAAATCTTACTTCTTAATGTAGACTTATGAAATTGATAAATATAAGTACTATAGTGACCTGATGCCGTCGTGATACAACTCGTAACTTTCTGCCGAAATACCTCACAGTTTTTATCGACTTGACTGAATTTCCGTTTCACGATCAAATTAGGACAAAATAAGATACGTAAGTAACAATTAACTCCCTTCATTTCTGTATAATGAGCTTACGTAGTGGTCGATCGAGATCAGTAACAAGACATTTTGTCCAATCTGTCATTTAGAATTTAACAAACATGCATAACATTCCAAAAGTCGAATTCCCATCATTTACAAATAACAAACGTTTCCTTGCTCTAGTATAACGCTATTATCAGCTTAAGCACGTGGTAACTCAAATTAAGAAATTAAATTTGTTAGTATTTCATCTTCCAGAGACATGGGCGTAACTAGAAAATTTCTCTAGGGGGGGGGGCAGGCCCCAGGTTAATGGACGGCCCCATAGAGCGCACGCTGGACCGTTTAATACAAGCTAGACGTAAAGAAGTCAAAGTTTAATTTCATTACCAGCCCCATTTTCAAATCGATCACAGATAACCACTGACCTCAAAAATGCATTTACCAATCCTGTATCCCGAATTGCAATTGAGTAATTACACCCCAAAGTTGGTTTACAAGAAAAGTGCAACAAACGACTTTATGAACTTGCAGTTGACGCGCTCTCAAAGAATATGTGTTTTAGAAAGTTACAGTCGTCTTAAGTGTTTGAGAAAATGTCCTATATAGGTGAATGTATGTATTATTTTATTGGCTTAATGAAAAATCTGTATCTTGTGTAATATTGTTTTAAAAAAAATCCAAACTCAAGCTATATCTCAGTGTTTATAAAAAGTATGTTGATGACATATTTTGGAGAATCTAAGTATGTATGCTGAGATATGTCAATCATATATAGCTTAACTGAAAGTTTGAAGTGCCTACTTTCCAATACTGTAGTCGATTGATTTCGCACGGATTGGCATGACACTTTTTTTTTAATTTTCATGGAGTAGGTTTTGCATTTCCAGCATGGAGTATTTTGAAGTTTGGTACTCTACTTCAAAATGTGAAGGATATGACAATTTATTTGTACACATTTCCAATAAAATAAACCTACCAGAAGCTAGTGGTGACTTTGTACGAAGGATTAAATCAATCCATAAAAAAAATTAACCAGAAAGGGAAGTCAGCTGCTTTCCGTAAAGAATATAGTACCTACTGTGACAAAAAAAGTATATTACAGGAACGTATTTATTGCGTTCGTACTGAAAGCAGTACCAAATGTGACCGCCTCTGAGAAAAAGGGCACAATTTGTTCTTTGGTTTTCTGCAAAAACCTCGAAAAAAGCAAATCAAGTTGACTTCGGTAGAAATTTAAATCTGTTTATGTACCTATATTATACATTCAATTATTAATGACTGATGACAGCACCTTTGCGCTTTTAAAATTTGTAAATTCTCTGAGTTTTCCAGAAAAAGAATTTTCCCTGACAATTCCAGGTTCTTTAGGTACACAAGAACCCTGGCACTGCTGGTCTTATTGGTTTCATTACTACAAATCATAAATTACTTTTTCTACTTCCAAATGCGTAAGTTGTCAAGTACAACGATTTACTTGACAAATAAGGTGTCATTGTGAATACTATTATGTAATGAAAAGAAAAACTTTTACGTAATATGTATATTATGTTACAGTTAGTGGGAACATTTTTATTTAACACATATTTGTGTTGGCGGCATTGCTAGTTATTTTGTCAGAATATTTGACAAGTACAAAAATCCAAACTGTTGTTTAAAAAATGCCACACTTTGGTAATTAATTTAATGTGTGGTCGGAGAGAAGATATCGCTCTAGTTGTAAGACAAATTATGTACGCATGAGATTTCAAAGTGTAATTTGCTACTTACAACCCTCGAAATGTAATATACTATTTCTTTACAATATTATTTAAATCTTTTTGTTAATAATTATAATCTAACTAGTGTAATAAACTAAATCTTAAGAAAGAAACTTTGTTTTTTTTGTCTGCACAGATGAGCTTACTATGTACACTTAACTATTTTTTCTAAAATAGTTAATTATACTTTAACTACTTATACTGAGCTTATATCTACACAAAATATGACGACTACAATCGTTTAAAGTGATATTAGAATTATTTACGTCTAGCTTGTATTAAACGGTCCAGTGTGGAGCGCGGCGAGTTTTAAACATCCAGGCTTTTTGCAATTGGCTTTTTCCTAGGGGGGGCCATGACCATTCTAGGGGGGGTCGGGCCCACCTGCCCCCCCCCACTAGTTACGCCTATGTCCAGAGAGTGTCTTAACCAGATCTATAATCATGCAAATGCATTTTCTCTATTAAAGGATTTCTTGATAAAACGCTATACTGATATAGTAATTTACGTTATAAGTCCTGGAAATGGAATTTTACAGTCGAGTAAGATGTTACGGACAAGGCGACGAAGGAGCCGAGTCCGGAACATCGAAACGAGACTGTAAGACCATTTACAGGACGTATGACGTAATGCGTTTTATTTCATACTGCAATTAATGGAATATTGGTTTAATTTAAAAAAAATATATATAAAATAAATTTCCGAATGCAAAATATGGACATCTATGAAGAAGGAGATTCCATGGTACTAAAACATTGTCCACTTGATTGATTGTATTTGCGTCCGGTAAAATTTTTTATTTCATACTGTCCGGTAAAAGGGTATTTACCGGACTCATTTGAGTCCGGTAAATGAATTATTACGTTACAAGGCCGGTAAAAAATTTTACGGGACTGAAAATCCAATTTGAGTCCGGTAAAAAATTTTACCGGACTGAAAATCTAATTTGAGTCCGGTAAAAAATTTTACCGGACTGAAAATTTTAAATGCATTTTTTTAAAAAATGAACAATGTGAGGCAGTATGAAATAAAACGCCTTACGTCATACTTCCGGTAAACCATTACAGTAGCTCGTTTCAACATTCGAGACTCGGCTCCTTCGTCGCCTCGTCCCGAAACGTTTTCAACTCGCTACTGTAAACTTGGGTTTACCGGACTTATAACGTAATATACTATTACAGTCACAAGTCCTGTAAAATTTTTTCCAAGCATACTAGACCGTAAAATCGCATGTTCTGGACTAAAAAGTTTGACGTAAAACTGACAAATGTGACACAGTATGAAATAAAACCATTTTCAAGCGTACACACTTTACTATCAGAAATGATTCTAGAGGAATTACCTCTTGATCTCTATCAAGCAATTTTAAAAGTAGGTGCTCTTTTACAACTTCTAGACCTTATTCATAAAAGAGACATTAGCCATTTATTTTTCTATTAAGAAATTTTGTTTTTATTTAGAAGGAAAAGCATTTTATGTTTTTGTAGCCATAAGGCCATCTATCATGCCATTACAGGAAATTCGACCAATTATTTGCCAAGAGAATACAGGCAATTGGAACTCATCTCTTCGTTTACCTCAAACGTACGTCATATTGAAAGAAGAGAACATAATATTGCCGATGCATTATCACGAGTAGCTCTCGTATTACCCTTTTTTCATGATACTATCGCTAGAGTTCAAAACGACGATGAAGAATTAAAGCATCTTCGTAAACAACATAACTTTATTTTTCTGCAAATGCCTTCAAAAAATGGGTCATTATTATGGGTATATAAAAATTAAGATTTTCCACGACCTTACATCCCAAAACAATTTCGTGTAGTGTATGTGTTTAATGTATTTAAAAACTTTCGTAACATTTTACATTTCGAAATACGTGCTTAGCAAATACTTACCTATTGTAAGTCGGTTTTTATGGATCTTTATGGATCATCGTATTTTAGCAAATCTTTAATGTCGTTTAGTAATTTTTGCGGCCCCCTGGAAACCGAAGCCTCAAGCTGTAGTTTATTTAGTTTAATGGTAAATCCACCCCTGTTGTTATTTGTTAAGGAAAAGTTTTCTTGTCTAAACCACTTAAAGGAAAGTTATACGGAAGTTACTACATTGTTATTCTAACAACAACAATTGCACTACACAGCATTCAGAAAAGTACAAAGCACGATGGGTAATTAAATGACTCTCTACCGAAGGGCAAGTTATTCGATTAAAAAAATTAAGATATATTCTTTATACGTATTTCAATGCTTCTATTTCAGATTACGATGACACATTAAGTGAAGGTGAAGTAAAAATTTTCTCAAATTGAATAACTACGCATTGGTCAGACTATTCGTGGTAGTGATTTATGATAAATCATCTCTGTTAAATTTTAATCCGTAAATTTTTAATTTGCTCATTTTAAACAAGTTAGTTTACAAACTTTGGTTTTGAAAAAACAAAAATTTTTCGAAAACAATAATTCTGTAATTTCCCAGTTTAATCACTGTAGTTTTTAAAGACCATTCGATGTAGACCAGTTACCGAGGGTCGATTCTTTTACCTTCAATTTACATTTAAAAAATATACTATTTAAAAAGCACGGATATTAAATCTGATTAGGTATCGTATACTGTGCGTGCAGTACAGTAAATTTATTAATTATTATCTAAACTCCATCAGTTTTGTAAAATCTGAAGTTTAATTAAAATGATATTTTCTGAAGTAGCTATATTAGCAGCTATATATTAATGTCTTAGATACCAAAGATCGTATTTTGATAATTATTATTTTTAGACATTCTATATTTAGGCACAGCTAATATTAGACACAAACAGAAAAATATTCTGTGGTGAAAGTCACTGCAGTGCTTTACTCCAAAAGGAGCTAAATTTGTCCAAAATTAATAATTTTGATAATTGTAGTTATTCGAGTTCTTTTTATTAAATAAACATCAGCTTAGGATGCATCAATGCAATAATAGCCCTTTACTTATTTTGTAACAGTATCAAAGCAAAACAATGCTCATATATATCTATGTATATTACTGTAGTTAAGTAAGAAGTTAACTGTTTTTATTATACAAAGAAAATAAAGATCTTCTATTTCTTTTTATATTTTGAAAGTAGGTATGATGCATCAGCTATTACTCACAGTTAACTGACATACAGACATACTACCGCAGTTAACTGGTTGTCATAGTTACTTCCGAGAATAAGCAAAGAGGCGTCTATCACATAATGCATGTGAACATATCGTTTCACAATGCAAGATTTTCAAGATAAAAAAGCTTTTATATTGCATTTTGGCCTATTTTTATGGAACAGCAGCATAAAGCAATTAAATTCCAGGGCCCTTTCTAACAATAGAATAATCAACAAAGTAATTATGTTGCCGTAGTGCAAAAATACTAACTGTAAAATCTGTTAGACTAGGAAAAACGAATAAATATCTCGATAACAGTTTTAGCATAAATTTTTAACCGTATACTCATAACACTATGAAAATTACTCCACGTCTCCGTATGTGATATTGTTATGACCTTTATTATTCAACGTAAGTACTTCTACCTACTTAAAAGTACATACAAATTCTTGATAAGATAGCAAATTGGGTATAAATACCTGGGACCAGTAAACTTAAATCAATTCCACACTGGCTAACTAAAACGTATTCTTCAACGCCTGTACCAATACCAACCAAAATGTACTCGAAAGTATTAGTTGGAACTGCAACCCGTTATATTGCTGGAAGAAACGCTGTGCAGACAGTCTACTGGAAAACCAGTGATGCACCAAACAGCAAGATGTTAAAGATGTCAAAGACTTTCAACTTTGGAAAAGCTACCAAGGGAAATGCAGCGCCACCAGTTCAATTGAGAAGTGAACAGCCCATCATGTTCAATTAAGGTGTTTGTATTGTGTATAATTTATTTATTATAAAAAACTACTATTTAAGTAGTTTATTTATGTATTATTAACTATTATTATTATTTGTATTATGATCTGTAAATTGTATCGAACATAAACTCATATTACATTGTTTGTGTTTGACAATAATGAATATTATATAACTTTAATAAAAAGCAGTACTTATCAGAGTACTAAATATTAGATTTGTTCTTTTATTACTCGAACTAATAAGTATGTATCCAACGTTACCAAAATAAAATGTAACACATTTAATATTGAAAACAATCGTAAGTCTCTATTACGGTGGCACCCTAACAATTGCTACTGAGGATGGGATTTTCTTAATATCAGCTAAATTCTACTAGAGTTGATTCATAATTATATGGCCATAGCAGTAGGCATTACAAAATAAAACAAAACTAATTCAATTTTATTGTTACCGGTATCGATATTAAGTAGGTAGTATATTTTTATATACCTATAAATACCTATATATTTTTGTGCTACGAGCTGTATAAGGTTATTTGATTTATGTATTGCACATGTAGTGTGTCACACTCCTAGTACAATAAAATTAAACAAATAAGCAACATATTTATTTACCTTTAAAATTGCATTACCTGTCGAAACATACTGTTTGGCAACAGCATGGAAACAGTTAGTTCTGTTATTCGCGTTATTTCTATGTATGTAGGTATGTATTTATAATTTTGTGTGTGTTGCTTTCGTTAAAAAATACAAGTAATTATAAGATGGTGTAACATTCTTTTTGACACCTACAGCCGTGAAAGTGCGATTTTTCTGTAGTTCTTAAAATTAACCTCAGTCTTTAATTTTTAAAGTTTTTGTGTTGCGGATAAGATATTTTTGTCATAATCGGAAATAACTATACGCTTTTTTACAATAAAAATTGAAATTTTGCAAACAACAACGACGATAATTTTTTTAATGAAAAGGAAAATAATGATAATGGTGTAAGTTATATTTCAATAACATAGCAGCAGCATAAACTTCTAGATTACATGCGGCCCGCAATAGACCAAGCTAGATGTAAAAAAAGTCTAATTTCACTTCCAACCTTATTTCTAATCGATCACAAATAACGACTGACCTCAACTATGCATTTAAAATTTACTTTAAGATGAGTACTTACACTCCAAAGTTGGTACATAAGAAAAGTGCAACAGGCGAAGTTATGCACTTGCATTTTACGCGCTCTTAAAGATTATTAGAATCCAGGTGTTTTAAGTGTTTAAAACAAATGTCCGATGCAGGTGAAGGTATGTCTCATTTTACTGGATTACTGTAAAATTAGTCTTTTGTATAATGTTGTGATAAAACATTTCAATGTCAAAGTAAATTTCAGCGTTTATGAAATGAATGGTTATGAAATATTTTGGAGAATCTAACTATGAGTGCCGCAATATGTCACAATCATATAAAGCTTAAATGAAAGCTTAAGATGTCTACTTTTAAACACCGTAAGCGGTTTTCTACGACACTCTTTTTTTTCATTTTCATGGAGTAAGTTTTGCATTTCCCGCATGGGGTATTTTGAAGTTTGGTGCTCTAATTCAAAATTTGAACGAAATAGCAATTATTTTAATTGCAGTTTTTTGTGCAACTATCCAGTTGCCCTTACAATAACTTATAACCTTATTGGCGGCAGTTGTTGCCCGTATGAACTATCACCAATTTTTCATGGCAACTCGATGGGGACTTTTCTGCGTCAGAAAAGATCTAAACAATTCATTATGAACCTCATAATGAAACTGCTATTGCATATATAATAATTGCATAGGCAATTGTTTCGCCATAAGTTAACCATAAGATTGTTTTGCGTAGAATATAGGCAACATGTTAATTAAGTAATCAATTAACTAATTAGGCAATTAAAACTTGCAGTTCATCATTGGTCACATATCCAGTGCCACGTTAACATTTTATGGAGGCATGTTTTAATATAAAAGCTACATAATTAATACTGTCATTGGCTGAGAACGTGATATAATAGAAAAGTCATTTTTTATTCTGATACATAAATAAAATAAACAAACAAATGTGATAACTGATAACGTTGAATCTATTGAAAAATGGTGACGATCTTCCATCAACGCATCGGATGATTTCATTCATAAGCGTAAGGCTCTTAGCATCCTGATTAGGGTCTCAACAGCAAAGTAATAGGAGTATTTAAAACAGTTGATTAATTCAACTGCTTCGTAACTTTTAATATTATTCTTTGTATTATATTATAATTTCTTTATCATTTTCTAGGTGTATATTAAGTTAATGTCATAATTTCTTACAAGCATAATTAATAAATAAAAGAAATAACAAAAAGATAACCTAACAATCTTTTAAAATGTTAAAATATTTATTATTCTGTCGCTACTTATTATTGTTGTTATTAAAAAACTTATTATGACTTAAATATTTATTTTTAAAATATAAATAAACAAAATAAAAAATTTGTTCATATGCAGTATTCCAAACAAAGTTGCTACAAACATCAAAATTATTAAATATTCGTAAATCGTAATGTTATTATCTTGTTATCTACTTACGCAGATATTAAGTAAAGTCTAAACATCAAACGCCATAATTGGCGCAATTTGAATTAATTGTAGATTTGACACGTGCAACATACTTATTTACGTAAAAATTATTTTGTTTTTATTTTTGAAATATTTCTATTATAATCTATCTTGTTTGATTTAATTTTTTTTAATGCGAGGTCTATACGAATCTTAAAATATACTTTAAATTTGTTTTATTATAATAAATTTTGTACTATTGTACCTTCCGTCAATTCTCAGCTAACATTATTCTAATGAAAATGTTTATTTTCTAGCATTATCATTTTTAAAAATATGTAACTACTTAAATTTATATTTTTTAAAAATACGGTTTATGTCCACGTTTTAAAAGGACTACCTAATCGAAATCAATACAACGGGATATACTATACAATATATATGCTATATATAGGGGGTAAAAATAAAATAAAATCGATATTTTTGTCTCACCGCCTAATAAAATTGTTCCATAGGTTAAAACAGTAATTCATATAAAATTTCAGTAGTAATTGAAGCAAGGGAAATGGTGCCGCCGTTGACTTGAACTTTATAGTTGTTAAATACGATATGATTTCTTTGATCATAATGCCTATAATTCAAAATTTTCGTTAATTCGAAGTTTTAACATAAGTTGTATCCATAAAATTAGTATTCTATTATTAGCAGATATCCTAATAATTCTATTGAAACATTTCAGAATATGTTAATTTGTCACCGAAAATTTATTAATGCCACATTCCATTTAGACAGTTTTTAGCTGCCTTGTATTGCTCATCTGGTTTGGAATAGTATATTACATGTTGAGTTGGTAAAGGATATCTTTACAAGCCAAGCGATAATTGTTTGACCGAGACGGTACGTCGAGGTCAAACAATATCGCGAGGCGTGGAAACTTTACCAACGAAACATGTATACTATTTTATTCACAATAATTAGACTTAAGATAATCGAAATAAAAAGTAATTTTAAATTTTAAAATAAATTTTTTATGAACTGTCATAATTTCAATCAGAGCCATCTATCGACCAAAAGAAATTTTAAGTAAAGTTTCATTCTTCGCCGCTAGATGGCGATGTATGCACTCAGTATTTTAAAATTATAAATTAATTAATTCCATTGTAATTATTAAATATAAAATATGGAAAAATAAAAATAAAACTAATATTAAATAAAAAATATGTTTTTAGCGTTAAATATATTTATAAAAACTTAAATTTAAATCGGATAAAACATCCTGTTTTAAATTATTCAGAAAAAACAGTTGGCCATAACTTTACATGTCAGTTTTACAGACATGTAAAGGAAATTGTTAACCACTTTGGTGTTGCTATAGCAATAGCTTACTTTCCAAGGTTTTTACAACATATGAACATATTGCAATATGATTGTGAATAATAGTTATTTACATTACAACGGTTATTTACATGGTAAACGAGACGGTGATGTTGGCCTACTTTCAGGAATTGGTATGTTATTATCGTGTTTTACTACTTGACTTCCCTACAATATGTTTGTTTATTTTGTTCCTTCGTTGCAGGCTGACAAATATAGTCGCAACTCGTTGTGGACAAAATATTCCATATTAAAATCGACTTTAATTGTTAATGACAACGTTGACATTTCTCACTATAGTCGCTTGATTTCATTTCTGAAACAAAAGTCAATATAGGATATATTCCAAAAAAGTGTAGGGTTTTGACAGGGGATCAGGTTTTGACGTTTATAAAGGATGCGCATAATGAAACATATCTTCTACATAAGGTAAAAGGCTAAGATTTATTTATGTTGCGTATTGTTACGTAAATGCATAATTACAGGTAGTTTTGGTTATGGGTGTTTTGGTGCTTTGAGAATGGATGAAATGGTAAAGATGACTATCGACGATATATCGAAGATCGTTAAAAATTCACAAAAGTTTCGTGTTGGGTCTGTTTTGTTTTCAGGGACGTTTCATAGCTGTCAGTTCCATGTTAGAAAAGATGCTACCAAGTAATGTTGTATACAGTCTGTTTTTTGTAAACGATAATATAGGAAATCCAATGGAATTTTATCATTTTCCTCCTGAATTTGTACCCTTGCAAATGTAAGTAGAAATTTTGTTATCAATCGAAAGAAGAATTCATTTTACGTCAAACACATATTAAACTTCATGAAGAAAACCAAAAACTATTTAGAAAAGTACTTAAAAAACTTATTAATTTATTGATTTTAGTAATAAGCTATTAAAAAAAAAGCTGGAAGCTGAACGCCGATTGGTGTAGCGGTTAACGCTTTAGATTCTTAATCAAAAATCGCAAGTTCAAACCCCATCATCGTATACTTTTTTTTAACTGTATTGCTTACTAATTATTATTTTTAGATCATTATTACAATTATTATTAATTTTTTTTATTCGATATTTTTGCTACGGTGGTTTACCGTTACTTTTTGTACAATTTTAACTACCTATCAGAAAGGCAAATGAAAAAAGGGCATGAAACTAGTAATCGTTGTAATAAAGTTCTAAAAATAATAATTAGTAAGCAATTCAATTAAAAAAAAAAGTATACGAAGATGGGGCTTGAACCCGCGATTTCTGATTAGGAATCTGAAGCGTTAACCGCTACACCAATCAGCGTACAGCTTCCAGCTTTTTTTAATACCTTATTACTATACTCGCGCCGCCGAATAGATATAGTACAAAAAAAATCAAGGCAGCACAGATTGTTCTGATTGGTTTTATGTGAAAGTGGAATTTACAATAAAACATTTTTCCATATGAATTGTCAATGCATTATAAATAATGTCACTTCTAGAGATGCTAGTATAAATAATAAGCATATATTTAGAAAAATTACAGTTTTATTAATTTAATAAAAATGCCATTTAAAGATCGTGAGTAAGATAGCTTGACAGTAAACGAATTAATATCTTTTTAGTACAATTAAACATGTCTTTAAATTTGAGTGGTATATTTGAATGCTACCAATAGAAAGTTTTTTGTTAAAAAGAGGGGGTAATTGTAGGCGGTTTTAATTACTATATCTGTTCGGCGGCCCGAGTGTAAAAGCAGTAAATCAATAAGCATTTTAAGTATTTTTCTAAATAGATTTTGGTTTTCTTCATAAAGTTTAATATTTTTTTTGACGTAAAATGAATTCTTCTTTCGATTGAAACCAAAGTTTCTACTTACATTTGCAAGGGTACAAAATTAGGAGGAAAATGATAAACTTCCATTGGATTTTCTATATTATCGTTTACAAAAAACACACTGTATATGTTTTTTTCATGTTGTAATAATAATTATTTATGTACTATGTAAAAATAAAGTTTTTGTACCGCCGTCCAATTTTATTTTAATTGTAATTGTAATATAGCAGATCTCAAAATAGTCCAAAAACTAAGCATGCCAAAAATTAGGAATTTTTATTGTTTATCGGATGGTAACAACTTTTACTAAATTTGCAAAAGTCAAACAGATAAATGACAATTTAAATTCAAATGTGTTTGTTGTTATTACCAACATAAAAACATAAAAGCCCTAGCAGCACTATAATGTCATCTAAAATATAGGTTAATTTTAGCTAAGAAGTTTTTGTCGGCAATGAAGTCGGCACAAAAGAATTCGTGGACCACGCGCCCAGAAACTACGCGCAAATACTCGTCATTTGTTGTGTTGCAACATATTTGTACGCAAACATATAGTTTGTGATCCAATGATCCAAACTGCTATTGAAGGTAACGCCGCTCCAATTGTAAAGTAAACCATGAGCGGGCGTTATGAATTATAACGCCCGCTTATAATGCCCTGGTTGTTATGGAGTTATTTATGTAGTTCGTATCACAGGTATAAACAGCCAATAATATGCAAGTGAAACATAAATAAATAAGTAAAATGATGATTCAGTGATTATGATAAAACAATGTTTGTATATACAGCAGTATTGTTACCCAGGTAATGTAGACAACAGCCACTTTATAATATTATATTTTAAAAAATTGACAGTTTTACTTCGTTGACCAGGGACCGCAAGTTTTTCATACCTAGCAACTACTTCGCATGTTTTACTTTCGCTTTCGGTTGCCTTGTCAAGGTAGAAAGTTACACTTTCGTAAAGGGGTGAATGAAAAATATATTTAATTACTCAAAGAAATGCAAGGAATTAAAATTTTCACCCTTTTTCCAAAAGTGATTTCAAAAAGACCGACCAATTTTTTTTAGTAAAATTAAGAGGCTTACAAGATCATGTATTTGCAATCAGATAATGGGTATTTTTATTTATTTTTATATGGTAATTTCTTGTATTCTAGATTCTAGCTCCAGGTAATCTATCAGCAGTAGGGGATTACACAATGGTATTTAAGCATACTCTAAATTAGTTAGTCAATATTGCACCTACACACATTGTTCAAAACCACCTATTGTACACACTACCTACAAAACTACACATACAGGGTGTAGTTTTTCTGCCCAAAATGACTGAAAGCAGATTTACGAAAGAATACATTGGTTTACTTAGATGAACATATTACTCTCAATAAATTGTTGGAATCCGCATGTACTTCGAAAAGTATTTAAAACACATTTGAAGTAAATATCCGAATTTCATTCTTGTAGGTCTGCTCTCTTTTCAACTATCCGTTGTTTGTAATAAGAGCTACTTACAGAACTTGTAATAAGAGCTACTTACTTGTGACAATTTTCTAACAATAGTTTGCATTTTTGTGCTCGTCAAATATTTTGACAAAATAACAACACAAATGTGCCGCCAACACAAATGTGTGATAAACAAAAACGTTTGCACTAACTGTAACATGATATACTGTATTACGTAACAGTTCCATTATTTCATTACATAATAGTGTTTGTCTATTTCGCGTATACAAAGGTTACTTTGTGACACTGTTTTTGCGAAAAACAGTTACACAAAGTGCTACTCTGTGCAACTGGAAGTAGTGATATTTTTATTTGCAAGGCTGGCAGTAAGTAAATTTTGCTGCCAGCCTACTCTGTCAGTCTGTCTGTGATAGGTACTAATAAGTATTCATTAATTGGCGCTGTTTTGAAAATTTGAATGTTATGATGCTCAGAAATAACAGCGAGAATAATGAAACATACTTATTTTTATTATAAATAATTATTTTGATAAGACAATCATGTACTCAATCAAGGTTTTACTGTTTCTATAACAATAAACATTTTTTATCTTATATCAGAAGAAACAACTAAGCTGTCACCTTTTTTTAAACTTGAATTTTTTCCTGCCTACGTGATTTTTTCAAAATGACAGTGGATGTCATTGTATGCGTTATCAGTTATTACCAACATTACCACATCGAAAATACCCGCGTGTACATTTTCCCATTTCTTTAAAGTAAATTGTAAATTAAGGCGAAATAGACAAAGTAGTATGTAAAACACGTGTTACAATTCCTTTTTGTAATACTCGTATATTGCTTAACTCGCCGCCTCGCGGCTCGTTAAGCAAACTTATACTCGTATTACAATCATCGTCATTGTAACACTATTTGTACAATATACTATTATCTACGATCATACAAAAAGTGACTACCGATTTTCGTGTAAAAGTTAACGTTTAGTGAGCTATTGTTATAAAATTTTTATTGCACGCTGAAGTGAACAAGAGATGTACTATATAAATAATTTCTGAATATTTTACAAACTAGTTAATCAAAGCACGCTGATATACATGACATAAGTCACAAATTCTACAAAAAATAAATATTGAGTAAAATGAATTTTTTTCACACCTTTTCTACGGGGCAACCAAGGCTACCAGCTAAGGTCATCTGTCCCCCATCTAACATGCAACACGAATACACACACCCATAGTTGAGGTGGCGGAATTTTCCAATTAGAAAAACCCTGTCGCCCCAAGTGGGATTCGAATCCACGACCCTTGGAACACGAGTGATGCACTGACACCACTCGTCCACCACCGGCCCTAAAATGAATATTCTTTTAACTTTTAAGTAAAACGTTATGATCGGAGATGAAACGTTGTAAGATACCACGTGTAAAAAGTCTTCATTGCACTCACGTCTCTTTAAAACACTCGCTCGTACCTCGCTCGTGTCTTAAACCGTTCGCGCAATAAAGAATTTTTTTTAATCTTAAATATCTATTACAATGGCACTTTAGATTACACGTAAATCGTTTGTAATTGACAACTTGCTTATATGAGAGTCGAAAAAGATAATTAATGATTTGTAGTAATGAGACAATTAGCAGTGTGGTCATCAGTCATGAATTGAACAATATTCAAAACTAGGTTACATATAATAAAGGTACATAAATAGATTTAAATTTTGACTGGACCCAACTTTATCTGCTTTTTCGAGCTTTTTACGGAAAACAAAAAAAAACTTTTGCCATTTGCCATTTTTCTTAGAAACGGTCACATCTGGTACTAGACCAAGAGCCAGCAACGTATTTCGAGTTGTCATTTCAACATTCGTGAAAATCTGGGTACTAAATCTTATATACCTTGCGCTGAACACTAAAAGTCAATTCTGGCAGCCCCCTGCGGCCGGGTTATACCACCCCAACATTACTAAGAGGGTGAAAAATAAGATTCTCTCTCTAACCCGCAGGCCGCTATATAATTGTCTCGCTCGCACTAACATGTAAACCTACATATACCTACTTTATTTATTGTGTCAAAATTCAAGACTTTTAAAATAACAAAAATGTCACTTTTTTAAATCAACATTTACAGCGTTTGGCAACATTTAGAAGGGAAGGAAATGTTCTGGCAATATTTTTTATAAATAAAGAATACTATCGAAAGTAACCTCCTGAAATTTCATGACTGTTACTTTAAATAAATTGAATCTTATTTCTCACCTTCTTAGTAATTTTGGGGTAGTATCCCGGCCGCAGGACGCTGCCAGAATCGACTTTTAGTGTTCAGCAGGTACCTAACCCCAGTTAGTACCCAAATTTTCACGACTGTTGAAATGACAACTCGAAATACGTTACTGGCTCTCCGTCTATACTGCTTTTAGTACGAACGCAATAAATGCGTTCCTGTTCAATATATACTTTTTTTGTTACAGTAGGTGGTATCTTCTTTACGGGAACCAGCTGACTTCCATTTCTGGTTAATCTTTTTTTATTTTGATGAATTTTTTATTTAATCCTTCGTACAAAGTCGCCACGAGCTTTCCGTAGATTTATTTTATCAGAAATATATAAAAATAAATTGTTATTTCGTTCAAATTTCGAAGTAGAGCACCAAACTTCATAAAAATGAAAAAAAAGAGTGTCGCGCAAACCTGTGCGAAACTAACCACTTACGGTATTTAAAAGTAGACATCTTAAGCTTTCATTTAAGCTATATAGTCCAGTCAATAGAGATGTGAAGAGTGTATTTTCGTGTTAACAGCTATTTTATTGCACAAACCTATTCAGAATAGTATGTAGAATCATATATGTCGTTGCGTACTAAATCGTAGTGACAGCAGAAAAGTTATTAACAGCTTAAGATGCCATCAACCGTTTTTGAGGACTTTTTCTTGCGTATATCATCAGGATGGCTTACTATGAGAAAAAGTTTAGGATATGATTTGTTTATAATAAAAATAGCTACAAAATGGCACCTGTTCGATTGTTATGACTGAAATAATTAAGTTGCAAAATCGAAGAAACTGCCAAAATCGCGTATGTTTTTTAAGTTGCATACAAATTTAAATAGTCAACCAATATTGATGAAACTTACGTTAAGTATAGTATAAATTATGTACAATAATGTACAATAAGCACTCAAAACCCGTATGCCAGGTATGCAAAACTTTTTGTTTAACAAGGTTTTATAGACCTACTGCGCCTAAAACTTTGGAAGTTTGCAAAAGCTGTTTGAAGCTTTGCATACTATGGCAAATGGTCAAATATATAGCTTAAGGCATTAGCAATCGAACGCAATTTGTAAAATTCGATTGCGTTTATTTTTGCGAACGTTTTACATCTTTTCATAGTCTTGCTACGTTTATAAATAATTAGTTTTTTGGTTTGTATACGTGGTCATTTATGAAATATTCCATTGGGTTCGAATAGACGGCAAAAATACGCAACTTAAAAAAAAGTTCAAGTTTCGATGTTTGGATACTGCGATTTTCTGCGCAAGTATGCATTAGACTAAGTAGATTATCTGATTTCTGAGCGCGCGTCTCACTCTATTGCAATAATTTCTATTAGAAATATGTAACTAACAATTTTGGGCAATTGCATACTTATTCTACAAGGTTCACACTATACACACGATTTTGATTCATTTCAATATGGCAAATAATATACGAGTAGTGCATACTTACGCAAGAAGTTTAATATCTCAGGATCCAAGCATCGAAACTCGAATTTCTTTTTTTTAAATTGCGTGTTGTTTTGCCATCCATTCGAACCCGATGTAATATTTCAAAAATGACCACGTATACGAACTAGAAAACTAATTATTTATAAACGTAACAAAACTATGAAGAGATGTAAAACGTCGTCAAAATTGCAAAAATAAACGCAATCGAATTTTACAAATTGCGTTCGATTTCTAACGACTTAAGCTATATATATGCACATTTCCAATAGTATGCAAAGCTTCAAACAGCTTTTGCAAACTTCCAAAGTTTTAGGCGCAGTAGATTTATAAAACCTTGTTACACAAAAACTTTTGCATACCTGGCATACGGGTTTTGAGTGCTTATTGTACATAATCTAAACTATACTTAACGTAAGTTTCATCAATATTCGTTGACTATTTAAATTTTTATGACAACTTAAAAAACATAAGCGATTTTGGCAGTTTCTTCGATTTTGCAACTTAATTATTTCAGTTATAACAATCGAACCGGTGCCATTTTGTAGCTATTTTTATTATAAACAACTCATATACTGAACATTTCTTTATAGGAAATCTTCGTGATGAGCTACGGAATAAAAACTCCTCGAAAGCGGTTGATGGCGTCTTAAATTGTTAATAACTTTTCTGCTGTCACTACGATTTAGTACGCAACTACATATATTGCTCTACCCACTATTCTGAATAGATTTGTGCAATAAAATAGCTGTTAACACGAAAGAACCAAAAACAAATACTTTTGGTTCCCTGCCGACTGAACTAATATATGATCGTGACATATTGCGGCACTCATACTTAGATTTTCCAAAATATTTCATAAACATGCATTTCATAAACGCTGAAATTTCTTTGACATTGAAATTTTTTATAACAACATTATACAAAAGACTAGTTTTTAAGCAATCCAGTAAAATGAGACATACCTTCACCTGCATCGGACATTTTATTTAAACACTTAAAACACGTGGATTCTAATAATCTTTAAGAGCGCGTAAAATGCAATTTTAAAGGTAAATAAATATGTTGCTTGTTTGCTTAATTTTTTGTACCAGAAGTGTGACACTTATTACACTACATGTACATAAATCAAATAAAGCTCCTTATACAGCTCGTAGCACAAAAAATATATAGGTATTTATAGGCATATAAAAATGTAATACTTAATATCCATACCGGTAACAATAAAATTGAATTCGTTTTGTTTTATTTTTTAGTGCTATAGTAGTGCTGTAGTATAATAATTATACCGCTAAGACCATATAATTATGACCCAACTCTAGTAGAATTTAGCTGATATTAAGAAAATCCCATCCTCAGCAGCAATTGTTAGGGTGCCACCGTAATGGAAACTTACGCTTGTTTTCAATATTAAATGTGTTATATTTTATTTTGGTATCGTTGGATACATACTTATTAGTTCGAATAATAAAAGAACAAATGTAATATTTAGTACTCTGATAAGTACTGCTTTTTATTAAAGTTATATAACTAATATTCATTATTGTCAAACACAAACAATGTAAAATGAGTTTAAGTACGATGCAATTTACAGATCATAATATAAATAATAATAATAGTTAATAATACATAAATAAACTACTTAAATAGTAGTTTTTTATAATAAATAAATTATACACAATACAAACACCTTAATTGAACATGATGGGCTGTTCACTTCTCAATTGAACTGGTGGCGCTGCATTTCCCTTGGTAGCTTTTCCAAAGTTGAAAGTCTTTGACATCTTTAACATCTTGCTGTTTGGTGCATCACTGGTTTTCCAGTAGACTGTCTGCACAGCGTTTCTTCCAGCAATATAACGGGTTGCAGTTCCAACTAATACTTTCGAGTACATTTTGGTTGGTATTGGTATAGGTGTTGAAGATTATGGTTTAGTTAGCAAGTGTGGAATTGATTTAAGTTTACTGGTCTCAGGTATTTATACCCTATTTGCTATCTTATCAAGAATTCGTATGTACTTTTAAGTGGGTAGAAGTACTTACGTTGAATAATAAAGGTCATAACAATATCACATACGGAGACGTGGAGTAATTTTCATAGTGTTATGAGTATACGGTTAAAAATTTATACTAAAACTGTTATTGATAGATTTATTCGTTTTTCCTAATCTAACAGATTTTACAGTTCATATTTTTGCACTACGGCAATACAATTATTTCATTAATTATCCTGTTAGAAAGAGCCGTGGAATTTAATTGCTTTATCCTGCTGTTCCATAAAAAGCTGCAAGCATGCAATATAAAAGCTTTTTTATCTTGAAAATCTTGTATTGTGAAACGAAAAGTTCACATGCATTATGTGATAGACGCCCTTTGCTTATTCTCGGAAGTAACTATGTGAACCAGTTAACTGCGGTAGTGTTGTCTGTACACCAGTTAACTGTGAGTAATAGCTGATGCATCGTACCCACTTTCAAAATATAAAAAGAAACAGAATATCTTTATTTTCTTTGTATAATAAAAAAAAGTTAACTTCTTACTTAACTACAGTAATATGAGAATTTTTGCTTTGATACTGTTTCAAAATAAGTAAAGGTTTATTATTGCATTGATGCATCCTAAGCTGATGTTTATTTAATAAAAAGAAGTCGAATAACTACAATTATCAAAATTATTAATTTTGGACAAATTTAGCTACTTTTGGAGTAAAGCTTTGCAGTTACTTGCACCACAGAATATTTTTCTGTTTGTGTCTAATATTAGCTGTGTCTAAATATAGAATGTCTAAAAATAATAATTATCAAAATAGATCTTTAGTATCTTAGACATTAATATATAGCTACTTCAGAAAATATCATTTTAATTAAACTTCAGATTTTACGAAACTGAATGGAGTTTAGATAATAATTAATAAATTTACTGTACTGCACGCACCGTATACGATACCTAATCAGATTTAATAACCGTACTTTTTAAATAATATATTTTTTTAAATGTAAATCGAAGGTATAAGAATCGACCCTCGGTAACTGGTCTAGATCGAAGGGTCTTTAAAAACTACAGTGATTAAATTTGGAAATTACAGAATTATTGTTTTCAAAAAATTTTTGTTTTTCCAAAACCAAAGTTTGTAAACTAACTTGTTTAAATGAGCAAATTAAAAATTTACGGATTAAAATTTAACAGAGATGATTTATCATTTATCACTATCACGAATAGTCTCACCAATGCGTAGTTATACAATTTGAGAATATTTTTACTTCGCCTTCACCTAATGTGTTAGCGTAATCTGAAATAGATTACCCTTCGTCCATTGCGTACTTTTCTGAATGCTGTGTAGTGCAATTGCTGTTAGAATAACAATGTAGTAACTTCCGTATAACTTTCCTTTAAGTGGTTTAGACAAGAAAGCTTTTCCGTAACAACAGGAGCGGATTCATCATTAAACTAAATAAACTACAGCTTGGGGCCTCAGGTTCCAGGCGACCGCAAAAATTGCTAAACGACATTACAGATTGGCTAAATTACAATTCAAAAATGGTTATATGTTTACTTAATGAGCAAAACGTGTTATACTAATCTTTAATGTTTTTAATAATGATTATATTACTCTTTTCTTAAGTTATTTTTTATTAAAAATGTTAAATTTGGAATAAAAATATAAAATCTTTAGTCGAAAGAGTAATTACTTCCTGTAACCGTTTGTCGTAATTAAAATGTTATTATTGACAATACGGCGGGGGGCTCAAAGAAATTTTAGCTTGGGACCTCGAAAATGGTAAATCCGCCCCTGCTTAACAATCCCCGATACATGCAAAACATTCTACAGGGCCTCGAAAACAAGTCGGTTCACTGGAACGGTTTGGTCTTGTTTCTAAGATTAGTCCGTTGCTTTCTTCTTTCTTCAGGGACCTTCCCCATTGTTGTCACTGGGGTAAGAAAATGACGCATCTACGGTAAAAACCATGAAATTAAACTACATGTTCCAAAATTAAATATTTAATAAAGTTTTGCAAAATATTCACCGTGAAAGTGAGATTTTCAGCAATTGTGGCCATCTGACGCAGCTCTGGAACTGTATTAAATTGTCAGCGACAATCTGACAACTGTTAATCGACAATAAAAAGTAGAGTTATTTAAAAAAAAATTATTAAGTAATAAATATATTAACACATTTAAAAATGAACATTAGTTTCACAACGTGATAATTAAGTCACAACTAGATAATTAATTAGTTTCACAACCACATAAAACGTGTTTATTTATATAATAGTAACCTCAAACTTAGAACCACTAAGTTTACAACTTTAACATACATATATAGTTTAGTAACGGCAATGTCTATGTTTTCTACATTAATCCTTTAAAGAGAACTTAAACGGAGAAGTTTATAAGGGTTTCTAACACTTTTATTTAGCAACGATATGTAACTTCACAGGTTATAAACAATAATGACAAGAAATATTTACCTTGGCACTACATCACCTGTAGTAATTTACTGATTGATATGTGTTAATAAATATTGTTTGCTAGTAATGTCATCTCCACGGCCCAAAAACAAAAAAGTATGACTACCTATTCTGAAGTCATTGGTGTTCTATTAAAAGTTTTGTCAAAATGGAAAAATGGATGAACGAAAAGGAAATTATTCAGATCTGGCCGTTTTAACTGAACAGAACAAAGTTGTAAAAGTTTTGTCAAATAATCTTTCAGTTCCAGAATTCAAAGATGATTCTGAACCTTTTGAGGTATTTTTGGAAAAATTACAGTTGTATTTTGAGCTATCTCAACTTTTTGAAGCATTCATTGTTAGGAGCTGAGAAGTACACAGTACACACTGTTACTTGATGGTTCGAGTCCTAAGCCTTTAAATGAATGAAACTATGAAAAGGGTATTGAGTACCTCACTTTCTAGTTTTCAAGCAAAAAGTATATAATTGACGAACGATACAATTTTTTAGGACGAATCAGTTATCAGGTGAATTATTAAAAAACTACATTTCTACTATTAAACATTCGTCAAGATCCTGTAAATTAAAAAAATTTAGTGTGCGTTCTATCAAAGAACCATGAGTTGGTAAACTTCTATCAGAAAATAAAGATTTCACGTTCGATGGAGCATGTGAAATAGTTTTCACATCACATCGAATCTGGAAGCACATGCTTCCAGATGTGATGTTTTTAACTCAGCATTTAGCTTTAAGGGGGTGAAAGGTGACCATATAGAGACCCCAAAACTCATAAAATAAAAATAAAAAATAAAAAAAAATTTCGGATTTTTCCGTATTTTTTACAAGTCACGAGTCGACTATGGATTGTTTGCAAGATTCTGACCCTGAATTACTGATAAAGCAAACAATGATCTTACATATGCAGTACTAAATTAATAACTGACCTGCGCTACGTACGTATCAATTCACAGAAACAACAGAATTGAATTTCAACAGCGGTTGCCGAGTGACTCACTACCTTGATGACTTGATCATTTATTAAGGTCAGTAAATAAAATGTAACATACGTTCGTTGACCTAATTGTGATGGAAACATTCTGTTTTTCATTTTACGAATGTCATTTTAACAAAATGAGTAAAACTTAAATGTAGGACATACGCGGTCTTCCCCGACAACGTCGGCGAAGACGTCGTCGACGACGTCGGGGACAAGGTCGAAATAATGAGGTAATGTTTACATTTACTGTAATTTAATGCATAAACAACTTCTACTTCTAAGCTGGACTGTTATAATAAAATTATGAATATCCTATTTCTTTAATGCATCAAACTGAAAGAAAGCATTTTTGAGCATAATAAAATGCGTACTGAATCTCTTTCTTTAAAGTATTTCAAAATAGCTTATGCAACTAACAAAACTTTTCATAAGCGGAATAATATTGATATTCATCGGTAAAATTACAAATCAACTCTTTATTAGGAAACGAAAACTCTTGTTTTTTGTTTATTTCATTCTTAATTTAGTTTAAAAATGGATATAATTAACGCAGGATTTAGGATTCTGAGTTCTGGTGCGCAAACGATGTACAATAATTTCCTATAAAGAACTTTCCGTAAAAAAACACTGGGGTAAAAATCTGCTGATTTTGGTATAGGAGAGGTCAATGGACAAATTATTAGGTATCAAATATCATTTTGTTCGTGTTGTTCATCAAGAATGTGCTGATTCTAGTAAAATAAATATTTTGTTGCATTTGTAGAGACCGTTTAATAAATTCAACCGAATTTGATGTAAACTGATTCTTAATTTTACAAATCATGTTTACAATATGGGTCATAACCTGATAACCTTGGAAGGTAAACGGACGTATTTAATAGATGTGACAAAACATTTATTTTACCAGAATCAGCATTATGATTCATGTGAATAAAATGTAGCAAATGCTGTTACTACTATTAATAAACGATGACAGATATGATAAAAATCAGCAGATTTTTACCATTGTTCTTTGGTAAGTGATAATCTTCCTTTTGGTTTCGGAAAATTGTACATCGTTTACACACTGGAACTCGGAATCCTAAATCCTGCGTTAATTAATTATATCCATTTTTGAACTAAATTAACAATGAAATAAAAAAAACTAAAGTTTTCGTTTCATAATAAAAGATTGATTTGTAATTCCACGGATGGGTGACGTTAAGGTTATTACGTTTATGAAGACTTTTGTTAATTGCATAAGCTATTTCGAAATACGTCTTGATTATTATCAATAATGCTTTCTTTCATTTTGATGTTTTAAAGACATACGATACTCATAATTTTATTATATACAGTCCAGCTATAAATTACAGTAAATGTAAAACATTACCTCATTATCTCGACCTTGTCCCCGACGTCGTCGTCGACGTTTTTGCCGACGTCGTCGGGGAAGACCGTGTATGTCCTACATAATTACCGTTTAGATGCAAACAATCTTTATAACATGTGTTCAAAAACTCCCGTACCTGTCGAGCAAAGTGTAGTGGTGCTCAATAGTGGTCCGTCGAACACTTCATTGACCTGAAAATGTAGGCGCCAGTCATCGTTGGAGCAGAATAAAAGGTCTTATGTGGCTGTTGTGTGAATTAAAAACACCCGCCCGCAGGCGAGTTTGGTTCTGCCATAATTTAAACACTAACTACGATTAATTAAACTACTTAACATCACCTCACTCAGGTTATTAATTCTAAAAAGGGTATTAATACGTAATCGAAAGTCAAGTTCACGACTACCTTAACACAAAGAAAGTTGACAACAAACTGCATACTGCAAATTACAAGCTTCAAAGATCTGAGTCATTAACAGTTATTTACAGATGGTCAAAATGACTTGTTTATTATTTATCTAAAACGTTTTAAAAGCACGTCCTAATGTTTTGTGTTGCTGACAATTCATTTATCCGGTTTGGGTTTATTATGATTATTTTTTGATGACTTTTAAAAGTATGTACTATTTAATAGGCATAATTTTCATACAATTTTATCTACTGCTTTGCAGTGGCGTGCCTATTATTTTTATAAGGGGGGTTGTCATTTCAAAGGGGCATTTCAGGAAATTGTTAGTAAGATGTTACTCTACACATGTTTCTCTATTGCCCTTTAACGGGAAAGGCATCTTGTCCAAAACACCCTGTATGTTACTGCTTTTTGGTAAAGTTCGCATATACACCAACTTAATAATTACGCACTTTGTTTTTGCATGCGTTGCATTAATTATAATTACTCAAGACGTGTCGCTTTCATGGTTCAGTTTACCATTACATCGCCAGGCGACTTTTTACAAATGATTGATGCTCATCACTGCAGACCATCGTACAAGTGAGTTCTGTACTAGAACAAGAAAAGTATCTATAGACGTAATTTCGAATTTGAAAATAAAGAGTTTCAAACGACGATATTTTAAGTATTACTACGTAAACAGAATTTTAGTTGTAGAATAATAACTGTGTAACTGAACGGAAGGGTCAAAATTTGAAAACGTTGAGATTTTTCCGTATAGCTGCATACCTATAATACCTTTGGGTTTAGTAAACCTAGTGTGACGTTTTATTGAATTAATCTATTGTACTGTAGTAATTCACTACATTACACCGCGGTGCAGAAAGAACTGAATTATACCTTCAATTAGTTTAGTTTAAGGATGGGGACATGAACCCCATTCAGCCTAATAATTATACAAAGTATTTGAATGGAAACAAAAATACAAAAGAATAGAGGCTTCTAATCTAGAGCACAATATAAAGTAAGTAATAAGAATCTTTATAACACAATGATAGAGAGATAGTTAGCTGGATAAATAGTGCATTTAATCTGTTTTTAAAAACGGTCACAGAAGGCGCTTAGACATTAGCTTCTGACTCATACAATGGTCCAAGTGTGGTTTGGTAAGAAGTGTTGCCTGCATCTAGCATTAAAAGTTTCTTTGCGAAGTTTCAGCTGGTGTTCAGGATGGCGATTGTCGGAGCTGAGCGAAAAAAGTTGGTTTAACTCTGCGTAGCTAAACTTTATATTATTTTCTAAATTCTATTATTTTCCTAATTTTGAGTTAATTAAAATCTCAGGACGGCCAAACGAAAATTCCAATTCTTCTAAAACTTCATATACATTATTTGGATAAATTAATAAAGATTCTACATATTCCAAAGCGTTTCCTTTTAGCGCTTTCTGCAATCTAATAATCTTGTATTCTCTAAAGGAGTGTAATGAAAGACATTACTTGTTTCATGAAATGTGTTTATAAATAAAGACCATTTCTCAGGTATTCTTGCAAACGAAGACAAATCGTGTTGTTTTCTAATTGTTATTTGTAAATTTGAAGTTACGTTATAATTTGTAGATCATGGAGGAAGCATTGACAGTATTAATACTACTGTTTGTAAATCCATAAGTAGGTAATGGCATTTGAGGTTGAGAATTTGTCGATAATGACATACCAGAACTAGACAGGCATTGTGACATTTGATTAGATGTTGGTATATTAACATTACTTGTCACAACTGATGTAATCACTGGGGTAGTTACTTTTGGCAAAGGCATATATGTTGAAGGAAGAAGTAGACTTCGTTGATTGTTACTTGTCTGGACTCTGGACGATGAATTCTAGATTGAATTTCCGTGTTTAAATTAGGCTGATGAACAACTGCACAGCCGACTGGTTGTAAAACAGAATTGGACAATCCATTATACTGCATGGTAATTGGGTTTTGAGTCTGGCTGATAGCCAGATTTGTTAGACCTAGAAGGTATTGGTGACTTGGCAATATTTTCTGACTGTAATCGAGGTTCCAATTGTTCTATTCTAGCTAAAAGATTTTTCACAGCATCATCTTGACTAGATTGGCAACATGATTGATTGTTTCTTCCATACTTTGACCAGTCGAAGAATCGTTGGGTGGCAATGGAGCATATTGAAAATGTCGTTCTGGTGCGTTGGTCACTGCACCTTTTACTTCTCCAAACAGCAGTTGTAGCAGTTCTTGAAAAGTGGCTGTGTCATTAACATCCATTGACGGTTCGATGGGGTTTGGCTGATTTAACTTATTTGCAGATGTTCTTGAGTCTACTGGCATTAAGATGGGCGGAGAAGACCACACGGCGCCTGCCCATAGAACTGGTCCGACCTCTCCTATCCCAGACTTGTCTGGGTAACGGTTATTTAGTAAACAAAGACTTCTAGGTTCCCCGCCTAGGCTTCCCAGGATCAAATGTGTGGGAGAGAAATACGCAAGTGTTTCGTTTTTCGTTTTCGTTTTCGTTTCGTGTTTCGTTCGTGTACGTGTCGACGTTTACTCATAAATTTTGCGGAGAAAACTCTGCTAACATGAGTACCGGTGTGGGTGGATTTGATTCTTACCTGGGATGCGACCATCTACAGTCACTGTGAGGAACCCGCTGGTTGGCCGAATCCTGAGGATGAGAATTGAAGTGAGGTTTATCTCAGCTCAGGGTGGGTATTTCCCAAAAAAGGGTAGCCGCATGCCACCAGGTATTGTGTTCCGGAAACCATTCGGATCACCCTATGACTCGCTAGTACTAGTACTGTGATTTGAAGCAGTTCTAAAATCTTACCTTAGAGGAAGCGAAGAGAAAAGGGGTATCATAGCCTCTCACTCTTAAGACAACTTCACCTGAAAGGGTACATACCGGGGGTCTATTACGTGTAGACTTGAAAACGAAGCTCTGTCAAGGGCACACCATCAGGCCTATAACTAGAAGACTGAAGTGAGTAATCACAAAGGTCGAACAGCGATCCCCAACTAAGTTGCCGACGAAATACCTGGGGTGGCGTTGCTCCTATCCCAGGCTTGTCTGGGTAACGGTTATATAGTAAACAAAGGCCTAGGTTCCCCGCCTAGGCCTCCAAACACGCAAGTGTTCTCGGCGTTTACTCATAAACGTTGTGGAGGAAACTCTGCTAACATGAGTACCGGTGTGGGTGGATTTGATTCTTACCTAAGGCAAGGTTAAGTAACGGAGACATAAGTTAATTGTAATTATTTGAGTGCGCTTGTACTTACGAATCATGCAGGTTATGAGGTACGCACGCAGATTGCCGGCGGAGGAGTTACAAGGAGCTCAACTTTTGTAAATTCATCTCTTTTCTTACTGTATTGATAGCTGGAGCGACCAGAAACGTGTTCGTTGATTTTTCAACGGGGGTTATGCTAGTAAAGAACATATCTTTGAATTTAGATTCTTAGAAAAACGAAGGACAAGAAAATAATCACGAAAAGATTTATTGTAACTATAAAGGATCGACGAAAGCAAGTTGTAGTAAGTATAATAGTATAACAAAAGCTTATTGCAGCCTTAAGACCAGTTTACTATAAGAGGTATTATAAACTATTGGTTTAATTCAATTTCAATTGGAAACAACCACGTAAAGGTATAGTAAACAAAATAACGATAAGAACTATGTATGCTTATGAGTGATAATAACATTGCAAGTTTATTTTTGTTTTTAAATGTTCCAAATGGAATATTACAAAAACAGCAAAATAAGATAATCTTTATTTCTTAAGTACCGAATTTTTCCAGTTAGTATTCTTTTTTCAGTCTAGTCAAATTCCACGATGCTATTAATATGTTTAATAATATTATGTAGTACTTGCATGAAATGTTTACAATAACGCAAAGAAAATAAATAAGAAGTGCAAAACAGTTTAATTGGTTAACAGTAAAAATTTAAAAATTATATTAGTATATTTATTTTTTAGACTTGTTCTTATGTTAAGTTTCCGCAATTATAGTTCATGTTAGCGATCTTATTACAACCTCTTCATAAAAACTTGACACAAGGACAGAAGAAATATCTACATTGTACGTAACTTGTAATAAATATAAGTGAAGAAAGTACCAAGAATACATAAATATTTAGTTGAAATTAAAAGAAAACTTAATATAATTATATCAAGCTGTACTTTTCTATTGCTATTGGTTTACCATGTTACCTAAGCGGAGTTCAATTTACTAGTATGAACTTATAGTCCGATAAAGAGCAGTTTATGGACTCTAAACAAAATCATTAAAACAATTATTACGAAAATTGTCAAATTTTCTAATTTTTAGCCTCGACGCGCGAGTGGAAGATATCAATTGATTATTTTTTGTTTTAAGTCATTTTTCTTCTCTATACCAGAGGCAACTTTTGCGCGCAGTAGCGTTTCGAGAAAAAAATAATTTTTTTCGAACCTGGTAATTACGCAGTTAATATTTTTTTCCAACGTCAAGCGCGAAAATGACATTTCCGTCACTTAATTTAGGGAAGAAAGTAGGCATTTGTATCAGAAGTGATGAAAGTAAACCATTTTCCTCACTAGTTAGGAAAGTAATAAAACAAATATGCAACTACTCTATTGATTCGTATGAAATAATAGTTATTTATGTTTAGATAAGTCTTGCAATAATAGTTTAATTATAATGCACCTGTGCATAAAAAATAATTACTAAATACCTATATATTAATTGAATATTTGCAAATACAATACATATTTATGCAAATACAATACATAATGATGCAAATAGAACCACTAAGATGTGTTTCATTTGTTTGACACCCCTGAATCTTTGTCATTTGCAATGGAATCAATTTCAAATTCTTATCATGTATAGAACTCCTTAAAGGCGATTCAATCAAACTACGATGAAAAATGTATACAGATATTTAAGTCGTAAATTTTGTTAATTAATAAGATAAGATATTACCAATTTCTATGGCGTTCTGTTAAACAAAAGTAAAATAATTGTAATTCAATTCCAATAATGCAATTAAAACAACTATTTTTCAAGAGTTTTCAATTCAAATTTGGTTTTGGGGTTTCTAAGTAGTCCAGAAAGTTCCGTGACGATTTTTACAATTAAACAAGTCTACATTACTTATACACAAATCTCTACACCTCATAAAAATTTGGAATTGGTTCGATTATAAATAACAAATATGTAGGAGTGTCAAGCTGTAAAAGGAAACACACTGTATATTTATTTATATGAAATAATTAATAAATAGGTACATACATATATATTAACTGAATATTTGTAAACATCTTTAAACTATATATGTAGCTAGTATAATGTGGAAAAAAAATAGTATATGTATATTGTGATGATATAATAATTTATTATTATTTAATTTTCACTTTGATTTTCGTTTACCTACAATCACATAATAAAAGAATTTTATTATTTATATCAGGGTCGTTATTATTTTACTCTGCTTTAATTATGAGACGAATACTGAACTCCTATATGGATTCCTTTAAAGAATTCAGTGTTTTGCAGTTTTGGGATTTTATACAATGATATTTTTATAATATGAAACAAGAACATTTAATAAATGGGAAACCTTTTTCATTATGTATTGTTTACTGTGACATCTGTTTAAAATGATATTTAACCTCACTTATAAAACCCACACGACGACTTTGATCAGGTAAGTTTATATTTATATTTATGACTTTAATAATTAAATTTCTTTATTTAAATAGATATATTTTAATTTTCAGGTTATGGGATGATCACCAACAGCTTTACAAATCAACACCACAACCCTCAGGTAAGCTTATGTAATCTTTAATTTTGCTTTTATTTTTATTTCCTTGAAATATGTATATAGCTTTAATTATTGAGGAATAATATATACCTTAATATTTTCATATTCACTTCCACCTAACTTATTTTGTAATACACATCAATTTTTCCTTTCTAGTGATATGCTATCAGGTCCTACGTCCTTCAAGAACTTTCTTTCGGCTGCTAATGGTTCTAATGGTCCACCAACTGTATACCTGTCCAAATTTGAACTGGGTGATGTCAACTTCCTTTTCTTCCGCTACTGGTGTCTTCCATGTAACTGTGTATTTAGTATTTATAATATTCTTCTTCTGTACTTCTTTCTTAACTTTATTATTATAATTACAATTAATAAAAATACTATTAACTCAGGATAACTTCTTGTATATTTTATTTATTGTCTTCTTTGTACAACATTACATTTCTTATCATTTTTCTATTCATAAAAATTTTACAACCATCTTTCTTTTTTTATGTTATTATTATTCTCCCCAGAAAACCCATGGAAACCTTATATATTGTTTTTTATGCAATTATCTTACATGTATTTTGATAGTTTATATTTTTTTATTTTAAATAGCCTAGCCTTGCTCATTATTTATGTAGCTCGGTAATTTTATTATTGTCTATTTATCAATTGTATTACCGACTAATTGTTTATGGTCGTCAAGACTATTTCTGTATTGTTGTTGATTATATTTGCAATGTCTTGTAAACATTTATCACTGATACATTTTCCTTTTCATATTTAACTGAAAGTGATAATCCTATAAATCCCAAAGTAGTATTCCTGATAAAATTGTTTTAACATATGCATGTATTCAATAAATAAAATTAACCCAAACCAGAATCGTTTTTACATGGGTAACCAAATTATAAACTCATGATTTTCAAATAATGAGGAAAATCATCACAATATGTACATGTGCGAAAGGACCATTCCCAAACTCGTTTGATTAGATCACTCGCTATCGCTCGAGATCTAACTTTCATACTCGTCTTGCGGTGAAGCCTTTCCTTACTTGCTGTACAATATACAACATTTGTGGCTTTTCTGATTTCTTCAACCATAAGAGCTTTAGGGGTTTCTAATTCTAAGATAAAACTAACACACAAACAATTGTAAGTAGTCATACCTATTCAATTAATAAAATTCATATAAAACGCATCTACGAACTACACAAAAATTTTCTAATCTTTTATATTTATCACAAAGTAATAAAATAATGAATACTGCAGTGATTAGTTCATTACATTATGTCGACTAATCAGTTAAATTCATTAGACTTTCCAATGAACTTTTAACACCCATCAAACTATAAACAACATTGACATTGACATTAAAATCAAAATGAGATATACAATAAATTAAAATCTTCCGCTTTCGTTCGTAAAGAAACTTGCGCATTAAAATTATAAATTCTTCGGAAATAGTAATGCGTTACTTCTTATGGAGAAAAAAGCATTAAAGACTTATTGTAAAAAATGCTATTACTCAAAACAAAATTACTGGAAATTACCTCTTTTGAGTGTACCCTGTACCCCACTTATTTATTTATTTAGCATATTTAAATCAATCCTTTTTAATATTTAAAATTTATTCTTCGTGTTTATATCATTTGTATAAAATATTCCTTTGATGTGACATGACCTTTAACGTTATCAAATCTTTGTAATACTCTTTAAATCAATACTCTCATATGTATGTGTTTCTGCTTTTCTTTTATTTGCTATAGTTCTATGATTAGCACAAAAAATAGTAACCGTGAATATTTAATTGATAATAAGAAATTGATAATTCATCATTTCCACTAAAATTAATGATGAATTAATGATAACCTATGCACCTATGGTATGATATCCTTTATACAATGCCAGACAAATTGGTGCCAGAAGCAGAATTCTTATAATTTATTATTTTTCAGGGACACAGTTCACGTAAAACAGTTTTTATCTGTTACTCTGTTGTTATAAAAAAGGTTTAGAATAAAGTCCAAGTGTTGATCCTAACCTTTTCAGTTGGTTATTGGCGTATTAACACTTTTTAAAACAAAGATTAGCGGAATTTATATTAAAATATATGCATATGTATATAAAAAAACACATAATTCAAAAGTTAGGAAAGTTTTTAATCGATTAAATAGTAAATGAAGGATGAATGTTTTAATTGATATTTTTATTCATAGATCTATGACCTGCGAATCTTCATGAAAAATTGCAAGCAATATTGCAAAAATATTTACTGAATTAGCTGTTTACAAAACGGCCGAGAGACAGGAGGGAATCTGTGGAAGTCTAATAGTGAGTCAACTCATCTGCTGATATAAGAGTCTGCAACTGCTTCTGAGTATGAAATAAAGAAAACATTGTCAACAGTTCGAGAAACATAATCTATTACTCTATAATAATTATGTTAACCACTTCTGAAAATAAGCGTTCGAATCACATATACGAGAATAGTAGTTCGAAAGAATATTACAGATTTTAATCATCATTGTTCCCAGTCTCATATTGAAGTAAGAACACCAAACTGTATATTCTGGATAGATAAAACATTCCTAATAAAAAATAGTTAAAGCAGCGAACACTAGCATCTCTTTTGAAAGCACTTTTTTTTCTCTGGTGCTATCGACATCTTTTGACATTCATTTATCTGTCGAACTTATGATTTTATCTGTGTCAAAGTCGTGACGGCCTCATTGTTTTTTTTAAATAGAAACATGAGTCAATTGATACCTCTTTTAGAAGGTCTTTTAATTCCCTATGTAATCATACTAATGAATTAACAGAAATGTATGGGGCGCTTAAAAATAACCGCAAATATGGTAAAAGCTAATGACCCTAAATGCAAAAAATATCTGCCTTTGTAGTTTTGATTTGTCGAATTTTTATATTTATTCAAATATAATATCACAAGTGGTCTGATTTTTTCCGACAAAATTTGTCGTTTCAGATATGAGTAGCTTTGCAACGAAAATTACACGAGTCGACGCAGGAGACGAGTGTAATTTTCCAAAAGCAAAAGCTACGAATGTCTTAAACAATAAATTTTGCAAGAAAAAATTAGACCACGAGTTGTATTCGGCTTGACAATCCACCGAGCAAATTTTTATTTAGCGTGTGTAGTTAATATTAATTTAATTAAATTTGACATTTCATTTTGACAAGTGGTTTTTTCTTAGTGAAAAAACCACTAGTGGTTTTTTCACTATAAAACTAATTTCATTGGTCCCAATTTGAAAAATTCTGTAATTTGATTGGTTAAAAATTTTCGAGTTGGATTGTCATAGTAAATTAATAAAAAACCGGCAAAATATTTGTCAGCTTACATATTTTTGTTCACCCGGTACGTTTTAAATAATTAAAAATGGATATGGTTACGTATAGTTACGGTTAATAGTCAAGAGTCACACGACCATGCTTCGATTTTAAAAAACATTAATGACGTCAAAACTTTGACACAGACGATTTCATGAATTCCGCAGATATGTCAAAAGATACCTATTTAAAAATAGAAAGCGGCGTGTCGAAGGATTTTGTTCAAAACTTGACTCTACGAAATTATTTATTTATTCCCTTACTTTATGTACAGGTACACAGAGCATACTTTAGTAAAAACACCTAAAATTAGAAATTTTTATAGGTTTAAATCCTGTATTCGTACTTTCCGACGGGAAAGTACAAGTGGCGAATATTTGTACTAGCAACCCTGTTCCCACTATTTAGCAAATATTCACAAATGACAAATGCTTGTCAAATACACTAGTAATGGGATCCAGACTTAGGTCGTGGGAGCGGTTACACAAATATTCATTTGTGTACTTGTCGAATTTACAAATACTGATGTATTTGCCAAGTACTCGAATAGTGGGATCTAAGCTCTTAAACTTGGATCTATTCCACGTGACATTTGACAAATATTCGTCATTCATGGATATTTGGCAAGTAGTGGGAACAGTTGTGTACACATAACACAAATCAAAGACCTTTATTACTTGACAAATATATTATTTAAAAATGTATATCTACAAGTACAAATATTTGCCAAATATACAAGTGGTGGAAGCGGTTACACAAGTCTCCACTTGTATATTTGTGGAATTCACAAATATTGGAGTAATTGCCAAACATACTAGTAATGGGATCTAGGCTTTACAGTACAGTTTTATTTAGCCAGAAAGTGCCATAGTTTTTATTTACCTTGGGCATACCTTGTAAAAATTACCAACCTAGCTCATGTTTTAGTATATCCCTAACTTAAGCAGAATTTAGTTATTAGCAGAAGACAGAATTGTCAAAAAAATAACTGTGCGGGGGGGCGGGAGAGCGGATTTTAGTAAAAAAGGGGTGAAATTGAATTTTTATGTTATTTGTTGCAGAACATCACTCGCTCGCTATGTTGTAACAAAACTGTGAATGGTTACATCAATGTTTAAGTTGTCAAAAAAAGCATTTGAAATATTTATTTACATTGTTTCTTACGGGAACTCCTACATTTAAAGTCGATTTTCTCGAAACAGAACTTTTAAGGTTTAAAAAAATTACATTTACCACTTAATATCTTCAGATTTAGTAAATATTTTGAAAAAATGACTGGAATAAACGTTTTGCATTGATTTTCTGTGAACACAATGGTGCTTTCATTTTTGTCATAGGTATAATACAAGCGAAGATATTTGCAAAACAACGTAAAGAGTTCCGCATCTGGTTTTTGCTGTTGGTTAAGGAATAGGGATTTTAACACGCTAATAATGCATAGTTGAAGTTATGTCTCACCCACGGTAAACATATATTTTCTTATGCGTGTTTACACATTGCATACCATACACATTGTCGTATTTATTTATTATTTATTTCTTAAATTCCTACAAGCAAAGATATTCTTCATCAATAACTAAAAGTCGTTATTTTACATACTTATAATTAGTAAGCCACAACTATATTATTGCAGTATTTTGTATGTAGCCACAGAAAATTTGTATGTAATAAGTTAAATAAGTTAACTAAGAGAAAGCAAAATAAAAAATCACATCTTCGATTCAAAATTATTTTTTAATAAAATCATGAAAATATTTAGAAACTTACACCTCTTTTCATTGGTTTTCTTATAAAATTACAAAGACACCTCAAACTTAAATTAAAAATACATATTGTGAAGTTAGCTATTAACTATCTGAAAGGAAGAAATTAAGATAGAAAAACTCAGTAAACGCATTCACTCGGAATAGTGAGAACCCGAATCTGATTCGATGTATTATAGTGGTCAGACCTACAGTCAACCAAAATTATCAAAGTAGCTGTAGCAAGTCATTTAGTCAGAAAACAATTTTCATAATAATCAATTTACCTAGTTCTGTTATTACATACAGGTTCAGGCAAAATATGTAATTGATTTTAAAAATAACAATTATTTGCTTCAATATAAAATGTTGGGGATGTTTATTACAGGTTCTTCAATGTTGGTAGTTGGTAAATATCTTTTATGCACAGATGCATTATAATTAGACTATTATTGCAAAACTCATCTAAACATAAACGTCTTTTTATGGCCCAAGGGCCTCTTTATGGTCAGACGGGCAATAACGAAACGTCAATTAAAAGTCAGAAGCTTTTTGTAGAACTTGATTGGTTCTTAATATAATTTGTAAACTTCTCACCAATGAAAATAAGCTGAAATTAAATATTTTGGAATAATAACTATAGTAACGTACTTCGTATAAGGACATAAGTATACGCACAGCGGCTTGATGTACCTACGTACTCATTTAATTATATTTTTACGCATAATAGATTTGACATAAAAACTTAATCTGTGCATAAAATAGTGTATGTATAGCGGGCATAACTTGCTTTTATGGCCCTACAGCCTTTTCCTAGTCCTCGGCTAACGCCTCGGGCTAGAAATAACGCTTCTGGCCATAAAAGCTTCATTATGCCCTTAATACATAAATAACTAAAATGCTTTTTTTGGCAATTTAAATGTCAATGTAGCCATTCACAGTTTTGTCTCAACAAAGAGAGTGATGCAACAAATAACAAAAATTCAACTGAACTCATTTTTTTTACTAAAACTCTCTCTCCCGCTTCCCGCACAGTTATTTTTTGACGACAACTAAATTCTGCTTAACTTTGGGATAGACGGTACTTTTTACAAGGCAAACTCTATTAGAAATAAATAAAACTATTACACGTGCTAGTCAAATAACTAAAAAATAATAACAATTCGTTCTATGTACGAGGGTGGTCCCAGAAGTACCCGACCTGATCAAGAGGTGGCGGTAGTTGTTTGAAAATATCACTGTATTGGAAAGTACGCAGTCTATAAAGCATATGTTTCAAGTTTGAAAGCGCCACGTTGTTCAGTATTTGTTTGGCAGCCATCAATAGTGAACGTTGTCAGTGAATTTGTGAAAATGGAGAAAATTGGTCATCGTTATGTGATACAATACTTTTATTTGAAAGGCCTCAGCCCAACCAATATAAAAGCTGAACTGGATTCTACTCTGGGTGAGTCTGCTCCTTCGTTTACAACAGTTAAATTTTGGGTAGTTGAGTTTAAACGAGGCTGTACGAGCTGCCAAGACGAGCATCGCAGTGGTCGACCAAATGAGGTGACGACTCCAGAAATGGTGAAGAAAATCCACAAAGCGGTACTTGATGATCGTCAACTGAAAGTGCGCGAGCTAGCAGACATTACGGGCATTTCAAAAAGTGCGGTACATCGCATATTATCTGAAAATTTGGACATGAGAAAGCTGTGTGCAAGATGGGTGCCGCGTTTGCTCACACTCGAGCAAAAACAGTGTCGTGAAAATGTTTCAATTGAGTGTTTAGCGAAGTTTCACAGCAACAAAGCAGAATTTTTGCGCCGTTTCGTAACAATGGATGAAACATGGGTCTATCATTTCACACCCGAGACAAAAGAACAATCGAAACAATGGACTCAAAAGGGAGAACCGGCTCCAAAGAAGACGAAGACTGTTTCATCTGCAGGCAAGGTTATGGCGTCGGTTTTTTGGGATGCGCGTGGAATAATTTTTATTGACTATCTCGAAAAAGGAAAAACTATTAACGGCCAGTATTATGCAAACTTATTGCAACGTTTGAGCGAAGAAATCAAGCAAAAACGGCCGCATTTGGCTAAAAAGAAAGTGTTGTTTCATCACGACAACGCGCCAGCTCACAAATCCGTTATTGCAATGGCCAAAATTAATCAATTAAAGTTTGAATTGCTACCTCATGCACCATATTCGTCAGATTTAGCCCCCTCGGATTATTTTCTGTTCCCAAACTTGAAAAAATGGCTCAGTGGTCAAAGATTTTCCAACGATGAAGAGGTGATGTCAGCAGTTAATGGCTATTTTGAGGAGCAAGACAGTTCTTATTATAAAAAGGGTATCAAACTTTTTGAACACCGCTGGGAAAAGTGTATAGAGCTGAAAGGAGATTACGTTGAAAAATAAATAAATCTTTTTCCAAAATTTTTGTGTTTTCTTTGTTGGGTCGGGTACTTCTGGGACCACCATCGTACTACAAGAATACTTGCCTCATGCCTGTTATAGGATTTTCCGAAATTGTGAAAATTTATTAGCATTAATTGGATTTCCCACTGATAACGATTACTATTATTAATCTCATGCCAAAATCAAGTGTAATAACTATAAATCAATACACCTAAAGTAACAACAATAATAACTTTCATTCATAAGTGCTGTTGACCTTGAGACTTTTTTTTATTATTGTATAAATCAAACCCCAGCACGAAATGCATACATGTATAATATGTGGTAAGTTAATCTTGCTAAAAAAAATAAGTTTATGTATAAATACAAAAACATAAGTGAGCAACAATAATTTTCATACTTTTACTTGCTCATTATTAAGCAATAATGCTTTATGAAAAATATTTTGATACATTGTTTTTATCATATTTCGGTTAAAATCAGGCCCTCCACACGTGAATAGTTAGTTTAGTCTATTATGTAAAATCTGAAATTGTTAACTACTATGTCACAAACGATACATATATTACGCAAATGACGGATTTCCTAAGTCCTGATTAACATTCTTGAACCGAAAAGAAGCTAATATTTTTAAACTTAATGGAATAACAATTGAATTTTTTATGAAAGATTGTTACTTTTATCAAAACTGTTTTGAAACTTTTAAGTAGTTTCGTAATTAATTTTGCTGTTGTATAGTTCCTTACAATTTACAATCAAGTAACTATAATGCAAATCAGTTGAAAGTAAGGGTACAACAGAGGCTGTTGTTGGACTGATAAAGGCAATAGAAACTACATCTAAAACTTTAATGCCCCATACTAACACGAGTATTAATAAATCTTAGTAACAGAAAAAGTGGAATTGGAATACAAACAAAAATGAGACAAATAATTTTGAATTTTTCTTATTGGCCTATTATACCTATTATAAAAATTACGATACTTCTCATAACTTCCTGAAAATGCTTTCTATCCCTCCCAATCTGCTGCGATTGTAGAGCTTTTAGACTAAATCTACTTAGTTAAGATACTAGTCATCATAAACTAAAAACGGCTCCTATCAGCTTTGCAAGATTGTGTGCGAACTTTATGTTTAAGAGGAGTAGAGCTCATAAATTCATTTCATAAAGTTTAAATTCCTTTCAGAATTCCAGCCATATCTAAACAATTTCAATATCACTGTTGTGGGCTGGCTCACTATTGCACTCAGGCCCTTAGTTGCTACGAAATAAATATTCTATGTCTATAGGATTCTACAATTATTGTTTAGGTGAGATTCTGCTAATAAAAACCGTTAAACCTACCGTTAAGATCGTTAAATGGACGCCTAGTAAAACCGCCGAAGTATGCCCGAAGTGGGGGTAAGTTGGTTACCTATACCAACGTTCTCATATCTCTGATGGTGATTAATAATTAATTTTCTAATTCTAATAAAAACAAAACTGTACCTCTGTACGTCACTGTACTAAATTTACTCACAGCAAAATTACCTCAATCGCGCAAGTCCAGAATAAGTAGCACAACAGTCTTTGAAGAGTATCCGACAAGAATTCTTGCAAGAGATTGTATCTCGGATACAGTATCCGGCATACAGTATCTTCGTGTAAAAGTAACTTTAAAGAATATAGATAGAACAATACAGCATTCATAGGAAACTTTTTTTATCTTCAATAATAACAAAGATAAAAAAGTGGTCAAAATATAATAAATAACACTGTAAACTAAAATAAATATTATTATTTTAATGATTTACTAACTGAAAGCTAAATTACTTATTTAAAGATTCAAGTTATTAAATATTCAATATCAGAATCATCGTCTTTCGTTGCCCTCTCAAACTTATTGCCATCATTATCTCCATTAGCCCCAGTATCCCCTGCTACTGGATTTTCTTATTCTTGAAGCTTCTCTATTATCGACTCCCTTTGTCTTAGGGCTCAACTCTTTTTTCGGAATCTTCTGAATTCCCAAAATTGAAGAATTTTCATTATTTCTCAGTTTATGGTTTTCTATGGTACTTTCTTCTCGATTATATCATTACACCCACTATATTAAAGAAATTTTGAAAGTTTAAAGGGAAAGGTTCAGAATTCCGCAATTTATGAAATATAACTTTCCACTTTTAGGAAGCAAAACCACACTCCTATGTATAATGGTATAAACTTACCTTTTTTAAACGAATGTTTCAGCACTTAAAGTAAATAGTAAAATACACATTTAAATAGAAATTAGCAGGTTATATATAGCAACTGTTGTGCGATTGTTTGCTGTAGCGGGAAATTGTGGGTGGTAAATTGGAATCACTAAACCACTAAGAAAAATTTTCTTTGTCTGAAAGCGTTCGGATTTGACAATGAGTTTTTGATTATCTAACTAGCATCGATGTCGAGCACAGTGTGTTCAGCTCGCTTGAGATTTTCGTGTTATCATCAATATCATTCAACATCAGGCGGCGTTTGATGCCGCGCCGTTGTGTCGCCGTCTGTTGCCGTCAACGAACTAGTACCACCGACTAACCCAGCTCAAAGGTATGACAAACTTATAACGGCTAGTGCTCTAAATAACAGACTCGCAGGCCTCACATTTGATTTAGAGTATTTGGACATATTAAAAAAGTATTCAACAACAAAATATGTAATGTTCAATGGTAATGCAAAATAAGAAAAGAAACTTAAGTTCAGCAAAGCAATGTATCACAATGTACCCCAATAATATTAGACAATAGAAAAAACTAAAAACCAGATTGCCGAGTACAACTACGTAAATCTATCAGATAAAAGTATGCAGTATATTGCCTTGGGTTTGGGTTTTCATGAGCAAAGGAAAAATAGCGAATAGCAATACATCTGAGAAAGATAGCTATCAACGCATACTTGCCAAGCTTCACACTATAGTAACTTTTTGTAAGGTTGGTGTTATAGGTAAGAATTCTGAAATGTCATTGACGTTTGTCATTTTTACAGGACTGAGAATCGAATTCTGTATATTGTATCTAAACTGTGTTTGCTACTTTTTAAAGTCAACAATACTTTTACGTTTAGTAACTGTAGACAATAGTTTAATATTATACGAGTTTTATAAAACGGTCTATTGTAGCACGAGTTGTTTGGGACACAACAAGGCAAACGGCAAATTTATAAGCTATATTATTTTTAAGACGACACTGTAAAATAGCCAGGAAAAAAAAGAATTTTTTTATATTTACGTTTACAAAACTAATTTATTTTTAGTAGCATTTTGTTTTTTAAAGTTGATGTCACTGTTAAACAGCTATTTTTAAAATGTCAAACTTGTTTACGTTTTTAATTTGAAAAACAAATGCAGAATTAGAATTTTTAATGTTGCCAACTGTAAAAACCACTTAACAACTGCATATAACATCTTAGAACAGTTTTCATATTTTTCAGCAAGTTGAAAGTTAACATTTCAAAAAGATTTTCATACTTCTATAAACAATCAAGCTTGATTTGCCAAAAAGCTTCTTACAAATAGTTTAAAAAATAATTAAAAAAGCACCAAGAAAAACAATCTAAAAAATACAGTATTTTATGAAAGTTATGATGAAACTTTCACATTAAGAATTTGATGATTATTTAATTTTGTTTAATATTGTCTCATTAAATTTAAAACGCACTTCAATATCATATCATTCAGTCCCTCGGTGAATTAGACCCAATGAGAATTCTGAACCCTAGGGAATAAATTGTTGGCATCCTTTTACGTCTAGTTTAACTAAGTATTAGTGGAAAAAATAAAGAATTATTAAAGAATACTTTTCAATACATCCTATGTATAATCTTTACTGTATTTTTTTTATTAATTAGTGTAGACGGGTTACATAAAGTCTAAATGTTAATATTTAATTTACAAAACAAAATTCATTATACATAGATATAAGTATAAACATAATTAAGTGGTAGGAATATTTTCTAAAAATGGGAAATTATTGATAAACATTTATAAATATTTACAAACAATCTAAAAAAGCGAATTACGTCAATTTTATTATAGTTTATTTGATAGGGCAAACAAGGGCACGTAGTGCGTCAAGTAAATTTGCAAAATAAAACCATTTGTAGGTAGTAGACGTCACTAAAGTGATGTCATTAAAGTAGTAGATCCCCAACTGAACGGAAGCTTTTAGTATTTTTATATGTGATAAGATTTTCCAATTAGTATAAATACAGAATTAAGCTTACTCTTGTCATAATCAAGTTCACTAAAGAAACCTTCATAACTATACAACTAAGAAATTCACAATTTTGTGATTTTTAAAAAGATTATTAAATACTTTTTAGTCATAAACAAATCCAAGATGTACCAAAAGGCTCTTGTTGGAACTGCTACCCGCTACATTGCTGGAAGAAATGCAGTCCAGACAGTTTACTGGAGGACAACGGAAGCTCCCAACAGCAAAATGTTGAAAGTTTCGAAGACTTTCAATTTTGGAAGCTCTCGAGGACAAGGACCACCTCCAGCTATAGTTCAAGGCGAACGTAGCATCAGATTCAACTAAATATTCTCGAGGGGGATAATGGCAATCCCTTAAACTATTTATTTATTTTCATACAAAACCATCAAACAATAAATCATTGCTTTATTAATTTAATTTTTGTATTATACAAGAATATTTTATATAGTTCTATCTCAGTTATTAATAGATTTAATAATTACATATATTATTTACTGTTATAAGTTATTATCAGTTATTAATTAGTTATATTAATAGAAACTCGTTAAAAATAAAGAAATAATAAAAATACTTCGTTGTTTCATTAGGGTTTTCGCATAGTTTATACAGAAGAAAAACAAGTCAAAACCATTTAAAAAACTATAAAATGTATTGCTATAAATAGTGCCTATTTTATAGTTACTGTTTAAGCCAAGAGAAAAATTAGAGATAATACTAATTTTTAATGAAAAGATGGGCAGTTTTTCTGCAGGATTATTTAATGCTCCTTTATATGTAGTTTAAAAAACTGTTTTGAAAAAAAGCGTCTCTGAGGTCTATCTTCGGTGTAATGCTAGTTTTCTTGTCTCTTCTTCGCAATGGCCAAGAGGTTCTCTGTCGGGATCATATATGGGCTGTTTCCTGTAGTTTCAACTTTAAAAAAATTAAACTGTGTAAATAGTTTTAAAAAGAAGTGTTGTAAAAACTTGATAAAATTGAGGTTTGCTTTTCGCAAGCTCTTAACCAAGGCCTCACAAGCCGAAACATATACGTATATGTAGAGTATAATCGCTGAATTATTTGAAAACATTTAAATACAGTAGTTTTTATTAAAACCATTGAACCATATTTCAGAAGAAGTCTGTTGGTTTATTCTGTAACTATAGTCATTAAATAATGATGTTTTTGTACTGACCCACTGTCAATACTAATTTAGGTCGTTTCTGTTAATTAATTTTTCGATAGAGAGTTTATATGAGTTAAAATGTGGTAGATAAAACGCGCGTATATTAATTCTTAACACATTATTGTGTATTGTGAGATACAAATGGAAAAATAATTAAATGTTAAAAGCTGTTATGATGATAGTGTAGAAGAGAAGAGGACTAATAACCACGCTCAAAAGAATTTTGCTGCTTCTCGCAATTGCAGGGTGCATAAGTTTCGAAATTCTCGACAGATTATTATTGCGAATTCGGATTCAAGTTAAAATATTTGACATACAACATACATTTCAAATTTGGCACCAAGCAATTTTTATTTATTTATCTAAAATAAAAAACGTCTGTGGGCAAAAGATTTTTATCTTTTGAACTGAAACAAGTTGATGACGAGCATTTTTCAGTGTTACCAAAAGTCATTATGGATGTAAGTTAGTATGGTAAGAAGTAAGTGTGGATGGTGGTGGGCTGCTTATTAAAGTGTCTGCGGCTGTAAACTGATGATAATGAAAATGTATACTACACCAAAATATTTTCTATACCAAATGTATAGAATCTCAAAGTGCAAGTTCAGTCAACGCTGGACTTCAGTTTGCATCTTGTTAATTCTATACATTATAATATGTTAAACTAACTAAAGTAATTGTGTAATGGATAGGCAGTATTACTATAAAGGAAAGGGCATTTAGTTACACTTAGTTACACATAATATAAAATTGTAGTACCGAAGAGAGTAAAACAGTAAAGCAGATAACGAGTTAAGGAGTTTTATATATTGTATTGTATATAACTTTTTATTTTGTAACATTTATCCTCTAAATCTCTACGTCTTTTTTACTACATTCTAAAGAAAGAGTTTGTTTTTTAATTCAGTCAGTTTCAATATTATTGAGTTCTTTTCCATACTCCAAAAAAATTAGTCTGTTTTGGCAGTACCAAGAGGTTTATAGACATTCGTACAAATAATATTGAGTAATAATCATGTAATTGCCTAATATTTCTACATGCATCCATGCATTGAAAGCATTGTGAAAAAAGTATTCGTTATAGTTGTTATCGTTGATAAAATAGTTGCAGACCAACAAAATCTGCAGACCGCTAGGCGCCATTAGATGTGTATCTTGATAAAGATAAGAAATGTATTATATTGTACAGACTATTGTTTAAGTTACTGAACATTAGTTTAAAAATGGAAAATACAATGGAAATGAGTCACATCCGGTCACATCCAAAATATATTATTTCTAAGGAGTTAACTATATAAAAAACTAAACTTTTTTTAATTGGTTTGGTATTGAGTTATCAAGTTACATATTTCTTAAATTGCCCAGTATTACAAAATTTTATAAAAATATATCATGAATAATGAACACAATAATTTTAGAAAAAACTACATAAATATGTGGTAGATACTAGAAGAACAGTGTAGTAGATAGATAGAAGAAAAAAAGATATTAATGAGTAAATGATACTAATAAGAAGCAAAAGTAAATCCTAGCTTAAATAAGGAAACACTTCTATTTCTCCAACATTTACAATTATGATTATGGAAATTATATATCGAATGTTTGTTTACATTATATGTATGTTAATGAAGCATGAACATTTATTGCATGATAAGTCAATACTACAGTCGAAGATCTAAATTTTTCTGGATTAAAATACAATACTTATTTATATTTATAAAAAGAGACAAGATTTCTTATTATTAATTATTTTAAATAGTTAATGCATATTTATTAAACTATTATTAGGCTATATACAGATGTCTTGACCCCCCTTACATAATCATATGGCGCGTGCCGTCATCATCAGCGGATCTTCTAGACTTTAGGCAAGATGTTCTATAAAAAAATTGTTTGTTTGGTGATATTGTTGTAATTGGTTAGACACTTAAGTACGTTTTTAATGCTATGTGCTAATTGATAAAGATTTAATCATGCGTTTTCCTCGATATCTTTGACGGAGTGAGCACTTACAAGCCTCGTGGTTCAAGTACCATGTATCTAGTGATAAATTTCCCAGCCAATTGACGTCAACATCTTTGCAATAACATGAAATAAATAATAAGCGAAATATAGCCTCTCTGTAGTACCTTAAGCTTTGTTTAGATCTGATATTTTAAGTACACTTAATCACTGTCGGCTGAACCTAGACCTCCAACAAGAGGGAAATGATTTTTGAAATTGTCTAATCAAACATCACGCGTGCTAAATTTGACTTTTCTGGAGTATCTTGAATGTCATTTAAAAAACTTCTATATCTATACCACAATGAGACTCAATCTATAATAAAAGTAAAGGAAAAATTAAATGAGAGGTTAATGTAACAAGAAATTGTGTTTGATAAATGTTTTATCTTCGTTTCATAATAAGAAATTTAAAAATACTAAAACATCAGAAAAAAAGCGATTTAAACTGACCGCTTAAAGAGTAAAAAAAGCACTTGTATTTACGTCTGCATTTTTGTTAGTGTTGATCTTTATTCTTTGTACTGAATTTGGCCAAATATTCCATATATGACGACATTTACTAACGTAAACGCTAAACAGTAGCGGACTGTCTCATATTTGCATTTTTTAATTTTGAAAACATATTTTGTGAGCTTTTCTGGGAATACCTAAATCTGATACTATATAGATGTAGAATTTTGCCCCCACGTTAGAATAATCAATCAGGAAGTGTTTCAAGTACAGGTACTTTAGTTGAGAGGCTATTAGGTTTAGTTCTTATCAGATGGTACTATTTTAATTTTAAATCTCTTTATTTATATCGCGGGTTTTGTTTAGGTGAACTTAATCAAAAAGTGTGGGAATACTATAGAGTTTATATACGTGTAGAATATTTTACTATGATAATAAAGCATAACGAAAATATGTATTGACTGTAGCATGTATTATCACTTATCAAAGTCTGGCTATCGTATTTTAATTTTCACCTTGTTTACCCTTGATTGATGAAGCGTATGTAATGAGAATGTAGACTGATTTTAAAAATTTAGTCCAAGAACAGATTAAAAAAAATAAGTAATTTGTAAATAATTAACTTAATTAGCAAATAATTAATTATGGAAAGAACGACTATTATTATTAATTTATTTGTTTCTGTTAATGTTGCTAATTGCTTCCTTGATTTTAGTAAATATGTATTTCAAACTCTTTTATCGGATATTATGTATAATAATGTAAAGTAAAAGTTGTATTTCATCATTTTCATTTGTTTATACATTTAGGGCAAAATGGAAACAAAAGTAAACACAGTAAAAAATTTCATCATCTCATGAAAAGCTGGAAAACTATTCTTTCCTGTCTTTTGTTAAACAAACAGTAAATGTCTCGAAAATGGCTGCCACTTGAAAACCATTTTGCAATCGATTTTTTAAACAATCTAAAACAATCAAACTATAACCTGCAATTATCAGATACTTCAAAGTGCATGGACTTTAATAAACTCATTCAAAATACCGGTGAAGTCATTACACACGCCTCCTATTGAATGAACTTGGTATTTTCATGTGATCCATTAGTGAATACGTCCCTGTGTGGCAATAAATTTTCTGATAAGACTATCGAATTAGTATAAATACAGAGTTTCAAGTTCTAGCTGAATCATACTTAAGTTTGCTTAAGAAGTCTTCAATTGCTTCTAAAATTATAGAAGGAAATCGCAGTTTTGTGAACAGTTTATTTTTATTACATATTCTACAAAAAACAAATAAATCAAGATGTACCAAAAGGCTCTTGTTGGAACAGCTACCCGCTACATCGCTGGAAGAAATGCAGTTCAAACTGTTTATTGGAGGACCACAGAAGCTCCCAATAGCAAGATGTTGAAAGTTTCAAAGACTTTCAATTTCGGAAGTGCCCGAGGACAAGGACCACCACCAGCACAAGTCCAAGGTGAACGTAGCGTCAGATTCAACTAAACGTTTACTCCCAAGGGGGGTAACAACAACCACTTAAATTATTTATTTATTATTAGGACTAACCATTAATTAGTCTACTGTAATTTATTTGTATTACTAAGATCTGCTTTAATTTCTAATTGCTAAGTGTCTTTTTCTAATGAATATGTTTTTATTGCAATTTTTAAATTTTCAATAGAAAATTTAAAATTTTGTATTATCTCAGGTATTAATAAGTTTAATTTATTATTGTAGTTAATAATAGAAATCTATTATTGTTAAAATAAAAAAATATTTTGATTAGTTATTACTTTTTATTGAGTTCTTTATTCTTAAATTGTTGTTTTTGGTATTTCCCATTACCTACAAGTGCAGTAAACAATAAAGTGGTCTCAATTATTATATTAATGAATTATACAGGAATAAATAGGGAAAGAACTTTGCTATTGAAGATTGTAAGAAAAACAACTAAAATCCTGCTGCGAAGATACCTTTTTGGTAGTTTACTAAATTACACCACATTTTTCACATTTTTAATTACCACAACAAAGGTTAATTTTTAAAATGTTTAGGTCAAAAATGTTTAAGTGTATTAATATTTAGTGATTGACAGCAATTTTAAAAATAATATATAATTAATTACTGTTTCATCAATCATAAAAATAATGATTCCTGAATTTCTGATTAGAGGTTACGAAAAAGGTGTAAAAACTAATTAAATATTTTCAGGATTTAAAACAATAATTGACATTCTTAAGCAATAAACAAGTTGTTTGAATTTTTAGGCTATTTAAATTTTTCTTTAATAAAGATAAGATTTTATTAATGTGTTGTTTGAAAATGGAGACTAAGGAAATTAAATTAAAATGTTAAACAGTAGCCATTCTTATTTTTTCTGGTTTCTATAGTGCAAATAATTAGTTGCAATTACAAATTTATAGTATGTAAACTATCAGTTATTATTATCTATTAGTACGGTTCGTTGGTGATTTTCACAATATTATTTTTAATAATATTAGTATAAATGTACCGATTTGCATCAATTGTACCACAAGTATACTGAAAACAATTTTGCTTTTAAATTAGAAAAATTGCAAGTACCATCAAAATTGTTTACTTTCAAAAATGCGCCAACAAAGTATTTTTTAAATTTAAAAGTAGCTTTACTATTGAGAGTGTTTCGAATTTTTAATTCAATGTAGTGTGTATTTAAATCAAAAACTTATTTCGGCGGAAAATATATTATATCTATTATCTATTATGTTAAGTCTTATTTGAATGGTAAATTGTAATTAATTTAAAGATTTTCTGCTTTCATACGGAAAGTATCAATATTTAATTTTAAATGCAGTGCTTTATATGCAGTGCTTAATTTTCGAAGCCGCAATTAGGGCCTACGTAATAATAATAATCGCCCCCTCCCTCCCGCACAAGCTTATAGCTTCTGGGGCCTTGGTTTAGGTTATGGGTTGTAGCAATTATTATTATTATATTATTATTATATATGAATGTCAGGTTGTTTTTAGTTTAATAGTATGCTGTTTTCCTTTTAAATGCAACGCTCCTTTAAGTTAGACAGTGTTGAATTGAATGTTTTATATCCTTTCTGTAAAAAAACAACTTACTGTTATTAATGATTTATTGACATCACATCACACCTAGTACAAAAATAAAAGGAAAAAATATTTTATTATTGAAATAAAAAAATAACTTATAAAAAATACAGAACATAAACAGTTTGTTTATACATAAATACTTATTTCATAAAAAAAGTTTTCTGGTAACATTATAGATGCATCGAAGTCCTTGTGAAAGAAGTTAATGATTCTATTATAATAATATTCATATTATTTGATGGTGATCCTACTTCATAGGATAGGTAATGTTTATTAAAACATTTAATACTAATTTCAGTAGCTATTACAAAAATTTTATTACAGTTGTTAAAGATCATATCTACTATTTTATATTATAACTATTATATTATTTTTTATAGCACTTGCACTAACATGAAACACTTGCAAAAACAACGACTAATTTAACCGTGTGCACGTTTTAACGGTATAAATAAAAATGCCGAGTTGACTCAAATTAAAAGAATTGCTGTCGAAATAAAACCAAATATCTGATTTCTAAGAACATTTATTTGCGCATATAACAACTTATACTTTTATTTTAAAACCACACCCACTTGAATTAAAACCCCCATTTACTTTAAAAGTTGATTTACTTAAAAGTGATTGTTATCATTTCTATGTATAACAAGAGCACTTGAATTCCAAGATTTTATAAATAAATCAAAAGCAATACAACTTATAATTGAGAAATATGTCTAATAAGTCTTGATTTTAAAGCAAAATCAAATACAGCATACCTTGTTTTAAAAGGATATATTTTGTTTCAGAAGTAAAACATTTTTATTTTAAATACCACACCTTCTATCATGATTATTCTTTTGCAAATAAAATCGATAATTAGTATAGTAGATGCTACGTATGTGACATTTTGCATAAATTTGCTGCATTATGTTCAGGATAAAGTCTGTCAAAACGAAACGTGGATATGATAGTATTAGTAGTAATTAATCGGTGTATGATACAAAAATCACTAAAATAAGTTATTTTAATAATAAAATGTCAGTGACAGCAAAGTTAATGGTTCGTGAGAATCATCTATATGTTAATGTTAATTAGAAAAATTGTCGAAAAGGCAGTATTCCTTATGAAATATCTAGCCTGCCATGAATCTCAGTGGCAACTGTTGCGATGCCCATTCCAAGCTTCCTACATGTTCTTCCTTTATTCGTCTAATTTTTATCTAATTTTATTGTACTAAAAATAAACTACTAAAAATAAATAAATAAAAATAAATTACTCCAAATTCCATAATTTAGATTTGAGATGGATATGGAACATCCCTCGTACCTCATGGCACCGATTAGTTTGATCATATGGCCAACCCTACTGGGATTTAGCCAAATCTGGGGAATTCTACTCCAGTATGGATTTGTATCGTGTTAATCGCATTGACCCGGGACTGGGATCGTCCGAGATGTCCGGCGATTGAATCTGCAACCCTTTGGCTATGAAGCAAACATACGATCTACTAATCCACCGAAGCTGGTTTTTCTTTATTGAAAAATGATCGTCACAACGACAAAGGTATATACAGCGCCTCTCATCTGAAAGTGCACGATTTTTATATGTAGTATTCCAAAATGACATCGTGTATAAGTCAGGATTTCATGGACTATGTGTTTATAACAGCTGCAACGGAATTAAATGTTTTTTCTTATTTTCAAGTACTTGTTTAAAATAGTTTATTTATCACTTTAGAGTAAGTAGAAAATATAACCGAAATAAACTGGATCTAACGTGCACTTTCAAATGAGCGACTGTGTATTTACATTGTACATTTCAAAGTATAAACGTACCTTAAGATACGTTCTTGATTGATGCCTTGTTTGTGCAAATTGTCTGGAAAATGGTTATTTCTTATATAGCAAAATAAGTGAGTGTAAGAAAGAAATACTAAAAAATGATGATAAAATGTTAAATAAGCTTCTAGATTATGCTGTTAGTTACTAACCAGCAGTGTGAAGCTAACTTGTAGAATTTTCGAAACTTGGGTTAGTGAATTTCAATAACCCACCGATATAAATCTCCAGTTTTTAATACATATTTTTTGTATTAGAAACTTGCTGTAAAGAGGTTGATTTCAATTTGCCTATTCGTGATATCGCACGTCAATCATAGATTTATAGGCTAAGTTATAAAAATTAAATGTTGATCATCTTCACTATACCTTGACAAAATTCTTATTATGGCAAGTAGTAAGGTATACTCGATTAACTGTATTAACGTTGCCTTTAAGATATTTTGACAATACATAATAGGCCGGCTGGAAATCTTTTTTGGTTTTATCAAATGGCTAGTTGTCAAAAGTTGGGACTAGTATTTAAAAGATCTCACACCAAATATTAAAAAAATATTAAAAAATATTAAAATATATTAAAATATTAAAAATATTTAAAAAAAATTAGCTGGGCTCCCGGGCCCCCAAAAATGATATTAAAAAAAATTTCAGAGCTAGTAAAAAACTGATAGTATACGGTTTATGTAATCTCCAAAAAAATGTGTTCATATATCTGTACGTTAGACTGGGCCCCTTAGGAATCAACTTTAAGATGTAAACAAGAATTTGATAAGTCAATTAAAGGTATCTATTTTGATGGAAGAAAAGATCAAAGCATGTCTTCGAAAACGCGAAGCGAATCATTAAAACCGAGGAACATATTACCTTAATTGAAGAACCAGGTAGTTCCTATTTTGGGCATGCAGTCCTTAATCAATCTCGAACCATAGATATTGCCGATGGAATAATAGGCTACATTCAAAGCCATAATGTAGATTTAGGAAAATTAATTGTTATTGGTTGCGATGGAACAAATGTCAATACCGGCTGGAAAAGCGGGGTAATTCGACTAATAGAAACTCGAAGAATAAATCATTACAATGAAGTATTTACTTGTTACCCGTTAACGAGCTTCCATTGCGACACTTGCTACAAAAACTAGATGGACACACAAAAGGTCCTTGTTCGTATTCCGGGCCGACTGGATCCCTTCTTTCCCACTGCGAAAAAATGACTGTCGTTAAATTTAAACCAATTAAAACTGTTCTTCCTCTTGTAAATGAACATGACCTAAGTACAGATCAAAAATATCTGTATAAGATAACTAAAGCCATTGGAGATGGAGTGGTTCCTTAAAATTTGACCGAGAGAAGTCCAAGAAAAATGGGACACTCCCGTTGGTTAACGACAGCCAGCCGCATTCTTAGAGTATATGTAGCTACAAACGATCCTCCGGAGAATTTAATAATACTAGCAGAGTTTGTAATAAAAGTATATTCGCGTATGTGGTTTGAAGTAATAACTCAGCCACAGCTGGAAAATGGTGCAAGACATCTGTGGAAATTAATCCATGTTTCGAAAGAACTACCAAATCATATAACAGTAATTATATCAATAAAGTGATCCATGACAATGCTTATTTCGTGCATCCGGAAAATCTTTTAATATCTATGTTAACAGATACACGTCCAGAAATTAGGAAGCTAGCCGTTAGAAGAATTTAAAAAACTAGGAAATCTGATATAAAAAATCGCATTTTCAAAGTGCCCAAAGTAAATTTTAACGCAGAACATTATGTAGATCTGATAGACAGGTTTAATTGGACTGCAACAGAACCTCCTCTAGTACAGCATTTGTCTGACCAGGAATTGTGGGATATTGTTAAACACGTTCCGACGTTCCGAATTTTGACAATTTTCCTTCTGATACTCAGGCGGTCGAGAGAGGTGTTAATATTATTACCGAGGCTTTTTTTCTTTTGATCCGACTGAAATTTGTTTTGCAATATAAGGGCACCGATATGTATATGCTGAGCACTAGCCCCACCAAAAATTTTGGAAAAAAATACTTTTTTTGAGGCCCTAGCGGCCCGCCCAAAAAATATTTAATCCGGCCCAAAATTGGTATGTAGTATTGCGGCCACCATATACATATTTTTCCTCTAGCCCGCTTTTTATTTAAAAAAAACTTTTTTCCCTTTTTCGGCCCGTTCTAATACATAATTATTCCGATATTTGAACAGAAGAACTATTTGAAATATATTCTACTATAGAACTATTTTAGTTGTCATGTAACTACATACATAAATATATGTATTTAACTGCCACCAATTAGTTCAATCTTCGAAAAACGTTTTTTACACATTCAAGTTTGAAATTGATTTTCTGTTTAATTCTACAAAACGTGTGGGCTGTACTAATATAACTTTATGTTTATGATTACTAGTAAAGGTTTGTCTCATTTTAGCAATTGGGTAGTACAAAACGATCTTTGTAATGATTTTAAGAACTTTTAAATCTTTTAATTCTATTAGTTTTGAATTATTTTAAGTAGTAACATCATGAACCTTAGATTCAATGCCGTTCTCCAAAATTGAGAGAATGACGCAAGTGTTGAAAGAAAAATACCTTATTCATTGTTCCCACCTTTTCTCTACTATTTTGCTAATTCATTCATTTTACTTATTAACTGACAAAAAAGCATATTGAAAGTTTCCAGGGTTATATGGAACTCTAGATCAAAGTCTTTCTAAACAATTAATATTGTACTGAAATCTATACGCTATGACATAAAACTATTCAGGGATTCTTTCATTGAGTAAAACAATTAAAGGTCATACTATCTATTGTTTTGGCAGCTTTTCTATTGAAAATTACTTTTTTCCAAGCAGAATATCTGTTATAAAATGTAGGCACATACATATGGATTTGTTAATAACTAGAAGCTACTAAAAGTATTTACTTATAGGTACAGATACATAAAATATATATGCACATATGTACTTTAACCTGGTGATAAATGTATCTTAAAATATGTTTCCTAGTTTTTTAAACCTCTTCATAATTGTCAAGTGCCTGGTAACAACTAAATATCGATATAATGAAGTCGTAGTGCAAAAATTCATCACTAATCAGTCGGTCAATCAATCACCGCTTAACAATCAATTATAATTAATTTTTCAAGTACGCTGTACACTACTTATTTTACTTTACGTTGTTATTATTTTTATCTACTTCTATTTATAATTCCAAGTGTTTTTAAATATGACGTCAGTACACAACTTTTAGTAATTATAAATTGCTTGTTATTGTAAGGTATTTTGGGATTTATTAATATATTATAAAGTGCACAGTACAATTTGATATTATCAAATTCAATTATTTAATGATTTCTCAATAAAAACAATTTTTCGAAAATCATGGAAAGAGAATGGGCCTATAGCCTAAGACTATAATATACGTAGTAACGTACACATTTACATATTATATGTATAATATATAAGTTGTTTATTTACAGTGTGTAAATAAAATAGGGAATAAAATTCATATTTTTTTGTATTATCACTGTTTGGAAGAAAAGCTCGGACAAGTCAATTTTATTTTTTTCCTGTGGATTTGATTTTATGGTCGTCAACTTTAATTTTTTAGTTTACTACTAAGGTAGTACCTATGCCGTCATCGACTTTTTTTTAAATGGAACCCCCTTACTTTTTTGCTAGAAATGAAAAGTACATTTTTTTCTGAGTTCAGCAATATGTGGTATTTAAAATTAGTATTTTTTGAAATATTGAGGATCAAATGTGGTAACTTTCACGAAAATAATCGTTAGATTTGAAAGATTAAGTGTTTATAGTTAGCGGTACTTGAACATTTTATACAGAGTGTCTTATAGTCCCTGCACCAGACTTTACCAGCGCATTTCTGATGTCATTTGGAACAAAAAATCTTAATAAAGTTTTTTGATTAAAGAAAGTTCTCGACGTTTTCAGAAAAGTACGTATGATTGATGTAGGTCAGGTGTTGTCAAGTCGAATAGGATTAAATGCAAGCTCTTTAGAAATTTAACCATCAGTAAAAACGTGACATCTGCTGAATTAGTAAGGATGCAGATGGTGCAAATTCCATTTTGGATGGTGTTGAAAGAACTTAAAACGTTCTATTAATCCGGGGGATTCCCCTGTATTCTAATAAGAAACGCAGACAGAAATTACATCATTTAATACTGACCCATTTAATGATATCATTAATTTTTATTTGTTATTCGTTAATAAACATAATTAAGTAAAGACTATAATTTAATCTATCCATCAATAGGTATGTTATTTTTTATTTATTATTTATTTTATTGGAAGTCTTAAATCTAAATACAGTAGTACACAGTTCTTTTAGTAATACCTTTATTTTTTATATTTTGTTAGAATGACCTTGATGGAGGGTAATTTGTTTACATAGTATAAAACCAATGCCTAAAAAATAAGTAAATACTGTTATACTATTTTACTAACAACTGCAGTGTAAGGAATTTGCAAATTGTTAGACCCTACCTTGGTCGAGTGTTTACAAACATAATATGTACTCAAAATAACTAATGCAGCTGTGTCCAATTATTAGTCAGAATGCTTAGGAATACTTACGGTATCTACAGTGATGATTTTATTGCTTTTCACTAGAAATCGGTACCTTTATTTATTACATAGTATGTACTTTTTGGTTCTCTGAATAAATATTATTTTAAATAAAAAATAGTAGAAAATAATATAGTACAGCATGCCCAAAAATAACACAACTGGCACAATCTAATAATCAAAACACATAACACTACTAATAGAATACTAAATTACCTTACAGCGAATTTTCGAAAATATCTTATTTAATTTACTGTAAACAAAATTAATACGAAAATATTTTTTTATTTACAGACCTGCTTGTATTATACATAATAGGGGTTAACATACCTTAATAAAAGAATATGAATTATTCAAAGAATATGAAATTGTCTTACAAAGCAGTAATCACAAAACAAAAATACCGTTTTTGAAACATATCAAACACGAGTATGTTTCTTATTTATTTATCTGTTCTTATTCTACAAAACACTTGGCCAAAACTGGGACGGGTTATTACTTTATTATGATACAACTTTATTATGATTATAAACAAGTAAGTAGGATTGTTTGTCACCTTGAACTTTAAAATATGTGTCATGTGCATTCATACTATTAAATTTGAAAACATTAGGCTGAACTTCGATGCCGTTTTTCTCCAAAAGTATAGAAGTACGAGAAAAATGGTATATAGGAATTTTCTTTAATGGTTATCTAACCACTGGCAAAGTCTGACTACGTCTTAATGGGACACCCTGTATAGTTAGAAAGGGGACTAATAACAGGTTGCAAGAACTCTTTATCACATCATATTTTAAATGGTACCTGCATCCCACATGAGTATTTGACTTATGCTGATAGTATTTCGGTAACAAAATTACATTTCACGTCGAAAAGCGGTAAGGTAACTTTGTTACCAAAATACATTTTGACATATAAGTCAAATACAAATGTGTGGTTTGGAGATACCGTTAAAATATTGTTGTAATGGTATTCATCAAAGAAATAAATTATAGTTATTCTCAATATTGTAGAATAAAATACACATTAAACAGAAATAAAAAACCATAATCACAAATTATTAAAATTCCTTTAAGGATTGCTATTGAAGTAGTGGCCCCTGAAGTACGGGTTAGTAATTTACTAGTTGATAAGATGTTTTAGGATTGCTAAATCATTGTTTTGATTATATTAGGGCCAGTGGCGTAACTACGTAAGATTGCGCGCCCCTGCGAGACTTACGTTTGCGCCCCTCATATAGTATACAATTATACTGCAATGGTCACTTTTGAGCTAAAGAGCAAATAATATGAGAAAGTGCATTCGATTATAAACTTTGGAGATTCATTGTTCATCTGAACAATGATTCCAACACAGTCTGTGGTTCTTGGATATCATTAAATAAAACATATATAATGTCTTAACGTTATACTAAGATTAGAAAACTCAATATAAAATTGAAATACGATAAATCAAGTTGGAATAGCATATCTTTATTAAAGTATAACAGTTTACAATATTAAATACAAATTAGGATGGTAGGAGGAAGGAGATCTTAGTCAAAGGTCAACCTGAAAAAGAAAATTATGTATATTAGTTAAGGATATTAAAGGATCATATGAAAATCAAAACTGCACCTTCAATAATAATGCAAAATTGAAATTTTAAATAAAGAAATTAATTTTTCATAACTATAGAAATATGCATTGTTATTGAAAGGGCAGTAAGAATGATCATAGAAAGGTGATATTTCTGGGGAAAATAAATATAATAAATAAAATAAATGAAATAGAGGTTTCTCAGAGAGATAAAATAATAAGTTTTTGTTTTTGGAAAAAAGATGGTTGTAATTGTAAAAAGCTCTTAAAAAAAGGATTATAAGTTAATAAATCTTAAATGAAAGTCTAGTGTTTTATTGAAAAAGGAGAGTTAAGTGTAAGAATTGAAGGAAGAAATATAAATTATTAAAATACTACTGAAAAGGAGAAAACAGAAGAAAATTTAGAATAAAACATAAAAGGGGGAAAAGTTAACACAAATAAGAAGTAATAAAGAAATATATACAGAAGAGTGGACGAACAGTATTTTTAAGTGGTTCAGGAATAAGTAAAGAACCATAAGGGTGAGACAATTTAAGAAAATCATCATCAATACTTACTAAGGTGTGGAAGAATAGTAGTCAGCAGCAGTTCCTGTACCGGAGGAGTACCAATAAGGGTGAGAGGCCATTTTCAAGTTTCACATAAGATACTTACCGGAGGTGCTGAAGAAGTGTGGCCGTAATAATAGTCCTGTCAAAGAAGATAGTAACGGGTGCTGTAAGTATAGAGTTGCCTATCCAGCAAGGAAAGATTGAAGAGTTGGAAGGTTTGGTGGTCCATCATCATAGATTGCAGAGGAGGAAGATTGAAAAGTGTAAGAAGCGTATGTGCTGTGAAAGTGCAGTTGTAGAAGGTTTAAAAGGGAGTGGTCTATCAGTTAACCTACTTGGAAAATTTTACATTGCAGATTTAACTAAAGGAAGGAATAACTTTAAGTTGACAGGGTAAGATTTCTTTCTTTTAACATCCTAAACAAAAGAGTGGTAAATAAAGAGATTAAACAAATATTTATTTTATGTTATGCTTACTTGATCTTATATACTTTAATTTGGGAACTGTCATGTATGACATTGCGGGTATATGCGTCAATGGTTGTCACTAACCCCACTTTATTTACTTTTATGTTACATTTTAAATTTCCGCGGATATTATATGATACTTCACTACTTTTCCGGGTTTCACTCCGCGTATTCACTATTCGGCTCCTAGAGGAACCAGACAATGGTTGACGACGTTTCGGCAAGATCACACTTGCCATCTTCAGGTCACTTTTAACTTCCTTCTGCTTCGCGTGGTTACACGATGTACCGATTACCGAAAATCAACCCACACAAATCGCTACCTGAACGCGCAGTCACATCACCACCCAGCGCAACTACAGTCAGTAGTCAAGACATTAATAACCAGATCACAACGATTGACTGATGACGATAATAAACATCAAGAACTAGAACAGGTGAAGTTGGCATTAAAACAAAATGGTTTCTCGTCCAGAAATATCAAGAAAGCGTTAACACCAAGGGACCCAAAGCCAAAGGAAGAAGAAACATCGGTATCCAAAGCGCACTTACCTTACATCAAAGGGACCACTGACAAAATAAGTAGAGTGCTGAGAAAACACAACATCGACACCATCTTCAACACCGACAAAAAGATTGGAAACATGCTACCATCCGCAAAAACAAAAATACCACTAGAAAGCCAAGCAGTATACGAGATCCCATGTAAAGACTGCGGGGAATCCTACATAGGGCAGACCAACAGAAGAATTCAAGTAAGAAGAGAAGAACACCGAAATGCAGTCAACAAAAATGAGAGAACGTCTTCACTAGCACAACATGTAAGTAGTACATCTCATAACATAGATTTCGAAAATACAAAAGTTTTAGCGAATATACAACAGTAGTATAGCTATGCGGGTTCTGCAGCAAAATCCCATGTTATTTCTTATGGAGGTATCAAAACGCCGAAAACGTGACATCCACGGGGTTCTGCCGCAAAATCCCATGTTATTTCTTATGAAGGTATCAAAAACGCCGAAAACGTGACATCCAAAATGGCGGCGGCTACGCATGCGCGTGTATGGATCAGTACATAGTGAGGTTATATGTGTAAAACTTGGCGTCCTTCCCGCCAGATGTCAGCATGGGTGCGGGGTTAAGTGTTTAGGCGGGAAAAAGGCGAATGTGATGCTTGTCCGTGATTGGTCGGATCGAATTGCCGGTAAAATAGGTTGCAGCATGTGTCGCTAGATGTCGCTGTGGGCGTGGTTTTGGCGGGAAAAATCAAATCTCAGGCCTGTTCGTGATTGGTCCGAAGTTTTGGCGCTAAAGGAGGTTGCAGGTCGTGTCGCTTTGGAGCGCGTGAACGCGGCCGGGCGGGGCGGGTTAAATAGAAAATTTTGTCGCGGCGTTGCGTGGGCGAGTCGTGCGGTGATGCGACGGGCCGGTGCCCCAGTGGGCCGTTGAAAGGAGTTAATTTGAAGCTGGTTTGCGCGCGACCTCGATCGAGGGGAAGGGGGGGGATGGACTAGTGCTCTAGCCTCCTAAGGGAAACTAGTGCAGTATTGCTTGTGAGATCGACATGTGGATGATGTATAGTGCTCAGGATTATCCCGTGGTGCGAGACGCCGTTAGCGGGGTGGAATGTTTATTGAGGCAGTTCGAGGATGGTGCTAAAGACGCTATGCACGAAGCGGTTTACGACTGGCAACAGATGTACGGCGGTTACGAATATTGTATGAAGCTTCACGGAACGTATTTGAAGGGGATGGAGTTGTGTGAAGCGTGTTTGCGAACGGAAATCTCGTTGGAAGTTTTATATGAGGAATTAAAAAAATTAGATTTGGCGCATCATCTGTCCGATGAGATGAGAAAGTTTTTTAAAATACCGTCCATCGATGATGATGAGAAGGGGGATGCGGGGGAGGAGGCGGGGGATGTTGACGCCGACGATGCGGAGGGGGGGCGTGTGAAGTGAAGTTTCTTTTCAATTATATATTATTAGCCTTAGTGAATTCGTTGAGTGAAGACGTTTTTTGTAGTAGGGCAAAGATAATGACGATGAGTGAACCGAGTTTGACAGAGATTGCATCATCATCAGTGGAGGCGGCATCGGCAGTGATGGATGGCGTAGCAAGATTTTTTTCCTGTCTGAATAATATTGGATCGGCAGTTCAGAAACCGGTAAAGAAATTGAAAGATCTACCTGTAGATCGGGAATATCTGATGTTAGACGTCCGAGCCATTAACACGAAAACGCATAGTCGCTCGTTGCTGGTAGAACTGGAAGATTTTGTGTTATTTTTGCCGAAAAGAATAAGTGATTATTTAACTAATGAAAAATAGCAATGTTAAACATGTGCACGTGTTATTTGGCTTATCGAGGACAGAAACTTGCACAAGATGACGTCACCGATGGCGGTGATGGGGGAGAGGCCGGTGAGGGGATAAAGAAGCAAAAATTTGCTCCTAATTCGTTCGCTCTAGTGGAATTTATACCGATGTTTTTCGAGACATCAAAGCAGTAGTAATCGAGTACGTCTCAAGTGAAAAACACGTGCATCATGTTATTGTCGACGGTGGCCTTGGTGTTGTCGTCGATTGTTGCCGACCGTAAAGTGCTTTACGTAGCTCATCCGGTCGGAGCAAAAGAGGCCTACGTTGGGTTCTATTTTAGCGAAAATGACGACACCTCATCACCATCATCATCATCATCATCTCCAATACCGGAGGCGTGGAATAGAATGCAAACAGAATATGTAAATAGTACCTTCGCATTTTCCTATGCACTGGGGGCCTTTCATCAGCGTCATCGAGAACGTTTTATTTGGATCAAATTACGTTATCTGTATCAAAATGAAAGCTGGCAAGAATCAGAATGGACACCCCTGTTGTGGAATAGAACAAATTCCTCGTCACCGGTAGGAGGAGGAGGAGGAGGAGGTGTGGTGGATGGAACTATTAAAGTTTTGTTAATTTCAAATAATGTATTTGCCCTTGTCATACTACTGATGGTTGTATTAATAATTTTTAGATTGTTTACTTACTTTACCTTGTAGATAATTGTATGTAAAAATAAAACATTATTTTATTACATCATCATCTTTTATTTCATTCTTAGTTAAGTACACATAAATAATACAATAATTATAGCTAATAATAATAATAAAAAGAAATTATTCTGTTTGTTTGATTAATTTGTCATTTTGAGACAGTGCGTAATATATTTGATTTACATTATTAATAGCACACCGACAATAATTGAGAATATGTGAAAAACATGGTGGTTTCCAGTGACGTAGAGGAGCCATCTTTTCAAGGAACTCTTCTTCGGACATTCGATCATCCAAGTCTATCACCGGCAACGTCGTGTGATTTCGCAGGTAATCGGATTTAATTTTACCCTTGCAATATATGGTGCTGTCTCGCGACGTGACGACACTTAAGATTTTTTCGATTTCTCGCAAATCCGTATTACCGAAGGACCATCGCAATCCGTGATGATACCTGGTGAGCCAGTTGACGGTGGTCTGTTGCGAAAGTGTCAATTCATGAAATGGACACGGCGGTTTAAAGACATAATGAGCTGTTCGTTCTCCGTCAGTAATGGCCATTTCTTTCGGAACAAAATGGGGTGCTTCGAAGCCCTGCAAATCTATTATTATCATCGTTTACAGGGTGGTAACGGTGCTCGTAACTGGTTCGTACGATACTATGGTGTCGTGAAGTAATAGAACGTACGCGTACGTGTTGTTAGCGAACGCTGTGCTCGCTTCGATCTCAATTTTAATACTAACCGTCCCCGCCTTTACACTCTCGTCCTGTTTCGATAGATCGATGACGTAGAGCGGGGATTTAAGAAATTCACTGTATCTCATGAGAGGGTGGGGAAAATGAGGGTTGTTTCCGTAGTAGGATGACTGAAAGTCGCAGTAATTTCTGTACGCCTCCGTAAATAAGTTTTTATTAAAGTCCAAGTTCATGCGTCTATTGGGGTGAGCCACCGAATCAATATAGACCGTGATATTTTTTATGTTGGCGTGATTGAAGGTGCTCGCGTTTTCTTTAGCAATATTTTCCTTGTTCACTTGAAATCCCACGATTACATGATGAGGTCTCTCGAAGGCTTTCACGGATCCCAATTCTATAACATCCTCGCGTCCGCTGCGTAACCCGGGTATGATGTTAAGGGTTCTTTTTCGGAAAGGGATCGTGATGAATTTGCCCTTGTCGATTTTGTTTAGGAGCCGTAACTTGGCGGCGTCGCTCAACCTGAAGTGTGGCACTCGCCATTTTATTTTGCTAAGGCTAATGTTCCCATCGCTTTCTGCGCTTTGAATACAATTTGAGTCTGTACGAGCACGAACCAAACTTAACTGCATTTTGGACCATACGATTAACTTATTGTAGTCCTCGGCTATTCCAAACCACAATGATAAGGGTATAAGGCATGAGAACTTCTTATCCGTACTCTCGATGGAAATGGGAAGAGTAAAGGGATCGGCACCCCATCCGGCGATCTCGAGCGATTTAATGGTGTCCTTGTTGTAAGCTGCAAGACCCCTCATGGTGGAGGTAATCCCCTGTCTTCGTATAGACTCGATCATGGTATCGTTCAGGCTTAATTTGACCTCTTCGAACAGATGGGAAATAGCGTTGTTGACTAGATTACATTGTTTTGTGGGGTCCGCAACTTCAAGTTGTCCTTCCACATACAGGAAACTCTCATAAATGCTGACGAGCGAATCTCGTTGTTCCACCGTTATGGTGACTTCATCGCTAGATTTGAAGTTTTCCGCTCGAGTCGGGGGCGTATGGGCGATCCATTTCTGTTCGATAATATCCTCATCGAGTCGGATGTCGTCGAATATGTTTAATTTTTCACTGCTCATCACTTTCTTTCAGAACTGTAAATCCGAGAGATTTCAAAAAGTGAACGTCTTGAGGTTTTAATCGTTTAACGTTCGAACGATTAGTGACGTGTAAAGCGCGAGCCGCTCTTTTATAATGGGATATTATGTCTTCATTCGTCTCCGTTTTTCTCATTATCATATTATTATTATTACCAGTAGTACTAGTAGTGAAGTCTAACCCCATTTTTTCTCTCGTTCTTTCTTTTTAAGCTCCAATCGTATAGTAGCGTCTTCGTGTCCGAAATTTAATCGTTCTCCGTTTTGATTCGTGAGTGATAACGTGATATTATCTATTTGATCCGCAACTACTACTGGAAGATATATTACGTTTGTAGGTTTTTCGTTCACTTGTTCCCCCGGCTCCACGTCCAGCGCGAATTCGTATATTGTATGTACCGGGGTGTCGTTATAATGTGCGCCTCCAGTTATATTACAATTTATTCGTATACTACTGGCCGGTGATATTTTAACGGGTAAATCCGATTCGTGTAATACGTCCGCTTCTAAAACTTTGGGGGAGAAGCCGAGCATGCGTCCGATAGAGTCGTCGGGGCGAAAATCAATGGCATATTTACTTTTGATTTCACACTTTAAAGTGTTCGTATTCGGTTGCAGAGAAAATATTTCTTCCTGCTTGAGAGTTTCATTATTGGTTAGCGCCAATTTTTTCGATATGTACTCATTCAACGAATTTATTTCATATGCCCCCTCCGCTATGAGTAGCTGTCTGTTTTTTTTATCGCCCGGTTTGCGCCAATAGATCTTATTATTGCCTGGATAGATGTTTCGGAGAGCGTTGTAGGTCCAGTAACCTATTAGTCCTAACGTGTACTCGTAGTCGGCATTTAAGGCAACCGGCGGATAATAGTTAGTACTCAGGTAACTGCCTGTACCCGTTAAAGTGAACGTCTCGGACATGATTAAACTAGGACGCGTCACATACCCTCTTTTTATCTCCTCAGAAATTGCAAACACAGATGTCCGCAGTTGTAGGAATTGTAATTTTGATATCGTTCCGTGTTATAGGTCATGTTTCCGGCATTTTTGCCGAAATAGTTCACAAGTTCTCGCGGCGGCTTTAAATTTCCAAATCCGTCGAAATATTCAATCAAGTTGTTGCGTTTCCTGTATGCCACCCAATGCGTTCCTTTCCCCATTGTCGAATCCAAATTGACTATTCCACTTTCGTTCTTCCAAGGTCGCGAAGGTAATCCATCGCGCATAAATACGCCTCGAAAATGGGGTATACCTGCGGCATATTTGTAGATGTCAATGTTGGTGAGAGGACGTCGAGGCAAATTTATTAGTTTTTTGTCGGCTTTTTTCGTAAATAGAGCCCTCTGCCGCCGCTTTTAGGTTTCTTGCTCAAGTACAAACCGAGGCCCGATTTACTCGACGACCGGTGTTTTATAATCATACTTCCGGCTTTTCCGATCGCTATACCCTCCATCCTCCTATTATGGTCCTTCATTTCCGCCAATTGATCTTTAGCGGATTTTACGTCTTTCACGGCTTTAACCACCTGAGATACGCCCCCGGCCAGCGAGCCAAGCGCAGCGAGTCCACCAAAAATGGCCGGCAATAAGGGAAGTAGACCACCTTGTTTTACCGCCCCACCTGGAATAGGAATTACTCGAGGTTGTCTCACACATCTTCTACCTCCTGCTTCTTTAACGGCTCTTCTCGCCGCACCCACAGCTATTTTCGCAGCTTTCGCGATAGTTTCCGCTTGAGCACCTTTTACGGCGTTAAGTCCGGTTTTCACGATCCTACCGAAAGCGACTTTAGATTGTTTATTACCGCCGCCACCACCTCCTCTTCCAAACCCCATTCCAAGTTTTCTTTTAGCTTTCATAACGTTGGTCACGAGCCAAGCGTTTGCTTTCTCCGAAACACTGGAATCCTTTGCTTTAACCCGCTTCCAGGCTTCTTGTTCGAGAACTGCGTCCGCAAGATGTCTCGATTTCACGTCCTGATGACTCGAATAAGCGATATCGTGCTCCTTACAAGCGGCGTCCAAGGGATTTACGCCGGGATCTCCGCGTGCTAACCTTTGCCCCAATCGTGTACCGGGACCGCAGAATTGATACCCCGGAAGGTGTAGTTCGACGGGTAGTTTATCTATAAGCTTGTTTAAGACACCTCCGCCTTCGTGCACGATCATTTGAACGAATAACTTCGTATCATGCGTACAAGCTTATTTATAGCATAATCTTCATTTTTTATTACTTGCCGGATATAGCGGAAAAAAGAATGAAAATCGTGCAACAACGTGAAAGGTTAACCGTACGCGATTTGGAAAAGGAGCTGCTCATGGACTCTGGGGCAAAAGTTGATGGTGCTAAGCATAGCAGTTTGTTCCCATCCTCCATCAGGTGCTTGATAGTGGGACCCTCCGGTTCCGGCAAATCAAATGCGATGCTCTCCATGTTGGTGGAGCCCAAAGGGTTGAAGTTCGCCAATATTTATATTTATTCCCGGTCTCTTCATCAACCGAAGTATACGTTTTTGAAAGAAGCGCTGAAGCGTGTAAAAGGCATGGGGTATTTTACTTTTAGCGAAAACGAGTCCGTCATGATGCCCGATGAAGCGCGCCCTAACTCGATTTTCGTGTTTGACGATGTCAGCATGGACAATCAGAATCCGATGCGTCATTTCTTCAGCATGGGGCGACATCACGGTATAGACAGTTTCTATCTCTGTCAGTCTTACACGAAAATTCCTAAACATCTGCTGCGCGATAACGCGAACATGTTATTGATTTTTAAACAGGACGACTTAAACATGCATCGATATGTCTTTTAATAAATTTCGGGACATGTGCACTCGGTGCTGGAAAGACAGTCGCTACGGATTTCTAATGATCAACAAGGATTGTGACGTCAACAACGGACGTTACAGAATAAATTTTGACGGTTTTATTAGACCCTAACCGCTATAAATTCGAAGTAATTTAGCTAACTCATCTAGTTGAACTAAAGTAGCGACCGATATTGTAACCTTATTATGGGGGACAACATCGCAGCCGATAAACTTCGTAAAAGAGCATTAATTCGAGTTGCTAATGATATACGAAGGAAATTTAAAGCCTTACAATCGGGCGCGCAACTTAAAGAAATCGCTTTTGCTAAAACGCACAAACCCCTTCTGGATCCTATAGAAGACATCGCTCGCTCCCTGAAAACCATTAACGAAAAAGGAAAAATAAGCGCTCCGATGAAAATGCCGTTGGCCTGGTCCACACCCGTTTTTAGCACAGTAGCGGCTACTCCAAGTACTTCCTCTCCTACATCAAAATTGCTTACAGAAATGCACACATCGGTTTCCCCTAGATCAAAATTGCTTAAAAAAATACACACATCGTTCAAGATGAAGGGTGAAGACGAAGAAGTAGAAAAAGTGGAAGAAGAAGGCGACGAAGCAGGAGGGGTGGACAAAAGGGTGGAGTCTGGTAACGAGGATATATATCCGGCATGGGAAAATGTGTCAACGCGAGACTTTTTAGAACAATATCACCCGCTACCTAGGAAATATCTTTCTCTTATGCTGCGAAACGATCGAAGTATAGATAACTCCCCGTACGGTGTTAAGTATGACGTTAATTTGGATAAATGGAATTTTGGAGATTCCTTCCTCGACGTTGGAAATAGAGAGAAATATTTTAAAGTCAAAGGAGTTAGGTATGATGGAACGCATGGGTTGTATGAACTTTTAGTTCTAAAACGACCCGCTAACTATACAAGGCAAGACGTTAGAAATTACATAAGTATACTTCGCGCCACCAATGTCGATAAAATACCGCTATCGAAACGTTATGTTGGCTATAAATATACGGAGATCATTAAACCGATCATTGAATCATTAGAAGAAAACGAAATGAGAGAAACAACGGGCAAAGGTGTACTTTCCAGTATGAAGCGTGTCAATGATAATCCCATCGAATATGTGTATTGGGATACGCCCTCAGAGCTCGTTCAACGTTTAAGATTGCTCATTGCTTCTCAGAATGCCGGAAATTCCAATGTTCAAAATGAAATTGCTAGTATTGTTGAGGAATTGCGAGAAGATGGTTATATAGCTTGAAGATGAGTAAAAATTAATTCATTTTCATGATGCCCGTGGATAAATTTGGACGGATGGTTCATCGAAGTTCTTCTTCTTCGGGAGGTAAACAACAACAACGTCCTTTGTTTCCATTAACAAGCACCGGCGGGTTTGACATCGAACAACGACGACTTTCGAATATAGGCCATCCTTTGGAAGAAAACGATGCAGTGCCGTTAAAACGATTAACTGAAGAAGTAAAAACCTGGGAGCGTAGAGAAAAATTCTACACCGACAAAATAGACCCGTTGTTAGTGCAAATCAATAACGGGATAAATCAATTACAGCCAATTATCGAAGCTAAAAAACAGGGGCAATTACTCACTCAGCAGGAATCGATCGATTTAATGAAAACAGAAAGGCAGCGTTTCGAGACGTTTTATGTTTCACTTGTGAACCCCCTTGCCGAAAATTTCAACAAAACCATTGCGAAATTGACTGAACGTGTGGATGCGTTAGAAAGTTACCATAAAAAACAAAAAACGTAAAATATTTAAAATACTAGTACTAATATGAGCGATGTAAAAAGAGCAATCGTTAACGAGATCCACAGGCAGGCTAGAATAAATTTCCCCAGACGTTCAGCAATCGTTCTAGGGTTCGATGACCTCTGGGAAAGCGATATAGCAGTCTTTAACTCTTATGCCCATTACAACAAGGGATATAAATACGTTCTGGTGGTAATAGACGCTTTTTCTAAATATGTGTGGGTAAGGCCTCTAAAATCTAAAAGCGGGAAGGAAGTTGCCGGTGCTATGCGGAGCATATTGGATGAAAACTTGCGAAAACCTAATAACTTGGCCACTGACCGCGGAGGTGAATATTTTAACACTCATTTCAAGAAATTAATGTCGGAACATTCCATCAACCACTATTCAACGTTTTCCACTAAGAAAGCATTTTTTGCGGAAAGGGTGATTAGGACACTTAAATCTAATCTCTACAAGGAGTTCAGTTTCAACGGGAATTATAAATGGTTGGATATACTGCAAGATGTTGTCGATAAGTACAACAGCACCGTGCATAGGTCAATTGGTCTAGCCCCCATCAATGTGACATTTCGCACGCCTTTAAATCGTTCGAATGATGATGATGGGGCCCCCCCAAAACCTAAATTTAAAGTAAACGATATGGTTCGTATTTCTAAGTACAGAGGGGTTTTTTCGAAAGGTTATCACCCCCAGTTCAGCACTGAATTATTTCGCATAAGCAGGGTACAATCAACTAGACCGACAACCTATCTGTTAGAAGATGTGAGAGGTGCCCCAATCAAAGGTTGCTTCTATGAACCGGAATTGATGAAAACTAAACACCCAAAAAGCTTTTTAATTGAACGTGTATTACGAACAAAAAATGATCAATTATATGTGAAATGGTTGGGTTTTGATAACACACACAACAGCTGGATCAAGAAAAGTGATTTATTATAAAAAATAGTCTGTTTATGTATATATTTTATTTACAATATAATAATAATAATAATTAGAAAATATGTGCATAAATAATAGTCTACTTATCTATATACTAAGATTTTATTTACAATAAATATTTACAATATAATAATAATTAGAAAAAATATGTACAAATAATAGTCTACTTATCTAAATGTATAAACTAAGATTTTATTTGCAATAAAAAATTATAAAATATCTTCCTCCTCTTCTTCATTTATTTTAAAATGACCCCATGGAAGGGTATCAATTTTATTTTTTAGTATAAAACGTTTATCATCACATGAATCTAGAGTTTTTTTCCTAATAGAATATGTATAAAGATTATGTTTATCAGAACGAATGCTTCTATTAACGGCATATGTAATGTTTACACTTAAAAAGCATTAATTTATTATGACATGTCATAATAAATTACTCCTTTGACATTAAGAAAAATATTTTTCAGTACACATTTTAAAGAGGGGGACGCAATACATTTTAACAGCGTTTCAGGTTTCAGTTTTAATTCGTGTGTCGGAAACTCTGCACATATGTAATGCGGCTTGAACGCGTCTTTTAATCAATAAAAATAGCATTAAAAAACAACACAACCGCTTAATAGTGTAAAATGAAAAAGGCTTTTACATAAAAATATACAAGTGTGAAGGAATGTTGATATCTTGTTTGCGTTCCTAAAAATTTCGTTGTAACGTGTAAAATACGAAAAACAGAATGCAGGTAATTTGAGGGAAGTTATTTTTAATTTAATGTATAAAATGTATTGTTTTTATTTTTCTAGCTCGAACAATAAAACTATACAATAATTATTAAGTGATGTCATCATTCATTAAAAGGAATGTTTTATTATATGAGATGCATTTCGTTATAATGCAATTTCTTCTTCTTTTAATATTTTTATTCATTGTATTAAAGGAAAAAACAAATGCAGGTAATTTGGAAACGATATTTTTAATTAACGGTATAAAATTTAATGTTTTTTTTTATTTTTCTAGGTCGAACATCAAAACTATACAAAAATTGAGCGATGAGATCATTCATGAAAGGAATGTTTAGATGCACATATGTTTCGAATAATTACATCATTCAACAGAATATATAATATTTTGTTAGAAGAAAAAGATGCATTCTCCTTTAAAATAATATCATTATTGTATTTTATTGGCTTCTGTTTTATTCATTGTATTAAATGAAAAAAACAAATGCAGGTAATTTGAGATTGATATTTTATACCGAATGTAATGTTTTTATTTTTAGCCTAACATCAAACTATGCAACAATTAACTGTTGACATCATCCAGCAGTACTATTCATGAGAGAGAAGAAAACGATGCATTCCTCTTTAATTATTATTATTATTATTGTATTTTATAGGTCACTATTTATTCATTATTTGTATTAAAGAAAAATCTACAGTACGCTTATGTTGTTAATATTGTATTTACATCTAGTTAAACGATGATTGTATATTATTTTTTTCAGCCCCCTTTAATAAAATGTTTACCCCACCACCTTATTATTAATCAGCAGCGAGGCAACCGCCAAATTTTTCAAATTAACTCCTTTCAACGGCCCACTGGGGCACCGGCCCGTCGCATCACCGCACGACTCGCCCACGCAACGCCGCGACAAAATTTTCTATTTAACCCGCCCCGCCCGGCCGCGTTCACGCGCTCCAAAGCGACACGACCTGCAACCTCCTTTAGCGCCAAAACTTCGGACCAATCACGAACAGGCCTGAGATTTGATTTTTCCCGCCAAAACCACGCCCACAGCGACATCTAGCGACACATGCTGCAACCTATTTTACCGGCAATTCGATCCGACCAATCACGGACAAGCATCACATTCGCCTTTTTCCCGCCTAAACACTTAACCCCGCACCCATGCTGACATCTGGCGGGAAGGACGCCAAGTTTTACACACATAACCTCACTATGTACTGATCCATACACGCGCATGCGTAGCCGCCGCCATTTTGGATGTCACGTTTTCGGCGTTTTTGATACCTTCATAAGAAATAACATGGGATTTTGCGGCAGAACCCCGTGGATGTCACGTTTTCGGCGTTTTGATACCTCCATAAGAAATAACATGGGATTTTGCTGCAGAACCCGCATAGCTATACTACTTACAACATAAGACCCGACGAACCATAAGAGAAGCCATTGAGATCGAGAAACGTCCGAACAATCTTAATACCAGGGACGATACACAGCGACTACCATCAGCTTGGAAACCAGCTATAACAATAAAAGGGAAAGCGAGAGAAAGCCACCGGATCAAGCGAGACCAATGACACGCAGCCGCGCCAAAAACCAGCCGACCGCAACCATGCGCAACACCGTAACCGTATATAAAGACCAACCGCTGCAACAAGACGTCAGTCTACATCGTGTAACCACGCGAAGCAGAAGGAAGTTAGAAGTGACCTGAAGATGGCAAGTGTGATCTTGCCGAAACGTCGTCAACCATTGTCTGGTTCCTCTAGGAGCCGAATAGTGAATACGCGGAGTGAAACCCGGAAAAGTAGTGAAGTATATATATATATATATATATATATATATATATATATATATATATATATATATATTGAGGTGATATGGTATCACCGGTTTGAAAATTTCATAGAATAAAAGTTCGGTAACGTGAAAATGGATAGTTAGTATCGGCTCGTAAATTAATAGAGAGGCATGTTATGTTATGGGCATATAATTATTAAACACTATAGTTAGGAGTTTAGTTAGATTCATCAATGTTTAGAATAATAACTTATGATTAAAGATTTCATGCAAATATAACCTTACTTTTCTAATAATCACATGCACATAAATAAATCATTTTTGTAAATAAAAAGGATATGATTTAGTTAGACTGTTGGATCACATTCATGTATAGGCAACCTAAGTTACATTTTAGGTCACATTTCCCACTTGCCAGGGAAAGTTATTTTCATATTTAAAATTTCAAGTTACGATTACTCAGCGTTAAGCATATTCTTTGACATTCTTGGAGGCCAGCTCAAGTTTGCACGGTTATTTTCCTGTAAATAGTTTAAGTAGATTAATCTTGTCATGATTGATATAACACAATTAAAATTTGAATTCATGTAATAAAATTCTGGTCATTAAAAGTTATGGAGGTTTTGAGATCCGCTTAGTTCGGGAAAACGCACTCTTATAGCCTTTATCCTGGTTTTTATTGTCATTGTTTTTATATGTGTGCCTTAAGCAGTGTACACTGGACATTTTATGCACAATTTCATTAACGTAGAAGTTATTTCCAAGCTGTAAGTTGTGAAAGCATCTTTGGTGTATATTGATGTTTGTACTGTAATAAAACCATGTTTGTATGAAATTGTAAAAAGATTTTTATGTATGTAATAATGGTACCACTCACTTTGTATACCCATTTAGCTAATCTGTAAAGATGGACTCATAATTTGTGTAATTTATGTATGTAAATCAGGTTAAACGAGAATCGTCATCGTTAAGTGTTTTTCGATCATATCTCCTTTAATACTCATTTGAGGACCATATATGTATATAGTTTTTTAATCAGTGTTTTAAAAGCTACAAGTTGATAATATCAGATCTGGGATTAGAGAAGATTAAAATCATATGTTTTCCGGATTATGACGTCATGGAAGCGGCGATGGTCGTTTGTTTTGTAGAATCTGTCATAGAGTTAATTTGTTATGGCATTTCATATAAAAGCCGCTGCATTTTCCAACAAAGTCAGTCACAAAATATTTAAGGCAGAGACCACGTTTGACTCCAGTTTAAAATCTGCAAAAAATTTGAGGTTATATGTACCAAACATATGTTGTTGACAACTGTCAAAGTTTATTGAAATAAACAAAAGTTGAAATTAATTGAAAAAGGTGTTTACCTGAAGTATCTTCGTGGATTAATAAAGTTTTTATTATTGTGCTTCGTTATATAAATTAAAGAGAAAGTATTTCTTCATTATAATTAAATACCAGTGGATTTATTTGTGTTCATCGATCAACGCATCGATTATATTTTTATAAATAACAATCAGCTGTTTGGTTATACAGCAAGCTTACCAATTGGATGGATATTTTGAATAAACGAAACTATTTAAAAATACAAGGTTGGTTTCGAAAATAATTGTTCTTGTAAATAAAAAGAAAGATAAATACTAAGTTGTAAAGTTCATCTAAGGGAATTAAAGATCTAATTGATTAAATTTCTTTTAAATTCTTTGTAAGAATTTGTTTTGATTACAAGTCATATTTGTTTTAACAAAGATTTATTAATTTTGCATAATTTTTAGTTATTTATAAATAATCATTTTTATTAGTTTGTTTAAACGGATAACGGTATTTAAACCTTTGTCAGTTAAATACGACTTTCCTTTACGTTTAAGCAAACTACAGGATTTATTCCTAATTACATTTGTAAAAATTTACATTTTCTTTCCCATTGACTTTTCTTTTCTGAATTTTATTTTTGTTTGAATAAAGGTTTTATGTTTTTCAATTAACGTATGTGTTTAACTGATGCTATTACAATCATACAGCATTTTTCTCTTTCCAGTTCAGATAACAGTGACAGGTGTCCAGTTTGCAGAAGCATAAGTGCTTATAATTTACGTGTATATTTTATGTCACTGTCAATTCTTGTTTCCAGGCATAAAAGATATAAGAGTCTCGAAAGTAAAATATTTTATGTTCCACCGATCAAACCTGAGCTAGTTAAAGGGAGGTAAAGAATATATGTGCGATAATATTTTTATTTTTTTATTTGGGGATCACCGCAATATATATATATATATATATATATATATATATATATATATATATATATATATATATATATATATATATATATATATATATATATATATATATATATATATGTATATATATATATATATATATATACAGTGTGTTTTTTGTAAACGATAATATAGGAAATCCAATGGAATTTTATCATTTTCCTCGTAAGTTTGTACCCTTGTATACAAAAGTAGAAATTTTGGTATCAATCGAAAGAAGAATTCATTTTACGTCAAAAAAATATTAAACTTTATGAAGAAAACCAAAATCGATTTAGAAAAAGACTTAAAAAGCTTATTGATTTACTGCTTTTGGTAATAAGTTATTAAAAAAAGCTGGAAGCTGAACGCCGATTGGTGTAGCGCTTAACGCTTCAGATTCCTAATCAAAAATCGCGAGTTCAAACCCCATCACCGTATACTTTTTTTTTAATTGTATTGCTTACTAATTATTATTTTTAGTACTTTATTACAACGATTATTAATTTTTTTTATTGTTAGATATTTTTGCTACGGGGGTTTACCGTTATTTTTTGTACAATTTTAACTACCCATCAAAAAGGCAAATGAAAAAAGGGCATAAAACTAATAATCGTTGTAATAAAGTACTAAAAATAATAATTAGTAAGCAATACAATTAAAAAAAAAGTATACGATGATGGGGTTTGAACTCGCGATTTTTGATTAGAAATCTGAAGCGTTAACCGCTACACCAATCGGCGTTCAGCTTCCAGCTTTTTTTAATAGCTTATTACAAAAAGCAATAAATCCATAAGCTATTTAAGTCTTTTTCGAAATCGATTTTGGTTTTTTTCCTAAAGTTTAATATTTTTTGACGTAAAATGAATTCTTCTTTCGATTGATACCAGAATTTCTACTTACATTTGCAAGGGTACAAACTTAGGAGGAAAATGATAAAATTCCATTGGATTTCCTATATTATCGTTTACAAAAAACACACTGTATATATATATATATATATATATATATATATATATATATATATATATATATATATATATATATATTTTTTTTTATAGTTTTTCGTGAGGTTAGATTAGATCACGTTAGGTTAGGTGAGGTGAGGTGAGATTAGGTTAGGTCGCATGCGCATCAAAACATGCATTTTTAGGTAGGGTGGGAGAATTAACATGGAAGGTTATGGCTTCCCTTCCAAAAAGTCTTTGGCGATTTTATCGAAAACTACTGCCCCCCCCTCAAATTTCACTGTTGTTCAGCTCGATGAGACGTATCGAATGGTATACAGCGTGTGCGGACCTAAAGTGGAGAATAGCCATACATTTCTCCGAAAACTAGCATGTTGTCGCCATGGTCATACCTAACTGTTGCCGCTGATATCATGTCAGCACATTTATTTTGAAGTTTTTAAGCAGGTTTCAAATTTCATTACAATTTACAAGTACAGCACGAAGCATATACGACGAAAGTGTTTTAGATATTGTTATAGTGTCGTCTTCAAAGCAGATAAATAATCACCAATCACAATATCCTCTAATTGTTTTTGAGCAATGCATATCCATAATTTTTTTACTTTCAATGTTTTAAGATTTCTATTCCCAAGGAAATAAGATTTCACGTAAGCAGCGCCTCCCTTCGGATGGTTGCGCCCCCCCCGCGTCGCAGGGTTTGCAGGGGCGGTAGTTACGCCACTGATTATGGCGTTATGTTATTTGTACAGCACACATAATACATATGTATAGTAGGCTTTTTATCAAAAGCAGTGTTAACCTTTCTAACAATAATTGTTTTATATAACTTGACGACAATTTTGGTCTAGATTATTGCAAATATATCAGATGCGTATGAACTTAGAAATCCGTGTCAAAACAGACTCATCGACAAAATTATTGTTTTCGTACTATTTCTCCGAAAATCTGATCTTTAGATTTTTGATTAAGCTTATATTTTTGCGTAATTTACTTACGTAACCATTCTAAGCTAACTAAAATCAGTTGGCGCAATCTTAGCGATCTACAAGTAATTAGAAGTGATTTAGATCGAAGTGATATCAGAATTCTACATTGTAAGGTGTAATTATATGCTAAGCACACTCCGTTTCTAACTACTACAATAGATATTTTTAATTTATCAAATTAATGTTAAAGATTATAAGCACAATAATTATGGTTATGTGATTTCCGTTTCTAAAAGCTTTTATTTCGTGACAAAAATATTGAAATCATCTTAAGAATGTAAGAAAGCTTACTTTAGCTTTAGCAATTAACATGCGTCTTTGTTTGACATGAGTCTCAATTACTGTTCTACTTGTTATCAAGTTGCTTGCTATTATTGTTTACATCGGCAGTTAAAGCAGTTAAATCTGTACATGTACATCCGTTACATAGCATAAGCTTTATGCTTATGCCTATGTTTTATGTTTATGCCATAAAGCATAGGGTATGCAGATATAAAAGAAAAGTTGGTGCATAAATATGCAACTAATTCCTACAGCTCTACTATGCTTAATGCATGATAACCCAATAAAATATATTATATATAACATAAAAACCCAGGAAAGTTCTCTAGAGCGGCAATGACGCTTTATGTTAGAAATACACACAAGATTTTTCTACAAATAGCTTCATATAAAATTAACTGTTGTTTATTTTAAGTAAGCAACAAAATACTTGGCGTTCGTCTACCATAGTAACAAGTGGCAAAATACTTCGCGCTCGCTCCTCAGAAAAGGTTAACTTTGCGCTTTCCAAAGAAAACCCAAAATTGCGCTTCCCATACTTGTAGAACAATGCGATTTATATCATTTTCAAAGATTACAGTAAAGCTAGTTTATTTATTTAAAATTAATGTGATCCACATGTTATGTAGCTGTGCGTGATTTAAAATAGCAATGGATCATTAGGAATTGAGTATTATCAGTGATCTCAAACAGAGATTTATCTACTTTATCCAATTATCACATTATTAAACAATAGAAGACAGGATATCCCGTTATTTTAAGTAGATTAGCCAGAGGAAATTCCAATTATAGAGTCATCTATAACACCGATTGATACCTACTTGGATTAAAAAATAATTGTTTTATTCGCAACTTTGTTGCAATATACACGATATATTACGGAGTATTAATTGTATACAGGGTGTATTATCGGTTTTGTTACACGGGCGAAAAACATGTAAAAACACAATTTCTCAAATATTGGCTCCCCTAATTATCTTAGGAAAAGTCACTACAGCAAAGTTGTAGATCTCATTGAGTACTGTTGAAACCACCCCCACTTTAGTGTTCTGTGCTAAATAGTTTCCAAGATATAAGTGATTTTCTGGTATAGGAAATTAACATTGTAAATCAGAAATTTGCTAATAGCAATTACTACGTTAGATTTAGACACTAGGTGTAAATGCAAGAATTAATAAGCCTAGTTTCATGGAGCAAAATCACTCATTAGAGTTTTACGATTGCCACCATTTGGAAGAAATACATGAGAATTTTCCAAAAAAATTATTTATCTAAAATCTTATTATTCATGACAACTGTTGTCAAATTATCTAAAGAATTGCTGCTAGATTTGTCAATTAAACTATGTAATTATTAACTTTATTAATTGATTCAGTGTTGTCATGGCTAATAAGATTTTAGAACAATATTTTCCTTGGAGAATCTATGATCTATTTCTCTGAAAAAAACCTCTGAAAAGTCAGTTTTATATTAGTGGTAATTAATAAGTAACTAATCTAATTAATAATAAATATATTAAATCTAAATTATGCTAAAGACACTAGTAGTGAAAGCGGGCTAAAGCAGGATGAGTCCTCCAGGCACACGCACAGCAAGGCCTCGGAAAAGGTACGGTAAGGGATGAACGGATGAGATCGAGACGGAAAGGGATTCGGAAACTACGGTCAAGAGTCCTTACTCGAATAATCCTGGCGGCTTGGTCTGCTGGGCTGTTTCTTCTGGGTCGACTGGCTGGTTGTTCCAGCAGAACTCAAGTTCCGGGGTGGAACTGACTAAAACGGCCTGCGCACCTCCTTATCTAGGTGATTGCAACAGTTGCTAAGCATTTTCATTTTTACACCCAAAATAATGAATAGAAATAGTAACTTCGTTACAAATTTTAATATTAATTGACAACTAGTTGTCAACATGTTTTTCAGCATCTATATGTTTTTCAATAAAGTTTTAAAAACATTTAATTGAATGAAAGAGATTATCCTAATTACACTGAAATAACCTCCATAGAAAGAAGTAAAAAGCAAAGGAATTTAGAATTTTATCTAACTATAGTGTTTTCTAGATATACCTGTTTATTGTAGAATATGTTAATGCAAGACAAAAAGGAGAAAAACAAAGAAATTATATACTAAATACATACTGTAATGAACAGGAAAACCCCATATATTGAGAAGCATCTCGTTCATTCTAGATTGGTGGCGAAAGCAACCGCTTTCGCAAACACGAGAAAATACCAGAAGTTTCGAGAGTCTTGTAGAACATATCACACTAGATATATTATAACACCGGCAGCGGTAGAGAAAAGGAGCAGTAAATTGGAAGCGTGCAATGCAAATAGGCACTTTCACTATAAAAAAATAACTGTGTATTCAAAAATAAATATTCTAGTTAATTAACTAAATAACACTGTATGTGGCACCTCGACACCAAAAGGTATAAGAGGTTAAAGATTATGTATGTATGTAATGTTTACAATATTCACTTTATTTTATTTAGATTTACTGCATCAAGCAAATTAATTGCTATCCATGCTCTTATTATCACTTCGTTCATGTACGTGACACATTTCACCACTGCTTGTACTCTGCAGCCCTTCCATTGCTTCTTCCGCCTCACTTTCTTCCAAGTCAAGTTGTTCTTTGTATAGAAACTCATTAACCACCTAAACGCCACCAACAATTTGGTGGCATTTTCATACGGTACCTGTACCTAGAACATAAATGTACCTGGGTACTGATAAACTGTGTCTAGGTATTATAAGAAGAAGATGTATTATAACGCCGAGGCGCCAGCCGAGGCGTTTTATAACATCTTCGAGGATTTAAACAAGTTTGATCTCCGTATTGCATAAGTTGTTTTATTTTATTTCGTATTTCAATCCTTATTTCTCCCTTTTAAAATTCATCCGAATTTATTGTATAAAGAAGCAAGTTGCCTTGTCTGTGTCATCATACGCGTAACCAAGGAGATAAAAAGCGTCACGTGTGCTGTTATGCAACATCAAATGTTTTGAACTCCGGTGTCATTGACAACGGAGATAAAGATATACTTTATTTTACCAATTGTAGTATATAAACAATTATTTGAAATACGAAATGAAATAAAAATATATATATCAGGATTTTTTGTGAATCTTAATTTTGTAGCTTCAGCGATTTTAGCTTCGCTCAACTTTGAGAAAATAGTTCTCATACATTAAAATACTGCGTTAATTTCTACAATAAATTCTCTGGCCTCAAGAACCCCCTAATACCACCCATTAACCCAGTGGCGTACGGTCCATGGAATCAATGGAAGCAATGCTTCCCTTGAGAATTTATTAAAAATAAAAACCAATGCTAACAAAAATATTTTCATAAAATTATGGTTATAGTTTATTTAAATTTGTAATATTTAATATCAATTAATATTAATATCAATTCCGTACAGCAAAAAGTATAATTATTTAGAGTGCTATTTTAAATTAGGGTCATTAAACTTGCACGGAAAGGTAATACCGATTCAAATGTGTTACATACACTACATATAAGCACTGCTTATAACTGCTCTTCTCTTAGCCTTGGCGTGGATCAGCGGGCGTGGTCATATAGTAGACGATGCTCTTAGCATTGTTTGGCCGTTATTGTTAGTGTGCTTCATGCCCAAATGTTTTTTATTGTAATTTGGTTATTTGTTCGATTTAGTGTTTGTTAAATTTAATGTTACTTGTAGTGGTCAGACCTACAGTCAACCAAAATTATCAAAGTAGCTGTAGCAAGTCATTTAGCCACAAAACAATTTTCATAATAATCAATTTACCTAGTTCTGTTATTACATACAAGTTCAGGCAAAATTTGTAATTTATTTTAAAAATAACAACTGTTTGCTTCAATATAAAATGGTGGGGGTGTTTATTACAGTTTCTTTGAGGTTGGTAACTTGATTTTATGTTTAGGGATGGTTATTACAGGTTTCTTAATGTTGGTAGTTTGTGTTGCTAGGGGGTAGTTAAGGAACGTTTGTTTTTTGTGAAGGATGATGAAATGTAAACAGGTAGGAAGTAGCCATATTGGCTTGGTTTTAAAAAAATAAGATAAATTCATGTAAGTTCCTTTCTGTTTATTTAATTTATGTTGATTGTAGTTGTGTGATGTAATTTTTATATTATTTAATTAATCTAAAACCCAAATCTCTAGTTTGAATCTATAGCTATGTCAAAATCTATATGGCAACTAAATTTAAGATTCCTTGGATACTTTTTAATAATTTATAAATTTGACCGTTTGAAGTATAAGTATTACTAAAAAATAAGGTTTTATTAACGTATGTAGTATCCTTACAACTAATTATTGCTAACTGGAAGTATTATTCGTGCATTTAAACCTGACTACAATTATTATGTGTTTCACTGCCAGTAAATTTGGTTGATTCCTAACCTACCTAAATAGTTTTACCTTGTGACTAAAAGAATGAAGGAATAATCTTTTGGTCCAGAACAAGAGGTTAGACTTATTATTATTTAAGAGTGTATTAATCTTCACGGTGGTAATAAAACCCATGATAGGCCGTGTAAGAGAAAAACTGATTTATTATTATTTAAGAGAGGAAGGCTCCACGGTGGCTTAAGCCCATTTGATAAGCCGTGTTGTAGAACCGTCAAAAGATTGCATGCGATGAAGGCTCCACGGTGGCGTAAGTTCATTGGATAGGCCGTGTCGTAGAACCCTCAAACTGTTTTGTTTTGCATATTTATATTATTTATATGTGCTATGTTATTATTTTTTAGTGCTTATAACACACTCTCGCTTATCTAGATATGAGCTTTCCCTGTTGCTGACAGAAAACCAATGTCTTGCTAAAGACGTTTTCTGATATTTCTTATTATACATATATGTATCGTCACAAAGTAATTGTTGCTATTTCAAATATGATCTTTATAATTATTATTCGGTAGTCTTGTGTATTTATGGCAATCTGGCACGTTTACCTTTCCTAGTTTATTTGAAACAATTATGACTGACTCAATTTCACTTACTTTTGATGTTTTATGTCCTTGAGAGATTTGCGTTTGACTATTTATAAATGCCTAGTATAATCACACAACTATATCAACTTGATAAATTGTTTTATTGATCTGTATTGTTTATTGTAACCGAACTAAATAATCATTTGATCACATATTAAACTTGAAGCGTGTACGTTTTTAAGCTGGGCTAGCATATAATTTCAAGGAGGTTTTTAGAGAACTAGCCATTTATTTGTATCAGTTTAAATACGTCCCTCCTCGCTCAAGATTAAGAATAAATTAATAAAATAATACAATCATATTTAATTGTTCTTTTATTTGTGTTCTTTTTAACTCTCTTTAAGTTTAACTCTTTGAGTTTAACTCTCTTTTTCCGTCCGTATGAAGTAGATCAATCGTTATCAACCTTGTTCACATGTTATAAAAAATAATCACAACGTAGGATCCAGTTTGTTAAATATCCATTTTGTTCTTTTGTTACATTTATCATTATAAAGTTTGTCATTTGTAAGGTTGGTAATACTGTCAATTTCCGTTTTGTTAAATATTTGAATTTTACGTTGGTAGAGTAAATTGAGTCGTGATCGTCTAGTAGGTAGGGACCCCGGGTCATTACATACTTAAGTAATGTAAATCTGCGAATGAGACTGTATTTTGTCGCATTTTATTATTTCAATTTATATAAGTTGAATTTTTTTAAAGACAAATAATTCTATTTAGTTTGCCTGTATACAAATTTAAAATTGCATTATCGTCACGACTGCAAATTCAGCTGCTTCGGTGAAAGGTTCGAGTACTTTCGATACATCCGAATCGGGTCGATTTTTTTTGTTCAGTTTGTAAATTATTAATAAAGAATTTTCCACATACAGTTTTGGGGAGAAATTACAAATTATTAAAAAAGCCAGATCAAAACGAGAACTATAATACAAGTAGTAATACATATAAGTATAAATACATAGTAGTAATTTTTTTAAAATAAAGAATAATAGTCAACAAATTCCATAAGTATAAAGTGTAAAAGTTCTTCTTTGAAAAACTTTTAAGCTTAATAATTATAACACTGTTTTTTATTGTACCTAGCAGGGGCGGATCCAGAGAAGTATTTTGAGGGGAAAATTTTTGGAAAAATAATTGTTTTAATAAATAATAATTAAACAAACATTATTTGTTTCTATTCTATGTATACTTATTTCTAAATTGGGGAGGGGGGAATTATTCCCTCCCTGTTAATCCGCGCTTGTACCTAGGTGTATTATAATTAAAATCGTGGTTGCTTCCCTTACCTAAATTCTCACCGCACGCCACTGCATTAACCGGAAATTACCTGAAAATTGAGAAACATTGTGCGCTAGCGTTCTTCGTAGGTAAAAGCAAGTATTAAAATGAACTCCTCGAACCCAAAAACCCATGGATACACTTTCTTTGTCTGGTTAACACTGAGAAATTCCCTATTTCATGTTTAAGTCAACATCAATCTCTTAAAAAAACGGTAAACGGTTCATTATCCGCAAACCAGATGAAAACGGGGAAAACTGAGAAATTAGTTTTCTATTTTTAACTTCTACTTTTGAATAAACAAGATTTCATCCAATACCCAGACCCTTGACGGACTGTGTAATTAGCCTTTAAATAAATTAGTCTAAGTTCGTTGTTAATATTTAGTATACATAATTCTTGTTATGACATCAGTTGTATATCATGACCTTAACATTGATGTAGTATATCATAATGTTTTGAGTATACTTGCGTTTTATAATTAAAAATCTAGCGCGTCCTGCACTGTGCATGGTTGCTGCTATCATACGTTTCTTTTTTAACGAATGTTCATTTATCATTATATTATTAATTATATTTTTTTGTTTGCTTCTTTTTTATTATTAATTATAACTATTTCTTAATTCTTTTTACAATATTACTTATTACATTAGTACATTAACTTATCAATTAATTAATATTAATTAATCAACAATTAATATTAATTCATTTACGCATGTAAAATATGCCCTAATATATGCCCTAATATTTCGTACGTTGCAGTGTTGTAATTGTATTACAAAGAGGGGAAATCAGTGGGAAAGAGATGCATGATTCCCACTGATTACACTGATTACAGAAGATTATTTCCAGAATGTCCAAAAAAAGAATACTCCTGCATACAATATAGAGTATAGACCCTTGCTCTTTTAGTTAACGTTTAAGAGTAAACAAAATTTTGTTGTCAATTACCATGGCATTTTAAAAGCAAATAAAATAATTTTAATTCAATTCTAATAATACGTTTAAAACAATTATTATTATTCAAGATTGTCTAATCAAGATTTGGTTTATGATTATCAGGTGGTCCGGAACAAATTTCCGACGCGACTTTTACATTGTTTGCCTGTATGGTTTTTCAATTATTTGCATTTATCTTTGCTTGTAGTAGGCTGGTGATTTATAATAAATGGGGATTATAATTACACGCGAACCTCTCTTAAGGGGTTCTATAAAAATCTAGAATTGATTCCAGTATAAATAAAGGGATATCAAGCTGTAAAGTGAAACACCCTGTATAAAACATCCGAATATCAGAGTTGTTTGGTCACCAACGAAATGACTTTTATCCATTATTAATGGCTTATTAGTAATTAATTATGCATTAAAAAAAGGAAGTCATTGAATTTATCGATATGGAAAGATTTATTTGTATAAACTTTGTTGGCCTGTGGGGATGAAACAAGTGGGTGTAGATGTTTGTTACCAATTTAAACATAGAATAATAAGATTTACGTGTATACCACCTTTCAACTTTCTTAGACCATTTTTTAATTTTTTCCCCATTATGGCCAAAATGGCCATAGATCTTGTCCCTGTTGGATTCCGCAGCTAATTGTTTACATATAGACTACCAGTTACTATTACCATCTCTTGATATACTTTTCGACGTTTTTGTCGGGGGTCAGTTTCAAATCTTTCTTTGTAAGATTCATAGACTATAATCAATAATCCTCGTGATTTATATATACATATTTATTTTTTTATCTTATTCTACTATTTGAGCAGTGATGTATGGAACAATACTTTAAGTCTTTAACGATAGTTGGATGCTTATATATTTACATGTAAGTTGGAGCTATTGTAGGAATTACAAAAAGAAGATAACGGAATTCAGGGCTATGGTAAAACGGTAAATTGTCATTCTAAATTTATAGGTTAAGACAGATTAGCTCCAGTACCTCCTCAAGTAGGTCAAAATATTAAGGTATGAGCAAACGTTGGGCCAATATATTATAAACATGATATTTTGGCTATAAAGATTTTACCATTGTGACAATAATTATTTATAACGTACCAACGCTGGAGCTTCAACATATTAATTTATACTATATGGGAAATATATTGAATATTCTTATGTTTACCGACATAATGAGACAACGTTGAAGAAATTTCCAAAGCAATTAATGTTGGCTAAAATTGGCAGTCAATGGATGATCAATTTAATCAAGCGTTAACACTTTGAACATTGGACCAATATAGGTGTACTGCTCGGGTCTTGCCTTTTTCCGCACCTCAACCCAAATAGAAAAGATGCATTTTGAACCATTTCTATGGAACGAAATGTCGCAAGTTATAGTTGGAGTTTTCTTTATATTTTGCAGCCAGATTTTTTGTGAATCATTAAAACCAACGAAACAATCTTGTTTAATGCAATATTCACAAGAACTTTAATTCACACCAATCTATAAACTTTCAGAAGAAAAGAAGATACAAAGTATATCTGTGGCTAGGAGTATGGGATGATCTTTTTCGCACTTTTTATTTCTGTAAGTCCAGTGAAATATGAAAACATTTTCTAATACAACAGTAGTCTATTAAATTTTTTATAAACAAGATTTATCGTTTAAAAATCATAGAACTTTGTTTATATTTTATGATGAGGTGATTCTGTACTTATTTTTTAAGATAAATTCTATTTTAAGCCATAAGAAGCTACACGAGTATAATTGAAATTAAAAAACAAACCAATTGTTCTCTGTTCATCTACGTTAGCTTCGACGAATTTGACTTTCGATTCATTGATTACATTATTATCAAAATCAAGTGGATGCTTAAAAACCATTTTTCTGTAGAAGCGTAATATGCGCATTTTCTAGATTGAACTTCGGAGCCGTTCATGTGATTTTAGAGTGAATCCCCTCTTCGATATGAGGTGATAGATAAGATTTGCTTGTTAGTATAAATACCTGTCGCAGTGCTATGTAAAATCCTCAAGACTTACAGAAAGAAAATCTACGCTTCGTAAAGTTTCAAGCTTTGCAGCACAAAACCACGAGATGGTTCAATCAGCCCTTGTTGGAACTGCCACCCGTTACATCGCTGGCAGAAATGCTGTTCAAACCGTCTACTGGAGAACCATCGCCAACTCTCCAAACAGCAAAATGTTGAAAGTTTCCAAAACTTTCAACTTTGGAAGTCCAAAAGGGAAAGCACCTCCACCAGCCCAAATGCAAGGTCAACGTAACATCAGGTTCGATTAATTTGTAAATAAATTAACTTATTGATGTTAAAAATAAGATCTGTTAATTAGATTATAAGGTGCTGATGTAAAAAGAAAATCTAATATGTAAGTCTTGTAGGAAACCAAACACCTATTTCTAATTAATTTCAAACATCTTCATATTGTATTTTAACGAAAAGTAATACTTGTAAACTATGTCAAATCCAGTAGAAATACTGCAAAAAAACAAAGATTATCTTAAATTTTAACGAAAAGTGTTACTTGTAAACTATGTAAAAACCAGTAAAAAAAGTCTTGATCTAGGTACAATATGAAAAACTGAAACTGAATTAAATTAATGAAAATTTGACTTTAAAACACAATAAAAGCTTATTTTCTTTAAGTTTGCCTTTTATTTTCTTAATGAGTCCAAATATTAATTTTATTTAATGTCAAAGAAGGTTATTGCTTATTAGTAAACTATTTTGTTATGTTAATAACTCTGATACTAATTGTTTACTGAAGAAACAATTTTGTTTTAATGACGTAAGAGTAAGTAATTATATCCGTTATAAGCACTTACGAAATTATCCAAAACTTCATTATCCAACAAATGATATAAACGTTACTATGGTGATAGAATATCTATTATATTATTATTAATTTTTATTAGCGTTTTTATGTTTTGAATTTTGAAATCAGAAACATTTTACAAATTGAAGTTAAGAGTTGTAAACACTCTTATCTAGTGTAATCAAAATATGAGAAGGAATTTTACAAAGTCACTCTAATGGGTCCTATTGGTGGCCTGATGCAATGACTGAAAAATGATTCTTATCAATGACCTATTGATAACAGGCTATCGAGACAACAGCAGTGCTAAAGAGCATCGGGACAACAACGCGGAAATTACAATTTTGATAATAATATTAGTGTTGGCTTCATTTAATGGTTTTTGCAAATATGGATTTTTATTTTTGCAGATTAATAAAAATTATCAAGAAAGTATAAATAAACAAATAGCTCAATATTACAGACGATATATAAAAATATCATTTATTCTTAAAATATAATTATGACAAAAGATTAATAAAATCCATCACTCTGTAACATTAAACAGCTTTCTTTAATTATTGCATCGTTGAGAACCAGAAATGTCTAGGAATCGGGACAAATATTTGTCAAAACGGGTACTTCTCGTTTAGATATCAATAAAGATCTTGCAGATCCACAGTCTGTTAAACAGCAGAATATAATCATATAAGACATTAACAAAATATTGTTTGTATCACATTTCATCTGTACTATACGGATACTCATGCATAATAGATATAAACACATGCTGACACTGCATCCACTCTTATCGTCAGGTCTACGGTATTTTTCTTAGATACTAACCCAAACAGAGTGATCAGACAAATAATTTGCATTTGAAATTAGAGCTAGTCATAACTAGTGTATCTAACTATTTACTTCACTCAAAGAATGAAAGGAGATGATCTGCAAATGTTTCCATTTTTGCACATATGTCATTTGCATCGTCAAAATATTATTCAAAAAGATACAAGATATATAATCAATCTGAAGACAGTTTTATTCATTTAAAACATCATTCTCTTAAAATGTCTTCCACATCAAAGAGCTATCGTTAATAATCTGCAGTTACAATAAACGTCCATTTTGTTTACTACATCAACGAATCGTGGCTACTCCAAATATATTTTCATTGAATTATTCTTGTTTTTGATAAATAATATCTCAAACTGTAATAAATGTTTCGTACTACAATTTCGAACGCCATATGTTATGAATTTTGACAATTCGGAACGAGTGAAATAACATTCAAATAACATCTAAATAATCACAGTTCAGACTATTGTAGATTTTAACTTTTTTTTGTTTGATCTTTAGTTACTTTCACCAAACCTCCACTGAAAAAAATGTTCAGGTTGTGACAACAATACTTATGGGTAACACGAACTATACGATTTTAGTAAAATGTGTTTGGTTAAATTTACCCAATAAGGTTAAATCAATCACACTCCCATATGGTAGAAGCAACCGGTAAATAGTTAAATTTACCATACAGTGTTAGGTTGTTTCAGCCTTGCATACAGTTAAAATAGTCTTAATAGTATAGTTAGATATACAAAATGAGACAGTTAGAAATGAAGCTCCTATAGTTAAATCAACCTAGTAGACTAGTAAAAGTAACTCACGATGTAGTTGCATTAGCTTGGATTTTCTGGCTGATGTAATAATATTCGATAGTAAAAATACCTATATGTCAAGACCTATAAATCTAAAGACGCGACTTTTTTCCTTGATTCCTCGCTTAGCTCTCGTCAACTATAAGGTGGCATAACCTCTTTCTGGCTGTCTGATCTAGGATATCTTTCTCGAAGAAGGTAATGAACAGGTAATTAACACAAATTGAGATTAGGTAACATAATGCTTATTTAAATCCCTACCAAAAATGCTTTTTCGTACCTCGCCTTTGTTTTGTGTATTCGAAAAAAGAAGGTATGTCATACATGGATCAGCAATTTGCACCAGTAAATTTGCTCAAGGAACATTCGGGCGTAACTTTTTTGGTTTCATATTCGTCATGAAGTAGCTATGAAAAATTTGTTGAGATCCGGACGCGATCGTGGTCCAGTCATCTTTTACCTTAGCATGTCTTCGTCAAAACCCATCAGGTCAGATTATCGATGTTCTTGGTGTCAGTCGACTGAAAAATTCGTATTAGCAAGTTAATTCTTAGGAAAGTACACTGTACCAGTTAATTTTTGTATCCAACCCAATGCGTACATGGTGTTTCGCCTATTTTGAAATCCTAATTTTCTTTATTTATAAGACCTTGGTATCGAGTAAATTTTTTCTTGAATGATTTTTGATGTAAAATTGAAATACACGATTTAAGTCCTGATTTGCTCGTATTGTACGGGAGCCACAGTAAGTCAACAGTTTCGTTTTAATCGTATATTTCAGTTTTACAGCAAAAATCATTCAAGAAAAAATAGGGAGTGTTAGCTTTATTGACGTTTTCACTTACCGATTCTCAAAATGCCGCTTTTGGCAAAAGTACTGATAATAAGTAAGAATAACTATCGAATTTCTCGCAAATTAATGATGGCACCACTTCTATTATATTCAATTTCGAAGACTGCGACGATGATTGCGGGATTGCGAAAGATTTCGCTGATTGCCAATAAAGACTGCGAGATTTCTGATGATTTCCTTGTGATTGCTAAGGATTGCGTGCGATTGCCGCCAAAATGTACATGTATTGCGGCGAGTGGTTGACCCCTCGGTACTAACCTTCCTGATTGCTGTCCCTTGGAATGTAGATTTCCACTGCTATAGGTTAAACATAAAAACAGAGCGGTCCCCTGCAACCGGTATCAAATCTCGGGAGATATCTGCTGTCAGGCATTTCTCTAGTAACAATAGACGGCATAATTAATTTTCAATAACAATGAAGTAGTGGGAAGTTCAACTTATAAAGAATGAAATACGTTAAAATTATGCTTAAAAACAAATACAAGATAATTCCGAAGAATCAATCTTTACACCTAGAAATTCGATGGGTTTGCTCTTTAAAAATTTATGAATTCGCTGAGACTTCAAAGCCGGAAAAGTAACAAGATTTTTCGCGTTAATGACTGTGGAACAAGTTTATTAAAGTACATAAATACATAATTAAATTATGCTTCAAGATCCAACTCATTGTCAGATATCGAATTTTTAATTTTTTTTCTTGTCATTGTAAGACACTTGAATATTATTGGTATCATGAACAAATAAAGTAGCTTACCTTTGAAGGTGTCTATGTACTCCAATAAACCATCGCAACCGAATCATAATTAAGGCACTTTGTTCACTTGTAATAACAGCACTTGGTAAACTGAACTCGCGTTTGAAAGAGATAATATAAAATGTCTTTTAATTTTCGCAGGCTAAAGCTGATATAGCATTTTTAATAGGAATGGTTAGAAAAGCAACTTCACAAATACCCAACATAAGCTGTATATTTAAAACTCGAAAATAAAATTTAATTCCACAGACGTTTTATCAAAACATAAATGCATTATATGTGACTAATAAATGCTATGGATATCAAATAACAAAGCTACTTTTGTTTTTATGTACGTATGTATGACAACATCATTATGCTAAATACAACTTGTTACAAAGTGAAAACTACTATTTCGAATGGTAAAAATTTTAACCGTAAGGTTTGGTTCGTTTTACCTATTTATATAGTCGATTAAATAAATGTTTTAAGCTATCTTAGCCTGAGTTATAGACTGAAATAGCCAACTGTACGTGTAGATTTAACCAAACTAATGTAAAATCCTTGTTAAGCTGACTTTGCCCATACTAATGGTGGATTTTACTAGAAGCCAAGTACAATCTACCAAAGACCGATTAACCATAACTAGACAGTTCACTTTACAAATCGTTTGTGTATTCTGACCTAGATTTTTAGTTAACGCTGCTAAAATTAAGTTAGAACAACAAAAAATCGGTTTACTATAATATAGTTAGTGATATTTCTCTCAGTGTCTTCTGCTGCAAAATCAAGCAGAAGGCAATGTCAAAAGTTACAACCTAACCTACCAACAGGTAGTCAGATTAAAAAATAAGTTGGCCAATCTGATTTTGCAATTGTAGTGCAGTTGCTTACATTAAAGATGGTTCAGAGTTGTTTGTAATTGACCAAGTGAAATACAAAAGGTTTGAGAACTAATTGCTGGTCTTTATACTAGTTAATTGAGGAGATTGCATTTTACTATACCAATTATTATCACTAGAAAATAACAATGATTCTACATTGGAAAACAGAATAAAAAGTAAGTATTCTTTGTAAAGAAAAAAAACTTGGATATTGCAAATAAAGATATGCCCATTCTATAAAAAAACCTAAAAAAACAGATATTTAGATACAGACACCTAAAGTAAACTGAAAGCAGTAACGTTGTAAACCTAATGGATCATGATTTTCAAATATAGGATATATTCAGAATATTCAGTATTATTTTTAGTATTACCTACTAAGCATCAGTTTCAAACTTAGAAGTGCTCATCAAAAAAAAATATTTTATTTAACTTCCATCTCCCTATTGTTCTTGTAACGGTAGCAATTTTGACACACTACTTTTTTTAAATTTTGAAACTTAAACTCGGGAATTTCTGGCTAATTCGCAAACTTTTTTGCAAAAGCAGCTTTTACTGGACGTAAATTAACTATTTCAATCATTCAAATGGTTCTCCACGTGCTGAAGTAGAATGGATCAGATGAACATTCTACTATAAAGTTCTTTGAGGAACATTAGTGTCAAAAATGATGCTGTAGGGTTTTTGCAATTTTCCAAAATACGTAATCTTATATGCAGCGCTTTCATACAAACTAAACAAAAAAAACCTTACGTTAAATGTTAATTGAACAATAATTGATCGACGTAATTTATCGAGAAAGAAAGTCTTTAATCTTGAATATAGAGGATACTTTTTGCATCAAAATTCCCATAACCTTTAAACAAAATAACAATTATGGCTATGTCTAGCGGACAGATTCTTATGATGAGTATCTTCGAATCTAAACAGATGTTCTGCTCATGACTGCTGATTATAACATTTAGCAGGTAATAAACCAAAACGTTTCATCGACTTTCAGATTATACGAGTATGTACACAAAATCCTGTAAAAGTGATGTGAAATATCATTCTATGGAATTGTTTAAATCTGTATTTTGAGGCAACAAAAACACATCTTCATGGTATACGTAGGGGAAGATGGGACAAGTGGGGCAAAATAATATTTTAAATATAAACGACCAATGCTTGTCGTCAATTTATTTTAATGCCACGATTTGTTTGTAATTTCACATTATGGTTTTATTGAAAATCTTGAAAATCGCTGAGATTATGATCTATTTCGAAACTTTATTTGTGAAATTTATTTATTGTGTTTTAACGGCATCTCAGGAAGGGTCATTTCTTTTTCTTTTACTTGTGGCAACACTCAAATATTTTTGGTGGACAGCCTCATTAGAGTTTCGAGACATAGTGAAATACGGCGCGCGTGAGACAACACGAAATATTTCGTTGTGCCTTTAGTGTATTTTAGTGGTTTGGTTCCTACTTCTAAGCTCAAGTCTAAAATGGTGCAAAATTACATAAGTAAAACCAATCAGCAAAGCTAGGATGAAGATGGTATGAAGAGAGCATTGCAAGATGTAGAAGAAGGAAAGTTAAGCATAAACTCTGCAGTGAAGAAATATAATGTCTCAATCGCTACTTTATTTATAAGGTTGTAGAAGAATCAAAATCCCGAAATGGCTACGAAGAAAAAGATAGGGGATTTTCTGCGGGTTCCTACCTGAGCTGGGGAAAGCTCTTGGTAATCACTTATTGGATATTGCATGATAAATTTCTATTTTAGCAAATTAAACGTCTTCGATTAACAGGATGTTATAACATTCTGGGGAACTGAATAACATTCCACATTCATTCAACAAGAATCAAAAAACCTGGAAAAGACTGGGTACAAGTGGTACAACATGTAAAGAAAGCAAGATGGAGTGGTCCTCGCCAGGTCAGCCTATCTGAGGTAGTTGAAAGAAGAAAAAGCGTTTTATTCCAGAACAAATCTGCAATAAAGAATACCACTTGTTGTGAAGATTTCTTCGACTCGTGATAGATGGCGCAGCATCTGCATAAATTAGTTAAACTTCGGTTTTTTCATGGGACCCCGATTTTGGGGGATTGGTCTATACTCTTTTTTTGTGAGTTCTATGTTCCTTCTACCATAATTTTCCATCCCAGTCTTTTATGGGCTGTTTGATTTTAAAGCTTGCGTGCAGTACTAATTTCTATCTACCTCCTCATAAATTTTATTATTATTTCTAAAAAATTGCAATAGCATAAGATCATCTACATTTTAATTGCCTATTACTTATTTGAGGATGGGTTTTCACTTTCTCTGTGAGAATTTATAAAAATCGATAAACTCTTAAGTCAAACCATTTCGCCCTCTGCACCAAAGTTGCAAAATCATTTTTAATTAGTTGCAAGTAATCAATTGGATTTACATTCAAAACCTTTCATACGTATATCCCAATCATGATTTATTATTGGCACTCTATATTTCTACACAAAATTCCGATTCTATAAAAAAGTTTTCCATTTTCCATGTTGGTTTTTTCGACTTATTATTTGTTTGATTTCACTGACCAACAATCTGGTTAAGAATTTATTATGTTATAAAACCATATTACTATTTATTTTGAAATCTTTCTCAATTTCTGTAAAATTTCCTTATATTAATATTTTCTTATTAAACAGGATGTGACAAAATCAGCGATGTCTGATTTGTTTTATCATTTATCAAATCTTTTATTTTTTAAATTCTATTTATATCCGCCGATGAAAGATAGGCGTCGATTAAGCGAAATTATTGAGCTTATTTTCTTACAGGATATATTCTGAAAAATAAAATTAATTTGAGTTTGCTGTAGAGTGTAGACTAGAGATTATGATATTTATAGGTACACATATCAGTAGTTCAAAAATTACTATTGTTTAGCTCGATATCTGTTGTACGTGATTAATATATTAAAACAATTAATTATTGAAAATATTTAAAAACATCTGGGACATTTTTAAAATAATGATAACTTTCTGGTAAACATAGCAGAAACTAAGATGCTTATCCTTATGAACTGTATTAAAGTAATAACTAAGGTTAAATGAAGATATACTCCTACTTAATGAAGTTGTTTTAGTATAGGATTTTCAAAGTAGTTTTAAATATACTGATGTATAAAACCGTATGAGGCCAAATTGTTAAGCAATGAATTGGTTTATTTTTGATATACTCGTAATTAAAAGTAAAAGGTAACAACGGGATTTCTCGTTAATTTTAATAATTTTTGTACAACAACCAGCTGAGAATGCGCAAGCTGCATTGCCAGAACGAAATAGGAAATTGGTGTCTACATGTTTGATACTCTAATTGAATCTGAAATCAAAGTTTTGAAATTTCAAAAAATCGCACGATTGAATGGACAGACGGACTTTGTGAATTTCAGTAACGAACTTTCAGTTCGTTGAAAATTATTGCGGACTGCGGACCAAATTATATAACTTTTCGAAGCATAAGTACAACCTTTTGAAGAGAACAAGAGTCTTATGTAATGTAATTCACTTAAGGGTAATTCCATGTCAAATGAATACCCTTTTTGATTTATTTCAAATTTTGCACAATTGTTATACTCCTAAAGATAGACAGATTTGCAGGATACTGTTAAGATATCTGGTATTTGCAGAAAACCAATGTTGGTGCAGGACCAGCAGGATGTAGAAATGACACGGTGACTTCACGTTTTTTACTATCTGAAGACATCAGATGCGCTAACCACCACTTGCAGTTATACTCAGATACTCACATGTAACAAAACCTGTAATTTCATATATGTATTTCTAATGTAGGTCTAATTAGTTCGTCAAATATGGATGTATAAATGTCTCATCACTAACAGAGTAGAATTTTGTTGATATTTTATTTTTTGAGATTGGTATAAGGCTAATTTCATGCCAAATCGACTAGAGCTGTATTTGCATAAAAATTGCATAAATACATGAAATGTCAGTAAATTATTTTTTCCAGATTTTTTGGATTAAAAATGGCCGAAGTAGAAGTTTTTGAAATCTGGCTGATCCAGGTGTCAGATTAAAGCTAGTTCTTAGATCTTTCAGAGTATATCAAGAAACGTTCAAAGACATTACCTAGTAAAACAGTAGCAGGCTCTGAAGGTAAATTTCTTCGAAAATGATTTTTTTCCAAAACTACAAAAAACACCCTTCTTATTTTTTAACTATACCAAGCATATACTAAGATGATTCTATAAAAAAAGTTTCAAAAAGGTGATAGTTGTAACACAGGAGCAATGCCAAAATTTGTAAAAACACTAAAATTTGCCTTCGGAGCTTGCTACTTTTTTACTGTGCAATATTTATGCACGTTTTTGATATACTCTAAAAGATCCAATAACTAGCTTTAATCTGACACCTGGATGAGCCAGATAACTCAAAAATAAGGGAGTTATGACAAGTTCAGTTAGATGATGTAGAGTGAGGGGGTAGCAGAATTGGCCAAAAATCGAAATTTTCAAAAAGTTCTACTTCGGCCATTTTTAATCAAAAAAAATCTGGAAAAAATTATTTAATGACATTTCATATGTATCTATGCAAGGACAAAATTTGAACTAAATCTGAGACATTGAAATAGGGCTCTAGTCGATTTGGCATGAAATTAGCCATAAAACAGTGAAACTTCTATGTCCCGACAATGGTTTTTGCTTTATCAAACCGGTCATGGGAAATTAAGATGTATATCTATTCAGTATACTATGCAGATATATACTATGCACTTCAGATCCGTATCCAGAATTTTCGTTCATGGGGAGCTAACATATTAAATCAAATATAATTATTACAAAAAAAAATTGTTTATACAATAAAATAAACTTCAAAGAGAAAAAAATTCGAAGTGGCTACGTGCCTGCCACTGTTGGTTTCATAATGATCTAGGTCAGTAAGGCTAATACAATGTTATTTTTACATGAAAGAAAGAATAAGAAATAGCGTCATGTTAGTCTTGCTGTCGTAAATCATTATGAAATCAATAGTACATACTGTCACTAGGTAATGAACTATGTTTTAAAAATCTTTATTAATAATGATCCCATTGAGATCTCAAGTTGAAATTTGTCAGACACAGACATTATATTCTTTAAATATAAAGAATATGTAAAGTTTTAAAAAATCATCCAGGAATTGGTTAATTAAGGATTTATCTAATCCAGATTTTTTGTAAGTAATTACTTAGAACAGAAATAATCATTTATAAAACACATGTCCCCAATATTGAAAAAATTATTTATGTTAAAATGTTTGCTATTTTGTTAAGATAATTTAGTAATGATCCCATTGATATCCGGGTTGAGATTTGACACACCTATTTAAAAAATGCAACTCTATGTCCATTTTTTAGAATTTGTAATCATATGTTTTCTGAAGAATTCAAGGTCAAAGACTTCAAAGGCCCAATATAATGGCTTTTTTATATTAAAATATGCCATGCCATCTATCTTAAACGCCATTTTAAAGCCCAAATGATGGACGTTAAAACAGTTTTTGTTTCATTTCTTTATCTTATTTCTATCAAAAGTTATAAAGGAAAATGTAAACGCGAACATGCTCAAAACTCACTCATTTTTGTACACTTTAGAAAGGCACAACTCAAGAACCACTTGAGCTAAAAATATAATATTTTAGATTTTTACTTATCTTTAGCAGTATAGCAGTTGTGCAAAATTTGAAAAATCAAAGAGGTTGATGGTCAAAACTTCAAAAAAGGGATCACTTGATATGGTATTTACCTTTAAGCTAACGTTCAGCCTTCAGCTATGAGGAATAGATAAGGTTTATTAAAATAATACAGTAATTCTATCAATTTAAATAATAATTTACTAAGTGGAAGTAGTTTAGTAAATATCGAGAAAATTACGTCATAGTCTTTTTCTTAGTATCAGTTTTCTTCTATAACTGTCTTTTATAGTACTTTTGACGTATTTTCTATAACAGCTAACTGCCCTGTTAATATTATAAACAGTAAATAAACCTTATTATTTGACATACAAAAAAAAATGTTTTTTCCTATTTTAAAATGAATCTAAAAATATGTAGGATATTTATTTCTTAAACCTTAGAAATGAGTCTCATTTGGGAAAGTAATTTGTTTCCTAATTGCCGTCAATATCTAAGCATGCATTTAGCAGCTGACTATTAAAATAATAAAAATTAAAATTCCCAGACTTTCAAAAGCCCTTCAGAAATTAGTGCGAATCCGTTTAAACCGCATACAACTGAATGAAAATGACGTCACGATTATGCATGTGATAGTCTGATGGGTTTTATTGTTTCGGTTTAAGTATCTTTTCACCTATTTAAAAGTATATATAAATCATTGATAAGATAGGAAATTGAGTATATATATCGGGAACCTACTCGTTTACATCAATTGCACACTATTTGTCGACTAGACAATATCATATCGTGTAATTCTCCAACACACATACCAATACCATCACAATGTACTCAAAAGTTTTAGTTGGAACTGCTACCCGTTACATTGCCGGAAGAAATGCTGTGCAAACAGTCTACTGGAAGTCCAGCGATGGACCAAACAGCAAGATGTTAAAGGTGTGCAAGACTTTCAACTTTGGAAAGCCCACCAAGGGAAATGCAGCTCCACCAGTCCAATTACGTAGCGAACAGGCCATCATGTTCAATTAATGTGTGTGTATGTTATTGTGTATAATTTATTTATTATAAACACTACCGTTTAAGTAGTTTGTTTAATGTATTATTAATTATAATTATTTATTATGATCTGTAAATTGTTCCAAACTTAAAACCTCAAATTCATTTTACATTGTTTGTGTTGGACTGAAATGAATTACCTATAAATAAAATAAAAGTAATTTTTATTGCAAACAAGCTCTTCTGTTTTAATTTATTTTTCCGAATAACTATATTGTCATTACTCTTAGAACTTCATAAGTGTTTGAAATTACAACGCAGAAATGAAATGAATGGCACACAGTCACTGAAGAATAATCATTTTTAATCTTTTTTTAATTAAAAACAGAAAAATTACACTATGCAAAATGTACTAATAAATAGGAGTTTTTACATTGCCTTCAAAAAAAATTTATCTGGTTTTTAGCAAGTATTTCAAGTATTTATCAGTAGTTCAAATTAAGATGGGTGTCAATGTCAATTATCAAGAATGATAATTGTTATTACCTATTAGCCCACTTTAGTTTTAAGCAATGGTTATGTCTTATGTAAGTTAGCGTGAACGAACTGGTATCTTATGTATCCTAACTTCATTTGCTTTGTTTTAGTGATACAGTGTACGGACCCAGGCTTTTCAGAAAATGAAGTTTTGACCGTTTAGCGTTAGTCCTTTGTATCTTTTCTTTACCTTACTTACTGTTGTTTTGAAGAAGTGGTTGAGAAATCTCACTTTAGTTTTAGGCATTTTATAACACCTGAAGGCGTTGATTACGGGAGTCGCCAAACGTCAGCGCAGGCACGCGCAAAAGAAAGAACCGTTCAGGACGGGCACCTGTTTATACCGAATTTCTTCACTAATTAAATAAGTTTGTGAGGGCCTAAATTATCAACTCCATTTTAAAGCTTTTAGCAAGTTCAGAATAGATCAGCGAATAAAGCCGGTTCTTCAAACCTTGGTCAAGCAAATTCATCAATTCAAGAACAAGACCAGGCAAATTCACAGAGCCAGAAACAAGAACCAGCAGCACAAGGAAATTCACCAAGTGAGGAACAAGAACCCTTAGCTCGGCTCACCCACTGATCTCACAACTCCAGTACCAGTTAAAGAGAAAACTGATCCCACAACTACACTGTTGATTAAAAGAAAATGCTAGATGCAACTGCAAATTGTACTCCACGTTAAAAGAATTGCAGTGGAGTTGTGCGATCAGTCTTCTGTTTAACTGATACTGGAGTTGTGAGATCAGTGGGTGTACTGAGCTGAAGGTTCTTGTTTCTGAGTTTGTGAATTTACTTGGCCTTGTTCCCGAATAGGGGAATTTGCTAGGTCAAAGTTTGAAGAACCAAATTTCGCAAATTTAAAATAAAAAATTTTAATACTTTTCTTTACTAAAGAAAGTAAAAGTTTTAAGAAATTCTGGTCGACACTTTTAGAAAAGTACAATTAACATTTATAGTACGCGATAATTTAACAATCATTTATGAAAGAACCCTTGAAGCTATAGTCTTAACACTACAAATTTAGAAGGAATACTCGTACAAACATGATGACAAATTGTAATTAATGAAACGCATGTAAGTGAGTATTTTTAAACAGTAAATGTGATCTAGATATCGATAAAAAAACTTAACTAGATATTATACAGGGTGTCACACGAATCATTTATGGGGATATCGGAAACCGTTAGAGGTGGTAGGTCGCTTAAATTAGAAAAGATTCAGGACCTTGAGACAGTTGGAGTTTATTATTTTTTCTGAAATAATACATAAACACTTTACGAACTCATTCCAATCTGTAAAGTAGAACTTTTACGGGCTGGTTTCGTCTGTCACAATGACATATGAGTCTGTAAAGCAACACTTTATAGGCTCTTATGTAAAAACTGACTTTTACGGACTATCTGTCACTTTTATTTGCATTGTTTTACATCTGTTTGACATATTTTGCACACAGCCACGTTGACTTAGTTGCCTACTCTACTGTTATTAAAAACACATTTTTTATGTTAAATTCTAAATTTTATGATTTCAGAAAAAAGTAATGTACACCTCAGCACTAAAGTTGATTTTTTATCACTCATTATGGTTGTTCTTTATATCTCTATATTCGTGATAAAAAAGCAGTATAGCTTTAATGCATTGGTATACAAATAACTATGCCACTGTTATAGGGTTTAGAGATAAACAATTATGAAAAAGTTTTAGATGTATTTACGGTCGTTACGGATTTTAAGGTTTTAGTAGTTTTTACGATCAGCGATGTCATCTTTAAAATAATAGTCATTTGTTTCTAAATTAAATTAAGTAAATTTGCACAAGTGCTAAATTAGAAGTTGAATAGGAACAGAATGTACGATTAGGGTACTAAAAAGTACCCAACAAATATTAACAAGATTGTATATGTATATCTACAATTGCACATTGGATGTATTCAAATAGACTTTATTTTTTACTAAACTCATGATCGGATATACCACCAGGCTCTATAAACGGGGACCTAGGGCGGCAATATCTTGGGGACTATGTACTTGATGGCTGACATTTTTTTAAATATGTAATAACTAGGTATAGGATTGGTATGCACTTAAAAATGCTGAAATATGCACGCACTTATGCACTATAAACACGTGAAATATGCACTTAAAAATCATGAAATATGCGCTTATTAGAAATTTTTAATAAATATATGCAGTTTCATTATTAAAAAAACACCTGTTTAGGGTTATTTACATTTTATTTACAGAAATTATTTTAATTAGACATCCTATGCAATAATCTAATTAATTATATTTTCTAAACATAGAGCGTTACAGTTCACAATGACGTACATTTTTAAATTTTCAAAAGTAAACATATGCCTATTATCCCTAAATATTGTTTTATATTTTGAGAAACTCCGTTCCACATCGCAAGACGTAATTGGGGCATACTTAAAATTGTTTAATTCTACAAGCGAATAATGTTTTAGCTCGTCTAAAATGTCTTGGCCAGATAATGCATCGTTTATGCTTTTAATTAAGTGAAAACCAGGATTTTTGTCTATAACGGATTTAAATTTTTGTTTTAGAGTCAAACCCTTTGGCCCTTTTACTTTATTCAAAGAAACACCTAACAATTTTACATGCTCAAGAGATTCATCTAATGAATTTCCCTGACTTTCTAATTTCTGAATTACTTTAGCTAAACGCACAAAATTTGTCAAAACAAACAATGATTCTGCCCTCACCTCCTTAGTATTAAAAGCATCCTGTGCGCTTTGTATGCATAGTGCATCGTGTTTATTAAGTTTATTTACAAATGCTTTAATAATATCAAAATAAGTTGCATAATATTCTGCTGCAGAAAGTCAAGTACCCCACCTTGTTATTACAGGCTCAGGTGGGAGAGCTACTTCTTGAGCAGTTTCCCTAAATATTTGTATGCGATATGGAGCGTTACAAACAATTTTTTTTACATCTGAAATTATAGAGTTTACGTTAGGATATATTTCCCGCACTTTTTCCGCAACTCTATGCATTGCATGGGCAAGACAAGTGGATCATTTTTTTGTACAGAACTTGTAAGTCTGCTCCAGCCTTGATCATGTATGGTGCCGCGTCGGTGACGAACAGGAGTACTTTGTTGTACTGTATGCCGTCCGGCCACAAAATAGCCATCGAATCATTAAACAATTTTGCCACAGAACAATGATTGGTGCTCTTGAAAACGTCCATTGCTAATAGATAGGATTTGGGATTGTTCTTCGAATTTAAAACGACAATTATACCGTTAGCCACGTATCTGAAAACAAAAATTTGATTTTTATTTTATCGAACTACATAATTAGTCGGTTACAAACAATTAGCGCAAAACAGTTATTTAAAAAAAATTATATTTTAATCAAGCAAAAATATTGTTGTGATTAAATATGTAACTAACAAAATAGAAAATAAAACATCCGTAAATTGCTCTGCTATCTTTAATTAGTTAAATTTTACTAACAAAACGAAGGAAATGAAGTTTCTACGCACCTTCCAGTAGTGTCAGTAGATTCGTCAATGGAAACCCATATGTAGTTATTCGCTACATGTTTTCTAATTGATTTTATGGTCTCTTCGTATGAACGAGGTAAATAATTCTTCCTGAGTGTAGACTCGTCGGGTATTGGCATTTTTGAAATTTCTTCCAGAAAATTACGAAATGCTGAGTGATTAATTTTACTTAACGGGATATCTGCAGCCACTAATGCACTACATAGTTTTTTATTAAATTCGATCGATTTGCTGGACTCACCGCGCGAATTATTAAGGTACCCCGGTAACAATGTTTGTTTTTTTGATTTCAGGGCAACACACTTTTGATGTTCAACGAACCGTGTTCAGATGTTGTGTAACTTGAAAGCGTTTCGTTGCAATCACTTAATCGTCGCACACTGTACAATACACCTTATCGTCAGTTGTAAGAACACTGAATTCCTTAACATAACTTCGAAGTGTAACAGGCACAGACCGTTTTTGTTTACCCATGTTTACACTCTAAAATTTCAAACTGAAATGCAGTTTGCAATTTCTGAACTGTCTTAATTGAAAGATTACAAGATTAGTAAACAAAAGTACAGGCAAATTTTTCTATGAACAGGAAGTTGTCAAAGGGTCTTTGGAATTTCCTAATACCTATTTATCACAATACCGCAGGATGTAAGTATTTAAATTTTAGTTGAAACTTTTTCTTTCTTAGAAAATATTAACAAGTGCACAGATGGTAAAGGCAGTAAAATATTTTAAAGCCTAGTATTTAACAATAAGCTTAAATTATGGGTTTCCCCTAGACTCAACTAAGCCGCCCTTGGTTGGTTGTCTAAAATGCTAAAATTATTTAAGAAATATTAGAAATTTCATAATTAAAGTATGTAAAACGCTCAAAAAGTGGTAAAATATGTACACTCGTTCAAAAATGCTAAAATATGCATGCATTTATAAAAAACACCTAAAATATCCATTTATATACACTTTCAAATTGACATATGTGATTCATATGTGGCTTAAACATGTAGAAATATAACTCTACATATGTTTGCTATAAGCAGAAAAAACATGCAAATGCATAGAAATCCTATACCTAGCTAATAACATACCACCATGTTTTTAAATAAAATAAGTAATAAGTAATATTCTTGTGGATGCATTACAACTGTAGCAATTAACCGGCGAAAGACAATGTTTGATTCAATTTTGTCTGGGAGCGGTTATCATTAATGTTTGCGATGGTTTTGATCATTTTGCAAGATCAAAATAAAAAAGAATAAATGAAGTTATTTATTTTTACCAAAAAAGTTCATCAAATAGGATTTGGATTTATGAAATAGCTTTTTAATTATCTAAGATTGTTTATGGTTTCACTATTCAGCTATTCTCTTGCCGTTCTAGAGCGGTAAGTGTATTCTAAATAGTAAGTATACCGTAAGTTACCTTAAGTTACCGTTGTGTTAGCCGCAGCAACTAATAAAAGCAACTTATGACGGCTATGAGAACGGAAAATATAATTAAACAAAAAGGTTCTATTGAATTATTCGTTCCAAAGCATTAAAACACCCAACTAGATAATAAAATGTAAAACAACTAAATGTTTATACAGTCACAAACACAAAAATACACAGAAGATTAACATTAAACAACACCAAGATTTTACCAGCATATATTATGACATTATTATTATTAAAAAAAACAGTTACTAGATGTCCCTAAGTATCAAATAGAGTAAAGGTAAGTACTCACAGCAGCGGATCCGCAAGCGGATGTCATACGATTGGTCGGTTTGAGTCAGATCGACTCAAACCGACCAATCGTATGACATCCGCCTGCGGATCCGCTGCTGTGAGTACTTACCTTTAGAGTCACTGCATCTAGTCACCTAGGCCAGCTGGTCGATCAAAGTAACGCAAACCGCCGCCATATTGGGGCAGAGAAGAGTGATTTTTAATAATGGGCAAATTAAAACCACGTTTTACGTGTTTGACATATTACAGGTTTGATCTTTCAGAATAAGAAAAACCTTTTAAAGTAAACGTGGATTTGATTAAATTCAATACAGAACAAATAATGAACAATTTCGTGCTTCGTTTGCCCCAGTATGGCGGCGGTTTGTGGTACTCTGGCCGACAAGCTGGCCTAGGTAACTAGATGCAGTCACTCTAAATAGAGTGAGTTTAGGATTGTATATTCAACACTTCCTCTTAAACGAGACGAAATTGCCGTTTCAGCCTCCGTTGGAAATACAGATTACATCACTGGTTGATTTTGTATCCAACCTTGCAGCCTTGTTGGCTTCGAGCGTCCCATTTTTTTTTGAAGTTGCTTTGGAATGAGTGAATAACATTCTATTCCATATGGGTGCAACTGATAAATTTCATATATACACAGATACACAGATACACAGTTCATACGGTGACTTGTTCTCAATTGGAATTGGTCCCGATTCAAAATATATAGGCTGCGGCCATCGTGCCTCGCCCCAAAACTTTGTCAATACTACGGTGCGTTGTGGGCTACAGTTAACATCGTATAAGATCAAGTTATTTTTATTAGCGTGCCCCGTGATCAGATGTTTATTATAATTTCGTTATTTGTTCGATTTTTGTTAAATTTTACTTAAGCAGTGTAAATCTGCGAATGAGACTGTATTTTGGAACATTTTATTATTTCAATTTATATAAGCTGGGATTTTTTTAAAGACAAATAATTCTATTTAGTTTGTTCTGTAAACTCAAACATTTAAACTCAATATGCACAAACCGTACTATTTTCTCATAAGACTCCATGTTAAAAATTTGATTTTTAATCGTTGATAACTTTCTCAAATCATCGATGAAGGGTTTTAAATTTTTGAGGAAAGATAATTACGTGATTAAACTTGCCAAATCTCAAAAATAAAACTTTTTATCTAATATCAAGTCTCACGCATGAACGTCCTTAAGTATATATGAGAATTGCAATTTAGTTAAAAGTTATAGTTGTAGTTTAAATGGAAAAATGCATGTAATGAATATATAGAAATAAAAAAGAGAAGAGTCAAATATTAATGGCGGTCATTCAATAATTCATTTAAATTGCACACAATTGAATGCAGAATACGTCACATTCATGCTTGTGACAGACAGATGATTTCTTTGTTCGATATATGTATCTCGATCTATTTAGAAGTACCTATAAATCCTAGATAAGATAGCAATTTGGAATAAATAGTGGAAGTCTGCTCGATAATACCAATTACACACCGTTTGTCAACTAGACAATATCTCATCGTGTAATTCTCCAACACTCACTAATTCCATCAACATGTATTCAAAAGTTTTAGTTGGAACTGCCACCCGCTATATTGCTGGAAGAAACGCTGTTCAAACGGTCTACTGGAAGACCAGCGACGCACCAAACAGCAAGATGTTAAAGGTGTCCAAGACTTTCAATTTTGGAAAGCCCACCAATGGAAATGCAGCTCCACCAATCCAGTTACGAAGCGAACAGGCCATCTTGTTCCATTAATGTGTGTGTGTATTGTAACTAATTTATTTATTATAAAACTACAAATAAGTAGTTTGTTTAATGTATTATTATTATTTTTATATTGTGATCTGAAACTACCAAACTTTAAAACTTCAAATTCATTTGACATTTATTGTGCTGCAATAAAATGAATTATTAAAAAAATAAAAGGTAATTTTATTACTAACGATATATCTTTTCTTATATAATATATGTTATCATTTATTTTTAGAAATGAATATATCATGATTATTAATAACTGCATACGGATTTAAAATAAAACCTAATACAAAGTAAATGAAATAAAGAATTAAACAAGCTGTATATACAATACCTATATAATAACAAAATTAATAGCATACATTTTTTACTTGTAATTTAAAAACAAGGAAAAATTACAAACTGAGTATACAAGCACCTATGTACATTAGTTTTTTATGTCTATAAATAATAGTGATAGAAACCGAGAATCAAAATGTCTTAAAAATGGCTAACAAATCATGATTTTAATGCTTCGCCCTTTCCAAAAATGGAAGTACCTATTGGGTTATTCCATGCGAAATCGATCACTAAAATGGGTCGATTTCACGGATTTCAATGAAAATCACTTATGAGGTAGCAATCAACTAAAGAACATAACTTTCATTCATCAATTTGCTAAATTACGCAGAACTTCGGAAATATTCAAACTGAAAAAATTATCAAAACTGCTTGCACGCCTTTAAAGAAATATAAATATCTCGAAAAGTATTAACCCTAGAACAAATATTTTTTTTTGTATATTGGTCACTAGAAGACGGGGTTTTTGGACAGCCTAATAATTTTTTGTTATCAAACGTATTTTTATTTTTTTCTAAACGAAATATTTTAAAAATGTAGAAAAGTCGGTGTGGTCACATTTTTAAAAATCTGAAAAGAATTTCTGTATTTAAATGCCAAATGGCAAGCTGGACGTTTTAATAGTTTTGGCAGGGTAGATTTTCAAAGACCGCGCTGCAGACAGCCGGCGCACCATAGATCACGGTCAACCAGCGCAACCCGCATTCGCTACCTTCTAGTTAGTAATAATACGGTCCATATTACCAGCTTAACTCTTAACCTTAACCTCTCAACTAATGTACATAAAATAAATGTATATTTGTGTGGATATGATTATACCTACTAATTAGTTAATTAGTTATGTATTTAAATCGATTACTTCGGGTGTGTTACATAAAGTACTTTTCTTGCGGCTGTCCAAAACCATAAAATATAATGCAACAGCTTTTTTAATTTAAGTTTTAAGGTCAGTTGGTCCAGGGGTAATTGGTCCATAGATATACAATTCTTTTGCTTCTCTTTATCTCATATTTTATCGTAAAGTATAAGTTTAGGACCTTGTTTTATAGTAACTTTAATATATGTATTTCCAAAAGAAAATGTAAAAATAAAGCAGCTCTAATGCCAACTATTGCATTTAAAAATATTTTTTTAAAAACATGTCCGGTGGTTCCAGTTACCCAATAGATTGGGGTAAATGGAATCATCGTCTATATTTTATATCCACATTACTTTATAATATGTTCTGGGTAACTGGGACGCCCTAAGGATATTAATTAAAATGTCTCCAAAAAATTAGGGCTGCAGTAGGAATAGTTCAGGAATTATCGCAGTCGGAAGAGTGTATAGGGTAAAGTCGATAAAACTAAAAATTCACGTAATTCTCATAGACGTTTAACGATAGTTTTAGTTTTTATTAAGCATAGTTTCAGTTACCCCATCGCTCCAATTACCGCAGCTGACCTTATTAAACATCAGAACCTAAATAGAGATCGGTAATAGTTATTTATCTACATCCGTGTTATAAGAGCGTTACTATAGCACTCATTTGAGTTGAGTAATGAACCCCATTACACCACTAGTGGTGTAATGAAAAATCTCCAATCAAATTTATCAAATTTTATTAAAAAGGAAAGTGCACAATTAGGTATTTAATTCAACTAAATTACTATTTCTGATAAATATTAAATACACATTTTTTACAATTATTAAAATTAATGGCAGATGAAGTCAACTGATCTGAATTCTGTTGGGAAATGCCTGCTATAACTTGGTACGAAGTGTTGGAAGTACTTGTTGCAGCTAACGTTCGTGTTGCAGCTAACGTTCGTGTTGCAGCTAACGTTCGTGTTGCAGCTTCATTATTGTCAGTAATTTGTCCTCCAAGAATTTTTGAGGCTGTTTTTTTCTTGTTTTCAACTGAAGTATCAATGTAATCCTCACATACAGCGTTAGACCGTCAACCACCATGGCGTTTTATTGTCAATAGATCTGCTCCGGTATTTGCTAAGAGTGAAGTAGACGATCTTCGAAAACAATGTCCTGTGTATTCTTGAGCTTGTGGTAAATTCAGAAAGTTTGCAATTTTTTTTGGCATTGCACTGAATGTATTTATACCAACGGGAAGCTTTATGCAATTGCCACCTCTGTAGCCGACGAAAAACCTTCCATGAACAGCATGATTAGGACGCAGAGCAATGTATTTTTGAATTACTTCAACCATGTTTACTCCTTCAATGCCTCCGACAGTAATAAACAATTCTCGGGATACTTTGGTCTTGGTATTTGGTATGAAGATATGAAAAAGTTGTCCCTCTTTTTTCACATTTTCTAATTGCAGGTTAGTGAGTTCTTCTACTCTGCAAGCACCTCCAATTCCAATTATCAAGACAACCTTAAATATGAGGCTATTAGTTTCATTATATTAAACATTCAAAACATTGTTACCTTTATTAACAAAAATTCTTTATCTCCAGCTTCTTTTAAAAATTTGGAAACATCCTCTTTTGTCAATGTTCTGGATTTCTTTGGTCTGTGTCCCACTGATTGCTTTTTCAAAAAAGCAATTAAATGATTGTATTTACTAATATTAACATTTTGCTTCATTAAGATTGTAGCTCGCAACATTGAATAAAAAGCCCAAAGACTGGAGCACTTATATTTCTTCGATAATTCTTCAAAAAATGCCAATATTACTTTTTCTTGTGCTTCATTCTTAATTTTCTTGGATGTACACCATTCAGTGAACCGTTTATAAAACTTTTCGTACTTAGCTTGCGACTTATCTGGTAAAAGTGAAGAGACAACATTTGCAGCAGCTTCTTCAATTTCTAAAGGCAGATTTTCCGTCTCTGAATCACTCATTATTATGAGATTATACTGGGTGGAAATAAATGATTTTCATCAAGTTATCATTGCATTCCCCATGTAAAAGCACGACGAGCCGCTCTACGAAAATAGAGAAGGCAGTACCATAACCTCAAAATAAATTAATTCAATAAATTCTATGAATTGTTTGACAGATTGATTTCATTTATTGACAGAACTAATTTAGTACTAAATCAAAAAGAGTAGAGCGGTACAGAAAAATTTACATGTGAAAAAATTCCAAAGGGAACTTGATGAAAATCATTTATTTCCACGCTGTACTTAATATCTATGCACAATTTGCACCAAAAATTGTTGACATTATAAAATTGTTTACAACAAATTCGAGCGGTTGCCATAACAATCCAAACAATCCAACAGTTTCCTTGATTTTTACAATCCAAAAGATTCCTTGATTTTTATTTTGAATGGAAATTATAGTTTTGAATTTTTTAAAGTTTTTTGAATTACAGATGTAGATAAAATTTTGTACATCATACGTGGGCTAGAGCATATTACAGTGACTCGTGTGATAACAAATGAAGCTCGGGCTAACGCCCTCGTCATTTGCAATATTCACACTCGTAGTGTAATAATGCTTCTATCCCACTAATAATGTAAATAACTATTATAGTACAAGTGAGTTAAGTAAGTTATTATGATAATTTTTGCAGTGGATAATTTCATTAACTCACCTGTGCCACAAGTTCAAATATTGAATTTGCAATGATCCTATAGCTCAGTCTATAGTTTTTAACGTTAATAAATTTGACTCTCTAGCTCGATGACTGGATTTTAATAATATAATACAACGTAAGCTGGTGATTGGTTGCTACCTACAATAGCACCCAGTCTAACCCAGTGAACATCTATTTTTTAAATTTAGGATCAAAAACAACTCATCTTCTGTAAACAAAAATGGTATCTAAGCTATTGCATTATAATATTTTAGGGTCTTTGATGGCCGCAAGAAAAATGCTTTATGTAACACACCCAAAGAAATCAATTTAAATACATACGTAATTAACTAATCATGAGATATAATCATATCCACACATATATACGTTTATCTTATGTACATTAGTTGACACTAGGATAATGGGCCCTACTGGCCTAAGCACTTAAGTATGATAGAAATAGCATTTATCGATTTTTTTAAAGTAGGTCAGTATTTACATGACCTACATAAATCTCCAATCGATTCTCTATCGATAGAGCACATATTAGTACCAAATAACACTCAATAGCACTAAATAGTACGATAGAATCAGCATTTATCGATTTTTTAAAACATAACCTAATTTAAAACATTTTAAAACATAACCTAATTTAAAACATTTTAAAACATAACCTAATTTAAAAAATTTTACTTTGACACACATACAAATCAACTTTATTAATATTGGAGTCGAATGAGCCCAACCCATCTCTAACATGACCTACTTTTTTTCGGTCGTGCATTATCCTCGGCAAATTACGCGTCGAATGAGCCCAAGCCCATCTCTCTAGCCCTTATAGAACACGAGAATGGGGCTCGGACACACATACAAATCAACTTTAGTAGTATTGGATTAGTACAAGACCGACCGCTGGAAATATAGACGGTAACTAGAAGGTAGCGAATGCGGGTTGCGCCGGTTGACCGTGATCGATAGTGCGCAATATACAAAAAAATATTTGGTCTAGGGTAAATACTTTTCGAGATATTTATATTTCTTTAAAGGCGTGCAAGCAGTTTTAATATTTTTTTCAGTTTGAATATTTCCGAAGTTCTGCGTAATTTAGCAAATTGATGAATGAAAGTTATATTCTTTAGTTGATTGCTACCTCATAAGTGATTTTCATTGAAATCCGTGAGATCGACCCATTTTAGTGATCGATTTCGCATGGAATGACCCTATTAGAAGAAAATAATTTACACTAATACGGACCGATCTTTCCATCTCCTTCCAAGTTTATTTGACCGTTAATTGCCATAGATACGATTGTAGAAACAATTGTAATCATGGAAATTATTCACTAAAAGAAATTATTGAAATATGAAAAAAGCGAGTCTAAACATATTAAAGTTGTATTTTTTGTTGGGTATCAGTGTTTATTTTCCCGCCATTTGCAAATTTTAATTTTTGATAATAGTGTAATTCTATTTATAGTACCTATTATTGTTTATTGTACGAGTACTATCTTACGTAAAAATAATTTGTTTATATTATTAATGACAATTTATAGTATTGGCACATGGACATATTTCGAGAAGGAAATATTCATAAATTCCGAATAAATTTCCGCCGCTACCTTGAATTAATGTACCCTTGCGCGTTTCAATGTTTGCCATTTATAACCTCATTTTTAAATGTTGTAGGTACATCGTCTTCTCGCAATTTTCAATATTTAGTTTAAAACACTAAAATTAAAAATTAATAAAATACCATGTTATGTTTTATTATTTAATTCAATTAATTCTTTTAGAGTTTACTGTCAACATCCTTACTTTGTGGAACTCCATAATAATAGCTTCAATCATTATTTGTTTTTACATTTTTCCTTGGAATGAATTTTTTATTTTGTTGTTTTTTAAATAAAAAAATATTGACTTAAAAAAATGATTCTTTATAGACATTTATGGTAACTAAGTAAATGAGTAGTTACAGCTGAAGCCTTGTAAAATGTTACAAGCTACTACAGGAGGCACGTAAAGCTCTACAATGCTCATCATCAAAAAGCTAATGAAAACTTTTTTTGTTGCTTAATCGCAACATCATGACAACGTCTAGCTATAAATTGCCCTACCGCCTTATTATAAAATGTGTTTTTATACAAAATATACAATAAATTAATAAAAAACGCTGGTGAAAATGAAAATAAAACATTGTACGCTGCACGCTTTGCAATTAATCTTTACTGGGCTCACTGGATTATGAAGGCTCGCTCCTTCATCGCTCGCCCCACAAAGTTTCCAACTTTCCCGTAAAAATTTATTTACAAAGCTTGCCACGTAAATAACTATTATAGGTTTTATAACGGGCTAGCCCGAAAAAGGAACTTCACCTCTAGAGACAGAGCTCAAATAAGAGCTCATAAACAGATGTTTACGAGTCAGTATACCATAAAATAGTAGTAGACAAAAACAATCTAAAGTCAATTAAATCTTGAATGAAAAACAAACATATTTAGTGATAACAGTTACTACTTATTTTATGTACCTATTTAGTTTACAATTTTAGTTAGTTACTTATTTAGACAGTGCCTGAATTTGCAGACAATATACATCAATTTAATATAATGGCCTGTTCGTTTCGTATTTGGACTGGTGGAGCAGCATTTCTCTTGGTGATGGTGGGTTTTCCAAAGTTAAGTCTTGGATCACCTTTAATAACATCATTTGGTGCATCGCTGATTTGCCAGTAGACTGTTTGCACGGCGTTTCCAGCAATGTAACGGGTGGCAGTTCCAACTAAAACTTTCCAGTACATTGTGATTGTTTGGTGTTGGAGAATCACACGATTGGATATTGTCTAAATTGATATCTTATTTATATCTAAATTTCGATCTTATCAGGAATTATAAATAGGAAGAATTACTTATCCAAATTATCTGTTACATAGACTGTCTACTGAATTGAATTACTTTCATATTTGTTTTCAGGGCAATAGCCTGACCATCCTATGATTTTATATTCCATCGCGCATCAAAATTAAATGAAGGTTTCATTAATTTCTTCCTTAAAAATATATTAGCGACATACCTTGTAGTAAGATAAGCGTAAAGTAAACATAAAGACTTTCAGTAGTAATTGATGATGATGACTTAGATAGCCCTCCACACTCCACAGAAACAGAATTAGCAGCAACACCAACCAACCACACTTTCTTATAAATACTTAGTTCCAATCATTAGTTTGTAATTCTATGTTAATATCTAGTACCTATTTTTAACCTGTTTTCTAGACCAACACTATCTTCATAAAATATGATGTATTTATGTGTAGCAACCTATCTTCATAAATAATGAAATATAACTTTAAAGTTAATTTTGATTAGTTTTTACCAGTGCTATCCTAGATACTTAGTTTCTGCACTGAATGATAAAAACACTTACTTTGTGTTTAGCTGCAGTTCAGATAAGGACCTATCTTTTCCATTCTTATTTGCGCTTTAATATTAAAAATTAGGGCACTACTTGATACTATCTTTAGCACCTTCGTTAGTACATGAAGTAATTGTCAGTCTAATTTCTAGTTATCTGGGGTCTTAAACAAATACATTAGCCTTTAAAAATCTAAAATATACCATATATTACTATTTTGTAAAAAGATGGAAAAAAATGTTTTAGATGAGCCAAATACTTTTAAAATATTTCTAGTAATTTAAATGTTTCTGTGATAGTATTGCTATAACATAATAACTTTCAGTAAATGCTAATATTAATTATTTAACAATACGACCACCGTCCAATTAAGAGGAGCGAGGAGCGGTTCAAGTACATGAAAACGAAGTTCATGTTCCTCAATTTCACAGACATTTCTGTAGTTCATTTTCAACCTATTTTTATTATTAATTTTTTGAAAAAGCTTACATCTGCCAGATTGACTTCCATTAGAAGCCATTTGCTTAATAATAATGTATCTGTTAAAATTATAAATAGAAATGATAATAGACATAGTTAATTGGTAATAGAAATTGCTGTTTATTTAATTTCCAATGCTTTAGTCCAACACGCCAATTACAACATGAGTTTAAAGTCTTAATTTTAGTACAGTTTGCAGATCTTAATTTTTAAGAAATAAATAACAATAATTAATTATACATAAAACAAACTACTTTAAACGGTGTAAGTAGTTTTACAATTAATAAATTATACATAATACACACACATTAATTGAACATGATGGCCTGTTCGCTTCGTAATTGGACTGGTGGAGCTGCATTTCCCTTGGTGGGCTTTCCAAAGTTGAAAGTCTTGCACACCTTTAACATCTTGCTGTTTGGTCCATCGCTGGACTTCCAGTAGACTGTTTGCACAGCATTTCTTCCAGCAATGTAACGGGTAGCAGTTCCAACTAAAACTTTTGAGTACATTGTGATGGTATTGGTGCGTGTGTTGGAGAATTACACGATGAGATAGTGTCTACTTGACAAACTGTATGTAATTGATATTAACAAGCTGGCTCCGGCTATTTATATCAAAATCGCTATCTTATAATTCAATTATCTTATAATTATCAAATAATTCGTGTACTATTATTTAAAAGGTGAACGGAAATACTTATACTTTACAATTAAAGTCATCAATCTATCACATGCACAGAAATGACGCGATTTCCATTCAGTTGCATATGTGGTACTAATGGTAATTCGAATGATTTTCCTTAGTCTTGTGTAGCTATAATATAAATCTCTTCAATATCGTTAACGACTATGGATTGGAAACGCTTATTTTGACAAGATGAGTATGTGCTCTTACCTCAAACCAATTCCTACAAACTGATGTCTTACTACAGACTTTTGCTGTAGTGTAATAACCTTATGAAACTTACATATTTATTTTGCTCTGTATCTATAAAATGTCTTGTGTTATACAAATGGTTTTGTATTTCTGGTCAATGCCTTATTTTATTAAACCACAAGAATATTGTAGATACGTCTAGTCATGTTAAAGTTCTAGTAATACATACATAGATGAAACATTACTGATATTACAAATGACTCATAAAAGCAATATTTTGTTATTTTAAAGGATAATAACTTTTAGATTTCCTGTACCACCAATAAACTGAACGGGAAACATATATTGCTTTATCGTTACCTCACAAAGGTACCTAATTTATAAATGCTACATTTACTTAGTTTTTAATTCATATGCAGTATCATTTTAAAATAGAAATTATAGCCACTATACTCGTAATACAGATTTCCTATTTTCTTAAAGTTCTTCTTTCCTTAAAGTTATTAAGTTCTAAGTTCTTTCCTAAGTTCTTATTTTCTAGGAAATACTTATGATGGTCGTTTCTATTTCGCTAATTTGTGGGATATTTTGGAGTGGCATGCTGACTGCTGAGATACAGTAACTGTACTGTGTTTTCGAAGAAGTAACAACTGTAGATTTGACTTCTATTACAATATTAATGATATTTTGAAGAGAAATTAAACAATTTAAGATCAGTTTGATTTCGCGCATTATTTTGTGCATAGTATTATAGTTTGTACAATTGCAGACAACTACTAGTAATTAGGTATCTGTAGAAATTAGCAATTTTTATTTTGTGGTAAAAGTGTGGCTATTTTCTAATAAACAAGAAATAGTATATCGATTTTCTAAAAAAATTTACATAGTACTACTAACTGCATTCTACATAGTTTATTAAAGGTTAATAACGCGATATATAGTTTATATAATTATCTGATTAATGACATTTTAGTATTAATGGAAAAATAATTGTAATTTTAACAGCTAGATGTGTTAAAGGTAGCGGGAATAAAAATATAACAAAAATAAATGGTAAAACGTTTTGTGATATAAAAAAATAGCTTTTAAAACCAATTAAAAATACATCTAAATCTATTCATATACTTACTAAAAATAGGTAGTAGAGAAAGTTCTAAAATCCTGATTTATATAACATTATCTACAATTAGTCATCTTTTAATTACAGGTGAGAGATCAGTATCAAATATTTAAGAGTTAGTTCCCTCCAGCAAACTACTTCAGATAAAATTTGAACTACTTACTGAAATTGCTGGAATAATATACTATTTATGAACAGTTAAGATGTGATATAAATAACTCTAATCAAAACTTGTTGTAGATGCCCACATAGTTAATAAAACAATAATTTCTCCAGATACATTAAGTGTACTTTTATTGAGTTAATCAAACGTTTGGTAGAATTAATTGATCGCAAAATCGTGACAACTCTATTATTATTAATAAAACAATATACCACCTTTTTAGATATCTGATCAAGATCAGACTAATATAAATTTATTCAGATGAAATCAAACTTGGTGCGTTTAATTTTAAATTATAATTCAAATTTCGCGCCAAATGTAAGAAACAAACGAGAAAGATGCGCGGGAACAAGTGCCAATTTAATTTAGTAGTTCAGTCGTCTGTATCCATTTTGATTTGTTTGACATCTATGAGTGAAACCAAAGTGCATTTAAGCGCCGGACAACGCTTTATTGCGCTACTGGCACAATATGAAGACGAGGGGGATGTCTTTTGTAGAGTCTAGTGTGACTGATCAAACCTGGGTACACCATCTTTCCTCTGAAACCAAAAGAGCGTCGATGCAGTTGCGACATCTTTCAAATCCAAAAAAAGCAAAGTCCATTGTCTCAGTATAAAAAAATTATATTTACATTCTTTTGGGACATTTGGCGCGTTTTACACATATATTTTCTGACATAACAGCGGACGATAAACGCTAAGTACTTAGTACTTGATAGAAGGCCCAGGGAAAACTGCCATACGGAACAAGCGCAAAAAAAGTCAGAAATCTATTTGTTTCTTACAGAAGAGGATGAGCCTCACGACACTGCTCGTACGATGGCTAGAATCCAAAAATTAAAATGAACTGAACTTTTTAGGGGGAAAGGAGTTTCACTCTAATGAAGAATTAAGTCTCCAAAGCTGTTCGAGAATGGGTGCGTTTGCAGCCAAAAGACTTTTTTCACGAGGAAACTTCCTGAACGATGGCGACAGTGTATTCAAAAGATGAGAGACTATATTGAAAATTAATGATGTCGTGTCGTTTTAGTTTAGTTTGTTATTTTTGTATAGTTGTTGAATTATAATTTAAATTTGAACGCCCCTCGTATATTATTATGTATATTGAAAAGAAAACTAAAGGCTCGAACCCTTTTTAAGGTTTTAAACTAAACTTCATTCGGCGAGAAGTGAGCTTCGACAATGACAAAACCACGTATTTGTGGTTTCTGGTTGGTTGTTTGGTCACGTGCATCACAGTGTCTAAGTAGCTGTTAACAGTAACTAACGTTGCAGTTATTATTGTATGCTTTCGCAATCGATATCAATAAACTGTAACGAGTTCTTTTGTTATTTGTATTACTTGTGATTATTGTTGAAAATGAAGTGGTAAACATTCTTATCCTTTTTGTAGTCAGGGAGCACTTTTGATCATAAGAAAAATTCGCGGAGCACCAAAGAGTCAAAAACATACAGACATAACTTTTATTAAAAATTAAACTATCTACTTTGCGCTAAAATAAAAATTTCCTTGTGTTATTTTTTTATGATTTTTTTTCTATTTTTTGGTTATTTTAATTACGCTGTAGAAAAACGTGTGCCTCGTGCTCAAAATGACTTGTGGTCACAAAAGAGATTTTAAAGACCCATTCTTGACCACCAAAGTATTATTTCGCGCATTAAATACACAAATAACTATGTTATAAACATCACATACACAACACAATCCAAATAAAAACACATAAAAGATTACTAAATCAAAGGGTCTGTCTATTAGCGATGTAAACGCAAGGGGAATCGCCTGCGTGGAAGTGCCTAGTGACCGAGCGACGCACACTGGTGTAAAACTCACAAAATCGACGCGTAAGGGTAGAAAATCAAGGTCTTGGAATCCTTAAATTATATGTCATGTGTTATTAAGAATGAATGGGCAGTGGTGGGGCAAGGCGTGGGCGATGTGGTCCACCGCCTACGGCCTCGCTCTTCAAGGAGGCCTCGCACCGCGATGTAATAAACACTATTCCGAAACCCGGACACTTCACCCACCCGTCTTTTAGTACCATATTCCTCAACAGAGAGTCCACTTCGCCCAATTCTCGAAATGTATCACATTGCCCAACACGACCACTTCGCCAAACTCCCGTATAAACCCACAACGCCCATAACGGGACCACAACGCCAAAAATCCGTTCGTTAGAAATCGGTTAATGCACACATACGTAAAGTGTTGGATAATAGTAGTGAAGTTGTGCGATCACAATTTAACCGTATTAGTTATTTGTATATCAAGCCGCGAAATGTCTGTTTAACGTACTGAGAGAATCATTGTCGCCGTGGTTGCTTGCGGACGAGGCAGGACAATCTCGATGACGCTAAAGAGTTTTGCGAGCAAGGTATACACAATACTTTTTGTAAAAGCGTAAAAAATATATGTAATTACAAATTCCATTACTTTAAAAAACCCAACAGTCTAATTCATTAAACTCAATAAAACAATTTGAAAAAGATACTGGCACTAAGTTACTTCGCGGCCGTTACTTTTCGAAAAGCCTAAGCGAAATCCAATTTTGCGGAATGTATTGCGCATGCAGTTACGGTTACACACAATAGTTATTTGTATACTAAGGCTGCGAAATCTGTTTCTTAATCTACCGAGTGAATGATTGTCGTAGAGACCCCTTGCTGCCGAGACATAACAATCTCGAGAACGCTAAGGAATTTCGCGGACAAGGTATACACAACATTTTTTACTTCGCGGCTGTTACTAAGACCAACGACCGCGAAATTAGATTTCGCAGCCTGTATTGTAGCCGTATGCGAAGTGTGCACTTCGCATACGGTTGCACAAAAACGTAATTTTTAATTGACATAAATTATGTCATTTACATAATATTTTTATCAATAAAAAAATATTAATCTTTTCGTTTTAGCTTGTATAGTGTGCCTAAGATATCTGATGTTAAATTGCTAAATTGTGGTCGTACAACGTCGCTACAATTATTCAACACTTTATGTGTGCATTAACGTATTTCTAACAATCGGATTTTCGGCTCTGTAATTCTATTTTGGGCGTTGTGAGTCTAAACTAATTTTGGGTAAAGTGGTCAAGGTGGACGTTGTGTCCCTAGTAAAAAGGTGGGCAAAGTGGGCCTGTTGGGCATTGTGTCCCTCATGTGGAAAGTTGGGCGATGTGGTACATTTCAAAAATTGGGCGAAGAGGACTTTCCGTTGGGCAATATGGTACTCGTACTAAAAGACGGGTGGGCGAAGTGTTATAAACCCTTTATTGTATTACGAGTACATTATTATTTTATTCTGTAATATAATAATATAATCATATTCCCAAAATACTTCTGACATATCGCATGAAACCGAATTAACATCCCCACTTCGTTATGGTTTAGTTGTCCCGAGTGCTCGAGAATTGTTGCTTTTTCTAATCATAATAAGAGAGAGTGAATGAGCTTTTCAAAGGAAGTTTTTCTTTAGATAATATGCGCAATTCCGGTAAGGTGACCAGATTTTAATTTTAGTAATGCGGGACAAGACAAAAAAAAGCAAAAAAAACATATTTCAAAAAGAACATCTTAACAGAAAATTAAACACATGATTATAAAATTAAACAAAAAGATTATAGGTTAGCTATCAAAAGAATATATCCCATTGACAATCAAACAGAAGACACAAATTACATATCTATACCATATTTTGGGAAAATATCAGAAAAAATTGCACATATACTAAGAAAAACCAACAATTATAAAATAACATTTAAAACCAACACTAACACTTTTTCATTTTTATTTAATGCTAAAGACAGAACACATGATATCATGAAATCGGGCATTTACCGTTTAAATTGTTCTTTTTGTAGTTCGGTATATATTGGGCAAACACTTCGAAATTTTGACATAAGATATAAAGAACACGTACGTCATTACAAAAATAAACATCCTGAAAAATCGAATTACGCCAAACACCTTTTAGAACAAAATCACACAATGACTCCTCAAAATAATATTAAATTCCTACATTTTTGTAATAATAAACGCAAATTAGACATTTTAGAAGCCTTTGAGATATACAAACACAAACTCAGGGTACCTTTAATGAATGAACAACTTGAGCTCAGTAATTCTCCGTTACTGGAAGTATTAGATATTTAATTATGATTATTATTATTATTTTATCTAGTTACCTATTTTGTATCTACCTTAGCGACGTGTTTGTTTATAATTATATTACCTTTGATAATGACAGCATAGCTGTCGAAACAATATTGTCAGGTTGTAATTTAATAAAACTGTGAAACTTTTGATAATCTTTATTTATTTCATGATTATGGAGTTCCACAAAATAAGGCTGGAAACAATAAACAAAATTAAATGTATACCCAGTTAAACAGAAGGGTTAATTTGATAGTAAAAAATATGGATTTAGATTTTCAAGGTAAGTAGTTTTAGCCTATGTAACAGTTATTCCGCTTGTATTTATTACGATGTAACTATTAAAAATAAGTAGGAAGATTAGGAGTTTTTTTTTTGGAATTTTAGCAATAATCTGTCATAAGTTTCGATTCCCGTCTATTCCTGCGTTCTAATTTATACATCAAAGAGAAGCATCTTTGGAAGATTTCCTGAAAGTTTAAGATCCCCCTCGACCCCCTACCTGAGTTAGTAATTTTTAAAGTTACTACTGCAATTTATGGTTTAATTAAAATTTAACATAAAAAGTGCAACACAACATTCTTTAGATAATTAAACAAAAACCAAATGGTATCCAGGTTTTTTCTTGCACAAGTGGAAATTTAATTTTAATTGTCGTTACTCCTACAAAACAGTTCAAACATTGGTAAAGAACGGTATTATGGCGAGTATTGTTAATTCACATAAACGCGATGCGCCGGTTTTTCAACTTTTATACCACAGTGCGACGGCTCTCGATCGGGTACTTGAGCACACGACTTCACTTTGTAAAGGTGTTGCCATCTAGCCATTATTTGTGTAACTCAAATCACATACAGTAGATGAGGCAACATTAAATTTCGGCTTTCATAATTTCGCGGAGCACTTGGAACAAGCTCGCGGGGCACCAGTGTTCCGCGGAGCACCGGTTAAGAACCACTGTGCTAAACAATTAAGCGAAAGAAGCACTATGTGTATTTACGTGAAAAATAACTATAATTGTAAATAATTATAATTCGTGGTTGTAAGAAAATCTAGAATAGCTATTTACAATCGAATGTGGTAAGTCCAAAAATAGTTTAACACATGAGATTGGTATAAATTTTTTTGACCTGCAAGCTTTAAATAATATTTATCAACGATTATACAAAAAGTGACTACTTTTTAAACTGCTTTTCGTATAAAAAGTTAACGTTTCTTGAGCTAGCGTTATACAATTTTGATTGTACGCTAATATAAACAAAAGATGTATGATAAATAATATTTTACAAACTGGTTGCTAAACAACTTAGCACGTAAAAATCAAAGCACGCTGATATATGTACATGACATGTCACAAACTTTAAAAAGTATTACCTAAAATGAATACTCTTTTAAGTAAAACGTTATGATTGTAGATAAAACGTTGTAATATACACATATAAAAAGTCTCTTCATCGCACTCATGCACGTCTTTTAAAACACTCGCTCGTCTCTTAAAACCGTTTGCGCAATAAATAATGACTTTTTATACTTGTATCTTAAATATCTATTTATTAGTCAGAATTGACGTTGGGTTTTAGATACTTACGTATTAAATATTTTATCAGAGCTGACATGCCTTTGTTATAAACGTTTTATCCAAATTTTTTAATGAATCGCTTCGTATTGCCGATATTTGGCAATAATAATAATAATAATAATTGCTACAACCCATAGCCTGGAAACCAGGCCCCAGAAGCTATAAGCTTGTGCGGGAGGGAGGGGGCGATTATTATTATTACGTAGGCCCTAAGTGCGGCTGCAGCCGACTACAGATGAAACAGAGCAAATCCCACATTTGTGTCACAGCTAAGAAAAACTGCAGAAAACCAGATCTGCCGGCACCGGGAATCGACCGCGGGCCGCTTGGGTGAAAGTCCAGCACTCTAGACATTACACTACCAAGGCAATGAATGACATTTGCAGTTTTCAAATGTACAGTGGGGTAGTGGCAATGGGCCTTTACAGCGTAAGCATAAATTCCATTAAAACATTAATATTCTTGTAGCTCAATTGCGGTACTGGTTACATACAACAGAAAAATATTTTTCGTTAAAAATATTATAACAAAATTGGCAATAAAATTTTTGTTTTTATATAGGCCGGTTAATACATAATAGAGCCGTGACCATGAGAAAAAAGGCGGTAACGGCGGATTCGGTACGACCTGCATTATCGGCTTCGGTACACGCAAGCGGCGTGGTTTTATTTAGATTAGAATTAACCTGCAAGCGTTGTTTACATTGCAAGCTTTAATATGAGTTTTCTTATTTCTTTTCTTTATACATTTTTAATTACATCTACTTTTTTACTTTTATTCTCTAACTTCAAACACCTCACAACTTCAAAAATTTATGGTTAGAAAAGTTGTCAAAATATTCGCGACGGTTTTTTAGGCAAGGCCAATTAATATTGGTTTTATATTTAAGTCTACTTAAAATGATACTTCAAAAGTCCTTGTTGCGAATCTTATAGATACGAATTCGGAAATAGTTTATTAGTAGGTCAAGATCAGCTAAAATACTACAAGGATTGCATTCTTGAGGTAGATATTGAAATATATTTAAAACCAGCCCGCTTAACAGGTTTATTAATAATATGAAATTTTTACTAGGGCATTTCAAGCATTCCCGATCTTGTAGATTGATCACACCTAGGAACGGATTTTAGGAGGAATTGATGAAGGAATTGTCACTACATACTGTATAGGGTTGCCACCTATATTTTCTGACATTACCGAACAGGAGGTCATTCTGGTCATTGAGGCATTAGCGTCCGGGGGGGGGGAAGGGGAAGACAATTTTTTTACAAACGTTTTTTATACGCTTTCTAATAAGTATAATCCAAACAAAACCCAAAATCTAATAAACTGATTAGTTTTTTATTTTTTTATTAAACGAAAGGACAATTTACCACAATTGTTATTCAACACGAAAGGGAGAAGTGCAAGTATAAAATTATTTTAGACATTGCACATTTCAATTGCACACTGAAAATGAAAAAAAATATGTCTTATCAACATGAAAGTACAATTATGTACTTAAAAACATAAAGTAACTATATTGCACATTTTAATTGCAACTGAATAAAATAAATGATGATTTTCTGTCATAAAAATAAAACTTATCATTTTCGTATTTTGAAAGTGTACTTCGTATCACTTTTTACAGCCTGTAATACCGATTCCTTAGTTTTAATAAAATCATAGAATTCTCCACAGGACATATTGAAATTCAGTTTCACTTGGAGTTCCGCTTTCACCAGTCCCGGGCCAAGTTTGTTTCTTTCATCAGTCCAAAGATTGCCCATAACTGAAAAAACTCGTTCGCAAAACGCGTTGCTAACGGGTATAGAATAAATAAATTGCACAACTTTCAACAATTGTGGAAACTCATATTCTTCAAAAATTTTTACCCACTTGTCTACAGCGGATAAATTTTTCTGAACAATTTTGGGTAATACCTGTTTTAAGATGGAATACTCATTGAACATAACATTCATATCACAGGTATCATTCAACTTAATCTTCTCAATCGCAGTTTCCAAGTCAGACCAATTGAAATCTTTATTGAGTTGGAAGATTTGAAAATATTTAAATGGCGATTCCTCTTTTTTGAAATACGTTTTAATATATGCCAGTGCTCGATCATAATAATTATTAAACTCTCCTTTCAGTTTCTTTACCCAATAATCGCTCTTTTTAGTCCTCTATTAGCCTCAGCACCATAAAACCCCTCAGTTCGTCGCTGTTGCAGATTAACTAACAATTCATCCATAATCTGGAAGAGCTCTGGAGCTGTTGTACTCTTTTTTTCAAGAAGTAATACCGCATCATGAAAAATTGATGAGGCGTGATGAACGAAATATAAGTAAATTTCAGCTACTGTAAGATCTTTCTCAGTAGAGGCATCTGTATCTGCTTCATGGGCAACAAATTTCCAAATAATTTTTTCACAGTTGTCTTCGCCCTGACTGAGAAAATATGATTTCAACGCTTTCCACTTCATTAGCATCCTGTCAATGGCTGGACGTAGTGATAACCATCTTGTGGGTACGTGTCGTAGCATTTGTGCCCACTCAACTTCAACAAATTCGCAGAATTCCTTTAAGCCTTCAGTATTTTTTGCCGAACTTGAGAATTCATTATAGATTTTTATCGTTAGGCATTCAACATCCATAGATAAAGCTTTAGCAGCGTGCCTGCATGCATTGTTAATGACATGGCAGTTACAATTTGCTGGTATTAGCCGTGGAATATCATTTTTCAAATGAACGAATACAGAATTTCGGCGTCCATAATTAACGGCGGCATTGTCTGCTCCATAAGAGGAGATCCTTGTCATTTCTAATTCATATCTTTGCATAACTTGTTTCAGTTTATTATATATTGCAGAAGACGTTTCATTGCTATCCTCATAAAAATCGAGCAACCAGTCTTGTAGCCCTAACTTAGGATTGAAATACCGGATGCAGACAGGGAATAGTTTTCTGTTGCCTTTGTTCGAAGCATCACTAGACACTGAAAAGAAGGCATTGTCCATTTCTTTAAGTAGCAATTCCACTGAAAAAGGGGCCAGCACGTTCTGCACGATTGCAGTTGTTTTTGTTCTTCCACATGACAATTTAGTAGCCGTTTCTGAATCTGCATACATTTTTTTGTCCAGCTTCAGTCCACAGTCCGTTGAAAGATAAGAATGATGGTGCTGAATGCCATGGTAAGCATTAGTTGCTTCAGCACACAATACTTTAACATGACTTGATGTTGTTCCTCTGTTAAATCCAAATGATGTCATTAGTCGATTGCTGTTTGCCGTTTTACACTTTTCTGTGTGTTTTCTTGATTCTGCATGTTTCTTGACAGCTTTCAAACCGTCCCATTTGATGGTAAAAGTTGCTTGACAAATTGTACATTTTGCCATATCTTCATCTGTAGTTTGAATCAACCATTTAAACGATGTTTCCCAGCCCTTATCATAAACACATTTACGCCTTTTTGATTGAGCCTGCGATTGTTCCAACTCCAACTCTGAAGCCATATATGTAGAACTGTAGATCTATGCCTGTAACTGCAAAGATCAAAAGGTATCAATCAACCAATTTCAAAGTTTCAATGTTAAGCCGCGTACAGACTTGCAACTGCGCCGCGTCGCGAGCAGCGCTACGAAACGCGCTGTTGCAAGTATGGACTATGGACGGAGTTGAGAACCTCGAACTGGGCAAATTTCCGTTCGACGAACGGTTTGCAGTCGATCCACTTGATGTCGGTTTTTCCGTGTCGCATCAAAGGGATTGCGCGGTTCGGCGTTGCACAAGTCTGGACACACCGACGAATCTTTCGGCGAACAACGACCATGCATTTAGTTGGAATAATAAGTAACCATGTAGTCATGGAGTGGACCGAGCAAAAGGTGCTAGAGGTAATTATATTAATGTCTATCAAAAACAGACCCTGTTGTAGAAGGCAAATCATCCACACCATTAAGTTGCTGCCACCACATCCATGATGATTTTCGAATTGACTAAATTAATGGAAACAATACGAACGTGCGCACAAACACGTTCTGTTCGGCGTTCGATGCGAACATTTTTCGCACATAATTCGAGGCGCGATTTGCCGCACAGTTCGCAACACTGTTTGGCGCAGATTATTGTTGCAAGGCTGTACGCGGCTTTTATAGTCAGAAAGTCAGGATGTCGACATCAGAAAATCAAAAATTTAAGGCATGCAAGGAAGAGTAAAGTAAAAAGAACAAATCTACAGTCTACAGTAGGTATACTAGTTAGGTACTTGGGTAGGTTAAACTGTGGATGCAGGAAAGTGTGAGTTGGTCGGGGGTCGGGTCAGCGAAGAAGTTGTTGTATATACAGTGTACCTAGTACCTACCACGTACCACGTAGATTTTATTGTTTTGCTACATCTCGACATCCGTCTATCAATCATCAATCGCTAATCGCAATTATCATTATAACAAAGCGGCAAACCATAAACACATAAGCACATTAACTGACACGTGACACTAGTGAGAGGAGTTCAGGAGTAACGACAGTCCACTTGGTTGACATAATGACATCACGCATGCGCCATGCCATAGGCGGCGGATGTCAAATGTCATACAGTGGCGTTCATTAAAAAATGAACATTTTACCGAACACTTGTGTTTTAGGCAAAAGCCTGATCCGAACACCGAACACAACCCCAAATTACCGAACCTGTTCGGGCCAAAACCGAACGGGTGGCAACCCTAATACTGTACATCATCAGGAGTAGTGTTGTGTGAAACATATCTAAAATGTGTTATGTTGATAAAAGTTTTAAAATATATTTTAGAAATTACTGTATGTAATGTAGGCATGCATTACATTTTAGTAACTTTCGACCAAAAGATACGTCTTTCTAGCAACTGCTTTTAAAGTGTAGATAATTTATAGATAACAGTACTTTCGGGTATTTTCGTATCTGTAATAAATTAAAATTCTACGGTAACTATACTGTTCGGACTGTCACTTTCTACTGTACAATGCACTTCATAAGATGTAATTTAGGAAATGTATAGATAAAGTAAAATAAATGAACATAATTATTAATGTGTATGTTTCAATTTTACCAGGAGGAATATGTAAATTTTCAGTCTACCGATTTCGTAAGCTGATGCGGGAAGAAAATGCGAAGAAACTCTTTACAGTTTTGTAATTTCTCCATGTTAACACATAGCAATTTTTGTTGTGAATTGGAATTTTTTTCAGTAAAATAACTACTTATTTTTAAATAAAAAAATTTATCAAACAAAATCAAACTCACTAACTTCGTTATAAAGTAGAATAAAGCTTAAAAAAGTCAAATATTTATCAACAACCTTCAAAAAACTCCGGATTATATTTTAAAATATTATCATAGGTCATGAAGATTCCAAGCATTTTGCTAAATGTGTTTGGATGGGCGAACGCGTCGAATAAAATCGAATGGTTTAACGCATCCATTCCCCCGGTACGTGGCGCTAAGCGGAGAACGCCGAAAACTGGCAAATGGACAGGCCGCATAGAGACGTCAAACGTCCAATCAACGAGGAGGTCGTGTAATACAAGTGTAATACTCATTTGCAGAGACGAGAAAAATTTGCTGTTAAGCCTGTGCAATATGTCGGATCATTGGTGTACCAATAATCTTGTTTAGTAATGTTTCTTTATGTGGTTTTGATGGAATAAAAGTGTTAGATAAAAACTCCACGGCACTGTCTTAATTTTATTATATGCTTTAGCTGATAATGAGAAATTCAAAACAAACATGCGCTGCAGTGGAGCACTTGGGAAGTCATGCCTATTTTCTTTATAAATTAAATGAACATGAACATATAGGAATTGTTTGGACGATTATCTAAATGTATCATTTCTTGATGTTTGCCGCTTTATTTACGGAACAAGATTAGGGGGTATAAAATTTCACATTTAAATTAATATTTACACGTGTTTATTTCATTTATAAATAAATCGCTGCTTTGGACACACATTGCATTATTTTACATTTATTTCTTTGACAGATTTTAATTCTCGTCTCATAATTCATAACATCACAAAACTTCATAACATTCCTACACTCGAGCCGCCGAACAGATACAGCAATTAAAACCGCTTAAAATATACTGCTCACATTGAAAGGCATGTTTAATTGTACCAAAAACCTAAAGATATCAATTCGTTTACTGTCAAATATTCATCAATTACTTGTTAGTTGTGTTAGTTGTGCATAACTCTAATTCTCGTTCATTTATTTTCCAGATATTAAGTATTTGTTTGTTTAGTTTTCCGTTTTTGCTGTTTTAAGTATTCCCGTTTTCCGTTTTTGCGTTTTAACATTATTTCGTTCTTTACTGTTGTTCTAAATCCAAAAGACCACCAACAATAGCAAAAATAATGCTTATTAATGACGGTGATTCAGTATTTGAATCGTTGATAAATAAATTCGAAGGACCAGTTATTATATAATACATTTATTATAATTAATAGCACAAATTAACATAAAAAAACAAAAAAAATAAGCAAAAATTTGCTTGTTAAACGACAAATTGCCGTTGGCGAGTTCAAATGAGTGCTTTCAATTCACATCTTAAAACTGAACTGGTGAACTACTAATGAGGGCTACTAGTCTTGCACCCTAAGGTACGCCCCACTACCCTAATCTTAAGGAAGGCCTTAACAAATGACTTGCGAATGACATAATGAATGCTTGGCGACGACATTACCTCCGAGAAGTGCCAAAACTGAGAGCAGAAGGGAAAATAATTTATTACCTAAATGAAATGTGGGTAAATGCAGGTCACACAGTGCAAAAAAATTGGCAAGACGCGACTGTAATTACAGCAAGCCAAGCTTTCCTACAAGGGTTACCTACAGGATTGAAGAATCCATCTTACAAAGAAGGAAAACGTCTTATTGGGTCAGAGGAAGGGTTTGTAGAAAATGGGCTATTTTTGTTCGAATCCAAGAAGACTGGCGACTATCATGAAGAAATGAACGCCGAAAACTTTGAAAAGTGGTTGAAAAAAGGCAGAAATTCAAACCTGGTTAAGTAAGAACTCTATTCCATATGAACATGATATGGTTAGAGCTGAATTATTAACTCTGGTACAACAACACGCACAGGCGAAAAAGAAATATGCTATTGACGAATTAGCTGCAGCAGTTGGTCGTAAAATTTTACGATTGCCACCGAATATATCACCGCGAACTTAATCCTATATATTTTTTTTATTTATCTATTTACAAACATTCCAACAGGCTAGACAGCCCAATTACAGGAATATAATATAAATATGTAAGTAACATGCCAAGAACACTTACTTAATCCTATGATTAATATAACTTTACTATGTTAAACAGATCTTTGGAAAATTGATTAATATTGTCTGTGAAAATATCTCACTTATTGTCTAAGGAATTATAAGCATTTGTACTTTCTATTAATGGAGAATTTTTATAACAATTTGTTTTAGGACAAGTATTAGTAAACGTAAGGTAGTTACGAGTTCTTATATCAGGAACCGAAAAACCTAATTTTGAAAGTAGAAAAGGACAATCAATATAGAAATGAATCAATTTATATATAAAAACTATTTGAATGAACATACGCCTCGATGATAATTTAACAAAATCAAAATGATTAAGTAACTCTGTATAGTGGATGTAAGATTCTCCATCCAGTTCGAAATTCAATTTAAACGCGCAGTATCTAAGTAATTTCTTTTGAATTCTCTCAATTTTGAGAGAATAACATGTATAATAAGAGTTTCAAACTACCACATATAACTATAACTAAACATATAACTATAGAGTTAATATGAGAACAAATAAAAGGAGGAGTAGCAAGAAATAATACCAGCTTTAAAATCTAAGCTGTACGGAACCTACTACTTACTGCAGCTATAATGTTTCTTCCGAACATTGGAAGAAAGCGATATCACATAGCGTGCTTACATATACTGGTAGAACAGGGCATGTGGGAAGCCGATTTAGCAGTGGATATTGTGATCGAACTATTGATTATCAATTTGGAAAATAAATTCGACTGATCAACGAGCACGGATTCTGATTAATATTTATTTTTATGTTTCACTTTCATATTATTCATTGATTATACCTGTGATACGAACTATTTAAACAACTCCATAACAACCAGGGCATTATAAGCGGGCGTTGTAGTTTATAACGCCCGCGCATCGTTTACTTTTGCAATAAAAGCTGGCGTTACGTTCAATAGTAATTTGGTTTATTATGCCAATAACGATATGTTTGCGTACGAGTGTGTTGCAACACGACAAATAACGAGTATTTGGAACGTAGTTTTTGAGCGCGTGATTCACAAATTATTTTGTGCTGACTTCTTCTGAAATTTTTTTTTAATAATTTACTCTTTAGATGACATTAGTGCTATTAGGACTTTTTTGTTTTCATGATGGTAACATTAACAAAAACATTTGAATTTAAATTGGCATATCTCTGTTTGACTTTTGTAAATTTAGTAAAAGTTTTAGTAAAAATTTCTAGTCTTATAAATATACGAATAAACAACGTCCTTGACAACGTCAACAATTATAAATTAAAACTAATTTTCTACTTGTACAATATTATTCTCGTGAAAAATAAAACCTTGTATGCAACACGGGCGTTACTAGATGGTAATGCCCATCGGGCGACTTTCATCCCTTGGGTCCTTCAGGCTCTCGTGCTGACATCGTCGCCCTCCTGTCATTATCATCTTAACGCCCTTGGTAAATAACTATTTAATTCAACCAAAAATTATAATCCGGCTGTGGTTACATTTTATCGTGTGTATAATCAAATACTTTAATATTATTAATACCGGAAACTCAATATACTTTACCATCTGAAAATAGGCGACATTTTTGTGGCGCCATCTTCGCAGATGGGTGTGCAACTAACAAATGGTTTTTCGGTGAGAATCCTGCATCTAATTAAAAAACAGCACTATTTATGTTAAACGATGGTTTATTACTGTTATGCTAAAATATATAAAATTTTACAATTTATCTAAACAAATCAATCTGTCATTACAATGACGCTTTTTTTAATTACTTTCCCAATATTTGAGAAATGTCAGGTTTATTTGCACCACACCGACCGCAAGGGGCGGTATTAAATTTTGTCTCAATAGTCTTAAATAATATTAAAGTATTTGGTATAATGTATATATTTTATAGTTTTCATTTGTATCCTGTATTCGCTTAGTAGTTGCACTTTCTGTTCTATATTTTGCATTTCGCATATTTTATGTATTTTGTACTTTGCAATCTGCATTTCTATTTTGTATAAAACATTTTGTGCTAATCTCGTGTACATACATATATACTTGAAGCTTGAAGCATGTTTGTATGTAAATTCGTTGTGTTATTAATAAACACAGACAAAATAATGCGTTTAAAAACGTCGCACTCACGAGCTTTTAAAGGCATTTTTATTAAGGGCGCGTTATCGCCGCTAGTTTTCATAATAGGAAGCTTCATTAACTATAAACACCTAAAGATGGCGGTACGGTCCGCAAAACGGAATTAATTTCTTTAAAACAAAAATTTGTGCTCACAGTGTTGCCAGACATGCGTGAACTTTCAAAATATTTTAAGTTTAACTGAAATTTTTAATTTCTAAATGCCAAGGAATAATTTAAGGTGGTTGAAATCAAAAAGGGGAATATAAAACTGCTAAATATCTTTAAAAATATTAGTTGTTCTTGCTGGTTTTAAGAAAAAGAAAAGTATTACTATTAAAATATTGAAAATATATATTAGTTTTAAAAAATTAATCAGGACTAATTAAGTGTGAAATAGTTTATTCAAAAATTAACCGTCACATACTCTTAAGTAAAGAAAAACAACATTTACTTCGGGAATTTATTAAATAATAATGAAAAGATTAAGAAAGTTAAATTATTTTCAAATGTCCCGCGAATATTACCACCCAACGCTTCCTGATGCAGAAAGCATTCAACTAATAATGACTGATTTTCGTGCTGCTATATTTAAATTTTCGCGCCGTGTACATCTATTTTATTTCAATCAATACTAAATAATAAACAAAAACATTTATCCATTTTCATAGATTTTGCTATTAAACAGTGATATAACAACTATATTATGGTTATTTTTTAAAAAACGTTAATTCTACAAGATTGGCTATGTTCGACTACGATTATAAAATTTATTTTAGATATCTACTTCTTACAAACTATCATCCACACTACCTTAACAGTTTAGCAATCGACATCAAACGTTGTCTTCCTAAAAAAACGATTATTAAAAGAAAACTGAATGAAAAACGTGAGCTATATTTTGACGCTAATATTTTGCGCCAATAACGCCCCCTTAAATTAATAAAACTATAATTTTTTAACATATGATGGTTATTATTTATACTAGAATCTTTCGAAGTGACATTATTTATAATGAATTAAAAATTCATATGCAAAAAGTTTTATTGTAAATTTAACTTTCACATAAAACCAACCAATCAGAACAATATGTGCCGCCTTGATTTTTTTAAACTATACTTTAATGTTTTAATACTTTAATATTATTAATACCGGAAATTCCCATATACTATACTATATGAAAATAGGGGACATTTTTGAAGCGCCATCTTCACAGATGGGTGTGCAACTAACAAATGTTTTTTCGGTGAGAAACCTGCATCTAATTAAAAAATAGTACTATTTCCGTTAAACGGTGGTTTATTACTGTTATGCTAGAATATATAAACTTTTACAATTTATCTAAACCGATTAGTCTTTCATTACATGACGATTTTTTAAATACTTTCCAAATATTTTAGAAATGTCAGGTTTATTTACACACCACGCCCGCAAGAGGCGCTATTAAATTTTTTCTCCCACTTTTTAAAGTAAGTTTCAGGTATTAATAATATTAAAGTATTTGACTATACTATATCTATTCAGCGACCGAGTATAGTTATGTTAATAGCTATAATACGCAGCTAAAAATGTTCTGCATTGTGGCGCCACCTTTAAAATAGAAACTGAAACTACAAACGCGACCGGTCGTATAAGAGATGTTTGTATTTCAAATCGACGAGGCCGTGGTATCACTTAATTATAAACACAGAAGCATTATTTAAATTTTATCCAACACCTCTATATAAATACCATGTTTACTATGGTCATTTTAAATAAGGAAAGTCATTGTTTACTCTTATGTTACATTATAACCTACGTTGCCCCTAGCAACGTGGGTTATTTTTAAAAAACTCACTCCTTCAAAGATAGCAACCAATCACAAGCTTACGTTACTTAATATTATTAAAATCCAGTCATCGTGGTCGAGTATTACCGTCAAAACTACAGCCTAACTATACATTGCAAATTCGATGTTTAAACTTAAATAAAGAGGTGTTGGATAAAATTCTGTATGGCACGCGTGAGTTAATGATATTATCCACGAACGAAAAATTTACTTTTTAATTTTTCGTTCGTGGATAATATCTTACTTAACTCACTTGTACCATAAATAACTATTAATTAATTTTACAAGTTGTTGTAACTGGCATTGACACAGATTACCTCACTGCATTAAACACTCCTCTCTAAAATAGAATCTACTCTGCAATTGTATTATACTCAGAATTAATAATGTAAAGAATACTTTTTTCAAGCTTTCATTTTTAAATATGTGACTTATAAAATTTAGAATTATGATAAGTATTCAAGTGTTATCTTTTATAATTATATACAAATCATAAGTACCTAGAAATAATTCAATGTTCAAATTCCAATGTAACCGCCTTTGCATAATTTTTCTTTGTTATGATGGGAGTAAAAAAATTAAATGTCACTAGGGAATTCTGGGGGATTTTTATTAAATTGCACCAAACAAAACTAGAGTTCAGTTGTCAGGTGAGTTAGGTTAGATTTTATTTGGGTCGAAAAAAAGGAATTCATGTGTGCCCCGAATTATTCTTCTAGCACCGTACTCCTTGTTTATACACTGTCAGTTATTATTCAGCGAATTTATAATAACGAAGAAAATGAAACTGCGGAAGTCCACAAATAGTTGTCACTTTTAAGACAATGCATTCCTTTAAATATTTCTTAGTACTTGGCAAAAAGGAATTTCATTAGTAACAGATGGTTAAATAAATATTTATATTATAAAGATGGAAACGAAAAGTACAGACTGTAAACTGTCCTGGTCTGAATTAAAAGGTGTAGTAAATGATCTACGCAGACAACTATCCAGTTTGTCTACAATGGTACCCACATCTATATCTTTTCGAACGCTACAGGATGGCCGAACTAGAATTTATTTTTTAAGTACACCTCAGAATGGCTGGGAGATGACACTATTATATGCAGATGTACCTAATAGTAGTCAAGCTACAAGTTTAAGGTTACAGTGGAATTGTGTGATAGAGGCTAATTTTCCTAGCTTATCATCTGCCAATAAATTTTCTAGAGAAGAACAATTGCTGTGGGAAAGAAAGCGACTTGCTACTTGGGGTATAACATCCTATGAACTACATAGTGAATCTGGAAAGATTGTTTTTCCAGCTGCAAGCAGTTTGTTTCAATGTTTAGATAGTGGATATTCGGTAATCATTGTTTGTTATTGTTATGTTTTAAGAAAGGTTTTTCAAAAAGTAATTAAGGGTTACTTTTTTAAGGCTGCCCCATTGTTTCCGACCAAACTGCGAATGACTTCGTCTGGAGCAAAACTCAATCCACAAATTTGTCCGTCTAATCCAGATCTAGTAGCATACATTTGCAATCATGATATTTGGGTTGCTCATACTGTTTCTGGATGCAATGTTAGATTAACGTACGCCCACAAAGGCGGTAGAAGTTTAGCGGATGATCCTTTATGTGCAGGTGTTCCCTCTTATGTTATGCAAGAAGAATTTAGTCGATATCAAGGATATTGGTGGCAACCATCTTGTAAAGGTATTAGTTTCTGAATTATTTTTAAGTCAACAAAACGTCTGTTACCTTTAGAGTTGTTTATTTCTAAAAGATCTGGCTGACTATATTGATATCTTTGGAAATATAGAAAGTTAAGAACAACAGAGGTGACACTATAGTTTGCTCATTTATAATTCAGAATATGTGTTCGTTTTAATAGTTACAGTCTGAGCCGTATTTATAAAATCTGTGTAAATTAATGTGCAAACAGTCGTGCATTTACAGTTAATGTAATTTGTTCATGTTCATAAACATTACGTAAGCAGCTTGTAGCTCTATAGCATTTTAGAGAAAAAAAAATACATCTATGAAAAATTGCTACAATGACACATTTTTTGGAATGCTTTGATTGGTTCCAGCAGAACGTAAGTTTAAAAAGACAGCTTAAAGTCATAAGTCTGCTACACAAAGGGTTTAATATACGTGGAAGTTGTTCTTTAATAAATTGCCAAATTTACACTGCATGAGATTTTACACTTACTATTTTTGGCATATGAATATATAGGTATAATATAATTAAATTAATTAAAGAAAAAGATAAATATAGATCCTTATACAAAAAAGTCTAAATTAGAAAAACATCTATTGTTGTATAAACGAGTGTCAGACGAAGTAGGTATCAGAATTATTTACAAAATAAAATGGGTCGGGCAACAATTCCTTCTTGAATCATTTTGATGCAAAGAAACTTACAACTGTGAACAAATTTGATTATAGCTTTTAAGGCTATAATCAAACAGTCCTGAACCATCTGTTGGGGGGCAGTGGTAAGGGGACAACGATAGGGAAACTTCTTGAACTAAGCCCCCACCACACATAATTTTTGGAGACGGATAGATTTAGAGAAACTTTGAGATTTTTCATGCACTGAGTGATACCAGAAACAGCGTTCATAAATGGATTAATATTAATTGTATATTAATCAGTATTAATCAATTAATAAGTGAATGTACTGTAATTAGTAATTGTAAAAAGTCTTCAAAAAGTAATTAATAATAAAAAAGAAACAAACAAAAAAGTATGATAGATGATATTCATTAAAGAAGCAAACCACACAGCTTAGCCATGTGGTAAGCGTGCTGGATTTTCAATTACAAAATCCGGGTTCTATCTTCGGTTCCAGTAATTTCTTTTAATAAATTGTTTAATATATTTCATAAATACATTTTCTTTATATACACCATGTTCGTTGTAATATTTGCTATAGGGAATTAGTATGGGAAATCTGAAATACGCTAAATAGTTCGTTCTCGAATAAAAGTCGATGAAATTAATAGTTGCAATCGATAGATAAGATATTCTAATGTACTGTCCAAAAATATTACCGTTAATAACAATTCCAATTCTTCAAAAATTATAAATCAATGAATTATTTGCAAAACATTAATTTAAAAGCCGAAAACTGAAAAACCGACGCGACTTGTCGCCGTGGATCAACGGTTACGTTCGACTTCCTAAACCGTACGGGCTCGTGGAATGCAAGATCGAACCCCGTTACAAGCAAAACTTTTTTTTAAATTTTATTTGTCATTTAGTCTTTAATTTAATAACAATTTAAATAATTTTTTATTTATTATTCTTTTATTTAAAAAACGTACAAGAAAAAATAAATTAAAAATTAAAACTGATGATGCTTTTTCATACTGCATATTACAAAAACCAATTTTTACAATATTAGTTTATTAATACTCAAAATCCTGAAGATTTAAATACAGCCTTGGTAGTGTAATGTCTAGAGTGCTGGACTTTCATCCAAGCGGCCCGCGGTCGATTCCCGGTGCCGGCAGATCTGGTTAAGGTTTTCTGCAGTTTTCCTTATCTGTGACACAAATGTGGGATTTGCGCTGCTCCATCTGTAAGTCGGCTGCAGCCGCACTTAGGGCCTACGTAATAGTAATAATCGCCCCCTCCCTCCCGCACAAGCTTATAGCTTCTGGGGCCTGGTTTCCAGGCTATGGGTTGTAGCAATTATTATTATTATTATTATTATTATTATTATTATTATTATTATTATTTAAAGTCTCAGTATTGACAAGTAGGTACTTATTTTACAGTTTATTTATTTTAATTTGAAATAAATACGTAATGAGAATTCTTGAACTCACGTAGTATCCCTGTAAAGCAATTGAATATCACTAAATGTTTATCTAGTGTGGTTTTTGTTTGTGTTTTAACCAACATGAATACCGAAGATAAAATTCAGATAATCAAGCTTTTTTATGGTGGATTAAGTGCAGGTCAAATAAGTAGATATTCATTTTCAAGAGTTTTTAAATAAACGTGTAAGCAGACAAGGAATTAACCATGTTGTTAAAAATTTAATTCAAGTGGCTGTGTTAATAAATGTCATAGGAAAAAGCATCCAAAGAAGAGCAATGAAGATACGGAGCTAGAAATTTTATTAAAAATAACCGAAAATCCACAAAGTAGTTTAAGGAAAATATCGAATGAATTGGGGTTGCAATTTAATTACATACATAGAGTATTAAAGAAGCATAAATTTCATGCCTACAAATTTGAAAAACATCAAGAGATATTCAAGGAAGATAAGATTTCTAGACAAGTATTTTGTGAAACCATGATCGATAGAATCAACAATAATTTTAATTTCCTACGTTATTGTTGCTTTTCTGACGAATGCACATTTTTTCTAAAATCTAATTTTAATAAACAAAATGTACGGTACTGGGCTATTCAAAATCCGCACGCCAAAATTGACGTACACACGCAATACAAAGAAAAATTAAATGTCTGGCCAGGAATTTTTAGTAACAAAATAATTGGACCCTTTTTCATCGAAAAAATATGAATAACGAAGTTTATCTAGATTTATTGCAAAATCACGTTGGGTCAGACCTGAACGTTATAGAGGAACAAGAAATATGGTTTCAGCATAACGGATGTTCATCGCATAATGCAAGAGAAGTCAGTTGTATTAAATTTTAGGTTACATAGAATTATCATTTAAACATAGTAGTTTTACAGGTCAGAGAATACTTAGATAACAGTTTTGCCAATTGTTGGATTGGTCGTAATGGGACGATAGCTTGGCCACCAAGATCTCCAGATTTATCCCCTCTTGATTTTTATTTCTGGGGATATTTGAAAGACAAGATAAATGAAGTGATGCCACAATCCAAAGAAGAATTGAAAATCACAATTCAAGAAATCTGCAACGGTATTAAGAAAAATACATTAGCAAAAGTTAGACGAAACATGTACGACAGACTAGGATATTGTTTAGCTGCAAACGGCGACTTATTTGAGCATTTAATTTAATCAGGACTATTTGAATACAAAATTTTATTTCGTTCTAGTTTCTAAAGTTGCTAAATGACGAAGTGATACATATTCAGTTTTTCGTAAAAAGTACTAAAGTAGTTGGCTAAATTGCATACATATCTTAACAAACGTTGTTTACATCCTATAGGTGAACTGCTGCTTTAAGTTTAAAAGTTCTAGGACTTTAAAATTTAATTTGACATGCTGGTTGGGTGAATAAATCACTGAATTACTGACTACAAAACCCCAGTTTTAATACTTTTTTTTAAGTAAAATATTTACTATATTTCATAAACAATCTTTTTAACCCTTATGTCAACATATAGGTCTGGTCAGACCTATAACTAACTACAACGTTAAATAAATATCATTTTTATTTTGAATTTGAAGTTAATATTATATTACATCCTCAACTAGACTGTTAGGAAACGTATAAAACACAGAAACTGAAAATAAAATTTTTGCTTTGTATTTTAGGAGGAATTCCCATTTTACTACCTCTAACCTATCACACAGGTCTGCATGTGTAATATGCATGTAAATACCCAAACTTTTCCGTTATCAGTTGCAATTAGGACTGTGCATGATAATCAATTAATAATCGATTAATCGGACCTTTGATTAATTTTTTTAAATAATCAATTAATCGACCAATCGATTAATCGATCAATCGATTAATCGAGTTAAGCAATCGAGCAGGTTAATGCCGCTCCTCGAGTGAAGTCTAGGTGCAAAATCTGCTATACAAATGAAAAACTACAACGCAAAACGGGGTTTCGCTGTATAACTTGCAATTAACCTGTTTGCTTGCAACACAGCCAGGATTTACACAAATGTCATAAGTGCATCTATATCCGTCAGGACGAAGGAAACATTAATATTGATTAAAATTTAAGTTTAATAAACTTGTTTTAAATTCTTAAATATACAAAGTATATTATCTTATTTCTTAAAATGCCGTTTTATTTCAATATCCTTGATATTTTATATGGAAATATTCACAGGTCTGGTCAGATCTATGTTGTTGGTTCTTGTTAGTCTAAACCGTTGTTGACATAAGGGTTAAAATTATAATATTTATAAAAAAGAATAATTCCATACAATTATCCCTTAATTTTAGAGTATTGTTTAAACTGTTATGTATAACATTTATGTTAATTACATATTTGTGTTAATAAACAAAACTGAGCATAAAACTAATTGATTATATATTACCATATTAGTATTTAATTATAAGTTATTCCTTTTTATAAATATTATATATAAAAAAATTGTTTATTTATGAAATATATTAAATATTTTATTTAAAAAAAATAACCCAACCTGGGATAGAACACAGGTTTCGTAGTCAGGAAAACAGCGCGGCTACCACTAGACCAAGCTGTTTGTTGATGTCGTTTGCTTCTTTTTGATTTTTTCTTTTTTATCATTAATTATTTTTTAATAATTTTTTACAATTACTTATTACATACAGTAGTAATTGATTGCTTGTATATGCAGCACTTGAGATCTGAAGGCCCACGGCTTGTATTGATTTCTTCCAAGTCTTCCTATTACTTGCACACTTTTGCCACTTTCTAATATTAAATTCTCATATCACTTTCCACGTCTTCCTACCACGTTCTTCTTGGTCTTTCTTTTCTATTGCGTCCTGCTAGCTGTTGGTGGAATACGCTTTTTGTTAGCTGTTGTTCATCTAGCCTTGAGATATGTTCTAACCATCTTAATCTATTTTGTTTGATCAAGCTTACAATTCCCGGCTCATTGTAGATCTATATCAACTCCTTATTATCCCGTCTTCTCCATTCGTTTGCCTCTCTGATACCCCCATATATGGTTATCAATATTTTTCTTTCCCATACTTCTATCTTTGGTTTTCTTGTGCTATCACCAATAATTCACTACCAAATAAAACAACTGGTCTTATCACTGATTTATACAGCTTTCACTGATCACGAAATGCTTTTTTGTAGCTGCCCACATACTTTGACCCTAACCCAATGTGCCTTTTAATCACCTCACTATAGCTACCATCTTGAGTTATGTCCACCCCTAATACACAACACTATTTCTCCTATTCTGTATCTTATAACACATGTTATGGAACAGTAAATGTGACGTTACATACGACGGTTATTTTGTAGCTTACAGCGATGTAAGCTAACAGTTGTTAGATAACATGTTGTGTGTTATAACGGCTGTTACATTTCGGCTGCTTTCGACTTTCCGTTATCGTCGTAACATGGAAAATTTGAGGTTAGATAGTTTGAAAAACAGTGCAATGATAAATATAAAGAAACTTTCAGAGACTTTCGCGTGTACTCTGACTTGCATCATCACCTCAGGTGTACGCGAGTGTTGTTGTCTATTGAATTGCCATGGTATATACTAGTAGGATGAACCCTTAAGTATATTATTACATGTAGCTGTAACACTACAGGGACTGTAAACATACACTTTACAGAATAAGTTTTTCATAACGACTGTTATAAGACTATGTTAGATAACATAATGTTACTATACATAATGTAATATAAGTTAAGATACAGAATAGGACCCTTACACTTTTATCTGATTTTACATTTCTAACACTAAACTCGTCCTCTTCTTGATGTTGTTTTTTGCCTAGCACTATATATTGCGTTTTTACTTCATTCATTTCGAGCCCACAGCCTCTTGCACTACTTTCTAAGCGTTTCTCTCTATCTTTTAGCTCTTCTTTTGTTTTTGCTAAAAGCACCAAATCGTCTGCATATGCCATGCACTGAATAATTGATTAATGCTAATTAATTAATATTATTTCAGTTATGCGTGTAAAACATGCTTTGAAATCTAAAATTTTGTGCGTTGACAATGAGGACGCCACCCCTCAATGATTAATTTATTTTTGCGATTTTACTTCTAACAAAGAAATTGCTTGTAGGATTATCCTCAGATTTTGCACAGTAATTAGTAAGTATATTTAGAATGATACTACAAATTAAGTTGCCTGGAAAATCAGTTAATTAAGATTTTCGGAAATCTGTAATGCCGAGTATCAGCTTTTAAATTACTTTGGTAATATTATTTACACTAACAAAACTCGATTTAGTGCGATTCTATAAATAACATGTGGAAAGTACCACTTTGCGAGCATTCGAGAGAGCTCTTAAGCAACATAATTTGCAAAATTAATAATTGTCTAAATATTGAACTGAAAAACATATCCGAAACAGAAATTTTAAATGCTATTAGAAAACTAAAAAACAAAAAATCTGTAAGTTCGGACGAAGTTCCCTTTTATCAAGGAAGAGCAATTGTCATAAACCTATGTAATTTCACGCAATATGCTTAAGATAACCTTTGAAAACCAGTACCAAGTGGACGTAATATATACTGACTTTTTAAAAGCATTGACAAGGAGGATCACATGCGCTTGCTAGACAAAATGCATACGATTGGCGTCTCACATGTATTGCTGCAGTTGATGCTGTCTTATCTAGTAAATAGAACACAGTACATTGAATGTCATGGTTCTCGGTCAGTGGAATTTATCCCCACTCTGGTGTACCTCAAGGTTCGAATTTAGAACCTTTAATGTTTTTAATATTTATCAATGGTATTGAGGAATCAATAAAACATTCTAAGTTCTTGAGGTTATCTGACCTAAATTCCATCTACAACTGGTCTGTAACTAATAAACTGTACTTCAAATAAATAAATATATAACACTATCTATTTAAAAAAAAACAACAAGAATGTATTAAATTTAATTATGAAATGAATGGAAATATATTAGAAAGAAAATATCAGACTAGGTATTTAGGAATAATAGTGGATCATAAACTTACATTTCAGAGTCACATTCATAGCTTATGCAATCAGTTTTACAAACTTCTGGGTTTCATATATAGAATTTCAATCTGATAAGGTTGTCCTCACAGTACATTATTAATTTGTTCTAAATTAGAATATGACTCACTGGTCTGAAATCCTTTTTACAACTTTCAAAAAACTGAAATTGAGAATATTTAGAAAAAATGCCTTAACCACATGTTTTACAAACAACTAGGTCAAGGATTTGAAGGTGAATATCAGGCACTTGCATAGTTTTGATATTCTCTTGAAAAACTAAGGTTAATACAGCATCTAGCATTTTTATACAAGATTGCCCGTAATCAAATTAATGATGCTGATTTGTTGGAACAGCATGTTATTAATAGATTTTTAGTTTTACATTGTATTATTCAGTATATTATGAACGAATTTTTGGGAATGAACAAATGTGCTTTTACGTTGAGCTACTCAGAAGATTTTAAAAGGGAAATTAAAAATCGAAACTGTAGTCAAGAATAGCACTTTTAAACAGTATAATATTGACTAAAAAACAACATTAAATTATTTGTTTGAACAACGATTTAACACATTGTGTAGGTTTAGTTTTTATACGTGAAACTGCCTGCATAATTTTTGGTAAAATGAGCAGCATCAAATTTTGTCTGGGAACTTCTGTTTTGAGTTTCAGTAAATTTACACTGTCAATCACTTGCAAGAAGTGGCAACGTTGACCAGAAAAGTGCTATAAGATTTACATTGCCCTATCTTCCGTGTACTGAACTTGATATATGAAACGAGAAACAGAGTGAAATTGTGACTGAATTTAAATATTTAGGATTTTTAATTGAAAGCACATTAAATGTAAAAATACATTTTACCTATAGGGTCAGGCGGAGTAAAAACTAGACAGCACAAACGAGGGGTAAAAAAAGACAAAAATAAATTTACCTCCTAAGATAATTCTAGTCGAATAAACAAAAAAAGTTAGGTTTTGATATTGGCAGTAAGTATAACTAAAAGGTTAGAACATTAAAAAATGTGTTCTTCTTAAAGATAAAAAATAAAATAAAACATGGTTTTTTCCCCAAAATATTAAAAAACTAGGGTCATCTTATATTCAGACCTTTCCATTTTCGTGTATGAAAAAACCTAAACAACAAGCTCTCGAACCTGTGCCGGCACATTGCTAGATGAATCGGCCACTTGTATCGTGCTCTCAGATTTAGTGCAATAGAATGCAATGTAAGACTAAGGCGACTTGAAAAATGAATTACAAAATGCACATTCTACAAGAAAAGCTTTTTGAGGTTGTGATTTTTTTTTTCGAAACATTGCATGTTCTTTTATAATCGTGGTCTTAAGAAAAAGTGCTTTTATATGCTTCTTTCAATAAAAAGTGGGTCTCGTCCTATAATTGTGGTTGTTTTTTTATTCAGGGTAATACGGTATTTATGCTTGTAAAATTGTGTTTGTTAATAATTATTTATGTGGCAAGCTTTACAAACTAATCTTTATGGGCGAGTTGGAAAGTTTGTAGGGCGAGTGATGAAGAAGCGATCCTCTACGACGAAGAGCCTCTATAAGCCAGTGAGTCTAGTAAAGGTTAGTTGCAAAGCAAAGAAATGGACAAAAGTAAATTAAACTGGCCATCGTAAAATATATTTTATCATATATTCTGAATCATAAATGAAAGCGAATACTGTAATGTATGATACATTTATACAAAAATACTAATGCATATTGTATAAAATTTTTTTTCTGTTTTAAGATGGAATTTTTAGAATACTTTATGAAGAAGTAGACGATGGAGATGTAAAGATATTTTGTTTTCCCTCATCACAAACAGATTCAGGAGAAGTAGAAGAATTCAGATTTCCTAGAGCCGGTTGTGCAAACTCTAAGTCATATCTTAAAATGATAGAATTTAAAGTAAATGATAGTAGGCAAATTGTAGATATTTGTATGTTGGAGTTGCAGTTTTCCCTGTCAATGTTATTCCCATGGATGGAATACGTTGTTAGAGTTGGATGGACTCCAGATTCAGAATAGTACGTTATTCAAACTTCTTTATTTTTAATACATAACTATGTAGTTCTTAAATTTTCTTTGTATGGTTAGAATTAAGTGCTCATAATTTTGGCTCATAGAGATTATAAATAAAATATCGTAGCAGGTCAAAACACCAAAAACAAATGGCCAAAGTTAAAATGTTGAAAACAAAAAGATAAATACCTAGTTAAAAGGCAGAAAGTTCAAAATGCTGAAAACAATTTAACCGAATTATCACAAGGATGAAAGTAATTTTGGTCAAAAATTAAAATTAAGATTTGGCCCTTGGGAGGGGCTAATTGGATGCTATCATAACAAATCAGGATTCGGCCAGCGTCCAACTTTGAAAGTTGTCGACTAGCGATGACCAGGAGATGACGTTGTTTAAATGCTCTACCATCCTGAATGGCGAGGTTTTATGACTTAAGAGGGGCTAGCGACTTACGAAGTTAGGTTAGTTGTAGTAAAAGCATGCATGCTACAATTAAGGACCACTCTTCAGGATTTGGTCTGATATAGCACAAGTGGGGAGGTTAAGATAGAACCATTCTGGAGGGTTCTGTTGTCTAGAAGGAATTAGGACGTCTAAAAGACCTGGTTAGGTTAGGTTTGCTTTAACTTTGGCCAAATTATTCTTAGCTTTTTTCTTTTTGGTCAAATTGTTCTTGACAGAGTAAGAGATTTTGAAGATAAAGGAATCTTCATAACTTTGTGCATTCAAAGTTCAAGTAATTTCTTCTAATCCGTTTCAACTCATCTTGATTATTTTAACATTGCATAAAATTTAATGCCAAACACAATTTCTATACAGCTTATAGCAGCGGTTCCCAACCTTTTTCGTTCGCGGACCGCCAAACGACGTAGCATTTACTTGCGGACCGGTAAGGTAAAAAAATTAAAGAAAACATTTCGCAAAGTAAATCTTATAATAATAAATTTACTTTTACACTGTACAAGAATAATCTAAAATAAATAAATATCCATTCTTTTTAATAACAAAAGTCGGTTTTTCTACATCATTCGCTTCCCGCATACCAAACCTCGAACGACCAAAACGGGGACCGGCCCGAAATCGGCGAGAGGCTGGAGTTTTTCTTTTTTCGCCAAACGAACGTCGGAAAACGATCGTTTCTTTCATTAGTTTGGCGAAAAAAGGATATACGGGTTTTAGACACATAGGACGGTTAATCGTTCAAAATCAGCGCAAGGTAGCTCGACCGGGAGCACCGAATAACCGGAATAACCGAAAACGCTGGCGAGTGGATTTCAGGAGCGGCGGTCAAAAACGGAGATGGGCTCAAACGACCTAGGAGGCAATCATATAAGACCTCCAGAACTGGTTTCCACTTAGGAACCAGATTAGGCTGAGGCCGGCGATATTACTTTAGTACGATTCTCGGGCGAAAAACAAATAAAGATCTTCGAGTTTTTCGGCTGTTACTTTTTTCTTATGGTTTTGCACGGCATTTGAAGGTGAAACATTTTTAGATTGCCCGTTGTTTGATGCCAAGATAGCCGTTTTGGCTCCTATAGTTTTCGAGATACCGCCTCTCGAAAACGGGCAGAGCTCCCTCGAGCGGAGATACGGAAAAACCAATTGATGCACCGCTGATAGCAGGCCGCGTGACATCGAATGCCGCCAACACATGTTTGATCGCTCCCAAAAACCCCATGTCACCTCTAGCGCCCGCACCCGGAAAAGTGTTGGCAAAAAAAGACTTTTCCGATATAAACGATTGGGGTACTGCGCTGGTAAAGATTCCGTTGTCAGATTCTCGCCCCGACCTACAGCAAGACGGGGACAATTTTTTTGCCGCCTTTGCCTAAACCGCTCTAAACGGTATACCGGAGACGGTCGAGACTTCAAATCTGAGACTGAAATTACCCAACGAACGCATCGACACACAAAAGCGGTCCGGATCGAAGCAAGTTTTGCGGCCCCTCGAAACCGCGAAACCCGGATTTTGATCGTTCGCATTAATCGGGGACGCAAGACAAAGATTCTTTCGGTTCCGGTATGGCTAGACCCATGTGCGCCAAACCCTCTTAAAAATTCTAAAATGGGATCCTAAATCTTCCTTATTACCTATTACTGGATATTACCCCACCAGATAGGTACGGAGCCGGCGCGTTATATACCCCGTATATGAATGTATGAGAAACGTACGTATATGTAATAAAAGGTACCCATTTTTAGGAACAATTTCATGAAAAGTAAGTTGAATAATTTCTTTCTCAGAAACTATATGCCATATATCTATGAAATTTTTGTAGGGGTTAGAAAGGAATCTTGCGGTTCTTATGCTATTAGTTCTCAAATAAAAAAACGTTTTAGGATTTATACGAAAAAAACTATGTTTTCTTGCTTATTAATAGAGATAGCGTATATAGCGCCGGCTCCATTTAAAAGTAAGAGTTTACTCTTGGTCAACTCCGATAAACTATTTGATCCTACATTCCCTCCAGAATAACACGAATTAAAAAATCTTTCAGTAAAATTTTGAAAATACTGTATTTCTCTGCGGACTGGTAAAAATTTCTCACGGACCGGCACCGGTCCGCGGACCGGCGGTTGGGAAACGCTGGCTTATAGGCTAAAAAAGCTATTTGTGAATTGGTTAGGAATTCTTAGACTTTTTAAATGACTAATTTACACTATTTTTTATATCTTTATAGCATATGGGTTCAACTTCTAGATAGAAGGCAACAAAGACTGGACATTATATTGTTATCACTCAACAATTTCACAGAAGTGCTTCCTATGTACGACAGTGATGCAAGTAGCATACATTTGGGTAGTCCAATCGTACAAGTTATACATACACAGGAGTCATGTATATGGATTAATGTACATGACCTTTTGTATTTTTTGCCGTCCACAGAGCATAATGAGGTGCAATTCATTTGGGCATCAGAAGACACAGGCTATCGGCATTTGTATCTTATCACCTCACAAATCATGCCATATAGTAATGGTGTTATGGAAACTACAGAGCCTATGGATTATGTGTTTCTTCAACCTAAGATAATACGAAAAGTTGCACTAACTTCGGGGGAATGGGAAGTTCTTGGACAAAATATATGGGTAGATAATGAAAGAGAATTGGTTTATTTTATGGGATTAAAGGAAACGCCATTAGAAAAACATTTATATGTAGTTTCACTTCGTAGACCTGGTGAAGTAAGACTTCTTACTCGGCCTGGATATTCATATAGTGTAGATTTTAATAGGGTAAGGTATAATCCAAGACTTTTACCCATTTCCCTATTTTTACTATATTTCTTTATAGGAATGTACAATGATAGTAGCTGTATACAGCAATATCCAGAAATTGCCAGCCTGCCAAGTTTTTAGAATAACTCATACAGATTGGACAGTGGATGGTGTTACATTAACCCCAATAGGTTATCTATTAGATTCAACGCCACTTGTTAGTGAATGTTACTGCCCTGAGCTTTATACTCATGAAATTGATTCCGGTCATGTATTATATGCCATGGTTTTTAAACCGCATAATTTCGAACCTGGCAAAAAATATCCAACTGTATTAAATGTTTATGGTGGTCCTGAAGTACAATTAGTATCAAATACGTTTAAGGTAATAAAATTGTTTTGTATGAGTAGGTATCTTAAATGAAATATTGTTGTTTTCAGGGAATGAGGCAATTAAGAATGCATATGTTGGCTGCAAGAGGATATTGTGTAGTTGCAATAGATTCCAGAGGTTCGCAGCATAGGGGTTTGTTATTTGAAAGCCATCTTAGAGGTCGAATGGGAACAGTAGAATTAAATGATCAAGTTGAAGTATTAAAATGGCTTACTGACACACTAGGATACATTGATTTAAATCGTGTTGCTATTCATGGTTGGTCGTATGGTAGGTTCATTAATTTATTTATATTATGATTGTGTACATGAAAGCTTGCTACACATAATACCGATGGGGCCAAAATTATATATAACAGATGTGAATGGAAGCTAACAAAGTGCATACTTAGTATGAAAAAGATACATACAATGTATCTGATATTGTAGTAGGCCGAAACTGTATGTTTTAAAAATTTTTGTTTCACTTGCATATTATTCGTTGTTTATACCTGTGATATGAACTATATAAACAACTCCATAACAACCAGGGCATTATAAGCTGGCGTTATAGTCTATAGCGCCCGCTCAGCGTTTACTTTTCAATCATAGCCGGAGTTACTAGTAATTTGGTCAATAGTAATTTGGATCATTAGGCCAGAAACTATATGTTTACGTACGAATGTGTAATGTGTTGCAACACAACAAATAATGAGTATTCGCAACGTAGTTTCTGAGCGTGTGATCCACAAATTCTTTTGTATCGACTTCTGCTGAGATTTCTTAGATAAAATTAACTTATTTTCCATTCTCCCCTTTACGAAAGTGTAACTTTCTATCTTGATAAGGCAACCGAAAGCGAAAGTAAAACATGCGAGGTGGTTGCTAAGTATGAAAAACTTTCGCTCCCTGGACAACGAAGTAAAACTGTCAATTTTTTTCAAATGTAATATTATTACGTGGCTGTTGTCAACATTACTTTGGTAACAATACTCTGTTGTATATACAAACATTATTTTATTATAATCACTAAATCATCATTTTATTTATTTATTTACGGTGGTTAATAAATGTCAAGGGGAGAATGAAAAGTTTAATACATTACACGCTGCGAAACCCCTTTCAGGTGCTCGGTGTTTTTCACTAACCTCGGCTACGCTTACGCTTCGCCTCGGCCAATCAAAAACACCTTGCACCTAAAAGTAAACTTTCGCAGCTTGTAATGTAAATAACTATTTAGATGACATTAGTGCTATTAGGACTTTTTTATTTTCATGTTAGTAACGACAAAAACATTCGAATTTAAATTGTCATATCTCTGTTTGACTTTTGTAAATTTAGTAAAAGTTAGTTACCATCCAGCAAACATAAAAATTTCTAGCTTCATAAATCTATAAACAATGTCCTTGGCAACACCAAAAATTATAAATTTAGGCCCGGTCTTTCCATCTTCTAATAAAGTTACTAATAAAATTTATTTAGCTAATAAGCTGTAAATGGGTCTTTTCACCTCCTGATAATAAATATCTGTCTAATAGTGTTTTATTTGGCTAATAAGTTATTAGCTACTCAAACTACCTAATAACATGAAAACGTGCCAATTAAGTTAACCTCAAATACATTTGCACTTTTTCATATTTTCTACAATGGATATTTATAATGATTTTGAAGATATTGTAGAATATGATCTGATTAATTTAGTGGAATTGGTAAATGGTGAAGATAGACAACCCTATACTGTACGAGATCGTACCGATCATTTCAATAAATGGGAAGATAAAGAATTTGTTAAGACGATTTCGGCTCTCAAAAACCTCAGTGTTGGATATATTGGAAGAATTACAAGAAACACTAGAACACAAAACTGATAGGTTAGTGGCTGTCTTGTTTTCTGTCGCTATAGTGATATAAATTAATAATGATTACCAATAATTATTAGCATCATAAATTGTTGCAGAAACCATGCAGTTACTCCACTACAGCAACTTTTACTCACATTACAGTTTCTTGCAACAGGCAGTTTTTATATATCTTCTTCTGATTTTCTTGGAGTTCACAAATCCACAGGCGGGAAAATTATAAAACGTGTTGTGAATGCACTAGCAGATCTTCGAGCAACTTACATATATTTCCCACGGTCAGAAATAGAGAAGCAACAAGCTGCAAGAGATTTTTTTAAAATTGCAAGATTTCCACGAGTTATAGGAGCCCTGGATGGTACTCACATAAGATTGTTATCTCCAGGTGGTGAAAACGCTGAACAGTTTCGCAATAGAAAAGGATATTTTTCCTTAAATGTTCAAGTTTTATGTGGTGCAGACAATATAATCATGGATGTAGTAGCTCGATGGCCTGGGTCAGCACATGACAATCACATTTTTAATAATTCACATATTCGAATGCGATTTGAAACTGGTGAATTTGATAATTTTTTGCTTTTGGGTGACAGCGGATATCCAGTAAAATCTTATTTACTGCCACCACTTGCTAATCCACACACTGAAGCTGAAAATTTGTATAATGAATCACAAATTACAAGAAATGTAATTGAACGCACCTTTGGTATATGGAAGCGCCGCTTTCCTATTCTTTCAGTTGGACTACGATGTCAATTGCCTCTTTCTCAAAAAATAATTGTAGCAACGGCAGTCCTTCATAACATTGCTTGTAAAAATCGGGACGAATTGCCGCATGATGACGATGGTGACAATGTAGATGATGAAAATAATGTTGATAACATTGCAGCACTTAGAATAGGAGATGATGTAGTACGAAGATCAATCATAGATTATTTCTAAAGTTTGTTATGATTTAAGATAATATCTATATACATTATATGATTAATTTTGTTTGGAGACTTATGCTTGGTAATACAAAGTAGGCATTTTAAGTGTAGGATGTTCAAAAACTATGTGTGAAGTTGGCTGTTGTGTCCCATTGTTATTGCAACTTATTCAGTCTCGCCCATTATATAGTCTCACATTCTAAGGTCATAATTCTTCTTTGTAATTTGTTAGTACTTATTTATTCAATTAACAATCAATTGGCCTCCTATAGATTGTTGGAGAGTGGAGAAGGTGCAATAATAATAGCATATACCTTCGGCCCAGCACAGCAAACTTCCAATGTATGAGTCTTTGAACATGCATGTTGTTGTCACAGTAAGCAGAAATTAAATTAAAAAAATGATGTATTTATTTACCAACACAGGTTGACAATCAGAAACTATAATTATTAAAACGAATATTGATAAATGATGATGATATAAAAATATTGATAATGATGATTATAGTTAATAACTAAGATAACCTAAACGACAATAATTTCTTATATCTATAAACTAGTCTACAATTTGAAATTATATCTCGCATCATATTACTCTCTTTGCAGGGAACGTAACAGTTCTTTTTCTTGAAATTGTATTTGTAATTTTAAGAGCTGTTCTTTTAACTGGTGCTCCCTAGCTTTTCTTTTGTCGTCATCTTCAAGAGTTGTTCTTTGTGTCTCTAGTAGTTTTATTGTGGCTTCATGTTCTAACACTTTCCGTTTCTCCTCGTTTTGTGCTGTTTCCAGTTGTAAGTTGATCAGTTGTTTTCGTACTTCAGCAATGCTATCGATCTTATCACTTAAGACATCCTTTTTGAGAACATTTCTTTTATTTTATAAGATGTTACTTTTTGCTTGTTTTAATTGTTTAGGATTCCATTTTGTCCAGGTACTTGGAGGCTTATTCTGTAACATCATTGCATAAATTACACTGTGGCAACAAGAACATCTGATTTTACTAACCTCATCTGCAACTGCTGTTGAACAATGTGCTATTTCCTCCCCAAACTCTTGCTCTTCTGGAATGATCAGGTACTCCTGAGAAGTTGTTTTATTGCAGTGTACATATCTAAATGTTGATAAAATAGTGTTACTGACCTCTGTTGCATTGTCTAGCAGTTCCATATTTTGTGCACTGCATTCATACGTAGTGCTATCTTCGTCCTTTGCTGTGATTGTGGCAGTGTTTAATATAACATTTGTTAATGGCTTTTCTGGAGGAATCTGTATGGTGTGTTCGTCTACAAGATAAAAAACCTACAAATAAGTGGCTTTTCATTGCCGTCTAGTCTTTTTGATTAAGTGATTTAGCAAAATCTCCAGCAGTTTCAATTTGCTGCACATCTTATTTACTGTGATGAAAAATATCTTTATACATACCTTGCAGCAGTGTTGTATCACTATCATTTAATGATCTCAGCCCTTCTACAGATAAGGTGATATAATATGACAATTTCATTTCATAATCTGTTAATGGTGATATCTCAGCACTTCCGCCACCTGTTTTGAAGATCTCCAGTTTGTTCTCACTTAATTTTTTCTTTAGGTTTCTTTTAATACCATCATATTTTAATCGTAACACTTTAACAGTGCGGTTCTTGTAGCCTGTGCGGCTGTTAAATTCGATACCTATCTTTTCCCAAGTTTGAGATTTCTCTCTCCAAGTCACTGCATCAGTCTGCTTATTCTCTATTACATTCATGTGTTTTAGGACATTACCTATTAATATACGAACTTCCAATTCAGTGAAATTGATCGCACGTTCGTGTTTTTGCTTCGTCTCGGCCATTTTACACACTCTAATAAGGTTTAAAAATCAAATTAACAATTGATAACAATTAAACGATGATGTTCACTCAGAATTATACAACAATTAACAACTTGCGAATAAAAGATTTGAAGACTACAAGAACATGAACAGAAATAATTTTAGGTTATGTATGAAATCACCTGTTGAATTGTTATTTACTTATCCTTTTCTTTTATACCGAAATGGTGGTGATTGTGTCTTTGTTTAATCAGTAGAGTGAACCTGATACAATATGCCAAGTGTACCAACCAAAACAAACTTTATTTATTTTGCTAATAGATAAAGTTCAAATAACATTCCATGGAAAGACAGTGCTTGGTTATTAGATAAAGAAAGTGTGGCCAATAAGTTATTTAAACGATAACTATTGGAAACTTTAATAGGAGATGGAAAGACCGGGCCTTAACTAATTTCTATTTCTACTTGTACAATATATACAATATATCTCTTTCTTTCATACTAAGTATGCACTTTGTTCGCTTCCACTCACATCTGTTATATATAATTTTGGCCCCATCTATGATTTGATCTGATATATATGATTTTTATGATAACAGTACAGTTATGGCATCACCAATGCAATCAGAATTGCCACTAAAATAAATGCAAGGTTACAATCTTATATGCATCAATTATAAAATATGAAGGTTGGTACCTTTTTCAACCTTGAAACATTTACTTTTCTAATTGTCAAATTTCTAAACATCCTGTCAAATTTAAATTATTATAAATGTTTTATAATTCTTTTTTGTAGTAAATTTGTATTTTTTGTACGATATTTTGTTATATCGACTTGTTATTGTTTTGTATTGTTTGTTTCTTCCATTCTTGTGTTAATCATGCCCACACCATAGAGCAGGCAATGAAAAGAATTGGGTGCTTCTTTAATTGAATACTTCGGTTATTGGGTTCTTCAAATGTTATGGATAATTTTCGTATTAGCTCAAACTAGGGTTCCTAAATATGAAATGAGCTATGTGTTATTTAGAGTTAAGTCACCCACGCATATCAAATTTTCCTAGTGACATTTCATATTTTGAAACTATTTATTAGAAGGTTGGTAATCATGAAAATTGGTTTAATAAATTTAACTGTCAGTATGACAATTATATAAATCTGAAATTCAGTACAATTAATACTTTATTATTGTAATACTGCCGTAAAATTGATATGTGTACTATAGTAGTTTTAAAAAATCTCTACAAACAGGAAATAAATAATGTGCACAAAAATTTGTACTTGCATAAAAATAAACATGACAGCTTAACCTAAAATTTATAACTGACAGCTGCTGAATGTTGTCACTAAAGTAAAAAAAAAGAAAAAAGTTTCTCTGTTTCGGACAGCTTAGTTTTGGCCTAGAAAGAGATAGATTTTGACATGTGTGTCCTAACTCTAAAATAACACAGTTAAAGTTTTCAGTTAGGAATTCTAGCTCAAACTAGGTAGCTGAAACTTATTATTTAATACTTTATTAGACATTTACATAAATATTATGCATTCACACAATTATTGTATATCAACAAATGAATACTGAAAAACCAAAAACTGTAAGTGTAGAATTGTAGATAGCCTTCTACATTAATGTTAAGGTTAGTTATTTTTGAAGAGGAAGTAAATGACAGATGTGTTTAACCTCACTTTTTTATTACATCTTTTATTAACAGCCTTTGTATTACTTGATGTAATGTAAAAATCCCATAACTATACTCTAACAGACAAATGAAGGATCTAGTTCGCCGCGTGATCACCACCTGGTAAACACATAAAATCTAAGATAAGATTTTGAGCAACACTGATATTATATAAGCTGTTAAAACTGTCAGTGACGTACATTGCCCGCGTGATTCGCGATACGGTATGCAAGTTAGCCCTCGTGATTTCGGCGACCTAGATCCTTCATTTGTTTGTTAGAGTATAGTGATGCACCCAAGCAGTTGACTGAATCAACGAATAATTGGCTATTAACATTTACCGAAGCACTGAATATTCGGCCAAAGCAAAATAGAAGTTTAAGTCTGGATTAATTTTATTGAATACAATATTATGTTAGCAAGATGAAAAGCATTGATGATTGAGAAATGCCATGGAAATATACAGTCTGTCTAGTAAAAGCATAGCAGACCTATCTGAATGAAAAATAAATTTATTAGCTTTGAAGTTATAGTAATTATATTCGATAGGGTTAGAGCTAAAATACATTTACATTAATAATGAGTCCAGTCCCCACCTGCTTCTATAATAGACTGGCATGTCCGAGGCATGCTTTCCACTAAAGAAACGGCATATTCGTGTGGCAAAGACCTCCAAATTCGTCAAATTTCGGTTATTAAACACTTTAGGGTTGAAGTAGGTCTTCCACGAAGCTTCCACTTGATGAGCAACCACACATGTTCTATTGGGTATGCATCGGGCAATTTTGAAAGTCAGTTGAGTTGCTCAACGTCATTTTTCTCTTTCCAGGCCCTGCAGAGTCGGCTTGAATGTTTGGAGTCGTCCTCTTGGAGTATCCAATCTTCAGCTTTACTGATATACCAACGTTGAGCATTTGGAATTAAAGGTTTCTGGACAATTGTTAATATTTTTTCTGCATTCAGGTTGTCAGTAAAAAGGTAAAGGTTTCCAAATCCTTGCTCTAGAAGCAGCCCCAAACATGAACCTTTACTGCGTGTTTAACTGTTAGTTGGACAAGTCTATGGGTGGCTGTACACTAGGATCGTTGCGCTAGATAATGTGCCCAAAAAGAAGATTCGTCCGTAAAAATTACTTTACTCTAGTTGCGGTCTTTTTTTTTGTGCGCCATAGCTAGTCGCGTGCTCTCATGCTTCTCTGATAATAATGGTTTTTGGATTGTGTTGCGCCATCGTATATCATGTTCACGGAAATAACGTCGAATGGTTTCACACGACATTCTCAAACGTTTTCATAGTAATTTTGCCCGGCTTTGGCGTACTGACAACGTACTATTGCTTTGAAACTGGTGCATGGCTATCTTCACGTCTTTTGCTGATAGGTTTGTGCTGAGTCACGATCCGGCAAATCATCCACGGTTATCGTCTCCGTATAAGGTTTCACCCACTTCTGAACGAATGATCTTGATTTTCCCATGATTTGGCGGCAGCAACTTGCGACATTTGTGGTCCTTTTGGGTGTAAACACAAGAACACTACTTTGAAACGAGACGTTATGCAGCCCTCATTTTGAAAATAGCTTATTTCAACAAAATTCAAACAGTAACTGACACTTTAGCTATAATGCATGAAAGAGAAAGGTGACATCTATAGAAGAAAACAAAAATTAAGATTGTATCTCTTACACAATTTGCTTTAATAAAATATATTTGCCGCCTTGTGAAATTGTTGTCAGGTTGGTAACACGAATACTTTTCAGACATTCTTATCCTTTTATTTTACAGCGGCGTCTCAAAAAAAATATAGATTATAAACTTTGTTAATTTAAAATAATAAACTAATAAATAAATAAATAATTAGCATCACACTCATGATCGGTCCCCATAAAACATGAATTATTTACACTAAAACACTATATCACATACACTTCACTATGTTTACAGCATGTTGTACACTTTTGCTTTGTTAACTAGTTGTCTCCATATCTTCCTGTCTACAGCTTTCTCTTTCCAATTTACAATTCCCATTATTTGCACGTCTTTTGTTACTTCGTGTGACCACCTTGTTTTTGTTTTTTCTCTTGCCCGATTTTTACAGGGTTTCCACTTCATGACGGTTTTCATTATACTTCCTTCGATTCTCTTCACTTGGCCGAGCCATCTGATAGATTGTGGTTTTATGAACCTTACAATATCTTTACCGTTGATTTCTCTTAATATTTCATGGTTCCTCCTAGCTTTGATCTCTCCCTTATTGGGCCAAGTATTGTTTTTAAAAGTTTTCGTTCAAATATCCTTAATTCTTGCGTTTCTTTACTTGTAAGACACATTGTTTCTGCTGCGGACGTGGTTGCAGGTCTTATTAGATTTTTATAGATTTTCAATTTTGTTTTTGCACTAATTTGGTTGTCTTTTAGTAATTTCTTGTTTGCATAGTGTGCTCTGTTGCCAGCCTGTACTTTCCGTTTAATTTCAATATTGTTTTGATTATTTTTATTTAATTGTATACCTGAGTAGTCAGTTGTCTACTTTTTCAAAGTGTATTTGTCTATCTTTAGGTTGTTTCTTCTTACATTTTTTGTATTCCTTTGGCAAATCATGAATATATCATAGTCTTTGCTTTGTTTTGCACATAATATTCATGCGATAAATTGCAGCAACCCTTACTACAGAAACTTAATCTCCATACCCAGATTTGGTAATCAGTATAATCATAATCCTTTAAGAAGGAAAATGCACTGTGATTTATGTGTATTCATAGGATAAATCAATGATTTTTGTGCAGCAACCCTTCAGAAACCTACCCTCTCTGTGTACAGAGATATTGGTATTATGTCCTTTTATGGGTAAATAAAAGGTAAAAGTTAGTAACCAGTATTATTACCATATTATATCAACTACCTAGAAACATGTTCTATGAGTGTTGAAATTTTCAAAACATTAAATTTCCCCTAGGTCTGTTTGTAATATCTACTTGAAAACATAATAGCTAATCATGATTGAGATGGGTTATAATATAATTGATCATTTATTTATCGTTTATGTACTAATTTGCAAAAGAAGATATCATTATTGTTTGTTTACAGGTGGTTATTTAAGTTTAATGGGACTAATACATCATCCAGAAGTATTTAAAATAGCAATAGCTGGTGCACCAGTGACGAATTGGAGCTTATATGATACCGGTTACACAGAGCGATACATGGATTTACCTGAGCATAACCAGCAGGGTTATGTAGAAGGATCAGTTCTTAACTATGTTAATAAATTTCCAGAAGAGTAAGTCTGAAACATTTATTTTGCTGATCATTTTAACAGTTTTTCTTTTTTATAGAGAAAATCGCTTGCTGATAATACATGGGCTCATCGATGAAAATGTGCACTTCTATCACACTAGCCAGTTAGTAAGCAGCATGATCAAGGCTGGAAAACCATACCAGCTTCAAATATATCCTAATGAAAGACACTCTTTAAGACATCTAGATGCAAGCAAACATTACGAAACTACATTGTTATCTTTTCTTCAGAATAATTTATAGACATCATTTTTTATATTTTACACAAGAGATATTTATTTATTATTGAAATATTCTGCTTTACAAAGAAAACTTATTATGAATGGGTAATCAGTATTACAACTGAATATTCAAAATTAAGAGCGTAAATGATGGGTTAAACAATTGGGGTGCTCGTTAGAAGTAATTGTTAATATATTTAGTTGAAACAAAAGCGCATTAGCAATATTAATTAATAGACTTGTTATTTTACAATAGTTATAAAATAATCATATTAATTGTAATTGAAATAACAGTGCAATAAGTTACCTAATTTTATTATAAATTTTAATTCTGTATCTTTATTAAATCGAGCAACTCAATTGTACATTAATGATTGTAGAGAGGAAAAGATAAAAATCTATACAATTCTTATATCATTTATCACTTATAAGCTAAGATCTCAAAAAAAAACATTCTTTCATATCGCTTCTATTTTTGATATGTCTAAATTCATTTCATAAATAAGTATTTATAGACATAAATTGTAGTAATTTAAAAGTAATACTGATAATGAAACTTGTAGCAGTAATAAAAGATTACAGAGAAGCGATGAAAGTAGTAATTAAAAACTGATCATAAGCAAGACATTTTGCCAGAGTACTTCAAGCGAATATTTGTGTGGAGTGATTATTATTGCTTTAAAAAGTAATCCAATCGTGTGCTAGTTTATTAATGTAATTAATAATTGTAAATATTCCGATATAAATTCGAATTGTAACAAGCTTTTATTGAATAACTGTATAAACTTAAGTTTTAAGCGATTTCTAAGATTTTCTTAATTATTAAACTGATTGTTTTTACTGTTGTGAATAAATGTTTTGTTACTATACCCTTCAGTTATCCAGTGATATAACATTTAGTTTTCATTAATTTTTTTATTTAAATATTAAATACATCAATATTTAGTTAACAACAAATCTTTCTTTAATAATACACACTAACATTTAATTTATTGTTTTGAATAACCAGTTTTTGTTTTCCTATTCAAATATCTGTAAAGGTATCTTATTCTCTTTTCAAGTTCGTACCATTTTGTTGGACGAGCACCAGGAAAACCTGTTTTACTTAACATCTTTTTTTTTCGCAACAGAACTTGGTATTCATTCCCACTAACACCTCTTAACCAATAAGGAATGTTGTATAGTATTTTTGTCGGATGAAGTTTCTCATTCCCTAAAATATCTATATAATCGTTTTGACCAAACAGCGCTCTTTTTTCATTCCATGCATCTTTAGGCCTGTATGTTGGCATTGGTAATTTCTTTTGACCTCGTAATCTAGGTAATGTACCAGATTGAAAAATACCATCTTCATAACCATATCTTCTTATCAGTGGGCCCTTCGCTACTTTTTCAGCATGATAACGAAAACGAACAGACGTTACCTGTGGACACCAATTATTAATTTGTCTCAGGCAGGTATTTGATATAAAATTAAGAAAAGACATCCTATGTAAATCTAAAAACAAGCAAGACTATAAATTATTACATACATAATCCTTCTTCTGCCATTACAACTAGTGGTGGGTTATAATACATACACTTAAAGCTTCTTGAAGTGCTACATCGCTTTCTACTTACGCGAAGGGTTTAATTATGAAATATATCGCATCTTTATTTTAATACAGATTTTCATTGCCCTTTCTATTTTTTTTATTTCTCGACGCTTTGGTATTGGATATTATGAGTAGCATTAAAACACACCACTAATTATGAGGCTATAAATTACATTCTAACCTAAATTATTATAACCGTGGAGGAAACTTACTTCAAACAGTTCTTATGCTAGTTAAAAGATTATTAACTTTACGCTTTGAAAATGGCTCATTTCTATTCTGTAATAATAATATTACGAAATATTATCCGGATTTTGAGGTTATGTATGTTAAACAAGAAAATATGGCTTTGTATTATTTACCAATTCTCATTTATACCAATTCGTATTGTGTATAATAAGTGCAATCTTGTACAATAATATTTCTGAAACAAGGCAATTGAAATATGATTTATTATTCCAGTCCTTAGAATATAAAACTATTCGCTATGTGCATGGTAGAGTCACTGCATCTAGTTACCTAGGCCAGCTGGTCGACCAGAGTACCGCAAACCGCCGCCATATTGGGGCAAACGAAGCACAATATTGTTCATTATTTGTTCTGTATTGAATTTAATCAAATCCACGTTTACTTTAAAAGGTTTTTCTTATTCTGAAAGATCAAACCTCTAATATGTCAAACACGTAAAACGTGGTTTTAATTTGTTCATTATTAAAAATCACCCTTCTCTGCCCCAATATGGCGGCGGTTTGCGTTACTCTGATCGACTAGCTGGCCTAGGTGACTAGATGCAGTGACTCTAGTGCATGGCGACTCGTGGCGACCTCTAGTCGTAGACTGAGAAATAAGGACGGAAACCATAACATTGGCGTTTATGGACGGGTATCGAAAGTGTGAAAAAAATCAAATATAAAGACTATTTTTTGTTTACTTTCTACATGAGCGTGTACAGTATTTATTTTTATGCGATTGAGAAGAATAAGCATGTAAGTAATAGTTATTTATGGTACAAGTGAGTTAAGTAAGATATTATCCACGAACGAAAAATTTACCCTCGAGGGCCGGCAGGCCCGAGAGGGTTAATTTTTCTGAGTGGATAATATCCTTAACTCACGCGTGCCATACAAAATTTTATCCAACACCTCTTTATTTAAGTTTAAACATCCAATTTGCAATGTATAGTTAGTCTGTAGTTTTGACGGTAATACTGTAGCACGATGACTGGATTTTAATAATATTAAGTAAAGTAAGCTGGTGATTGGTTATCTTTCAAAGAGTGAGTTTTTTTACATGCGGAAAACTCCCGTTGCGAGCTCGCTGCGGGCCCGCAAAAATCAGTTCACACTACACGGTGAAATGACGCACAGTAAACAATCTACTGCCATCAGAAATAGATGTATATTGCAGAAAACTAGTTGTATTTGCTTATATTATCTACAAAATGTTTATTTTGTGGTTAAAGATAATTGTCGAAGGTTTTGTATAATTAAACGTTTATAATTTACGACAATGTTTATTAAGAAAGTATACAAACACACAAGATAAAACTTAACTAAGGTTCGTCCCATAATTCTTCATACCAAAAGCATAACTAAAGCAATACAACTACAATATATGTAGTAATAATTAGTATGTAGTAAAGATCTTAGGGAAAGGTCGTGAATGTCGCTTTATTCGATTTATAAATCATTTGAAAAGTTTTTTTTGAAATCTAACGTTGCACAAGTGATTGTATATCAACAAATATTATAATAAAATAGCGAATGCTCTTTCAAATTAATTTTTGTAGGTACTATCTTGGACAATAGTATTCTACGTTTGATTCAAATTTTCTTTTTAAATAAGAATAAAGTCCTATTGCCCAAGATAGCTAAAATTGACTTAGATACTAGATTTAAAAACGAATTTGAAAGCACGTTCGCTATTTTATTATAATATTGGTTGATCTATGTACAATCGATTGTGCTACGTTAGATTTCAAAAAAAACTTCAAATAATTTATAAATCGAATAAACCGAAATTCACAAACTGTCCCTATAGCCCCCATAAGCAGGTAGGTATTTCTAAATTTAATAACACCCACAATAGACTTTTATCAGAAATATGTTTAAAAACCCTAGTTATTTATATTAAGAAGATAAAAGTGAACCAAAACTGAATTTCTAAATAAAAAGGTTTAAAAACATATGAAATAAATAAAGATTATTAAAAGTTTCACAGTTTTATTAAAATACAACCTGACAATATTGTTTCGACAGCTACGCTGTCATTATCAAAGGTAATATAATTATAAACAAACACGTCGCTAAGGTAGATACAAAATAGGTAATAGGTAGATAAAATAATAATAATAATCATAATTAAATATCTAATACTTCCAGTAACGGAGAATTACTGAGCTCAAGTTGTTCATTCATTAAAGACAAGATTAAAAATTTAATAAACAAGATTAAAAACATATGACTTAAATTTTAACTACATGCTTAATGCTTTTTATTTCCCTTCACTTAACAATACTTGTCATCCTTTTCATTAAATTTTGACAAATAACACCAATAAACAGCTGAGTATCCAATAATTCTTCAAAATTATAGAACTCACCATTGTTAATTCTATTACCATTCTTGCGTTAAACGCCCGCATGTGTGAACCGCACAATATACAACAAGGTATCTTGAGCCCGTACTTGCGGCTGCGTCAACCTTGCGGGGCTGTAGGGATCTGCGTTAAGAAACGCCCGCAAGATGCTCGCTGCGAGCTCGCAAGGATGACGCACTATGTGTGAACTGCATCATTTAACTTATAGTATCGTAGACTGCATTTCTGGGCCCGCAGCGAGCTCGCAACGGGAATTCCCGCATGTGGACACCGGCGCTTAGGTAAGAAAACCCTTTGAGTAAAGAAAATATCATCGTATCACTATCCGCATTTCTTCCTTGGTGCAGTTAGATACCCAGCTAGCACAATGACGTCATAATGTCGCCGTTTTCTCGGCAGTAACGACGTCAAGTTGTTGTAAAACTGACATCATTATGTCACAGCCCAAAGACGTCAATATAAGACGTCATTAAAACGTCGTATACGAGGACTAAGACAAGAATTATAAATAAATAGTTGAATATTGGAAATAACATTTATTATAAACTACAGACAAAACATTTATATATTGTGACCACCTGCTTAATATGACCAGTATTCCTTGGCCACTGTTAAAATAATATCTTTTTAATGAAACTTACACGGAAGAGGGAATTAGTAAACCGCGAGTAATTAGACGTGTTAGTAGACGCAAGTGGTAATAGATAAATATCTAAGTTGAATATAAATGTGTGTGTAAATAGCACGAAATAAATATTGTGATTAAATATAGGTTGTTAATAGTTACCGCCGTACTCATAGAGAGATTTACACGCGTGTAACATATTAATAAACATTGTGTTACACGCGTGTAATTTCTCTATAAGTACGGCTGTGTGTATAATTTTGTTTTGTAATTAGTTAAGATTAAATTAGTGTGTGTTAAGTGTAAATATTCTCTCTTTATTAACAGACGATCCAACCGCATTTTGTTATTACTTTAAAAAAAACGTTTCATTATAATAATTATAAATTATTATGGGACTGGGACCGTTTATTATGTTCACTGCATAATAGCGGCTAATGAAAGTAGTACCTAGTGATGGGCTGTCGCATGACAAATAAACCTTAACAAACCTTAAAGCAATCATAAAAATTATAAAAAATAAAAACTTTATCATAAAATTCTGCATCAATAATCATTCTCAATCAACAATAACCTTTTTTTTATGATGAGTGGGCCTATAGGCGGCTCAGGAGTCTCTTCGCACGTATACGTACAGATGGGATTATTCGCTAAGGAATGATAAAAAAATCATAACTGCGAATTTTCCAGTTTTTGTACAGCGTAAATGTAAGGTCAATTATATTATTTTTTAACATTTTTTAACATTATAATTCCCCAGTTGATAAATCAGGCCGAGTTACATACATTGTACAAAAAACTGAAAAATTGGCGATCACTATTTTTTCATCGTTCCTTATTGAATGTTCGCAACTGTACCTGCAGACAATTTAATTATTTATTTGCTTATTTAAGGGGTTCGGACAGAACCTGCGTAAGTTTTTGCGGGACCGGGTTTAGTAATGCTCTTGGAGTAAAAAGGCCCAAATTTGGGGATTAAAGGAAAATAATGCTTAATAGGGTGGCCGCTATTTTGCAACAGTTAAAATTTTGTAGTTCCCCCCCCTCACGAGGTCTCTTTAAAATGCCAAAAAAAGTGGTGTGCAAAATTTCAGCCCATTTGGTCAATATTAACCTGTGCCACGGAGAGGTTAAAGTTTAAATGGGATTTAACATGGATTTGGTGAATTTCTAGAGAGTTTCTGGTATAACTTTTTAACTTTCTATGTTTTAACTTGAAAATCAATACACTTATGTTGTTGAAACTGCTGAACACGAATATGATAAAACTCAAACTGTCAGAAACCTGTTTGACAGTTGACAGCTGTCAAAAAAGCGGCCAATTTCACTAAAATGAGTATTTTCGAAGAACTGCCAAAGTTTTTTTGACATCAAATTCGTGTTAAGCAACTTCAGCCACAAAAATACACAATATTTCACGTTAAAACATAGAAAGATAAAAAAGTTATGACACAAAGTCTCTAGAAGTGCTTCAAACCCATGTCAAATAGCTAAGTTAGGTTAGGTTTAGGTTAGGATAGGTTTAAGTTAGGTTAGGATAGGTTTAGGTTAGGTTAGGTCAGTTTTAGATTAGATTAGGTTAGGTTAGTTTTAGATTAGGTTAGATTTAAGTTACGTTAACTAAGGTTAGGTGGAAAAAATCGAATTTGCTTTTGCATACCGTTTTGTTTAGGTAGTGGTGTTTTGTAGAGGTTATATTGGTAACAACCAATTTTGAAGGCTTAGCGCCTTGATGATTTACATATTCAGAATCAGAATAAAGTTTCTGTTAAAAAGATACCAATTTGGTAAAAAAATGTTTGGTAGGGAGGATTCTTTAAATGTTCCAAATTTTATTATCATATATTATTACCAAGTCAAATCATTTTTAGAGAGCCTAAAAGGGCCAGTGCTTTTTGCATATTTTTAAAGCACGAGTGCACGAACACTACGTTTGCGTTTAACTGTTACATTCGCAAAATGCAATTTTGAAAGTAGCGAGCTTAAGATAGTATATTATAATACGAGTGTATAAGCAAGCCTTTAAAGCACGCACGACGGGTTTAAAAGCACGAGGCAAAGTCGAGTGCCTTTTAACGGAGCAGTGCTTTAAAGGCTCTTATACACGTGTATTATACGCTATTTTTTATTATACCTGCACCACAATCTGAAAATTGTAACAAAAAAGTAAATTGAAATACCTTTCGAAATAATCTGCATCATTATTCGTTGATATAGAAATGGTTAAAAAAATTGTTGTTTGGTTGCTATGTATAAATTTGTTGATTTGTATTGTTTAAAATTTGTAGAGTGTATTATTTTAACATTGTTTTTAATTTCTTGTTATCTAGGCAGCTTTAAAGCACGTATGCTTTAAAGGTCTTATTTCGCACGCTTAAGAGTACGATATACCAAGATGAGTCAGGTATAAAAAAATTTTTTTTTGGCTTTTTCCGTTGAAATGTTGAAAATTAATTGTAAGTTGTAACGTGGTGCCTTATAAAGCACGAGCCGTCTAAACCCACCACGCAACGGCCCTGGGTTCGGAAGTAATTGGGGGTTTCCCCTCGCGCTCATTGTTAGGAACTGCTTCTTTAACGGCATACACGACAGCCGTGGAATTCGAGGATAATTTAATCCGACCTATGAGGTTGACACTTGAGAGATAGTGATGAGCACGATTGGTCTTGGTCTTGCAGTCTTGGTATTGGTCTTGCAAAAATGCAAGACCAAGACTATCCATAATGGTGCAAGAACAAGAACAAGACTGAGTGTACAAGAACGAGACCAAGAACAAGACCAAGTATGCAAGACTTGTACGAGAACAAGACTAAGTGCAAGACTTCTTGCAGCCTGCTAGGTAATTAGCGTATATGGCAGTGTTATTCAGACCCGTTCGCTTAAGCCTAGACAAAACAACATAAAGAAAATGCGTTCATTTAATTGTGTCGTTTGTGTCTTCACTAAAATAATTGCAACGTATGCACTTAATGCAGAAATCCAATACCTAAAACATTTTAGGTAGGTATAGAACAAAATTATTAGTTAGTGTACGGTGTTGTGTGCATATGTGTGTATCAATAATTACCTACCTAACTATTTCTGATTGATCGTACGTATCGAAAGGTAAGTACTATTCATAAACGAATACATCGATGTAAATAACAGTAAGTGCAACGAGGCACTAACATTTAACGTTTAACTCGAATATAGACACACGTGACCTTTTTCAAAAAAAAAATAAATTTTAATTCTATGGAAGTGATAACTTATAATATGTTATTAAAACAACAAATTTGTAAAAGAATTCACATGATGCACCTGTTTATAAGTCTTGCTGCAAAATTAAGCACGAATTAATTAAAAAAAACTAAATACTGGTTTCCATTATTCTATTTTTCTTTTATTTATATTTATTAGTTTATTTTTCTATTAATTTTTTATATGATTTCCTGTCACCTGTAGGAGATCAGTTGTTGCCAACAATCAATTAGAAACAAAATATCAAAAGCGAAATAGAGAAAAATTGAAAAATTACATAATGTAAATAAACTACCCTTATAAGTCTATGATATATCGCAGGATATATGTGATATATATCGTTGTTAATTTAAATTTAAATTTTGATTCATGTATTGTTGTTACAGTCTTTGTACTTGAAAATAAAAATGAGTAGAGACTATACAATGTGCCTCAGGTTCCGGTTCCGGCTCTGATAACAAAAAGTAAACACAGAAAGAGAAGTAAATTTAACGAGTTTTTCGAAATTGTTGGTAAGGGCAGAGATCAGCATGGGATGTGTAAATTATGCCAAAAATTGAAAAAAAAGAAAGTAGAAATAAAAATGAAAAATAGAAATACTTCTGGACTTAGGAAGCACCTTTTTTCATTCATAAGACTGACTCAGAAAAACTGTTTCCAAGACAAGAACTAGTATCCCAATCGAGCGTTGCCGATTTTTCCAAATCTAATGAACAAGTGAGTATTTATGCTTCTTCCTCTATATAGTCTATGGCAGCGTTTTCCAACCGCCGGTCCGTCAGAAATTTCTACCGGTCCGCAGAGAAATAACAGTATTTTCAAAATTTTAGTGAAAGAATTTTTTTAATTCATGTTTTCCTGGATCTAACGTAGGGTCAAATAGTTTTCGGACTTGACCAAGAGTAATTTCTGACTTTTATACGGAGCCGGCGCTATATACATACCTACGTGATATATAACGCGCCGGTTCCGTACCTATGTGGTGGGGTAACATCTAGTAATAGGTAATAAGGAGGATCTCCCATTTTAGAATTTCTAAACGTGTTTGGCGCACATGGGTATAGGCATACCAGAACCGAAAGAATTTTTGTCTTGCGTCCCGACTAACGCGATTGATCAAAATCCGGCTTTCGCAGTTTCGAGGGGCCGCACAACTTGCTTCGATCCATACCGTTTTTTGTGTGCTGATGTGCTGGGTAGTTCCCGTTTCAGATTTGCAGCCTCGACCGTCTGGTCCCGTCTTACGGTAGGTTGGAGAGAAAATCTGGCAGCGGAATCTTTATCAGCGCAGTACCCCAAACGTTTCTACAAAAAAAAAGGCTTTTTTGTCAACATTTCCGGAGGTGAGGGCTAGGAGTGAGATGGGGTTTTTGGGGCGATCTACACGTGTTGGCAGCATTTGATGTCACGCGGCCTGCTACGATCGGTGCATCTATTGGTTTTTTCGCATCTCCACTTTAGGGAGCTCCGCCCGTTTTCGAGAGGCAGTATCTCGCAAACTATAGGAGCCAAAACAACTATCTTGGCGTCAAACGACGGACAATCTCAAACTGTTTCCCCTTGAAATACCGTGCAAAACCATAAGAAAAAAGTTACAGCCGAAAAACTTTTATTTGTTTTTGGCCCGAAAATCGTGCTCAAGTAATATTACCGCCGCCAGCCTAATCGGGTTTCTAAGTGGAAACATATAAGACCTTCTGGAGGTCTTATATGCTTGCCTCCTGGGTCGTTTGAACCCATTCCCAATTTAGACCGCTGTTCCCGAAACCCACTCGTCAGCATTTTCGGTTATATCTCCGCTCCCTGTTGACATACCTTGTTCTGGTTTTGAACGATGGACCGTCATATGTATCTAGAATCCGGTCATGGTCTTTGGCGCCGATCATGGCTTTTGGCCACCCTTCGATCATTTCTCGACGTTCGTTTTTTTGGCGAAAAGAAAAAAACTCCAGCCTCTCGGTACTAGCCGACTTTGGGCCAGTCCCCGTTTTAATCGTTCGAGATTTGGTGTGCGGGAAGCGCATGAGATACGAAAACCAACTTTTGTTATTATATAGAATGGACATTTACTTATTTCAGATTGTTCTTGTAGTAAAAGTAAATTTATTATTATAAGATTTATTTTGCGAAATGTTTTCGTTAATTTTTCATCTTACTAGTTCCCAAGCGAATGCTGCGTCCTTTGGCGCTCCGCGAACGAAAAAGGTTAGGAACCGCTGCAGGTCTATGGAGTTACACACAGATTATGTATTAAAAACGATTTAGATGTTGTGAACTTAAAAGAAAAAACAGAACATAGGAAATTTACCACATTCTTTTACACATAAAATTGACTATATTAACAGATCTGTATTCTTTTTCCAATTGCGTAGCCTCATAAAAAAATATTATACACGGTGATTCACTACCGAATGATCGAACTTTGTGGATAAGCTTCTCTGGTCATTAGAAAATTTCTAAAATTTTCCCGACGTTTTCAGAAAAGTACGTCTAATTGATGCAAAGTCTAATAGAATTGAATACAAACGCTTTATAAATTGCCACCACAATACAAAAACGTGACAGCTGTTGCATTCCGTTTGGATGTTGTTGAATCAACTTAACACGTTCTATTAATCCGGAGGTTTCCCCTGTGTTCTAAAAGTAGGAAACGCATGCAGAAATGACATCCTTTTAATAATGATTCATTTAATGATATACTTTTTGATTTGTTATTCGTTAATAAACAGATATTAGTTAATTAAGTAAAGACAATAATTTAATTTAGTCGTCAATAGGTATTGTTATATTTCTTTATTATTTATTTTATTGGAAGTCTAAAATCGAAATACAGTAGTACACAGTTTCTTTAGTAATACCTTTATTGTTTTATGGTTTGATAGAATGGCCTTCATGAATGGTAATGTGTTTACATAGAAAATAATTACTGGTATAAAAACAATGCCTAAAAATAAGTACCGTTTATACTGTTTTACTAAAAACTGAAGTGTAAGGGATTTCCAAATTGTTAGGCCCTGACCTTGTTCGAGTGTTTACAAACATAATATGTACCTACTCAAAATAAAATTTGATTATTTTATTACTAATGCTGTGTTCAATTATTAGTCACAATTCTTAGGAATACTTTTACCGGTAGGTAAAATAATCGATAGAAATCGGTACCTTTTATTTATTACATAGTATGTACTTTCTGGAAATAAATATTATTTTAAATAAAAAATAATATTTTATAATATTATTATTATAAAAAATAATATATAGTACAAAATAATACATTACAGCATGCCCAAAAAATAACACAATTGGCACGCGGCTATTTTTATGCACGCATTGCGTTTTGAATGTTCTTGTCATAGGTGCCCTCCTTGCTCCCCCCCTTCCGGGCGCCTATGGTTCTTGTGATGACAAATTACCTTACAGCGAATTTGCGAAAGTATCTTGTTGGATTTACTGTAAACAAAATTAATAGGAATATATTTTTTTATTCACAGACCTGATTGTATTACACATAGGGGTTAACGTGCCTATTAAAAGAATATGCGAATATGAAATGCACATTCTCGAAAACAAGTAAGTAGTATTGTTATCACCTTGAACGTTAAAATATGTGCCATGTGCATTCATACTATTAAATTTGAAAACATTAGGCTGAACTTCGATGCCGTTTGTCTCCAAAAGTATAGAAGTACGAGAAAAATGGTACATAGGTATTTTCTTTCTTTATTGGTTATCTAACCACTGGCAAAGTCTGACTATTCTTTAATGGATCACCCTGTACAGATGTTTCTATGTTTTATTATCTATCCTTGAGACAAAAAAATACGAAACCGTAAGTGAAAAGGGATATGTATTGACTGTTAGTAATAATTGTCAATAATTATTATTTATTAATTTTTGTTTATTTGGCTTAGGTGGCTAGTAAGGATTTCACAACAGCAACTGTGGATTGGATGATAAAGAAATATCTTCCATTTTCTTTTTTTGAAGATGCAAGATCCACTCAAGCGTATTTTCAATTAATTTGCCCAAATTTGACGTTTCCAAAAAGATTTACACTTCGGCGGCAAGTTAATCAGCGTTTTGAAGAGCTCCAAGCACGTATAAAAAATGACTTAGAAAAATACATCCAAAGTATCTTTCACAATCGATGGATGGACATCTATTGATGGCAAGACTTTTTATGGGATAACTGTACATTTCGTAGACAATGAGTGGAAATATCAGTCTATGGTTTTAGATTTTATTCCATCTCACGGTCAACACTCAGGTGCAGACATCGCAAAAATATTTAACAAGTGTTTGACGAATTTTAATTTGCTTACGAAGATTCAAGGTATAACTGTTGACAACGCTTCTGCCAATACTAAATTTATGGCTGAGTTAAGCAAACTTCTTCCAAATTTTAATTCTGAAGATCAGCACTTTCGGTGTATGGCTCATATTTTAAATTTAGGAGTACAGGACCTATTGAAAAGTTTAAGATTTGAAAATGTTAGTGAAGATGAAGAGGAATTAAGTGATGAAGAAGAAAAGACAATGAACTGGACATCAACCACACCTCAACGGCTATTATGAAATTACGTTCCATATTCAGTAAAATAAAACGAAGCGAAGTGTTAAAAAATAAGTGCAGATTAGCATGTGAAACAGCTGGAGTACCAACGACTTTAAGTCCTACACTTGATTGTCCGACTAGATGGATCTCGACTCACGATATGCTAGGTGTAGCACTACAACTGAAAGGAGGTATAGTTACGTTGTGTGGTATTATACCTGAATTAACCAATTTCCAAATATTTGAGGAAGAATGGTTAATATTTATGAAAGTTCACAAATTCTTAACTAACTTTAAAAGCCTAACAACAAAACTTATAGGAGAAAAATATGTTACCCTTCCTTTAGTGGTAGTGTGTTTTAATCTTTTGTTAGATAAAGTGGAAAATACGATAAAACAATTAAATGACAAAATTGATCGGAATGAAATAGATGAGAGATTGGTTTTTGCCTTCAAGCGGCGCGGGATAAAATGTTAAAGCATTATAAAATGACAAATTGGATTTACTGCACCACACTAATTTTGGATCCAAGGCACAAAGTGGATACTTTCAATTTAACACCATGAGGCCTTGAAATAAAAGACACAAGTATAAAGAAATTCGAAGCTCTGTATGAAAAATATCGAAAACAACAGCCAGAACCAGCGATGTCGTTAGAGGAATATGAAGAATGGCCTGATAGTGATGATGATATAATAGATTTTAATAAACTTTATTCTGTCCCATCTACTTCAAAATCTTTCCAGGGGTCGAAAAACGAATTGGAAGAATATTTAAGTCTACCAAGAGCACCAAGTACCGAAGACATTTTGGAATGGTGGCGACGACACCAACTACAATTTCCTGTACTGTCAAAAATGGCTCGAAATTACTTATCCATTTCAGCAACCTCAGTACCTGCTGAAAGATTGTTTTCAAAAGCTGGTTTGGTTATTCGAAAGCATCGTAACAGAATAAGTGATCAGTCAGCACGTTGGCTTCTTTCTTTAAATTCGTGGGTTTCACAAATAAAATAATTTTTTTTGCATTGTATATTTACTCTTTTTTCTTTTACTTTTTCCTTTATTACAATTATACTTATATAAGACTATTATATATTAAGATTATTATATATGTATGTATACCTACCTATAGTACATAAGCTGATACGAAAATATCATAAGTCAAATATCAATATAAATATATAAAATCTAAAAAGTAATATATTTTGATACGTATTAATGAACCTGCAAAAGTATAAAAAATGGCAAGACTGCAAGAGTCTTGCAACAAGACCATATGCAAGAACAAGACTCGCATGTGCAATACCAAGACCAAAGACATTGACGCGAGAACAAGAACAAGACCATGGATGCAAGAACAAGACCAAGACCAAGACTGCCCTGGTCTTGGTCTTGTTCTTGTTTTGCTCATCACTATTGAGAGAAGAAGTATAAAAAAGAGGGGTTGTACAATAGGTCCGAATAATTGCGTGAAAAAGTGATAAAAATACATAGCTCTTGAACCAGAAAGAGATCAACAATGAAATAAACTGTATTGTGTAGAGCATTAATAGGAGAATTTAAAATTAATTGGTCATAATTTTAAAAGATTGGAGAACTAATGTAATTCACATGTAAAATCTGAAATTTTTTAAAATCGCCAACATTAAGGTTCACTTCTCCAAATGAGATCATCAATCAAATCATGATATTCTGATATTCATGTAAATAAAGTATCGAGTGTTTTTTTAAATTTGACGTCGAAGGCGGCTATGGGTAGTTGATTGTGAACGGATCTTGATCGTATTAATAAATGTCATTGTCAAAACGTTCAAATCCAACCTCTGTTCAAAAGTGAGGTTAGATGTCATTTTCTGGTTTATTCACAATCGACTATTCACAGCCTACGTTGACGTCAAATTTAAAAAAACACTAGATAGAATCAAAATCTACTTTCGGAATTTTTGATCAAAGTAGGATAACTTACAAACAAAAAATACTGAAGTTTACTAATTCATGATGATGTTAGCAAACGTCTAAATATTTCTTTACAGTAAAATTTAGAAATTTATCTTTAGTGACGGTTAGTCTTGAACCATCGGGAAACAAATTATCAATTCCATCTGTCACATATTCGTTACGTATTATAGCCTTTTCAGTATGATTTTTTAAACAATGGTTGAATTGACATGAAGTGACCCAAGCAATAGAATAGGCAAATAGGTAATAATGTGGAGCTGAATGTGATACTTGTATACAGTGCTATTAAATTAACATGCAATATGCTCCATATTGCATTTGAAAATAATCAAGTCAATTAGATTAAATTCGAAGTTAAATTGTTTGATTCTGACAAGTACGTATGCATTTTATCACGAACAGTCGTGTTTTTTATAAAAAGTACACTTTTGCATCTTTTATTTTACAATAAATGGTATTTTTATATTTGCGTTTGTATTTTTAAAACATTCAATTAGTCTTAAATTATCCTTAATTGAAATGAAAGGTTAAACGGCTAGCGCATTTTGCTCGCTTATGTATTGTTGGTTGCATAAACATACAGTAAATACAATGGTTTCAGATGATTATTTTAATTTGCAACGTACAAACTACACCAACATATTGCATTTTAATTTAATAGCACTGTATATAATCTATTCCAGCTAACCATCAGCATCTAAAGTAAATGTTCTTGTTTGTTTGTTTGTTTGTTTTTGGGCGAGGAATCAGGATGGCGGAGCATCCTTCGTATCTCATGGCACCGATTGCTATGATCATTTGGCCGACCCTACTAGAATTTAGCCGAATCTGGTGGGACTTCCACCCCCAGTAGGGATTTCTAACGTGCCAAACATCGCATTGACACGGGACCTACAGTTTTACTTCCTATCCGAGAAGAAGGCATGTTTTTAATTTTTCTCCGCTATGAAAAATTACCAGCTCGGCCGGGGATCGAACCTGCGATCCTTGGATTATAAAGCAAACATGCAAACCACTAATCCACCGAGGCTGGCAAATGTTCTTGTATTGAACTTATTGTGATGTATCTTACTATGTACAGGATGCATTTATACAGGGTGTAACTAATATAACTAGAAACCTTGTAATTGGGGGGTAGGGGGTAGGTAGCTGTAATGATTTAGAAAATATTTTCCTGATCAACATGTGTCGCTTCCTGCTAGCTGTCGAGATAATCACTTAAATTTTAAGTACGCCCCTTGTATTCACATTACATTAAAAATACTAAAAAATAAAATATTTTTTCTAAGTTTTTAAAATGTTTCTAAAATCTAAAGATTAAAAAAAAACAGGAAATAACCACATGTTGATAAGGAAAATATGTTCTAAATCATTACTGCTACCCCCCCATTACGAGGTTTGTAGTTATACTAGTTACACCCTATATATGTGTATTAGGGATGAATTTGTTTTAACTTAAGAATATCGAAAAGTAGTCGTATGCATAGTATTGTTTTATTTTTTTAGATGTAACAAATTTATTATATCTATAAATAGCTTTAACTGTGTACATACATAAACTTACATATCTATGTTTAACATTTTTGGCATACATGTATTATTCATAATTTTGCTATTATTCAATTAAATGACAGCAATTATACTTGACACTTTTTCTTCATTTGAATCTGTTAATTAGAATTTTCTATGAACGGTTTTGGAATTTCTGAATATAATAGAATTAAAATAACTTGCTTATTACAGCAACCATGAATAAAATGAATGCAGATACAGCATAAACGCTGCTTGCTCCAGCTGAAAAAAATAATAAATTCGATCAATTTGTCACTGAAAGTTTATTTATGCAGAATACATTGGAAATATAAAACAACATTATAAAGAAATCAAGATTAACCCACCTACGCATTTACGATGATTATAAGGTCTGTATCCACGTTTGCAAGAGCATTCTCCACTCAGACAAGCCATTTTATCTGTCATATTTTGTCCCCAATAACATTGATAATCTTCATCGCATCTTTCATGTAATCCTTTAATAGAATTTTAATGTTGCATTATTTAAGAGTAATAAGAGCTACATGCTAAAGAAAATAATAATAAAAGCAATAGTTGGGTACTGCTAAGGGTTAACTGCTTTTTTAAAGTTAATAATAATAGAGAATAAATATTTTAAAGTTCATGATTATAATAATTAATGTTGACATTAACCTCTATAATAAGTCTTATCTTACCTCTATTTTTAATGCACATATTATTGTGCAAGTGGTGGAATGGTAAACAAGCACAACTTGCATCTTTGCAAATACTCCTATTACCTAATACTGTTTGACACTCTGTATCAGCCATGCAACCCAATCTGGGATTAACAACTAAAAACAAAATACATTAGTTAAGATATTTTTATTTAAATTATATTATTGCTAGGAATATTATTAACTGCTATATGCCTACTTTAGATAAGTGTGTGGTAATTTACAGAATAATTTACGGATTTAATCGAGGGTCCCCGCCAAAATGAAAAACATTACCATTTTTCTAAATTTAAGAATTTGTTTTTGTTTTATTTCTTTATATTCAAAAAATATATTTTCGGAGAAAATGACCGAATATTTCATACAAGCTCATATATTTGACTTGAATTTTTTTAATACTTATTTTGTGTCGTTATATATTTGAATAAACATTATCATTATTATTATATATTATTATTTAGTTGATTTGAAACAATTAGTTTATAAAAAAGATTAAGTTTTTAAATTTGATTTCCCACTTGCAATATTAAGTTTAACTTTTTCTCCGCTCGCTACATTGCGCGGTGTATACGACATTTTAGTTTAATTTTTTTAGATATTGTTCAAATCAATGCATTGCGTAATTAAGTCAAACAAATTACAAACGTATTGTATATGTTAAGAAAAATTTAATTTGTAACAAAAGCTCATAAAACAATATAACAGCAATAAATGTATTTTAATACATAATTATAGGTACAGGGCGTCGCAAAAATAATGAACAATGCTTGAATACGAGATAGTTGATGCTGTGTAGAGAAAACTTTTCTTACAACTTTTTTCTAAAATGATGTTTACTTCAAAGTTATTTAAAGTTCAAGTATTCGATCCGGTAGTACTCTGCTAGATTCTTCTTATGTCGCATAATTTCGAGGATTGTAATATGTTAAACTTGAAATAATTTAAATAATAATATAAAGCATGATTTTGTCAATACCGTCAGAATACTAAAAATAAGTTGACGAAGATGACTGTTGATCTAGAAATACATTCGTAAATAAAACACATGTCCTTTTTACTTATGTTGCAGTTTATCTTAAAATAAACTAAAGGTCTAATAACAGTTTAAAATAAAAATATTTGATTTTTAAAGAGAACATTTGGTTCCCTAATTAGATAAGTTAATTAGATTAAAAGGAAATTTTTATTAGTGTGGACGGCCTTGAGTTTAATTTAGAAAACATAAAAACCATTCGGCTTTATAAGCAAATTACATTACGAGTTCTAATCTGCAATGTTAATAGATTATTTACAGCCTGACTAATTACTTAACATTAATTAATAAATATTAAATATAGATACTGTGTATGGTCTAATAATGGTAATTTGTATTAAACAATCTTTCTTTCGTACTCTTTACTTGTAAATAAAATATAATTGGGTTTGATATTACGACTTATTTGGCTTATAATAATAATTTTTTTATTTTATGAGTCGTGTTTAGGTTTTTGAGAATACCTACATACGACTCATTATACAATTTTGATGAAATATTTCGTTCTTGCTTATGAGTTATAATTGTTATGAAGCATACCTAATTCTCATTAGTGTAAATGAGTCAAATAGTTTATTGTGGTTATTAGATTATTTATTGCAATAAAATCAGGCTTCACAAAACAGTTGTGTATACACAACATTTTTACATTCTTTAATGGCATTCGAAAATAAACAGAAGAATAATTCTTACTTTTAATCTTAAATTAAAGGGCAATTTTTAAATGAAGTACGTCTCGAAGTAAAGTACTAAATGAAGTGCGGGAGATTTTTATTGTTAATCAATTTTATTTAAAACAAAAGACTCCATCGAATAAACTTTTGATAATAAACACAATCAGTCTCCAATACAAAAACGCTTAAGTTGTTTAATCGTTTATGAAGACTTGGCCTTGAGCTATATTCCTGTTCGGAATTTGCTGTCAACTCGGCAGGTTAAAATACATATGCATTATGTATAAAATACTTTACATTGTTTTGGTTATCTCAATGCTCGACCACTTTTATTTACTACTTAAATTGTAGCAAAAAATTAGGACCACATTAACAACATGTATTGCAAGCAATTTCAATTTTAGATTCTGAATCTCATTAACCCTTTGCGTTGTTGGTCGTTTATTTTGAGACACCCTGTGTATATAATTTTTCGCAAGACAATTCTAAAATTAATATAATACATCGATACATCGTGCGCAGAAGTAGCCGATTCAGATTTGCAGTGAAAAATGTGCTGGTTCAAAATTTCAAATACGATTTTACATAAGAAATTCAAAATCGGCACCTTTTTAATGCAAATCTGAATCCGCATTTTCTTCACATGAGGTATCGATATCATAAATATAATTTTAGAAGACATTTAATGCTTGTATATGTTTGCTATATTAATTTATATAGTGATAAAGCCCCCCCCCCCACCAAACTTCAGCCCTGGGACCTCCAATAACTGAAATCCGGTCTTGGTAATTTAACAATGAATTTCCATGGTAATAGAAGTATACCACAAATCTACTTCTACTTGGTACATACCAATAGAATTTTGTAAAAATTGTACTATAATAAATGCAATCATTGTTTCAACTGATATAAAAGATCAATTTACATAAGGCTTTATTTCGTGGTATAATCCATTATAATCCATATGCTTCTATGTGTGTGTGTGTGTGTGTGATCACATTTTAATGGCTGCGGAAATATGTTTCTAGTTCATATCATTTTGCTCATTTTTTATTATTTAATGTAATATTCTACCCAATTAGATGTGATATTCATAATCCAAGTAAAGCTATAAGCTTTAACTTCATTAACAGTTCTAATAGGTAAGTGATATTCTATCTCAAAGAATATTTCCAAATAAAGGCATATTATCGACAATAATAAAAATAAAGCTTGCAAAAACGTTTTGTTAAATAATATCCCAAAAGGATTAAACAACTATCAAATATTAGATATTTAAATAAAATATTATTTTATGCTTACCTTCTATACATGCATCTCCATGGTAAGCAAAATTTTGCATGCAAACGCATGTACCGTTATTACAATAAGAATCTACAGCTCCACAATGTTCATCAAACTCACATCTTCCATTTAAAGATGAACCTATAAAACCATTTACCTTTATTCACTATTATAAACGGTCTATCAGTATTTTTATTTCAATTTTGTTTTATTCTGCTAGCAAAGTTTTTCATTTTCTTCAAACTTGATTAATTATTTATAACATATAGTAATCTACATAAGTTGCTCAAGATTAAAAAGTACCTTATCTATATATCCATCATGAAAAATGGCTTACCTTGTGCCAAAGTAGTCATAAATAAAATTGTTACCAAAGTTATTACTTTGGAAACCATCTTCTTTCAATCAAAAATCTACTGTACCAAGTGAAAAATAAAACTGAAATAATTAAAAAGTTACATTTAACATACCTTACACGACTATAATCTTTATTGTTGTGTATTTTATCACTGATATTTTTTTATTTTAAGCAAATATTTAAACTACTAATTAAATTATTAAATAATAATTAAACACCAGATAACTAATCTGCAAATACTTACCAAAAAAGTACAAAAAAATATTTCAGTTTTTTATTCAATGGATAGATGTACAGTGATGAAGCTGAAGCTGCTGTATTTCTAAGTGAATGGAATTTATAGCATAACATAATAAATAACAAGTCATAGTACCTCTATAATTAATTATAAATTATCACAATAAAAAAAAGACAAAAACATGTTTATGGATATTATTGTTTAGAATCGTAAAGGGTATCAGTAATATCTTGTGTTAGTGTGCATTAATACAAGATCAAATTGTAATACAACTATTTTGTTAATAATTGGTGACTGAAATATTAACTTTTTTATCATTAACTAAGCCCACGTCTAAAATTCATTAATTAAATATTGATTTTCTCCAAGTTTTTATTGTATGAAGTAAAATCCTTATCAGGCAGCAAGGGATAAGATGATGATTTATGAATGCCTATATACTATATCTCTCTCTTGCATTAATATTAAACAAGATAAAATAAGTAGAATTTAAAAAGCAAAAGACAAACTAGTTGTATGGAAATAAACTGATGAATCTTGTTTTCTGTTATCAGTATGAAGCTAAAAATACTTAACATAAAGAGTGTTTCAGGTAAAGTATCGCTGGACACAAATAATTAAACGAGTTGTAGAACTAAATCAATAAAAAAACTTTATTAAAAAATTGAACAAAAAAACTTTTTATAAATATTTAAATTATATTGAAAATGGTCCTTTTTTGTACACAATCAGCAAGTTTTTTGGAAATTCTTCGGGAAAGTTGAATCCGCCTTCACCTTGAAACCTGGAAACCTTTCACTGTTTTATTCAGAAGCACAGAAGCTTATAGTTTGCTTTACAGTAAACCAAATAACTTTCAACAGGTGGATACTGAGGTAGATTTGGTAAGGTGCAAGATCAGAGCAAACTAAATCAAGCTTGTTGCTTAGGTAGATTTTTCCATTAATAGTGCCTGAGGTAATAAATGGCTCTGAAACATCAATGTCTTCTAAAATGGCTTACCACTTACCAGACTAAATACTTGCAAGCAAATTTAGTGTTCTATTGTTCTTTACCTTCTTCAGAGATATCCTGATCTGACACAGAGCAGTAAAACTCCACACCCGATATCTGAGATATACACTGAGTTTTTTTTTCCTTTGAACCAAGGCAGCTGATACTCCAGTGATTTTTGCCAGCTTGCCCACGGATGACGAAGGATCTGTCTGAAAGTACACTTTTTATGTAACCAGAGAGTGTTTACTGTTGATCGACGACCACGCAATAGTTCCAGTTGGTTGACACCAGTCTTGGTAAATCGTTTTGAAGCTTGTTGTACATTTCTAGCGGGTACATTGTGGGTCTGTAAATGATTAAGAGTAAGCTGTCGATGGTAATTATATTATTATTGGAAATATCTTATGCTTATGATGACCGCATTACGGAATTCGATATTCACTACTTTTCATTTTACAGCTATTTTCAACACCAAGCACACGTTTTATTTCTACACTAAACAACGTATCAAATCACATAAACGTCACGTGACTGTACATCCAAGGCGCATTAATTACAGTTGTTTCAAAATAGTGACACTTTACCTGAAACACTCTTTAAGTATAAATAGAAAAATATTTGCTGGTTAAATACTCTTTCCTATTTTAGCTTTATACTTCAGTCTATCTCTATATCGTTTAATAAAATTTAATCCCTGTCACCGTCTAAATTGATAGTTATCATTTGTTAATAGATATTATTTAAAGACTGGCTTCTGGCAAACATTGCCCCAATTAATACCAAACAGCTTAAGCTTTCGCTTTCGACCAGTGTCGGACTGGTGTCAATGGAGGCCTACCCTACCGGACAAACAGGTACCAATCACTTTTTTTACCCACCAGAAATTCAATGCAGGAACAATCCATATCGAATGCTTCAGCACTGGTTGCTTGTTAAATTCTTAAAACATTGGTTTGTTAAGGCAATAACTTTATTATGGATGGTAGTTCAAAATGGCCATTCTTTTAATTTTTATCACTTTTGGTTTTTGTTTGGCGATCAGATTTGTTTCCTTAACGGTGAAGATACAGGTCAAACGTTGAGGTTTATCTCAAATAAATTTTTTATTGGTCCATTAGTCCAAAATTACTCCTAAAAATGGAGATTTGTTTAAGATAAATCTAAACATTTGGCCTGCATTTTTACCCTTAAAGCTTAAAGTTAGGTAAATATGTTACAGGAGCGATTTTGTAGCCCCTAATTTTCTTAGAAAACTGAACTGCATTGAACACTGAAATGCACTTTTTACTGCATTGAGATAGAACAAATAGAAGATGAGATGTTTCCGTAAACCCTTGAAAACGCAAAAACGGTTGCGTTTGCCCAAACAAAAATGACCGGCAAACAAAAAACCAAATGTGATAAAATTAAAATAATGACCATTTTAAACAATCGCCATAGCCTATTTATGTCCATTATTGCATTTAAAAAATCAATTTTCTTAATAATCGAGCAACCATTCAATTTTTTATGGACTCATCCTGCAGAAAAAGCTAAGTACAGTGAAACCTCTCTATAGTGGACACTCTCCGGACCAGACAATATGTCCACTATAGAGGGGTGTCCACAATGGAGAGGATATGATGTTATACAATAATACAACGTATATACAATCAATATATTGATATAATTATGTAGGTACTTACAGAAATCAGTCAAAAAACAGCTTCTAACATATCTATTTACAAGATGGACACCGACACGTTTACCTTAAGTATTTTACAACTTTTACCTTTCACTTAAATGCCTATTTACATAAATAAGTAAAAATGACCCTTTGGTATTTCCAACTTTTAATAAAGAATGAGCAGGTAGATATTCATTTAAGAAAAGGATTTATTACAAAGGAATTAAAAATTGTTATTTGATTGTTAAAATGGACCCACATTTCTTACCTCTGCAAAATATTTTCCTCCTTCGAAGAATTTTTTTAAATAGGAGGGCAAGTATTTATTGGAATTTGCAGGTTTAAAATGAACATGTGTAAAGGATTAAAGAATATTCATTCAACAGAAGATTTTTAACTTAGAACTTCTGGTAATATTTATTGCCCTCCATAAAAATGTTTTTACAAATGCCATTACACTTAAAAATTCCTAAGAGGTGTCCACAATGAGGGGTTAAACTGAATACTTGGAACCAGAAATTGATGTCCATGTCCACTATAGAGAGTGTCCACACTAGAGGGGGTTTCTTGCTTTATATTTATATGGGAAAACGCCGGGACTGTAAAAAAGTGTCCACTATCAGAGGTGTCCATATTAGAGGGGTGTCCACAATGAGAGGTTTAACTGTATATCTTACCTGATTGAACTACATGAAACGGACAGTACTATTTTCGTAAAGTAAGTCTAATGATATAAGAAAGTTAATAGTTTCTATAAATAAGGCTAACTATAAAATTAGATAATAGCACCATAAAGGACGATTGAATAACTATTTAGTGCACGACTGGCGTTCTTGATTGAGTAAATAGCTTGACAACCACTTGCGATGTATTGTTTCTTTCGCATCAAGACATGTTTGCAAAACGGTTGTTGGTAAATCCCCGATCATGTCAATCAAACCCCCGATCTCTGCCGTCTCAGACAGGACTGCCACGTCTCCCGAATTTATAACAATACATACATTTCTACAAGCGTCAGCCAAATAGACTGAAGTAGGATCAGTGGCATATTTCCGCACAGGCGTATGAGACGCGTGCCTGGTGTCTTAAATCTTAAATTAAAGGGGGCCTCAAATCTCAGATGTCAAAAAAAAATTTTAATTTTTACACTCTTCTTTATTATCATTACTGAACAAAGCCGTCCATTTAAAGTGACAGAGTCCTTAAAAACTGTTAGACGACGCATAACATACAAAATTTTTTGAGATATTATTTATAGTAGAGTAAATCTAAAAGCGGATTTTGTTGTCCGTGGTACATTGAAAGGTAAAAAGGTATCGAGTACGTTATCGGATGTTATTTAGGGTGTATATCAATCCCCTAAATTCGTCTGGCGATATCGGTGTCTAACACCCCCCGGGGGGAAATTCCAAATCTAGAATATTTTATTTTCTATCCGGCTATATTAAAATAAATACGATCTCTAAAGTATTAAGCGAGTTAGAGCTAATTTTTACTCAAGAATTATCATTAAATAAACGGAAGGATACTCACTAGATTAGCTTCTAACTCCCTTATTATGCGTATTTCAATTTCTGCAAACATAGAAAGATGTTTATATCGTGATATCTTTTGGACGACACAAGATATCAAAAAAGTTCAAAAAATAATTGTTGTTAGTTCGAGATTTTACAATCCAACGCTTTTTGAAACTTTAAAATTGGCTAGACAGTAACGATGATATGACCAATTTATTCCGACAATGTATAAATTACCGCTGAGCAGCGATCGTTCTATCTCTATCTCGTGCTCAATACTTTAGAGATCGTATTTATTTTAATCTAGCCGGATAGCAAGTATTCTAGATTTGCTGTTTTTCCAGTTCCCCCCCCGGGGGGGGGGGGTGTTGGACACCGATATCGCCAGACGAATTTAGGGGATTGATATACACCCTAAATAGCATCCGATAACGTATTGGATACCTTTTTACCTTTCAATGTACCACGGACTTGATTTCTAGATGCGTTTTTTTAAGTTTGCGAACTCTACTATTGTATTTAACATTTAAAAAAGAAATTAGAATGTGATTAATATAATTGCACATTTGTTACATCATTTACTTGGGAGGGTTGAGGTTGTAATTGTCATAGTGACGAAGTTATAAAATAACTTGTACGTCATAATTTAATGCTCGAAAGTAAACAAAGAAAACATAACTTCGTTATTGTTGTTCTTTATTTTCAATTGGAAATTGATGAACTAAATACATAAATTGTATTAACAGAAATGATACAAGAACATACAATAAACACGAGAAGAATATTGTTAAAAATGCGATTAACGTACAGGTAACACCTCTTCCGGTTATCAATCGTTGTTAGCGTTGCATTTCTGTTGAACTAAGGTATTGTAGTATTTGTAGTTAACAGAGGGTTGGAACATACGTTACAGAAATATCTTCCTTCAGCACGCTAGGAAATTCTCCATGACGTACTAGCTTACTTGAACGATATATAACGTAAGGGCCAAGATAGAAAAACTCAACTTTTTCTTTTAGTAATAAAATGCATACCAATGTTTTATTATTAAGATTGGATTTATGATTATCTTTAGCTTTAGATTACGGTTAGTTTGAATAGCATACACGAACCATCCAATCATCAAAACAGGTGGATTACAAATCAACTCACACTTTTTGGTTAGAGTCAATTGGAGTTGAATAAAAATATTTTTTATAACAAAATCAGATTTTAGCAAAGATATATCAACTATTAAACAACTAGCGCATGCAAATCATTACAATCCGAACATGATTGACACTTTAATTAAACAAAAAGGTTATAGGTTAGCTATCAAAAGAATATATTCCATTGACAATCAAACAGAAGACACAAATTACATATCTATACCATATTTTGGCAAAATATCAGAAAAATTGCACATATACTAAGAAAAACCAACAATTATAAAATAACATTTAAAACCAACACTAACACTTTTTCATTTTTATTTAATTCTAAAGACAGGACACATGATATGATATCATGAAATCGGGCATTTACCGTTTAAATTGTTCTTTTTGTAGTTCAGTATATATTGGACAAACACTTCGAAATTTTGACATAAGATATAAAGAACACGTACGTCATTACAAAAATAAACATTCTGAAAAATCGAATTACGCCAAACACCTTTTAGAACAAAATCACACAATGACTCCTCAAAATAATATTAAATTCCTACTTTTTTGTAATAACAAACGCAAATTAGACATTTTAGAAGCTTTTGAGATATACAAACACAAACTCAGGGTATCTTTAATGAATGAACAACTTGAGCTCAGTAATTCTCCGTTACTGGAAGTATTAGATATTTAATTCTGATTATTATTATTATTTTATCTAGTTACCTATTTTTGTATCTACCTTAGCAACGTGTTTGTTTATAATTATATTACCTTTGACAATGACAGCATAGCTGTCGAAACAATATTGTAACGTTCTTTTTAAAATAATAACAAAAGTGCTGTTTAAATCGTCTATTAATAATTAATATTTATTTACAAACACTAATGAATACACTATAAATTAACGCTATGATTATAAACCACTAAAACTATTATGAATTTCTAATACAACATTTATCTTTACATTTACTATTTATTTCGTGATACCCATTTAACTACTCTCTGTTGACTGCCTCTTTTTATCCGCGAAGTCGATTATATACCCCCATGTAAATCTTCTAGAACCCGCTAGAAACTACTATATATTTCTAGAATAACCGCGTCTCTTTCACAGGCTTCGTGCGATGAGTAATCCTCTCGATTGCTGTAGAATATTCCATTTGTTGTTCGAGAAGAGGTTCTTTCTTTTTCTCTCTTGTTACACTGCCCCCCTCTTCAAGTCTGTTCTGTCCCAGAACAGGTTTGATGATCTGGTTCCTGTTGAACGGGTCATGACGATATCGACAGTCTTCACCTCGACTACACGTTCCATTACGGTAGAAGTAACAGTTTACACTCTTCGTTGGCCTTAATGCGGGCTGTGGGTCAAAACTGCAGACGAAGATCTTGACGTCCGTACCTCTAAAGACAACTTCCAGCATGTTTCTAACGATTCTCCAATCCAGCTGGTCCCGCCCACAACCCAGTTTGGGAACTGCCAGTTTGTTAATACCCCTGGTAAGCAACTCGGTCTTCAAATCCCATAATGCGCTGCACAAGTCGGCGTAACTCGGTTTCTGGTAGTAAAACTGCTTGGTTACCAAGTAGTAAATGGAGCGGTCATGATCAGGCAAGTGTAAGGCTTTGTCAACAGAGGGATTCTGATCTCGAAGTTCATCCAGCCGTCCAAATTTATTTCTAAACACTACTGCGATCCCCCTGGACATGCGGAGATCTTCGGAGACACAGTGGGCAATGGAATAATCACCAGGGACTCGGACGAGGTCTTGTTGCATCTCGGTCGTGACTCCGAATCGGGCTTTTCTAGTTCCGGAAAACGCAGCCATAAATTCTCTAAAGGTTGGCTGATCATCTTCAGGCCTTACGGTATTGACAGCCACCTCAACATCATCTTCTCGATCCGCGACTACGTTATTGTTTCCCTCATAGTGCGCCAGACGATTGGAGTGTACCACCTTTGGTTTCCCTCTTAGCAATTTCTGGATGCGATAAATCAAGTCATTTATTCGTTTCTTCACCTGGTATGGGCCCTCCCAATTCCGCTGTAACTTTGGAGAATAGCTACGACGTCTTTGCGGGTTGTATAACCAGACAAGCTCTCCAGGTTGAAACCCTCCTTCTTGGGCTCTCACATCGTACGTAGCTTTCATCCGGTCACTCGCGATTCAGCTAGTGTTTCGGGTTCGGTCGTGAATATCCTCCAACTTCTTCTTTAAGTTGATGACGTAATCATTCCCGGCTACCTCTTGCTCTATAGGTGGGAATCCAAATTCCAGATAACACGGTAACCGTAACTCGCGTCCATACATCACAGACGCTGGTGACTGACTGGTTGTTTCGTGGACCGATGCACGATAAGCCATCAGGAACAGGTGCAGGTATTGGTCCCAGTCTCGTTGATGATCGGAGACGACCTTGGCCAAATATTTGCCCATTGTCCGATTCATGCGTTCTACCATTCCATCGGACTGCGGATGTAACGGTGTGGTCCGAGTCTTGCGAATGCCCAACAATCGACAGACTTCTCCAAAGAGTACAGACTCAAAATTGCGGCCTTGGTCTGAATGCAGCTCCATTGGCACTCCGAAGCGACTGAAAAACTCTTTGACCAGTACGTCAGCGACAGTTGCAGCTTCCTGGTTTGGTAGGGCATATGCTTCTGGCCATTTGGTAAAATAGTCCATTGCCACTAAGATGTATTTATTCCCATCGTCGGTTTCGGGAAATGGTCCGGCAATATCTATAGCTATTCTTTCCAGTGGACTACCCACATTGTACTGCCTCATAGGTGCTCTTCGTTTCCCCATGGGTCCGTTGCCAGTGGCACAAAGTTCGCACTTTCGGCACCACTCTTTCACGTCTTCTTTACAATTGACCCAATAGAAACGCTCTCTAACTTTCTCCAAAGTTTTCTTCACACCAAAGTGTCCTCCTGAGACACCGTCATGGAGATGTCTCAATACTGTAGCCACTCGGCTCCTTGGAACCACGAACTGAGACCTAACGGTGGTGCCATCTTCACTCTCCAGTACTCGCTTCAGGAGATCGTCTTCCACCTTCAAGGACTCCCATTGGGCCCAATATGCTTTGAGGGTTCTGTTGAAAGGACTGACAGCTTCCCAGGCAGGCCTTTTTCCCACACGCTTCCATTCCAGTACCATTTTTAGTTCGGGATCAGCCTCCTGCTGTCGTTGCAATTCTTCCGGCAACCAATTGTCGTTGACGATGGTAGTCCTTAATACTTGGCAAACCCTCTCTTCCAAACGAGAGCAATGACGGCAGTCCGTTGGACAGGGTCTTCTTGAAAGAGCATCGGCCTTTCGATGACTAGTGCCCGCTCGATGTTCTGTGTCAAAGTCGTATCCTTGTAATCGTTTGATCCACCTTGCGACCTGGCCTTCAGGATTACGGAATTGTAGAAGCCATTTTAACGCTGCATGGTCCGTCCTCAATAAAAACTTCCGTCCGTACAAGTATTTGTAGAAGTGCTCAACGGACGTCAAGACGGCCAATAATTCTTTTCTGCTCACACAATAATTCCTTTCGGCTTTCGACAAAACCTTACTAAAATAGCCGATGACCTTTTCTTGTCCATCCTGTATCTGAGAAAGCAAGGCCATTGGGGGGGCCAGGTTACTTGCATCTGTGTCAAGTATGAATTTCCCTTCTGTCCGTGGATAGCTCAATATTGGTGATGTTGCCAGGGCACGCTTCAACTGTTGGAAAGCTGTTTCGCACTCTCCGCTCCAAACATACTCGCGCCCATCTTCAGTTAACCTTGTCAGGGGCTTCGCTATATTGGCAAACCCAGGAACGAAACGCCTGTAGTAAGTACATAACCCAAGAAAACTACGAACTTGGTGTTTATCTCTAGGTGTTGGCCACTCTTGGACTGCATGAATCTTATCGGGGTCGGCTGCCACTCCATTTTGTGATCCGACGTGCCCGAGATATTTCACTTCCTTTCTGAATATGTGGCACTTTTTCGGACTCAGTTTCAGATTGGCTCCACGTAATCTTCGAAACACTTCCTCTAGATTTTTCAAATGTTCGTTGAATGATTTTCCGACTACAATCACATCATCTAGGTATACCAGGCAGGTCTTCCACGACAACCCTCTCAGGATGGTCTCCACTAGACGCTCAAAGGTAGCCGGAGCGTTACATAGACCGAAAGGCATAACCGTAAACTGCCATAGTCCGGAACCAATAGTGAACGCGGTCTTCTCCCGGTCTTCAGGTTCCATTTCAACTTGCCAATAACCACTCTTCAAGTCCAAAGTCGAAAACCATCGCGAACCAGACAGTGTATCTAACGTGTCGTCGATGCGTGGTAAGGAATAGCTGTCTTTCTTGGTCACGTTATTGAGCTGCCGATAGTCCACACAAAATCTCGTTGACCCGTCCTTCTTACTGACCAGGACCACCGGTGATGCCCATGGACTGCTGGATGGCTCGATGACCCCTTGTTCTTCCATATCGGTAATAATCTTCTCGGCTTCTGCTCGCCTTGCTAGAGGTAGACGCCTCGGCTGCTGACGGACAGGCATAGAGTTGCCTGTATTGATTTTATATTTTACTATATCTGTTCGTCCCTTCTGGCTATCGTCAAGAGCGAAGATATCTTGGTATCGGTGAACCAAACCCTGTACCTCTTTCACTTCCGTTCTATTTAGGTCTTAGCACGAACTAACAACCATACCCACTAATTTTTCACCATAGTTTTTGGGCACTGGTTTTGGAACATCAGCCATACACCTGGCTACTCGGAATACTGGCACACACTGTCCCACAAGGGTACTCTTCTTCAATGTCACCGGATCCACATTAACGTTCATAAGCCTCACCGGTACTGTCTTTCCAACCTTGATCAGCGCTTTTCCCACCAGTACGCCACTATGGATCTTCTTATCACAAACAGGCTCCATCATTCGCACACATCCTACCCGAAGATCTCCATCCAAACCTGCCTCGACAACCATCTCGCTTTGACCCGGCAATATCACATCTTCTTTCAGCAAAACCCTTACGACTGGATCTTCTCGTGGGTGCAACGGAAGTTCTTCGTTACCAACCTGCAAAACACCCCCCTTCAAGTCCAATGTAAAACCAAATTTTCTCAGGAGGTCCATTCCCAAGATGAATTCGTCAATGATGTCGGCTACCAGCACCTCATGATCACGTTCTTCACTTCCAATGCCAATCCTCATCTTCACCACTCCGCGTGTTGGTATCACTTCACCTGTTGCTGTACGGAGTTGAGTAGTTGTCGGTAACAACTTAATGCTTCTTCGTAGAACGTCAGGGCGTATAATCGATTTTGTCGCCCCCGTATCAATGAGTAGGGGGACAGTTCGATTAGCAATCTTCCCATCTACGAACAAACTGCTGGTATTGTTCTTCGATGTTACGGCATGGATGGTGATCTCCGGGGCATCTCCACTCAAGGTCAACGTTCGCCCCCTTTCGTCGACCCCCTTTAGTTTTCCGACTTCTGAACTTGTTTTGGTTTAGGGCAACGACGTCGTATGTGCCCTTGTTCGCCGCAATTCCAACAACGAGGCCCTCGAACTTCTTGATGATTCTTCTTACGGCTTTCTTCCTTCCGAAGAACTCTCAGTACTAACTCCTCTAGGTGATCTTTAGAACCTTCTTCTTCTTCCACAACGGCCCGAACACGCCCGTGACCTCGAGACGCTTGTTTTGCAGCTTCAAATTCTAAGGCGTGAGCAAGCGCATCATCAGTTGTTCTTGGTCGTGCCAGCCTCAATGATTGTTGTGTTTCCCCGTCTCTTAACCCATCAATGAAGGTCTGCACAGCGAGTTGTCCCAGAAATGAATCGGGTGCCGTAGGGTACGCCAATCGGACAAGCCGCGCAACATCGGCTTCAAACTCCTGAAGGCTTTCTCCATTCTTCTGGATACGATTCTTCACTTGCGCGTGATACACTTGTTGAAGATGCGCGTCTCCATATCTCATCTCCAATCTAGACTCTAACAATTGGTAATCATTTTCCTGTCCTGCTGGGATTGTTTGCAGGACGTTCAACGCGTCTCCACACAAAGCCACAGTTAAAGAAACGGCCTTTTCCTTGCCTGTCCATCCGTTGGCCCCAGCGGCCGCCTCAAATTGTTTGTAGTAGGTGGACCAAGGTATCTTTCCATCGAACGTGGGTGGTTTTATTTTTATCCCTACGGCAGGAACCGTTTCTTCTTTAAATTGCTTCTTTACTTCATTAAACTCAGAAGTTGAGGGAAACCGTAGTTGCCTCATTCTATCTTCCAGCATTTCGGTCATATCGTCTTTCTTAGTTGTTGGTGGTAATTGCATTTGGGCTATTTTCTCTTCTACCATCTTTATTACCCTATCTTGTTTCTCCAATTTAATTTCTAATAGTCCTAACGCGCTGGAATTTTCCAACAATTCTTCGAAAACCTTATTTTCTAACACTTTGACATTGTCCAGCAATTCTTCTTTAAGCCTTCTAGAACTTTCTTCAGACTTTTCTAGTAATTCTTCCTTAAGGAATCTTGTGTTTTCTAGTAAATGTTCTTTAAGCGTTCTAGAATTTTCTTCAGACTTTTCCAGTAGTTCTTCTTTAAGCATTCTAACACTTTCTTCGGACTTTCTAGAATTCTCTTCCATTTTACTTAATAACAAATTAGTATCAATTGCGGGTCCAGGTATTTCGAGGAGGAAACTTTCAGGGTCTTCTTGCTGTTCCAAAAGCCATTCTCTTAGCCGATTTATTAACACGTGTTTAAGGCCCGTTGTGTCTAAATCTCGTTCTTCAAGTTCGTGTTTTAAGTCTATTACTTTAAGATCTTTTAACAATTTCATCGCCATTTTAATTATTAGTTGTAATTGTTTTTAACACTAACAATTTATTCTCACACCACTTTGTTTATTACGCGATTTTATTTATTTTAAAACCGACACCTGTACACCACTGTAACGTTCTTTTTAAAATAATAACAAAAGTGCTGTTTAAATCGTCTATTAATAATTAATATTTATTTACAAACACTAATGAATACACTATAAATTAACGCTATGATTATAAACCACTAAAACTATTATGAATTTCTAATACAACATTTATCTTTACATTTACTATTTATTTCGTGATACCCATTTAACTACTCGCTGTTGACTGCCTCTTTTTATCCGCAAAGTCGATTATATACCCCCATGTAAATCTTCTAGAACCCGCTAGAAACTACTATATATTTCTAGAATAACCGCGTCTCTTTCACAGGCTTCGTGCGATGAGTAATCCTCTCGATTGCTGTAGAATATTCCATTTGTTGTTCGAGAAGAGGTTCTTTCTTTTTCTCTCTTATTACAATATTGTCAGGTTGTATTTTAATAAAACTGTGAAACTTTTAATAATCTTTATTTATTTCATGATTATGGAGTTCCACAAAGTAAGGCTGGAAACAATAAACAAAAAAATATTTTTAATTTCCAACGTCTCTTGATTGACATTTATCGTAAAGAATGAATAAGCCGTATATTAAGTTTTTGTCACAACAGACAGATGATGAGGATTACTTTATTTTACGAATAGCGAATAGCAAGACAAAGCACCAAAGCATGGTTTGAAGTAACATATAACGAAAACCTCCAGACCGGCTAGCTTAAAGTGTTAGTTACAATCAGAGAGGATACCGCTAAAATTATAAATACATAACAAAACAATAAGCAAAACTAAAAAAATTTATTGATTGGGCGCGCCAAGCGTCTGTTATATGAATAACAGTTGCCAGACAACTCTACAGATATAGGCTAAAAGGCATAGAAGTCAGACAAAAAACTGCTAGGAAGAGTTCATCTCAATTTAGTTAAAGTCCATTATCAGCAACATCCCATCATGAAAACTCAATCTTTATCTTGATTTAAAATAAAACTAAAGAATTTACTAATATACATCGAGAAATTGTTTAGAAATTGTGGTACTTACAAAATACATTTTCTGTAGTAAAGGCAACTTTAATGTCCCTTTTTCATGAATATTCTTTAAAGAAACCTTGAATGCATGATTAAGGGTGTTCCAGATTTTAGCTTCCTTGTTTTTTATATAGCCATCGTAATCATCACTAAAAGGTAGATCAAAACCTGAAACAGAAAAGCCTAATTAAATCCTAATGAAGATTCACCCATCGCTAAAGGTTTACAAAGTAATAAAAATAACTTACCGATTAAAACAAAAGGGTTCTCAGTCAATAAACATTATTTTAAGGATTATACCTCTCAGTTTTGGTTAGAGTTATCACCTCTCATTTTTCTTGGAAAGAACGATCCTTTTCTAAATAATGTGTGTTTGTGTTTTTTTGCTCCAAAATATTCTTTTTACACGCCAATACACAAATTCTATAATTTTTGCCCAAATTTAATTATGGATGTCTCATTTGAGAATACTACTAACGAAGTCAGCATTTTCTGACCGAGTTTTTTCTATATGGGCACCAAATGTAGAGACGAAAGAAATCGATGCTCTACGGAACCAATTTGTTCAGAGTTGCTAACTTACTTTAATTTTAAAGAAATTGCCAAGACCCCTATGAATTAGCAAAATAATGACAAGGCTATGATCGAGACAGCCAAATCGAATAAAGAACATAAACTTAAAATTTAATTAACACTTAAAGACAAATTATCTTCTGTTTTCTTCTTGAATGCTTTAGCTTTAGTTCTGTATAGAATGAAGAAAGGTAGCTATTAAGCTAAAAGTTTTATTTTTTATGTTTGGAATTTTAAAAAATAACAATTATAAAAATATGCTTGAGAAAAGATCTTTCTCGCAAAACCTTTATTTAGGTACCTATATAGTTTTCCAAAAGAAAAAATTCAATAAAAAGATCAGATGAGTTAATTTGTTGCAAGTCCAATTATTTCTTTCTCTGATCATTAATCCATGCTTTCTTTAATTTCTGGTTCTAATTAAAAGAAGGTTATGGAAATCACCATCGTGATTAGTTCTGCTTTGGAAGGCATATAGGTATAGGTATTCGGCAATACCTAAACAACTCGTAAGAGACAATGTACATCTCATCATTCTTGTTAAGCAGGATAATACGAACTTAAAACACCTATTTAACGATCACGTTAGCGAAGATATGTCTTTTGATAGGTTTAAGACAGGTGAACCTACAGTGATGGAAGGACAACTATGGCTTTACAATAAATTATCGACAAAAACTGTCAACTCAACGTGAGGCGTTACCGGAAAGATTTTGTCTTGTTAGTTTATCATAAATACTGCGAACGCTGACGAATAAACTTAGTAAACTGGAAAACCGCGTAGCAGGAGATCTGGCAAAAGCATGACAAAACGTTAAACAGAAATACAAGTCTTGAATCCGAAATCGCACGGTCAGAAGTGGAACTACATCGATGCTGTCAACCGATCACTCAACCATTGGGTGAGCTTATCAACCGGGGTTAAAACGCAATTACTGACTCCGAAAGAAGAATTCGAAAAGGCTAAAGTTTCTTGCCACATATCAGCGTCGTCTCCGAAATTTTATAAAAGACTCCAACACGACGAATAGGCGCACCTCGTGCACTTCAGCAGCCATGGACTCCACCTTCCGTCGAGGGCACGCGGTTTTCAAAACAAAAATCATGGAAGAAACTGGGACCCCACATTAGAACAAATGAAAGAACAACTCACCGCTGTCGGATTCAGTTCGAAATTCTAAGCTTACATATAGAAAGACATCAAAAGGAACAAAAAAGTCTTATACGTACTACTTTTTCAGAAAAAAATAATAAAGTTGGAAACTTTAACATCATTTGCCGCGTTAATAATGGTACTTTATGGCGCGTTGTCGGCAGATGCATCTCATCTATCACAACAACAAACCTCAATGACATTTTATCGTATTGTATGTCGTTTCCGCGTAAAATTGAATTCCTTTTACAATTAAAATTTCATTTTACTCAATTAAGAAATGTAACAACCCTGTAAAGTTTGTAATAAAATTTGCTCCACATTGCTCCACGCACAAAATGCTGATGTGGAAGTTTGTTGACATTGAAATAAAGCGCGTTTTGTTTACAACCTTGCAATTTAACGAAGAATATTTAGGTCAATGCCTGATCACAGCTGTGAAAAATAATACCCCTTTACAGTGAGATAATACTGAGTTTGTAGTTTGTTGAACTTTGAAATAATAATTTGTCAATAACGCACGAGTTGCTGTTTATTTAAATAATAGTTTTTAATGATTTTATAAAAGAATGAAATAAATAAATATTAGTAAAAGTTTCACAGTTTTATTAAAATACAACCTGACAATATTGTTTCGACAGCTATGCTGTCATTATCAAAGGTAATATAATTATAAACAAACACGTCGCTAAGGTAGATACAAAAATAGGTAACTAGATAAAATAATAATAATAATCAGAATTCCAGTAACGGAGAATTACTGAGCTCAAGTTGTTCATTCATTAAAGGTACCCCCCTCTTGTTTATTGATTCAAGCCTTACTTTGTGGAACTCCATAATCATTATTTAAAGATTATTATTTAAAGATTATTTCGTCTTCGTTAGAAGAACAAGCCAAGTTATACAAGAAACTTATGATCAAACACGGAATCGCAAGTCAGAATGTTTGGTTTAACCAAGAATGTCTGAAACGTCAGGTTATTCCTAACTACGTAAACATCACTACCAGAACCAAGAATTCGATTACCGAAAAAGTGATTAGGAATGCCAAAAGAAGATGGCTCAAAGAAGAATCGAAGAAATGGTTTAGTATAAGAGACAATATGCACGTTTATATAAAGGTACTCCATACAGAACTTACTCATAAATTACACAATATCCAATTTGACATCTTAGATTTTGACATTAGAAAAACCGTCAGTCACATTAAATTCAAAAAATACACCACACAGAAAAATAAACTTCATCGACTTGTACAACAAAAACGTACACTACAAAATAACCTTAATTGTCAGAACACTGCAAACTTTTATCCTCGTTTCATAAACTTATCGAATATAACATTCAATGACAGAGAAACACAATTTCTTAACAAAGGTTTCAAATTTTGTCCTTTTCAGAATTTACCAACAAAATTAAAGAAATTTTGGCCGTTGAATTCGAAACTATACTGTAACGAAGTTACTATATTTTAATTAATTATGTTGGGTATACGAGTGAATAGTTAATCTTCGCGTGCAATCTTATGCCGTCCGGATAAGAGACCGACTCGAGCGAGTGCACGCGTCCCTTCCCTAACCGATATTTGGCGTGAGCCGCTCTGATTTACTCCTACCATTTCTCCCACGCTCCGGGAGCGCCTATATAAACAGGCACCAAGCGATGTATTATTGAGTCCACTTCCGGGACTCCCATCAGGACCAGCCAGCCGAACCGACCAGCCCAGCCAGACCAGTCAACCGAGCCGACCAGCCTAGCCAGACCAGCTATCCAGACCGACCCGGGGAATACAGCAGTAAGTCCTTTTGCCGTCTTCTGATACCTGCTTCCGCCCGCTTGACCGTACCTTCTCCGAGACCTCACTGTGCGTAGCCTGGGGGTCTCATCCTCTATTCCTTACTGTTTTCCGAGACCTCGCTGTGCGTAGCCTGGGGGTCTCATCCTCTATTCCTTACTGTTTTCCGAGACCTCGCTGTGCGTAGCCTGGGGGTCTTTTCCCTTTCTCCTCCCTGTCTTCCGAGACCTCGCTGTGCGTAGCCTGGGGGTCTTTTCCCTTTCTCCTCCCCGCTTTCCGCGACCTCGCTGTGCGTAGCCTAGGGGTCTTTTCCCTTTCTCCTCCCCGCTTTCCGAGACCTCGCTGTGCGTAGCCTGGGGGTCTCTCCCTCTTTTTGTTTCCTCGCCCGTTCCGAGATCTCGCTGTGCGTAGCCTGGGGATCTCCTCCCACTCCGCCTATTCCAGTCCGCCCCGCTACCCGACATCCTCGCTCCACGACCCCGTATTCACATGCTCGCTTATTATTGCACGCCGGATTGCACCCCGCTTGCTGTGGCTATTGTAGATAACCGTAGATAACCGTATGCTTGCTTTTAGATTTAGAAAAGGGAGCTTATTGGAAGGTAGAGTTTTAGTAGAAATAGATATTGTTTGGTTTAACAATTGTGTGTTTTATTTATTTGTCTTAACACCTTCTTGTTTTATGAAAGCTTTAGGAATAGGTAAAGTGATCCAGACTGGGCCGACCTCAGCAACCCCAGCAGTTCCCTGGATTATCCTTTCTCCACTAGCAGTTACCCGGTTCCGTGGAGCATACCACGTAAAAATAACTGGCGCCCGAGAGTACCGAGATCACCGAAAAGCCAACAAGCGCCACTTCGTAAGCAAGCCCCGTACAAGCACCGAGACCATTCAGGGGCACACCAAACCGGCTTACAATACTTAAGAAAGATCATAATAACTATGCAAAATTCCAAATTCCGAATTTGTTAAAAGAGATGTCTTTGAAACAGGACAAAATGTACAACACATCTAACATATCACTTCTTCAATCTATAAAACACAAAATCACAGAGAACAATCTAATTTCTGTTAAAGTAGATAATGGTAACACTTTGGTAATTCTTTCAAAAGATATTTACATACTGTAACGTTCTTTTTAAAATAATAACACAAGTGCTGTTTAAATCGTCTATTAATAATTAATATTTATTTACAAACACTAATGAATACACTATAAATTAACGCTATGATTATAAACCACTAAAACTATTATGAATTTCTAATACAACATTTATCTTTACATTTACTATTTATTTCGTGATACCCATTTAACTACTCGCTGTTGACTGATCCTCTTTTATCCGCGAAGTCGATTTTATACCCTCATATAATCGTACCAGAAGCCGCTAGAACCTACTATGTATTTCTGGAAGGCGCTAGATAAACCGCGTCTGGTTTACATGCTTGGTGCGATGCGTCATTCTCTCGAATGCTGTAGAATATTCCATTTGTTGTGTGAAGAAGAGGTTCTTTCTTTTTCTCTCTTGTTACAATACAAAAAGTTAATGAATTTATTAATAAAGAAAATTTAGAAACTTTAAACAAAAACCCAACCACAAAATTCCAAAAAGAAATAAAACAAGGTTTAGAAAACTGCAATATCTGCTTTTCAGAATTAGAAAAGCAACAAATCATTCATAAAAACCCACAACCACCTAAACTATATGGACTAGTCAAAACACATAAACAGAATATGCCAATAAGACCAGTTGTATCATACATTAATGCACCTAATCACATTTTATCCAAAAAACTGAACCAGATTATTACCACGATAGGTTACAAATCGAAATACTCGGTTAGAAATTCATTAGAATTAGTAAAATTTTGACATAAGATATAAAGAACACGTACGTCATTACAAAAATAAACATCCTGAAAATCTAATTACGCCAAACACCTTTTAGATCAAAATCACACAATGACTCCTCAAAATATTATTAAATTCCTACTTTTTTGTAATAACAAACTCAAATTAGACATTTTAGAAGCCTTTGAGATATACAAACACAAACTCAGGGTACCTTTAATAAATGAACAACTTGAGCTCAGTAATTCTCCGTTACTGGAAGTATTAGATATTTGATTCTGATCATTATTATTATTTTATCTAGTTACCTATTTTTGTATCTACCTTAGCGACGTGTTTGTTTATAATTATATTACCTTTGATAATGACAGTATAGCTGTCGAAACAATATTGTCAGGTTGTATTTTAATAAAACTGTGAAACTTTTACTAATCTTTATTTATTTCATGATTATGGAGTTCCACAAAGTAAGGCTGGAAACAATAAACAAAATTTAACCGGGGCCACTTTCTATAAGTTTAGTGCGGGGTCCTTTGGGTCGGAAATTTTTTTCAGCATTGGTTTGGTAAATATACACAAAATATAAATTGCTACGAAAAATGTTCCAACTCGATAGAGAAGTCATAAACAATTTAATGTGTTTATTATAAAAACTTATTGTTTCTAAGAATAGCAAGTTTGATAAAATATTTACTTCTTCTTAATCTTTATTCCCTTATGCAGACATTTGCAGAAAAATTTTGATTTTAATGTTTTAGTAGCTTAGAAAAATGAATTTTTTAAATATGTAGTTGCATAAAAATGCTATTGTTAATAAAATTGAAAAATAGAATTTTTTAAAATCAATTAAGAATCAAGTTACTACATTAATTGACATAGGAAAATTCATATATTAACATTGAATGTCGTACTATTGATAAATACGTGGATCACTTCACTAGTTTTGTCTCTATTTTAACATTCCGTTTACTTGTTCCTTGTTTAATTGCTTAGGTTTAAACTTTTAAGTTTGTTTGTAGTTCCTAATAAATTAACGAAACACAGAAGCGCCTTTATCTACACCTAAAGTCTAGAACAGTGAAACATTTTGTTTTTGTTTCACCAGTATGCAAGCAGCCTATATAGGTTTCAAATACTTTTAACGTAAAGATTCTATTTGATGAAAATTGCAACAATTTTAGAATTAATACATTGTATTTAATCATTTCGTACTTAATACTTGCCATTATGGAGTAACATATAATGATAAAAAATGCTTTTATCAATCATGTTTCTTGTGCATATTATGTCTAAATTGCACATGATTCTATTATTAACACAACAACAAGGTTGAAAGATACATCAACTTTTTCATAACATTTAGTAGATAGCGTGAATCAATGCCATCTTAATGAGATAGACGTCTGCATTGTTGGAGCGAAAATTAATAATTGATTGCTTAATTATTTTACTTTGGGTCAAGAACGAGGGAGAGATAAATAATATAATTACATATTATTTAGGCATTCTTTAAATTCAATTGCTTATAATCATTTGATTAAGAAGTTAAAAAATAAATTAGTTTATTATTATTATTATTATTATTAGGTTATTAAAAGTTTAAAGGTAAACGTAATTAAAACAACGTAGTTATCATTATCCTTTTTACTACAACAGGTACAAATAATTACTGGTGTTTGAAGGTCTTTATTGTGCTATGAGAATATAATACATTGAATAATGAGCCAATCGTTGCTCCTTAAATTTAAAATATTGACCAATAGGACCTTGTACCGTAGTGACAATAAGCGACTAACAATTATTATCGATTAGGTATTAGTTAACTTGCGTTTGTTTCACTTATCAAATAAAATAATTTAGAAACGTCAGATACATTTTTTAAGTGTGTTACGCGCAATGACTAATTTTGTGATGAGTTGCGTTGATTTAAAAGAGGAATATTATGTACTTAATTAAATAAAGCTTTTTCTCTTAAATGTGCATTTGTGGTCCTCATTTTAATTTATTATATTCTCTTTCTACATATAATTCGTGGTACGCTTAAGAATCGATAATTTTTTTACAAATGTCAACTCATGCCAGCCCCATTCTTTGGAAAATACAACTCGTGCTTCGCACTCGTTGTATTTTCGTCGTTGGGATTGGCATTCGTAACATTAAAAAAAATTATCGATAATAAGCGTACCACTTATTATATTATCCCTGATAATAGATGTATACATCCGACATTTGCATTTATACTTATTTCCGTTAGTTTAGATACAAAAATGCATGAACGTAATTATTTATTCTGGTAGGTAATTTGGTGACGCGAGTTGTAAATAAAAAATTGCAATGCAGTTTTTGCAATGCAAAGCTGCACATTTATTTGTTGTTTATGTAACAAAAAAGTATATACATTTTTGAATATTTGGTTATGGTTCAATGCAGTTTATGGAAATGAGAATTTGAAAACAGGTTAGTAGTGTTACATTTATGAAATATCTAACATTCAATTATTATTTAAAAAAGATATTGACTATATGAATGCACACTTACTGAAAACGAATAACAGTAATAATGTTTATATCGTGAAAAACCTTATTACAAAGACAACGACTTAAAGACCATCGTCAATTTAATATTAACAATTAACAACATGTTGACAACATGTTAAGAGATTGTTGGACAATACCCATTAGTGCATAGTGAAATGGACAAAAAACTTTTTTCTGCGAAAATCAAGCCCGATAAGAAAAAGTCAAATAAAAGGCAAAGTTATTAATTAGGACTCTAAATCTTCTTACTATTCCCAGAATAATTGAAGCTATTTAGAAAATATTTTGTCGGCCCTCGTAGGCCAACAAAATATTTTTTTGTTACGTTTATTACCTATCAGATCGTTATCGTCTGTAAGAAAAGGGACTTTATCTTCTTCAAGGTTATAATTAAGATTTTTCTTGTTTTCTTATAGAGAATTTAATGTTGAAAAATTATCTGTTAAGAAATTACAGAATTTTGAATTTGTTGAATTACAGATTTCCAAAAGTTTATTTACGTGGAGCACCTGTCGTAAGACGTAATCCCCACCTTCCTTCCAAGAGGGTGTGATTCAGATAATCAAAATCTGCGCGCAGTTGCATGGCAAAGACTACCAGTAACTCACTGGTTGAAGCGAGGTTACCATTCTACCCTTTACTAGCCTGGAGAGGGGTTCGTTCCTTGGGATAGACCCCAACGGGTGACCATCGGGGTCTATCCCAAGGAACGAATCCCTCGTCCAGCATTAGGACTACTCCCACTCCCACTACGTGGAACTTCACTGCCTGATCCAATTCAACCTCAGATATGGCGGGACTTGGTTTGGAATGGCTTTGCCAGTCCGATGTGCCAGATATAGGCCTGCTGTGCCCCTGACAGAGCTTCGTTTCTAGTCTTCAGAAGTAGAATCCCTGCTGTTGTCAATTTATGGAATCTGGAATCTTCTAATGAATAAAATATCCCTCACACGCAGGTAATTACAAGACAATGCAAAGTCTATACAGGTCTAAGGGCATATTTATTCGCTAAAATAAATACATTTAAGTTAACAAATACAAGGGAAAATGAAAACACCACTTACATTTTAGTTTAGCCCATGAAACATAAAAGTTATTAAAAAAGTCCCAAATTAAAACAACTTGTTTTTAACTATGGCGAACCAAAAACTAAAAAGTAACTAACAAATAAAATAAAGCAGTTCCAGTAAGCAACAGCATCCTACCAGCCAACTCAACAACACCGGTAGTACCCGTTAAAGTGAAGTTGTCATGAACGTGAGCGGCTATGTATTCGCATCAACGCCCCTTAAGCATACTACTCTAGACGGTTTCTGAGGATCAGACGACTGAATCTGTACAGCCAAAGCCTGACCGCCATACTGTCATCTTCGAGACAGTACCCGGTGGCATGCAGTTTCCCATGGGTCAGCAGGCGCATCCTCTGGTCGGGATAAACCTCACTTTAATTCGCCTCCATTCGTCTAGGTCAGACAGCAGGTAACTAACACCATATCAGACCCTGACGTCAGGTAAGAATCAAATTCACCCACACCGGACCCTCATGTTAGCAGAACTTTCTCCGAAACGTTAATTACAGAGTTAAATTACATTGAAGATATTGTCTGATTTAATATGAAATTTATTAAATGAAGAATAGTTTAGAAAAAAAAAGTGTTGCTATTTGACCTTATTGTCGGTTTTTTGCTCTCCGGAACCTTTTACTTGACGAAGATAAAGTCCGTTTGGAAAATAAGGTCTACTGCAAACAAAGACGAGGAATTTTTTTAACTTTTTGTTAAAATATATTGGTGTATTTACCTTTTTCAAAGTTTTTAATAAACTCACATAATGCAGCCATCTTTTATACTTATTATGTTCTAGTAGACTAAGAGCCAGCAACGTATTTCGAGTTGTCATTTCAACAGTCGTGAAAATTTGGGTACTAAATCTTATATACCTGCTGAACACTAAAAGTCAATTCTGGCAGCCCCCTGCGGCCGGGTTATAACACCCCAATATTACTAAGAGGGTGGAAAATAAGATTCTCTCTCTAATACGCAGGCCGCTATATAACTGTCTCGCTCGCACTAACATGTAAACCTACATATACCTACTTTATTTATTGTGTCAAAATTCAAGACTTTTAAAATAACACAAATGTCACTTTTTTAAATCAACATTTACAGCGTTTGGCAACATTTAGAAGGGGAGGAAATGTTCTGGCAATATTTTTTATAAATAAAGAATACTATCGAAAGTAACCTCCTGAAATTTCATGACTGTACTTTAAATAAATTGAATCTTATTTTTCACCCTCTTAGTAATTTTGGGGTAGTATCCCGGCCGCAGGGGGCTGCCAGAATCGACTTTTAGTGTTCAGCAGGTACATAAGATTTAGTACCCAAATTTTCACGACTGTTGAAATGACAACTCGAAATACGTTGCTGGCTCTCCGTCTATAGTATTTATAAAGATAATTAATAATACTACAGTATAACTCCACAAATATTAGTTTTATAATAGGGTAATGTCAAACCTTATATAAATTTGTTAATATATACTATGGTAATGGTTACTATATTTTTTATAAAACGGCGATAGAAATATTTATTACTTCATTATATAACTAAAGCTAACAGTAACATTATAACACTTTAATAAAACTGTGAACCTTTTTATACACTTTCAATACTTTTTTATATTTGCGTGTCCTAATGAAGCCATTAGGACACGCATTTTGCATGTCTAGCGTCTATCAACCAGCGACCACATGTTGATAAGGAAAATATGTTAACTAAATCATTACAGCTACCACCCATTACGATGTTTGTAGTTATATTAGTTACACCTGTACGTGCACTGTGCGCATACACACACACACGCACGCACGCAATCTTACAACGATATTTCGTGCAATTGCTCTACAGCCGACACTACGAAACTCCGTTGAGAACTGTTTGTGTTATAATTTGTGAGCAAGTGATTGGTAGAGTAGTAAACAGGTAAACTAAAGAACTTTCGAAACGTGACGAAGCGTGAGAGCTGACAAATCTACAGCGTAAAACCTTTAAATTGGACTCACGTGAATCAGCTCAGCAGAGCAATAGAACTTTCAAACTCAGAATAACAAAAATAAGTCTTGTATTTTAAATAGGTTCAGAATATTTTAAATTTATTGTTTTAAAAATCTAAAAACGTGTGTGTTTGGCAAAAGCTGAAGCAAACAAAGCGAAATGGAAAATACATCTTCTATGCTATGGTGTACCAGAATGTACCAATGGGCTTGTACAGTTTATCTATTTTGAATGTTTTATTGCAGCCGACTTTTGTTAATAAGCTTTTTAACTTTTTAAAAATTGTATATGTTTATTAAGACTTTTTAATAAAATGTTTATAAAGGTAATATCAATTAGTTTTATGAATTGTAAACTTCCGCTTTAAGCATTTTTTAAATTGAGTTACGTGCAGCAGGGACTTTGTATGATCTTCTACACCCAAAGGGGGATAATATTACGCTCTGTTAATAACATACTTATCTTGTGTACATCTGCCTCATTTTATTTCGTTCATATTTATTTTACATGGTTTATGGAATACACGTAATATAGACACCTAATACAAATATGAACTTTCTCGACTGTATATAAATAAATATTTTAAATTTATGTATATATAGTTGTAAAAATCTAAAAATTTAAAACAAAATAAAAAGTAGTGTTGGCTAATATTTTTCTTGTATGACCGTATGTACTTATATTAATATATTATTTGGGAATATTGGGTTTTTTCGGTCTTTTTTAATAAAACACTTTATACTTCCAATATTTTATACAGGGTGTTTTCCGGAACACCCTGTATTTAAACCATTTTCAAGGACTACGTAGTGAAAAACAATAATTAATTAGAATATAAATTAAACTAAGAATGGCAACTATGAACTTACAAAATGTGTGTAAAAATTATTTTAAAAAACCTCTTTGACAAGTTTCAAATTCACGAGCGGATTCTGAAAATGTATAATATGTCATGCTTACCCCTAGGATTAAGGTATAGTTGCCAGTCATTTATCAAAAAACCCACCACCAAATTTCCCACCACTAGTTACCATATTATGACAAAACCTAAAAACCATAATCCCTTTGTATTCAATGGTGTAGTTCTCGTCGAGACGCTTCGAATGACATATAACAATGCTTAGTTTGGAGTAATATTTGTTGAGTTAGACAAGAGAGAAGATTTTGTTGTACTTTTGTACCGTGCATTTTAAACTAGTTCTCCTAGGCGACCTGGACTCAGTGCAGAAATGTAAGTGTATCTGGAGCGAAATTTATCGTAGATTCTAAAGATATGCAGCTTATGGTGGCAAACCTTCTGAATCCCTGAGAAAATAGTTAAAACCACCAAGATATACCATTTTCCAGTAGTTTTCTAGGTATAACTTTGTGCACAGTAGGAATTTCCGAATGCACCAACAGACAAAAGTTGTACTACTCGCTGAGCTCGTCAAAATGAGCTATAGCATGTGAGTATACGATGCTTCTACGCAAAGTTAGCATTTTGACATTTACCGCCCTACTACGCCCAGCTTATCAATATAAGTGATGCCTTCTTTGGTCAGTACGGCCTTTATGTTCTAAAGAATCATACCTGAAAGTTTGAAGCAAATTGGAGAACATAAGATTTTTCTGTTTCCAATTTTGTGCAGTTTCTCGGAGACAGCCTCTTAGAATGTTGTATAATAATAATCAAAAATCCGGCCAGGGACAGGTTTTATCTCAGGGTCAGGCGTCAGCCCGGACTTGGACTAGTTAAAAAGCGGAGAACGGGACCTGACGCCAGCCGGTACAGTAAAAATAGTACCGTACAAGTGTTTTGTCTTACTTCTGAAACCCTCGCTTGAATAAATGATACTTCTTGGGTTGACAATTCCGAAAAGACTCCAACATTCATAAAACCCATCACTCGACCTGAGCTCTCCTGTAAATATCTATAACGACAACCGTTTTTGCCCCCCTTTCCAAAACGAAAATTTTAAATTTACTTTGTGTAGGCTACACTAAGCTTCAGCGCAGAGTTGTAAGATCACGCGCGGCTTTTTCGTATAATAATAATAATTAAAAAATATAGTAAATATAGATGTACAGAGAACAGAGTTGTACAGCAACTATTTAATAATGTCGATATGCGATAGATGTTCATGTATACTGTCACAAACGGAATTATTTCGATTTGAATATTTATAATTTTTCAACATGTATTCCGTTTTGTGCGAATATAACATCAAGGTTAAATAGCCAAGTAGCGGTTCTTCCCACGCGCGCACACGAGTTAGAAGTAATTTATACAGTCTGCATATCCTTGGAAATAATATATGCAGTCTGCATCGCATTAGGAATAATATATACAGTTTGCATCTCATTATGCATTCATATATTCTTCGCATCCTACTTAATTTATTCAATTATACAGTAAGGCTTCCGCGTTCAGCAGTATATAAACCCGCTTGTTTGGCTTGAAACTCAGTCTGTGCCAAGACTCAGAAGAAGCCTCATCAAGAAACAAGCGGGTAAGTGGCTTTTAATTAATTATGGCTTAGTTTGCTTAGTTGAGTGGGTGCGCTACAACCCTCTCTGCTTAGTTATGGGGAAATTGTGACCAGGTTTCCCCACGATTAGTTGTAATCTAGGAATATCTAGCATCTTGGGATGCCGATTACCTGATTTCCTAGTGCTTAGTTTGTAGACCTAGTGCTAGAGCAGGGTTGGTTCCGACCACCCTCAAGATTATGTTAGATTTAGGAGGACATGTACGTCCTCACACTGTAGAACCAATGTTTGTAACCTGTTGTATTATTTATTCTGTTGTTAGTATATAGATGTTTTCTATGTCTTGTGTTTATTTTTCTCTCTACCTCTGACTACGTTCCCCACTCACGAAAACCCCACGTGACAATACAACCAATGAGATGCATGCTTTAGTTGCAACATAACCTTCAAACGTTCTAGTTTGACATTTATCCTACCGCATAATTGGATTTAATACAATTTCGCTAGAATGCAGATCAATAATTCTTTTTAAGAAAAGTTACATTTTCAAAAGCAAATCTATGAAACTGAATTTACTCAAAAAGTGTGCAGAATTTCAGGTTATATGTATTAACCAAAAATATTTAAAATAAAGTGTAGAATCGAAAACGTAAATATATACAGGGTGTTCCATTCAAAATAAAAAATTTGATAGTAGCCGTAGTAAAATTACTCACCCTGTATATACAAAAATATTAAAAAATTTAAACTTGTTTTGTATTAATCAACATTGGTATTTAACTTTTTTCCGTAAATCTTAGAGTTTCCAAGCTAAACTATAGGGTCATCTTATTTGAGCCACCCTGTACCTACATTATGCATAAATACGTAGCCTTTATTGAAAAAGAAAATAGTTCAATCTGATACCCTCAAAGACCTATAGATAGCTGCTACCTAGACACCTAAGGTAACTAAAATAAATATACTAATGTAAAAAAGAAAAGGTCTCCACCTTTGTCACAATTTTGAATTTAGCCCCCCCTCCCCCCCGAAATGAGATGCTAGTTGCGCCTATGGACGGGAGCACTTGGAAACTTATAAGGCATGTTCAATAGTAATAGTAAACTATTTAATATTGATATCCAACGGAGTTGTACTTTTTTCAATAATTCATATTCAGGGTTTTATTTCCAAACAATAAACAGAAATATTAAGAAATTATGAAAGTAATAGCAATAGTTATAATTATATCTAGTTCGTAGAACAAAAGAGTAATTACATAATAAATGTAATAATTTTGAACTTTGGATGAGTTCACGGAGTGCTGCAAGGGAATCTCCTGATAGAAATTTCATGAGAGTTGGCATGGAGCACGAGCAGTAGTTCACTCTACCAACAATTAACAACTATACCATGGACCAAAAAAAACAATGTCGAAGTAAAGATTCCGGGGTGTCCTTTAACCAAAATAGAAGTGTCTCAACTGGGCTCGTAATATTTTTTCAATACGTTCTTATGTTTTAATTGTATATATACTTTCTATGTATGTTTGCATTCCAATAAATAAATAAATAACTTATTTTATTATTGACCTTGGAAAACTACACTACTTTCACTCTAAATTTTAATCTAAATAAAAAACAAATTATACATAAGTTGTAGAGTAAACGATTCAAAAGTCAAGAGTAAATCTTACTTCGAAACGATTAGAAATTTGACAGTTTTAGTGTAAAAAAGTTACCATAAATGATTAAATTATATAATTGTTTTAGAGTGTAATAAATGAACACTAACATTGTATTCATGTTAACTCTATGACGCATAAAGTGAATAAAACTTAAAAATCTAGCGGTATACTACTAAAGTATTGTATGCTGCCGCTCTTGCCGGATGAGATACTGGTTCAATAGAGCACTTGTTTATTATTTTTCTGAGAACTAAATTTCTATAGCGCCTCCGTATGAGACGGACAATTTAAAATAATCTCGTTTTATTCGCGTCTCGTTATTTTTTAGTAAAAGAACGATCGTATGCAAATTTTGCTCTGAAACTGAAATTGTTACATTTTTTTTATCATTTATTGTTATTGCGTTTTTATTGTGGCTTCGTTAACAGCTTCAGAAAAGGTTTATGTATTTATTTACTTACTTATTTAACACTTTAATTACTTCTAATAAATACAGGATGGAATTGAAGAAAAAATTATCCGGATCCGAAAATCGAAAACAATTGAATAAATATTTTATAAAATCTACTGAAAACCAGAGACTGGAACCTTTTACAAATATAGGTTTCGGTTCCAGTTCCGGTTCTTAAAAATTCAAAATACAGGGTTTCGGTTCCGATTCCAATTTTAATTTTCTAAACATTAAGGTTCCGGTTTCGGTTCCAGGATTCTTTTAGGTTCCATAAGGGTTCCGGAAGCAAAAGTAATGACGTCACATTTTATGTTGGTATATAGCTCCAAATATCTCCAGTCAAATATGACCTTGATAACTGACAGTCGATGTATGTTAGGTTAAAGTATTGTTTATAATATAGTTGATAATTGATAAATATATTTGCTCTTCGGTATTTCAACTCTTTTTACTCGGGAAACTCTAGTGCTATAGTTACAATTATTTACAACAATGGATACCATAGAAACTGAGCTCTGGGAGCAAACAGATGTGAAGTACCGAACGTGGTTAATATTGTAGATTCTTTTCAAGATGAAATTTGTTTGGCAATATTCAGGGCTACCAATATAAAATGGGACGTAACACTTTTCTAGTCAATTCACACACTACTATTGGTCAATTAGTAGTGGAAGTGGATGTAATATCAATATTGTCACAAACGGAATTATTTTAAATGAAATCCTTTTTGTAACATTTCAACTTGCATTCATTTAGTAACAAGAGTAGTGCGATACTCGCCCACACGCCGCCACGCGCGTACACAATCTGCATAAGCCTTGAGAATAAAATATACAGTTTGAATCTCATTAGACTAAAATATACAGTTTGAATCTCATCAGAATAAAATATACAGTTTGAATCTCATTAGAATAAAATATACAGTTTGAATCTCATTAGAATAAAATATACAGTTTGAATCTCATTAGAATAATTTATACAGTTTCATTCGAATAATTTATACAGTTTGCATCTTATTATATATTCATGTGTTCTTCGTATCCCACTTAATGTATTCAATTATTCAGTAATGTTTCCGCCTTCAGCAGTATATAAACCCGCTTGTTTTGGCTTCAAATCAGTCTGTGCCAGGACTCACCAGAAGCCTCATCAAGAACAAGCGGGTAAGTGCTCTTTTGATTAATTATAGCTTAGTTTGCTTAGTTGAGTGGGCGGCGCTAAAATCGCCCACTCTCTGCGATAATTATGGGTAGTTGTGACCAGGCTACCCGGCTTGGTTATAATTACTAGGAGTCTAGCTCCTACGCTTAGTTAGTAGATTTAGTGCTAGAACAGGGTTGGTTCCAACCTCCCCTGTATTGTATTAGTTTAGGAGGACATATACGTCCTCACAATATGTATCAATATGTCAACATGTATGTTAACCTTTTGTACTCTTTCTATTGTCTTTAGAATATAGTTGTTTTTTACAACTTGTGTTTGATTTATCTTTACCTCTGACTACGTCCTCCAGTCACGAAAACCCCACGTGACAATATCAACGCAGTAAGAAATGGTTATGGTAGCGCTGTTGTGAGAATGTTAAACTACTTTTTTTATTTACCAGTAGAACCGAAATGTGGAACCGAAAAATACCGGTTCCTTCGAAAATTTATAACGGTTCGGGTTCTCATCTTAACATTAACACGGATTTTAGTAAGGGTTCCGATTCCGGTTTCGGTTAAATAAAATAATCGGTTCCGGTTCTTTTGGGTTCCTGTTCCAGTGCCTGCTGAAAACAAAGGCGACAAAGAAAATACGAACGAACATCAAAAATTAGCAATTAGACTATAAAAATATGCGAGGACAGAGCTATCATAATGGAGCGAATATGCGAGGCAAGAAGACGGTGTTCAGAGGCATATTTTAAATGTAAACCCCTGCGCATTTTTCTTCTCCGGGGCAGTCTGTACTCTGTAAATTTGGTCATTTGCGATGCAACCAATGTAAATATAAGCACTGTAAATTTTTTCGGTATTATTCAAGAGCTCTATAAGGTTTTTATAAGATATTGGGCCATATTGAAATTGCATACTAAACTTGCATTAAAGAATTTGTCAACTTGTAACAGACAGCTTTTCTTTCTATTTTTTATTTCAAGAGCCCCTTGTAAATTGATAAAAATACTATTGGGCTTTCCTTTAAAATTCACCCTGTATACTATAATAAGTCGACTTTCAATGTTTATTTGCAACGCCATCTAAGTCTAGTATTATTGAATGCAAAATTATAGAGTTTTCTTTGTATAAGTTAAGTTTGTATTAGATAAGTTAATTCTTCTCTTGTGTTAATTAAGTTTAACTGCTATTTATCAATTTTTCGAATCACTTTGGTTTTCCATTTTTATTAAATTTAACCATAGTTTTTATGGTGCCATCTATATTTGGTATTTCGACTACAAAAGAACAATTTTTCAATAATCCCTATTCTTCTTCTTCTTCTTCTTGTGGCGGCTTCTGTGACGCTTCTTGTGGCGGCAATTCCACCTGCGACCCGTTGGTATTCTACAACACGCAAGACACAATGCAAGACGTTAATTTTGTGGTTGATTAAACTTTTGGTTTTAATCGTGAAACTCCCTTTTGATGGACCAATTATAGTTTGATTAGTGCATATAACGGTTTTGTGATATTTTGAAACTATCAACTCTATTGTTTGGAATTTCTGTAATAACGAAATTAAACATTTCTTGTTGCTGTGAAGCCACGCTTTTCTTCCTTGAAAGGAAGAAAAGCTTCTTTTCTTTTCTTGAAAATTCGTAGGAATTAGGAAAGTAATCACCGTTTTATTTAATTAAAGCTTCTTCTTTTATTGATGCAATCAATAAACTTCTTTCTACAAAATCAATAATTATTTATAGGGATATTAATCCAGACTTGAAATCAAGTTGGCGTTTTAAGAAAATCAACAGATTTAAAATCGATTCAGATTTTATAACCCAGTTTGCTATTTGACCTCCATAGTTGAAACTTCGAGTTTTCCTCTTCGTTGCTGTTAAATCTTAAAGAAGATCCGTTAATTGTATTGATTCGGAAATTTCGAAGGCTGCATTTGGATGTGCGGTCCTAATATTGGTCTTGTAAGCAGCAGTATTTTTTTGAGTCCCTACACATGATTACTGAAAGACTTCTCCAAAAGGTTCCTACTAACCTGGTGATCATCTTCAACGAGTTATTTGAAGTAACGTTGAAAACCAAATTAAGTTTATAGAAATAACTAGGTGGGTTTTTTATATCCTTTTTTTTGTGGAAGCGTTAGTTCATTTTATCAAAATTTAAGAAAAATTTAAGTGTAGAATTAAGAATTCTACTCACCTTTCCATGTTCCCAGTATCAGTTGCAGCTGGTAAACAATCTTTTTGTAAATTAAAATTAATTAAGTCTTATTTGAGATCAACTATTTCTCAGCAAAGATTGGTTGGACTTGCAATAATATCAATTGAAAACGAAATTTGCGACAACTTAGAAGAATAAATTTATAATAATTAATTACCCTTTATTATTTAAATTTTTTATGACTGTTATGTATTAATATAAGTATATATTATTATATGTGTAATTGTGTACTATTTATACCTGCAAATAAAATGTAATATATTTTAATAAAATATAATACTTATAAGCATTCAAGTATTTTCTTATTACCTGTTTCATAGTTTTTAATGAAAATATATTGTGTCAATAAATTCATTAAGGGCGCCGAAACAATCTTTGCATCGCGTCATCATAACCCTTAGGGCCGGCACTGTCTATGACCTACACGAAGGTACGATATTTTACTCTAAATGTATATTGGATCTAAACACTTATTTTTTACAGTGGTCTAGTGATCGAATTTTACACTAATTTTCTTACTATGTAGCTTGGTTTTCGAGACGTTGCAATTTTTATTAACCTTAACATTGCTAACACTCTAATGAAAATACGGCTATAACGAGCAAAGTAGAGAGCGGAAAAGTAAAAACAAGTCTGCAAAATGTGAAATTCTTTGGGTAGAAATAATGCGAGTATGTATACGAATACGAGTAGTATATCGGAGAGGTCCTTTTCGAAGTTGAAGATAATTAAAGCCTGCTTGCATAGTACAATGGAGCAATTTCGTTTAAATGGTTTGACCTTAATAAACATTGAAAATTCTAGAGCCAATTGTTTAAATTTCAAAAAAATAATAGACATATTTGCTCTAATGAAATACAGAAGAGGGCAATCTATAGATAGGGTGTAATACTTAAATAAGCAATAATTATTATCATTGAAAAGGTCCACCTTATTTGTTTTTTAAATAACGCTATAATCAAGGGGGTCGAAATTTTACTCGCACACGGGCATTAAGTGGTCTAGTTACGCCACTGACAACCCATTTCCTAATGTAATATGAATCGTTGTATATTACAGGTGGACGAGGGACTACTTTTTTTATTATCTATTTATTTATTCTACACAATTAAATATAAAATCGCTTATTCTATTAAAATGTTCTTTTAAAGTGAACTTTGAAGTTTAATAATAACTACAGTAGACGTTCTTAGGTTGTTTATTAAAATGACTCAGTATGAATGACATTTACATTTAACTTATCTTTACCTTCATTTACTAGGTAAGTAAAATTTTGGAATGTAGTGTACTTTGTATATAACAGAATTTTAAAATAATCTGACTAGTGTATTTATTTTCGTAAATATTTATCGGAACATCTGCTGCTAGTTCCACCATTATTTTTGTGATAAGCCAGATACCCTGATTCCAAAAAGGTTTATAGCGTAGCTTTATTTTACATCCTACAAAATGAAACTCTCTACTAGTGCTGTGATATTTAATTTACTTTTTAAAATCAATATAGTGTATACTAAATACTATTTTATTCAAATGAGTAAGTCTTGAGTTTATTTTTTTTATAAAGAGTTTTACTGATGTTTAATTTCCAAATAGATGATAAAGAAGAAAATCTGCGTATGTCTTGCGATTCAAGTCTATACTGCGAAAAAATGGGTTTTACCGGTTTTAAATGTATTGAAAACTTATGTGTTTGTGAAGATATGTGTACGATACCACATACGGAAGCATCTATTACAAGAATTGGAAAAAGTTGTAAAAGATCTTCTCAGTGTAATATCTTGCATTCGCATTGCAATGAAGAAGGGAAATGTGATTGTATTTTTGATACTATTGCTTCTAGAGATCAAAGAAAATGTTTAAATGGTACTTTTATAATACTGGTAAAATAATGTAATAAAGAGAAATAAATATTTTTTTTGCAGTATCTTATTCAGTTGGATCAAAATGCATAGAGGACAGACAGTGCCTTTCATTAAATGGTATTTGCAGAGACGGAAAATGCAATTGTTCTGATAATATGCATATTGATAAAGGAATTTGCTTTAAAAGTGTCGGTAGGTAAACACGCACTAATATATTTTAAATATTGATGGTTGAATTAATCTAAATAATGATTAAGCTCGTTTGTATTTTGTATTTTGTATGTGTTTGTTTACTCACTTCTTTATATATGTATGTTATTGTTTTATAATTGTTTCTATTGTATACGTTCTACTATCTATTTTATAAGTTTATCGTTTTAGTTAGTCACACCTACTACGGTTTTATAAGCACACTAGTTGTCTCAATCATCCCTTGTTTTTTACGATATATATCTGCAACATTCATTTATTAGCACCTTATTACTATAGAGCAGTAAAATAGGATCCGTTGGTGGAAATAAATGTTTGAAAGCGGGAGATCGTTTTGATCGCTGCATTTGACGTCAAATAGAAGTATCCTAAGTTTTTCGACGTCAGTTTAGGTCAGAGCATCAAAAGAACCACAAAATCTTCGGTCTACTTCGGTTTTTCGCTTATAACTCCAAAGCGGTGCTATCCAACGAAAACTTCACTATTACAAGAATTAAAGAGCATGAAATTCTGCGTCGGATGAGTATCCAACACTTTAAATTCGGTTCATGGTCTCTGAGACCCGATTTTTTGACCAAAAATAATATTATCAGATTATTAAAAAACTAGTTAGTTTAACGGGTTTTTATGGCGATTAATAACAACATAGTACTAATTCAGAGCCATTTGATATCAAAATTTCAAAAATAAATAACATCTTTAGTAGAATTTTATTTATAAATACATGTTACAATTCGTTTTCTAATTCGATTACATCTAATAAATTTACAGACACTATTTCCTGTAGAAAACCTTCTTCTTCATTATTACTATCATCTTCATCCTGCCCTTATTCTTCTGGTTTCGGTTGCATCAACGTGGCAATTACTTCAGAAGGAAGATTTAACTTGTGTTGTCGTTTAATACGTTTTTCTAATTAGTTTATCTGAAGTATCCATTTCTCTATTAAAACTATATCTTCTAGATTGCCTTTTCTGCTGTTTTTTGCATGATGTTGTCAGTCGTATTTATAAATCTTATTTCTTGCTTCAGCTGCCTCTTCTCCAAAATCGCCAATGGGTAATATCGCGTTTTCCATTATCCGGACCGGAAGATGTTGATGGTATAGGTTCTTCTGTCTAGCAATAGTAAAATTTCCTTTGAACCAAGAAGAATTTTTCTTTTTAAAATAATCCTTGTTGCAGGAAAACTGAAACTATCTTTCATTAAAGTTGCGGCACAAACGTCAAATCTTGTCCTTTATTTTCTGCTCATTCGATGAATTTAATCTTCTCTCCAACCGTTTTTCTTATATAATCGAAGATTACAACGAATTTAACGTCTTTGTCACACCCTTGTAACCATAGTTCAAATAGATCTTCGTTTTTGAAACGATACACGTCTAAGGAAAACAAATAATTTGTCAAAAGTGCAAAATAGTTGCAGGTAAAATGTATTTTAAAGTAACCTCTAATAAAGACCGAATGCATTCATGCAAAACCGATTACCGCCTAACGCCGCAAATTTTTTATAAATCAATCCAAATTTACAAATTTATGTTTCACAAAACTAAATTTCATACAAATAAAGTTTATTTTATTTTTTATATTAGAAACAGACCTATGTGTTTTAACTTAAATATACCAAAAGTACATACTCATAGAATAACAAAACAATTTATTCCGCACAAAAATAATGAAAAACACAATAATCGCACATTTTCAAACTTGGAAGTTGCTTCACAATTTACCCTGGACAACTGAAGCCGCACTCGTAAATACCAACTTCCCCAACCCTCAACAGGTAAAAGGGGCGCTGCATACCCGGCGAAGCAGATACAAAACCGTTATCTTTGGGATGTTTACTCTTTTCAGTAGTGCAGAAAAATGCATTTTCTAAGAATTGAAAAAATGGATTTTGGCCCGAAAAGCCCTTTCCAGAAATCATAGTGCAGTGGTATGGTCGAAGTCAACAGTCGAATAACGACAATTTTACAAATTTTCGATTTTCCGTCATAGACCGGACGCCCAGAAGCTTTCCGTATAAAAAAAATGTTGGAATAATTCTGATTGTTAATATAAGTTGAGAAATACCTACGCTTTGATATTATAGAGGTTGCCGGATTAAATTAATGGCCATTTTTTGTCATCCCCCATCATAGCAATTAGGATCAATTCATATGAAATGGTGCAGTACTGGTTACTCGATCATTTCGAAAAAAGATAATTTTTTGTGTGTTATCTAAGTATTTGTAGATCAAAACCACTGTTATTTTAATTTTATTCCTTTCGATTGAAATATGGCAGCCATATTTGTTTCGTGGTGCACGACATTTCTTGCAGTTTTTTGATTATATCCAGATAAAGATGAAATCTTAGGGCTGATTTTCTATTTAAATGTACACGGTTAGAGGTAGTTTATGTATAAAATATCTTAAATCTGAAATTTTATTATTTTGGTATTTATGGGCTTTGAAGTTCTTGTTATCATATATAATATCAATATTTACGTTTACATTAAAAAACTACTAGAAACGTCGTGCACCACGAAACAAATATGGCTGTCATATCTCAATCAAAAGGAATAAAAATAAAATAACAGTGGTTTTGATCTACCAATACTTAGATGTGATAACACACAAAAAATTATATTTTCTCGAAATTACTGCACCACTTCATATGGATTGATCCTAATTGCTATGATGGGGGATGTCAAAAAATGGCCTTTAATTTAATCCGGAAACCTCTAATATCAAAGCTTAGGTATTTCTCAACTTATATTAACAATCAGAATGAGTCCAACGAGTTTTTTATAAGGAAAGCTTCTGGGCGTTCGATCTATGATGGAAAATTTATAAAATTGTCGTTTTTCGGCCATACCACTGGACCGAATTTAAGTGTTGGGTACTCATCCGACGCAGAATTTCTTGTCATAGTGAATTTCTTGTAATCTTTAATTCTTGTAATAGTGAAGTTTTCGTTGGCTAGCACCGCTTTGAAGTTATAAGCGAAAAACCGAAAAAAGTTTTGTGGTTCTTTTGATGCACTCACCTAAGTTCGCATCGAAAAACCGCGCGAACTTAGGATACTTCTATTTGACATCAAATGAAGTGATCAAAACGATCTCCTGCTTTCCAACATTTATTTCCACCAACGGTCCCCATCGGGTCTAATTTTACTGGCCTAAATAAAACTGGTTGCTTTTTATTAAAAACCGACGTCTATTGACAGTTTTTCGCCGTGTAACCTTGTTACCAAAATACGTATTTAGTCCAGTCATTAGGTACTTTTTGAAAAGATGCCGCTCAAAATTAGTTTTTGATAGAGACCCTTCAATTAGAGTCTGGCCAATGCGTTGCCAAGGTGCCCGCCATTTTATATCACAATATTTTTGATATAATATTTTGATTTTGACATCCTAATTATAATGTAATTTTACTACTACATATGTTTTATATACACAACCCACTATTTCGTGATTTTTAATTGAGTCAAATACTATTTACATGTGTTCCAATATTTGGTCGTGTAACTATTTCTGTACTTTTCAAATTTGGCGCCACGTGTTGTGATATAAAATGGCTGCCTTGGCCAGACTCTGATTAAAGGGTCTCTAGTTTTTGATAGAGACCCTTCAATTAGAGTCTGGCCAAGGCAGCCGTTTAATATCACAAAATGTGGCGCCAAATTTGAAAAGTACAGAAATAGTTACACGGCCAATTATTGGCACGCACGTGAACGGTATTTTATTCAATTAAAAAACACGAAATAGTGGGTTGTGTAAATAAAACATTATTTAGCATTCAAATTAGGACGTCAAAATAAAAATATTATATCAAAAATATTGTGATATAAAATGACAGGCAACGTGGCAACGCATTGGCCAGACTCTAATTGAAGGGTCTCTAGTTTTTGATAGAGTCACTGCATCTAGACACCTAGGCCACGCTGGTCGATCGGAGTACTGCAAAACGCCGCCACATTGGAGCAGAAAAGGTTGATCTTTAATAATGGACAAATTAAAACCACATTTTAAGTATTTGACATACTAGAGGTTTGAACTTTCAAAATAAGAAGAACCTTTTAAACTAGACGTGGATTTGATTAAATTCAATACCGATAAAATAATGAACAATTTCGTGCTTCTTTTGCTCCAGTATGGCGGCGTTTTGCTTTACTCTGATCGACCAGCTGGCCTAGGTAACTAGATGCAGTGACTCTAGTTTTTGATAGAGACCCTTCAATTAGAGTCTGGCCAATGCGTTGCCACGGTGCCCGCCATTTTATATCACAATATTTTTGATATAATATTTTGATTTTGACATCCTAATTATAATGTAATTTTACTGCTAAGTATGTTTTATATACACAACCCACTGCTTCGTGGTTTTTAATTGAGTCAAATACTGTTTACATGCGTGCCAATATTTGATCGTGTAACTATTTCTGTACTTTTCAAATTTGGTACCACATGTTGTGATATAAAATGGCTTCCTTGCACAGACTCTAATTAAAGGGGCTCTAGTTTTTGACAAATAAGTCGGTTTCTGTAGATTTTAGAGAAAAAGTTGTTGATTAAAAGTTGTAGAGGATAAAATTTGCTACAAAATTGCTCTTATACATATTGACGCGCAACCAGTCGTTTTTATGCAGGAAAATGAGAAACTTCAATTTCCCTTAGTTAAAGAGAGCAGAGTTGGTGTCACAACGATTGATTGCATGTAAAAATGAAATGTTCTTCGCAACAGCTTCTTTTTATTTCAGGCTCCGCATAAATTAAAGCGTTTCTGCTACTTTTTCCCTCGCCGGTATTAGCAAAAAAAATATTTTTACAGTTAAAAGAATCAACATATCTATAGCTTCTTCGACAACGACAACACGTGTAAACAACCAAGACATGTTGATTGCTGTCTCAATGATGAACATATCCGCATCTTCTACTACCTGCTTTACTGTACAATTTTGCTCTTAAAACTGCGTAATTAACGTACATTACTTCATGGATACATGTGCTCTAGAGCTTGGATTGCTTCTACGCTTCTCGTATTCTGACTATCAGCGTTCGCTGGATAACCGTCAAAGACTACAACTGCGTTAGGACCATAGTTCCTTTGGACATATTGCACGTATGTAGTTCATGAAAATGATTCCGTACGAGTCATTGCGATACCATACCACTAGATGCAACAAAAAGCCGCCGTCCAGTACATACATGCTGTTATCCGGTTGTACAGGCTGGTCCATTGGAGAAAATATCTTGAACAGTGATGATTTTGTTCCCTTTCTCATACCATCTTCATTAAACGCTTTATTCAACGCAGAGCATGAAATATAAGCAAACTGTTGCGAAGAACATTTTGTTTTTACATGCAATCATCAGTGGTTGTGACAACACCTCTGCTTTCTTTAACAAAGGGAAATCGAAGTTCTCATTGTCTTAGACAAGAGCTACTCGTTACTTGACATTATAGCAATCTTCCAGGACCTCGAAGCCGATGTAAATACTCTCGCTGCAGTTGGTGAAGCGCTTTTACTGACTCTATATGGCGGATCGTCTGCAAAGGACACATTGGATTCCTTCGCTACCAAGGTATTGCTAAATATGTGTCCAAGAGCCAATTTAATCTTGCATCCATGTCAGCCGCAGGGTGATCGGTCAAGCAGTCGTTTGAGATGTGGGACTTCACTAGTATCCTAGACTAGCCCGAAGATAGAGGGAGGGCAGTCGTTAGAGGTGTCGGGAAGCACTAGGATTCGAGACTAGCTTGAGGGCAGACCACACGGCGTTCACCCTTAGAACTGGTCGTTGTCTACCCCGTCCCAGGCTTGTCTGGGTAACGGATGACGCGATCAGAATCAAATGTGTGGTAGAGTTATACCGAGGTGTTGCATTTACGTTTCACCGGAGTGTTTCTCGACGATGACCATAAAACGTTGCGGAGGAAACTCTGCTAACTAGGGGGTCCGGTGTGGGTGGATTGAATCTTACCTGACGTAGGGCGTTTTACGGAGCTAAGTATCCTGCTGTCTGGCCTAGACGAATGGAGGAGATTCAAGTGAGGTTTATCTCGGTTAGGGAGTTCGCTCGCTAACCCATGAGAAACTGCATGCCACCAGGTAGCGTTTCGGAGGTGACAGTACGGGGGTCTGGCATATGCTGTCAGTTCCAGCGTCGGACTCCCAGAAATCGTCTAGAGACCTATACTTAAAGAACGTTGATGCAAAGAGACATAGCCTCTCACGTTCAAGACAACTTTACCTTAACGGGTACACACCGGGACGTTGTTTTAAAAAGAGCCCTTTAAAGCAGCCTCGAAACGAAGCTCTGTCGAGGGCGCACCAGGCCATAACTGGGAGATCGGGGTGGCGAACCCATTTAAAAACCAAGTTCCGCCACATTTGAGGTTGGATTCTATCGGGTAGTGGCCCCAACCCCTGTCTCGGAGAGGAACTTGTGAAGGTATGAAATAGGACTGGAGGGTTCCTCTATCAACTGAGTTATGTTGGGGGAATAGTCCTATTGCTAGACTAGGTACTTCACCCCGTATAAAAGAGGACGGGAAGGTACCGGCAGGTGAGCACGTGTTAAGTCAATCACTCCGGTACTAGCCTGGATAGCTAGTAGAGGGTGGATAGGCAATCTCGCTCCGACCAGTGAGTGACTGGGAGCAATTGCTATGCAATTCGCGCGCTGATTGATCGTATCTCAATTACTTCCTCCTTTGGAAGGAACGTGGAGGTATGTTAACACGGGGACTCCACGTAAAACATTCAGATAATCTCTGTCAGCCGCAGAAGATGCTGCAAGGCAGCATTGTCTGCTAGTGTGCCACCAAGTCGCGATGTGGTGTGGCAATGAGCAAACGAAGCATGGGCTCGTTGCTATTCGCGTTACGTCAGAGGGCAGCCCCCTTAGACCATTTTAAAATCGATATCTTGTAAATGTAAAAAAGGCTGTGCAGGAGCGTGTGAATGCCCCATGCTGTGTCTGTATTGTAATGGGACATCACGTAAAAACATTCCCGACTTGGTAACAGATTACTTTATTGCTACTTTAGGTGCGCTAATTGGTAAAAAGTAGCGTGGAAATGCCTCTCGTCTGCATGTTTAAAAAGTTCGGCCCTGTAACTGGGAAAGTATTAGTCTGACGACAAAAAAGATAAATAGAAGCAATCTTGTAGCAAAGTTTATACTCTCCAATTTTCAATAATAAACGTAACGTTTTTCTCTAAAACCTACAGGAACAGAGTATTTATGCCAAAAACTCATTTTTCATGATACTCGTGTTGTTAAAGAAAGACTTGCAGAATTACCACTCCCTCCTCGTTTTCCAGACTTGGTAGAACACAGTCGAGATATCTTACAATGATCCATCTAACACTAAAAAGACACTATTACAAATATTTACATGTCTAGGCTTGATAATATTGTATCTTTCTATTATTTTGTAATCATTAACTTATGTATGTGAAACACTATTTTTTTTATTTGTCATGTATTTTTATTTATTATAAGAGGCTTTTGCAGATTCTCCAATGCAGCTTTTGGAGATTCATAACGATAGTGGTACTTAATTAAAGAAAACTATTTTTTTATCATTGTACTCTTTCTGCGATGTCATCAGGGTAGCATTGGGACAATTTAATCCCGGCGGAACCTGATGTAATTAGTCCTTTCGGTTTAATACTCAAGAGAGATGATAAATAAAATTATATTAATTTAGAATTTTCCAATAAATACAAAAACGAGGAAATTCATTTTCACAGAAATATCTCCTTAAAAGAGCTAAAATTTTGAATTAAACAGTTCTTGAGCAGAAGTCATATCAACTTTTTCTGTTTAAATGGAATCTACTGCCTGTTTTTGCATACCTAGATACCGAATCGGAAGGTTTTCAAAAGAATCCAGTCGTGTTGCAAATATTTGCAAAAAGGTGTGCTTTCAGAAAAATGTGTTAAAAGGGAAGGGAAATTATATTTATCGAGAGGATCTTCTATACAATGTTATTTCTTATGACAGATGAATAGAATCAAATAGGGATTTGTCGAAAAGGGTTTACGATTTGTTATCAAAATGTCGGAAAATATTTGTAAATTAAAAAAGTCATATGAGTTGACAAAAACCGATATCGTCTATGTTTTATAGGGAGGGTTTAAGCATCTCCAAGTCCAGAATTTTAGAATGGATTAGATAGATTTATTCTAGGAGTAGTCTATCGTATCCTGACTTTTAGACACCTTATATATAAAAAAAGGAAATAGTCCAGACTAGTTACATCATATTTTTATAAATAGCAGAAGATGAGGCAGGACATTCGATTTTTACATAGAGCTTTCTGGCAACTTGTTCAATATCCTTTATAATAAGTTACAATCCGTACGTGATGATCCAGAGGAGAAAATGAGGGTAAATCATGCCCCTAAATGGATATTGTCGTTTATTTCCAGAAACTATTAGGTTTATTGAGATTAATTCGGTTAGATAAAATAAATTTTATTTAATTTCCTTCAAAAAGTTCATTTTTTCATAACTTGTTTTTGTGTAATTGAAGAAAAAACTTTCGGGCATAACCATTTGTAATTTTATATTCGTCATAAGGTAACTAAAAGAAAATTGTTGAGTGCCGGGCGCGATTGTGGTTAAGTTATCTTCAACTACTGCAAAATTCATCGGGCAATATTGTCGTTATTATTGAGGCTAGTGCTGCGTCAATTCTGTACTTGCTAGGAAATTTTTAATAGAATATCCCGTATCAGTTACAATGCTGTTTTATTTTTTAGAATCTCTCTTCGTTTATTTATAAAATATTAGTATCAAGTGAAATATTTTCTTGAATAATTATTTATTGTCATAGAAGTTAAAGTTGTTACCTGTGTTAAAGAAGACCTATACAAAAATCCAAAAACTTATCTTAACTATTAGTTATTGTTTCTAATATGACTGGACTAAAGAATTGGCCAAACTATTATTGGTATGTGTAATACAGAAATTGTTGACAATTTCCCGACCTTTAGAGATTGGCAATAAATTGACAGAATTAGTTTTTTTGGGTGTACCAATATATAAATAGTTATACATCCAAATTTTGAGAAATTTTAATACTTTTTTAAGGTTGTGTCTTGCTTGTTGCATTGGTGAAGAAGCTTTAATAACCAGTTTAAGTTTATAAACTATTTGAAGTTTTGGTATTTTCTAACCCCAATTATTTTTAAATGAAAATACTCCTGCCAATTAAAAATTCTGCATCTTTAGGGCTTGGACATCAATGTACAAGAGATGAAGAATGTTCCAGCGTACCTTTTAGTATCTGTAAATCTAATGAATGCGTCTGTAGTCCAGAGCATGTCGAAAGTAGATCTGGCATGGGATGTTTACTAAAGGCAGAAAATTACTTATCCTTCTGTTCAGAGAATATTCAATGCTCTATTAATTTAGGGAGCGGAACAATCTGTTCCGATGGCGTATGTGTCTGTACAGAACTGCATCAATACAAAGCAAGCATTAAAAAATGTGTATTGGATGCACGTAAGTTTATTTTTTAATTATATACTCCATGTTCTCTAAATTAGTGGTACTATCTTTAGGTTTGGGAGAAGTGTGTAGTAACCATAGCGACTGCCACCAACCTGGCCATGAAGAAAGTCGGTTAGAATGCATCATAGGTGTATGTAAATGCAAACCGGATTATTTTGAAGACGAAGGATATTGTATATCCAGTCAGTTGGTTGGTATTTTAAAGTCTGTCTTTAAAATTATGATTGTTTCTTTCTAGATTCGTCTGAAAACAAGCTATCATTTACTCTCCGTGATATTTTACCCTTTGTTATAAGTTATTTATTTTTCTATATAATAGTTTAACTGTAATTGTTATAATATTATAATACAAATTGTTTTATATATTTTTGTAATAATAATTAAAGTGTGGTGATTCATAAATTTTTATAATACCTTGCAACCTGCGTTTTATTTATATTACCTGTAGAAATCTTATCATGAATGTTATCAGACTTTGTTTAAAGATAAACTCTACTACGCTCTCACACCTAATCATGCCTAGTTCTCTCTAATTGTACTAGTAAGTAAATTTGGGTTTACGTAAATGATTTTAAAATGAATAGTATAATACTACTGATATTATTCTTTTGTTCGCAAATATCTAGCGACACAGATTTCCAAAGATTAGGTAAGCATGATAATGATCAATTCATAATGTCTACTAATTAGAGGTCTAATCTTTTTAACTTTTGCAGAATCGCTTTATTATTGTAAGTATGACTCAGAATGTGATGAAAATAGCTTTTGTGTAGGAAATGACTTAAATAATCCAGGAAAATGCAGATGTAAAGAAGGTTTTATTCTTCTGGAACGAAACAGAACGTACTTTGAATGTTTACCAAGTATGTATAAAAAGTCTCATACAAGTACTTACTTATTGTAATTTGTATAAAAATTGTAGTTGCCGAAGAAGTCGGTTCGCCTTGTGCAAAGGATCTTCAATGTCAGGTCAATCTTAGAACACCTGCAGTATGTAGTGAAACTGAAAAAGTATGCAAATGTGATGAAGCAGCTCATTTAGGAGACGATAAAAAATGCTACTATAAAATTGGTGAGTATTGATGGGATAGAAAAAAGACGAAGGAAAAAAATTGATTTCAATGTAGGTGCTATAGGATTGTTGTACAGTAACTTTTTGTAGGTCTGGGAGACCGATGTGGTAGTAATTTTAACTGCCTTCTTGGAGATGGCACGTATGGCTGGTGTTATCTGGGTTATTGCTCTTGTAATGACAACTATCATCCCACTGAGGACAACAAAAGTTGTATTCCATCTGTACCTTTAGGAAAACCTTGTGAAGTATCAGAATCATGCATTCATACAGAAGCGAATTGCTTTGGAGGTATCTGTATATGTATCGCAGGATATATTGAAAATGACAATAATACATTATGCTTGAAAGGTATTATTTTTGTTATTCTTTTTTGCTACAAGTACTGCAAGACAATAGCAATCTCATTAAATTTAATCACATTTTAAAACATTCCAATCTTGGACTATTTTCTGAAGGCTACACTTGTTCTCTTAAGGATAATTAAAGTTCCACTCTAAGTATTAGGGTTCCTGTTATAAATAAAGTTGTGTTTGTAAACACTTTTAGACAAGTTCTAGAAATTGCTAAGTAACCTGTGTTAAACTTTTCTTATTTCTATGGTTCATATTTATGATCCTTGTACTATTTCGAAGTAACTATTCATATTGTTCATTGTTTCCAGCCTTACTTTGTGGAAATCCATAATCATGAAATCCATTTATTTATTTATTTCATAACTATTTATAATTCTACTATACTCCTCTTGTTCTATTTCCCATAAACAAACCTCTTAAGTATGAAGAACATCTTATATTTATATAAGATTTCTACCTTATCTTTGTTAGATAAAGCTATTGCATTAGTATTGCAAATCTGTAAATAAACTTTTTCTGTTTGTATTTGTAAGAATAAATTTAATGTAGGTAGTTGCATAAGATACGTGGTAAGGTACACGTAACAATACGTGCAACTTGACAATAATGGCACAAGTCTTGGCTCCAAATTTTACTCTCTTGAATGCAAGTATTGGTCCTTAAAGTTATGAAAAATTAAACACTAAAAATTATAATTCGTCTAAATAAATAAACTAGCATAAAACGCTTGCATTTATAAACGCTCTCAACTATTCCTCTTTTTTTCTTTTTACCACTCCCCTTCGCCTTTCTCTGACTCTGTCTTTCCTCCACTCCCCGAGTAACAGGTACCAAACCTGATCTGGTCGACTTAAAAAGCCAGGGCCAGGCCCTGAAGCCAGCGCGGGTGCCCTTGCCCCTCATCTGTCTCTTTCCCCATTTTCCTTAACCCCCTTCTCCCCTTTTATCGCCCCTTCCCCACACCGGCGGCAGGCCGGACCTTGGACAATTGCAAGAGGTAAGGACAGGGCCGATTTAAAAAGCCTAGTAACTTTAGAACGCAACTGTAACGATGAGTACCGTACAACTGTTTAGTAGAACTTTTAAAACCTTCGCTTGAATAAATTCTAATTCTTGCGCTAAAAACTCCGAAAAAACTTTAACACCCACAAAACCGATTACCTTCTAGACCTAGACCTGTACCGTCCTGCAAAGACCTTTCACTCCTTTTTCCAAAACGAATTAAACTTACTTTGTGTGGGTTACACTAAGCTTGAGTGCGGTGTCACAAAACCACGCACGCGGGCTTTTTAAGAGTTTTTCAACAATAAACTTAAGAGCATTTCCATCATCTCTTAAGGTCTACTGTGAATATTTGTAGATTATGTTTAGTTATTCATTCTTTTTCTTTTATTTTTTTCTTGGGAGATTCTTAATTTTTTAACTACGTTGGCTAGAGTTGCACCTTCTAGCGTTAGCAGAAGAAAGTTGTCCTTAATTTACTTAAAGATTTAAACTTGTGAAGTGCACTGCACTAGTAATGGAACGAAATGTATCTGTCTTAATCTCAATCTATCGGCTTGAACTATTTACTCATAACCTATGTGGGGTATGTAATCGTAATAACTTACACAGTCAAGCAGGCTATGATCTGTTCGGTAAGAAACGTTCATAATATGAGTTGACTAGTAAGAGGAATAACAACATATCAACCTTTTCACCACACCTCTTTAAACTTTACTATATTATGCTATTAACTGCTTTCCTCAATACATATGTTTAAGCATTTTATAAAAATAATAACATTTTTATTTTCAGCTGCAAACAGAGTTGGTGACAACTGTACGGAAAATGCTCAGTGTAGCGCTTACATTACGGATGCGTTTTGTCTAAAAGGCACCTGCTCTTGCAGAAGCTCCTACCATGGTTATGGGAATGAATGTGTCCCCGATGCGTATTTGGGAGCACGTTGCAAACAAAATAAGGAATGCATTTTATCACAAGAATTTGAACATTCTGTACGTTGTGTAGATGGTACTTGCGCATGCGTAGAAGGAGTTACTAGCCAGAATGAATACGGATGTATTATTGTTCCTTCCAGTAGTAATAGAAAGTACTCAATTCATTTATTTTTAATATTAACATGTGTTTTGGGAATTGTTGGTTTTAATCAACCTGAGATTTAAAAGTATTAAAAAGTTTTATTTATTGAATAATTGGTATTTATAAAAAATTAAACAGCCGTGATAATAAGTATAAAGATACAAAGAGACTTAGATTAGATATAACATTTAATATAATATATAAAATTATATATTAGTCCAAAATGATTTTGTACAAAATTGTGGTTTTTATAATATTTTGGTTATAAAATAAAACATAAAACAAATGTTCTGTGTCTGTGTTTTTGTAGTAGTAAAATAATAGTTTAATAGTTTTTAAGAATGCAGCTCACATAAGAAAAGGTTGCCGACCTCTGCAATAATTGATAGTTTTATTAAATTAGAAGTCAACTATTCTGTGGAAAATTCAAATGTAACGCAATTCTATACTTTTGATTCCGTTCGTGCAACTTATCAATGTATAAAGTTTTACCAATTTGAAGAAACTCTGGTACTGTATGGTCATGTAACTCTTAATCTTTCATGGCTTCTGTGTATTTATGTGATAATCCATAAACTAAGCTTTATACAAATCTTATACATTTACGTATGATATAAAATTGCTCAATACTAGTATTGAATAAGAAAAATTCGAAACTCCAAAGTGTCTTTAACAAAGATTATTTTTCTTCTACTACTAGTTCCGCTCATTAAAAGATGCCCAAAACTAGTTTTCAACAACCTATGCTACATAATGGCGATATCTTGTTTTGTGCGTCTCGTTTCGTCTACCGACGCACAAATGCACAAGTCTACCTGAACCCTTCTCATTTCGTGCAGAATAAAAATGATGGCGTTTAGGACTTCTTATTTAGTGCGTTGTTTACCTGCACATCTTTACCTGCTTATATCTGAATATCACTTACGATAGTAAATTTAATATTTTACACTTCAACAAACGCAGAGCTAGCTAAAAGTCAGTGTTGGAGTTAGATTAGGTTAAGCTAGTAACCTTAGATAAATCTTAGATAAATCTAGGTTGGCTTAGGTCAAGCTGTGGAACTGGTTTAAAAAATCACATTATTACTTAGAAAATTATGAGAAAAATAATTTTACTGGTCTAGTTAAACTTTTAGTATTTGGTGTGAAAAATATATAAAATACTGAGAAGGAAATCAACAATTTGTATGTAGAAATCGTAATTAAACATATTCAGTCAGCAGGTAAATGCTAGATGAGCGCATAAAATGAGAAGTCATTAGTACCGAGTTTTTTTATTGGCCATCAAATTTACGGACGAAGCGAGAAGGTTTTAGAGCATAGCACGAAACGCTCACAAATCTACATAATACCACGTTGGAAAAAGAAATTCCGAAAATTAAATACTAATTTTGAACATTTTTTCGAGCATTGTCGAATTTCAGTTATTGGAGTCTAACATATTATAATAGGTATTTATCTTATTAGTGGAATAAAGGTATTATTAACTTACGAATGCGTTGAGTTTATCACGCGTGTTAAGATACAATTTATTATCTACGACTGCCCAGAGATGAAGAACACTGTATTATTTAATAATTTGACTGAAACACTGAAACAATTTTTTGACATACATCATGAAATCTTTTATTCAAAATCAGAGCAGCTTAGAATGCGATACTATAGCAACCAGGCAATTATTACCATGATTTCCTTATCCTACTCAATGTGATAATAATATTATAGTAAAGAACGAGTTTCATAAGGCAAAATTTATTGCACGAGTTCAAATTTAGAAAACGAGCCGCTTGCGGCGAGTTTTCTAAAGGACGAGTGTAATAATGACTTATGAAACGAGTTTTTTATGCTATTTTTTTTCTATTTTGCGTCTTTTATTCCCTTTTTAAATAAAAAAATCGCAATTTCAAAATTTACGAATTTTTGTGGTAGTTCATCAGACAAAACTGATGTGACATTTGAAAATTCATTGACTGACACAGAAAATTGAGTGAAGTTTTTGTCAATTTTCTGTTTTTTTTCAATTATTTTTTCAATGCTACCAACTTTGAAAAAGTTGTGCTATTAAAGCACTCAAATGAGCTATTAACGCACTGTTTTGGGTGCTTTAACAGCTTTATTATAGACGCAAAATAGAAAAACTTCATTATATAACTCAAATAAATGACATATTGAGTTCTTATCCAAGCAGACGTAGATAATAGATATTTAAGATAAAAGTATAAAAAGCCATTCTTTATTGCGCGAACGGTTTAACACACGAGCGAGGTACGATCGAGTGTCTTAATAAAGGATGTGAGCGCAATAAAGACACTTTTTACTCGTGTATCTTACAACGTTTTATCTACGATCATAACACTTTACTAGAGTATTCATTTTATTTAATATATATTTTTTAATTTGTGACTTATGTCATGTACATATATTAGCGTGCTTAGATCTTTATGTGCTAAGTTGTTTAGCAACCAGTTTGTCAAATATTCATAAATCATTTATTATACATCTCTTGGTTACAATAGCGTGCAATAAAAATTTAAAACACTAGCTCAATAAACGTTAACTTTTTACACGAAAATCAGTGTAAAAAGTAGTCACTTTTTATATGATCGTAGATAAATATTTATATCACATTCACTTAATGCAATTACTTATTGATATTCAGTTCATAAATTCTAAATAATATATCAACAGAATTCCTACAATGAATCAGCAGTAAGTACATCATTGCAAATACATGAGTCTCTAGAATAATTTGTCTTCTTTTTATAAATCTTCATGGGGCGAGAAACTGCATTTCAATTTTGTGACTATAATTATATTTATCTTAAAACGTGTGATCTGGGTTTAGTTCATACTAGATGCTCATATCCAGAAATAAACGGTTTTACTAAATACACATACATACATTCTGAGGAATAAATAAAAAATTATTGTCTGCTGAAAATTATTTTCATGTAAATGCGCATATAATCCTTTTAATAATAACGCCAACCGCAAGAAAGGTCAATGCAAATGACCGATGATTGCTTGGGTCGGAAACCCCTGAAACATAAAATATTAAAGCTGATAATTGAATTAATTATTTATCATACCTGCGCAAACAAGACCATGATCAAGAGGTTGAGAACTACTAATTTTACATTTACATATAGACTGATTCATACAGTAAGCTCCATCAATGCAATGTTCATCATATAAACATTTTTTTCTACTCCTGAAATGTAAAATATATTATAATATAAAACTGAAAAACCTGAACTGAAATAGCTTAATTACCTCCAATGCATTTTTTCTTATCTTTATTTGGAATGTACCACTGATCACACTGGCATGTATTTTCTCTGCAAACATATCCAAATTGTCTACAATCTTTTACTGAAGTACATGGAAAATTCAGTTCACCTGAAAATTTATAATTTATTTTAATGACCACTCTTCTTTAATTCTATAAATGTTTACCTCCAACTAATTCTTCTTGTTGGGAATAAACTAAGATTATTTGCTTAAATGTGCAACAGATTGTAAAAAAATAAAAAACAAAATATCCACAATTAAATTCCATAATTTGCTAGCACGCACAACTAAAAGTTTAACCCTTACTACTTCTCGTCTTCTTTGAAACTACCTGAAACTGTTTGATCAATAATAACCACGCATTCCCATAAATGAAGACTTACCTATGCTGTCATAGCCGATTGAATTTCGAGGAAAAGTCGAAAACCTTTCAGTAAAAACGTACTGATTTCATGGCATCAGTACATACAATATTTTGCTGCTGTTCAATGTTGAATATTGGACAGTTTGAAATTCAATAATTCTTTTCAGGTCGTTGCATTTAGTATAGACTTTCATAAATTTTCAGTAAGTAGACAATTTAAACACGTATAGTTTAATACCTTATCGATCCCTCTACTTTAGATTACACTCTTTTATTATACTCACCCTCAATCAGTATTGTTAAAAGCATACAAATTTACTTAATTACCAAAAATACACACAACCTGTTCTACACAAAATGTGATGAACGTGATAACCTTCTAATTATTGTTTCATCAAATATGTTCTTAAGTTGAAATCAAAAACACGCCAACTAGCATTAATTTCAGCCATTTCAAAAAATATATTTCGATTATAATTGTCACAATAGCTTTTATCTAGGGTTTATCTTTCATCAACTTGACCCATTTTATATATTTTCCTGAAAATTACTTTCAATAGTAATATGTTTAATGAAAATGTGTGTGGTTCTATTGATGAGTTTTTTTAAGAAATTCCTTGAATTTACAGTCCACAATTTATCTATAAATATTACAGTTTAGCATGTCTTTAATTTTTAGTGCATTTCTTTTAATTGACCAACCTTTTTACTATAAATAATTTCCGTAAGTAGGCGTAGGACAAGGTGTAGTGCTTGCAAAAGTTCTCTAACTACTTTTAGGATTTCAAGCACTCTGCTATCGCACTCAAAAAGTGCTTAAAAGTTCTTTTTAAATCATTTAAATCCTTTTCAAAATGCTTGAAGCGCTCTAGAAGTATTTCAAGACCTTTCATACTTACTTCTTAATACTTTTTGGTGCATCAAGTACTTTCAGGGTAATTCCAGTCCTTTTTAAACCTTTTTACTGCTTAAAACTTCTATTTAAAATTAGTCCATTTTACATTTGATGAGGTGACTAAAACCATAAATTCTTATTTTAAGTCATTATAAACTTTTTATTTGGTTAGAATAATGAAAGTATTTCTGATCCAAGCTACACGAGCAACGTTCATTTGTTTCATTAACACTTTAATAGTATGTTAACATACGTTTAACTACCACTAGTAAATCAAATCAATGATTCTAACGTAGCGCAGCTTATGAAATAATAACACTGCCCCCCCCCCTTTGGTAGGGATTAGCGCACAATTACTATTGCAAATGGTACCGGTGCGTACTGGTAGGAGTGAGGTTACTATCCATCCTCTACTATTTATCCAGGCTAGTACCGGGGCTATTACCCTACTCTATCACTACCACTAGGACCACTACCAGACCGAATCCAACCTCAATATGGCTGGGGTTGGAAGGTTAACCACCCCGGTCTACCAAATTATAAGGCTTGATGTCAAGCCCCTGCCAAATTCCTATATCAGTTATATCATATAGACACGTAACTCCACTCATTTCTATATACTACTAAAGTTCAAAATTTGTTTGTCAGTATGTTTGTTCCTTCATAGACTCGGCCCCTCTAAATCTCACATTCAAACCAACTACACAAATGGTTGGACTCCACATGGACCAGAAGTATGGAGCGTGGACTGGCAGAAAATATTAATGATGCATGTAGGATACGAGCAAGCAAGTCGTAATTGGAATGAAGTTTGCACAAAAGGATTTAGAAGTCAAGGAAAACGCAAGAGAAGTAAAATAAACTCAAAATATAACTTGTCTTAAAGCAGCCAACAGAGGAATACTTCACCATTAAGAGAGTTCTTACAAGAAACAGGTACGGAGAAAGCAACTAATTAGAAGAAAATGTGACACTGTTCTGACTAAAGGGGAGATCCCACCGAGTCCGGCGGTACACGTCACGTTGACGTACAGCGAAGTCCGTCCTTCGCTGTACGTCGACGTACGCATTTAGACATTCCACCAAGTTCGTTCGTATACGTTACGGTAAGTGCTTTAGTTGCTGAATAAATAACAAAAATGGTGACTCTTTACCTGAGAAAAGTACTTGCTTTGTTGCTTTTGAGTAGACAAAAAAGCAGGCGAGCTCGATATTGAGTTCACCTGTTTATCAATAACGGCCAGACGATGGCGAATTTAAAAGGCTTTGTACTCAGTTAAAATCACTCCCAGATAGATATTGCGATGTACTAAAGGTAAAATAAAAAATATATATCCACCGTTCCAAATATAAACATAAATTATATACGGTGGATTGAGATGAGAATACACCACAGATATTTTTCTTTATTCCTCTCAGCTAGCTCAGGTTTGCTCAGTAAAGCATAAAATATTTGAATTACGAGACTCTTATTTACTTTTATGCCTGGAAAGAAAGAAAAACTTATATTGTAAGCACTAAAGCTCCTGCAGGATGGACAACTGCTACTAAACTTTTGTATTCAAAAGAAAAGAACACTGGATGCTTGTATTAGCATCAATTAAACACAAATGTAAAATTGAAAACACATAAACTTTATTTAACGAACAAAATAAAAATTCGAAAAAAAAGTCAATGTAAAAAAAATGTTATTCAAAATAATACAATTATTGAAAATTGAGAAATAAATTCTCAGGTTTGCTCAAACGTTACAAATAGTTGTAGTGACCTGACATAGGGCCAGTACGGTCATTCGTTTGAACAGACCAACACAAATAAACTTTATTTATAAATAAAACTATTCGTCAAATGAAAATAAATTTTATATAAAAGAAATTTAATTGTTTTATTTAATTGAAACCAAATAAATTCTCAAAAGAATCTGATAAACTAAACCAAATAGATTTTTATTATTGAGGATGAACTTTAAAGTTACTTATTATTCATAAGATTAACAAGAATTATTTATTGTGACCAACCTTGTATATTACGATATAATTTCCCTTTTTAAAAATTAATCCTTTATTGGTAACACTGCGACGGAACCAATCAGCTGACTTCTTGTTTATAATATCGATACGTAGATCGATGAAGAAAATAAATCCACTTGAATTTATTTAAACAATCACGTTCACTTTAAAAAAAATTGTTGCACAATAATCAAATCTTCTTTTAATCCTTAAAATTGTTCAGGTAACACATTTAGTTTAATTTTAAACTTTATTTATACTATGACATTTATGTCAAAAACATATGATATAAATTAATTACAGATTCTATCCGGAGTCGAGCATAGGTTCTGCGTTGTACGTTTTGTCGACTGACTTTGTTACAATTTGCCCCAGCTTATATAGTTTATGCCAGAACAAAAGAAAACTATGACATTTTTTCAAAACAACGGAACATCGAGTAAGCTTGTGACGTCATTAATCCGGCACAGCTGTTATTAATTGTCACTAATCGTAAATCTATGATTACAGGATTGTAGCCCTTGAAGTAAGGATCAAAAAAGTATAACACAACCATTGTCCCAAATTGTGTCATAACGAAGATATTCAAGAAAAACTATTAACAATGTACACATCTCGTTATGATCTAAATACTTATGAAATTCAACAAATCAAGGTTCATCCTTTACAAACCACTTACATAAATACATGATACAAGTAATACAAATAATTTCTCCATAGAAACATCTTTACAATTTAATACAAACATGATTTTTACAGTGCGAAATACAATAGATAAACCAATTAATGCATATAAGTGCCAGCTTAAATATAAAATCAACATTAATCAAATTATGCTCAAAATGTTCAGCATACAGTACTCTAAACACTTACATCAAAACAATGGTGAAGAAAAGCAGGATAAAAGTCTATAAGAGTCATATTAACACGAACGACAGGATTAAAAACCTTCATTAATTGAAATGATCAGAGTCATAGTAAGATTGACCTAATTAATCTATTTTCAGCTAATTAGCAACATGAAACTGAGCTGGTCTCCTGGAATATAGAAAAATCTATCTAACGTTAAACATCGTAAACTGTAAAATTTAAATATGGAAATTACTTCTTCCTAACAAGTGAGGAAACCGTCCCAAAGTGCAACTTGGGTTGCATAGACATTTTTATAATCAAGTAATCTAACTAATTTATATCCTTTTTCTAAAATGAAACCTATTTATTTATGCATAAGAAAGCTAGGTTATGTTTGCATGAAATCTTTAATCTTAATTTTTAATTTAGGTATAAATGAACCTAACTATGGTCCTATGTATAGCCTTTATATTAATTATGCCCACGACATAACATGTCTCTCTTTTAATTTAAGTCTGATATTAAAATGTTTGTTTTAACGTTTCCGTTCCGTTGTTGATAAAATTTTCAATACGGTGATTTGACATCACCGCAATATTATACCACATTATAATTATCACCTTCATGGTAATCTTCATTACGACCATTATAATTATTTTTCTTCCATTTTGTGATATTTTATATACGGCAGACGGATTACAACTGATGCTCAAGTCATTACATCCGTCGACGTGCGTCGATGTGACGGAAATACTTTGCATTGACATGTTTGGTGGAATGTCTCTCATTACAATCAATGCAAGTAATAATACACACATCGCTGTACATCAACGTGACATGTACCGCCGGACTCGGTGGGATGTCCCCTTAACACCAACCGAAGCACTGACAGGAACACTTGTTCGAAGTCTTGAATTATCCCCTGGATATTTAAATGGCTGAGAAAAACAGGAGGTATGTGAGCCTAACTAAAGATTAACACAATCGGTCCAACAATGATGGGAATTGAACAGCCACTGAAAGAGCTAAGCAGTAAAACAGTGGCGAAAGGTATGAATTTAGAGAAATATACCGGATGATTTGAGATGTAGCTTATTAAAGCTAGCACGAAAAGGGAATACATCCGACTATCGTAACTGGCGGGAAACTATTCTGGTTCCGAAAGAAAAATATACAGTTTTTCGCTCAAACCGTCCATGCGTTGACTTAAATGAACACCTCGCAGAGAATCCTGGAAAAGTTTGAGTGGGTGGAGCAGACTACACGTTGCCTGCCCATAGAATTGGTCCGAGCTCTCTTATCCCAGGCTTGTCTGGGTAACGGTTATTTAGTAAAAAAGTCTTCTAGGTTCCCCGCCTAGGCCTCCCAGGGTCAAATGTGTGGGAGAGAAACACGCAAGTGTTCTCGACGATTACTCATTAACATCGTGGAGGAAGCTCTGCTAACATGAGAACCGGTGTGGGTGGATTTGATTCTTACCTGGAACTAGGTCATTTATGATCACCGTTAGTAACCCGCTGCTTGACTGAATTCTAAGGCGGAGAATTAAAGTGAGGTTTATCTCGGCTTAGGGAAGTATACCTAAGTTATATTGGAAACACCGCATGCCACCAGGTACTGTGCTCTGTCAGCTATTCGTTTCACCCTATGACTCGATAGTCGAGTACTGTGATCTGAAGCAACTCTAAAACCTTTACACTTAAAGGGAGTTGATGCGAAAAGGGGTATCATAGCCTCTCACTCTCAAGAAACTTCACCTGAATAGGGTACATACCGGGAGTCTATAACGTATAGACTTGAAAACGAAGCTCTGTCGAGGGCATACCAGGCCTATAACTGGAAGATCGGGGTGTGAAACCACAACGGTCGAACATCAAAGATTTCCAACCTAAGTTGTGGACTTAATACTCAGGGTGGGCGGTGCAGACCACACGGCGCCTGTCCATAGAACTGATCCGAGAAACTCATATCCCAGGTCTGTCTGGGCAACGGTTATTAAGTAAAAAAGTTTAGGTCCCCGGCCTAGGCTTCCAGAACAAAATTTGTGGGAGAGATACACGCAAGTATACTCGACGATTACTCATTAACGATGCAGAGGGAACTCTGCTAATATGAAAACCGGTGTGGGTGGATTTGATTCTCGCCTGGAACAAGGTCATTTATGGTAACCGTAAGGAACCCGCTGTTTGATTGAACTTTAAGGAGGAGAATCGAAGTGAGGTTTATCCCGACCACAGAAGGGTAAATCTGGACCGATGGGAAACTGCATGCCACCAGGTACTGTTTCCGGAAGCCATTCGAATCACCCTATGACTCGTATTGCGAGTACTGTGATTTGAAGCGGCTCTAGAGCCTTTACTCTTAAAGGGAGTGATGCGAGAAGGGTACATAGCCTCTCACTCTTAAGACAACTTCACTTGATAGGGTACTTACCTGGGGTCTATAACGTGTAGACTTGTAAACGAAGCGCTGTTGAGGGCACACCAAGCCTTTAATTTGGGAGATCGGGGTGGCAAAACTATTAAAAACCAGGTCCTGCCATAATTGAGATTGGATTCGATCGGGTAGTGGTCTTCAACTCCAGGAGTTGGAGGAAAGTTCGAAGCTGGACGAGGTACCATCTCTTAGGAGAAATTGCCGAAGGATGAACACGTTTATCGCTCCGGTAGTAGCCTGGAGAGCTAGTAAAGGATGGATAGTAACCTCGCATCCACCAGTGAGTTACTGGTAGCATTGTGTTACACAATGCGCGTGCTAATTGAGCATAATCAATTCATGTCGTTATGACGGGAAGGAACACCTGAACATTCAAAACAATAAAGATTAACAACCACAAACAAGAATACCATGTTTAATGCCAAATCTATTAAAAACGCTGTTAGGATGGTAGACTCCATTCGCCAGAACAGTTGCATCGGTAATCCTGGAGAAGTCTATCAAGTAATCATCCCGCTTGTATACGTTCTCGAAGACTATAAGAAAACATTTGACTCGATTGACAAAGAAGCCACATGGAAAGAAGTGACACTTTATACAGAGCCAACGCAAATCGTGAACCTTGTTCGAGAAGTGTACTGTAATTATGCTTGATGAGTGAGTCAAGACTGCATCCTGTTGCCTACCAAAGCCCTGACAGTAGCCAGCAGACTGAGAAATCTTGATTCACTGACAATTGTGCATTCTGTCTGAAACGCATGGCGATATAGGAGCGAACCTCAAAAGTGTGACAGAAGAAACGATAGTGGAAGATAGGATTAATCTATTTAAAGAAAACAAAGGATTGATATCACCAACACGGATCCGTCTATTCTTAGAGACGAACCTATAGAACTTTATTTATATTGGCACTATGGGCAGTGTTGTTGCTGAAGATGGAAGAGCTGCACAGAATATATCAAAGCGAATTCTAATAGTGAATAGCTCATTTTTGCAACTTTACTGGGTATGTAGGAGCACCAGAATATTCACAGAAACAAACACTAATATATTATTAGTGCTGTTGTATGGAATTTAGAAAGTAACAACACGATTTCCTTCAAACTGCAGAACTTCGTCAACCGTTATTTGCAAAAAATTCTGAATATTCATTAGCTACAAAATCAAGAGACGGAGATCCGATCGGGCATACACTAAGGAAGAGGAATAAAGCCATTGAGAGAGAAGTCCAGGACTGGCATGCTCAGGGGTGAAAAAGGACAGACACTAAGAATGGCCACTTACAGAATCAAATTACGATGCCTTTGGTGATACCCTACCTCCCATGACAATCAACAGGAATGATAATATACTGATATACTGGAAATCAAAATATCGTAACGATGAAACAGATAAAGCAATTCATAACAGTGGAATAAACAAAACAGCAGGTCCTAATAAAATTAGGGTATTAGGACATTATGTAGGTGAAACAGGAATTCGAAAGTGTCAGTCGAGCAATGTGCTGAGAAAACAAATTCGGAAGCAAGAAACGTTTGATTTAACCCTACAATGCGCCATGATGCACATTCATATGAATTACACTATTTTAAGCGATTAAAAATACATTACGCGTTATTGGACACTAGAATGCGTTGTGATTCACTTCTGCATCTGTAATTTTACACAGTAAAACAAAATTCCTTATTTGTGGTAGCTCAATCAACAGGTGGTTTGTTTGTGAGTGTAAGCAGATAACTATAATAAAAAGTGAATATAATTTTAAAAGGTATGTATTAGATTTTTTTTCTGTTTCGAATATCAGGCTTAGAGATCCGAAATACATAAAATAAATGCTTTTATCATCTAGGGTTTATAAGATTTTTGATAAAATGCACGTGATTCATATTTGAATCAGCGCCCGTTTGTATTATATGTATTACCTGATATTCTATTTAGAAATATTTTTATATTACAGATGCCTTTTATTTACAAAAATGGAAATCAAGAAGTAAATCTAGACGATTTAAATGGTGACGAATTATTTGATTTCATTGCTGATATCCCAAGTGGATTTGAAGATGAGTTAGAAACAGAAAACAGTAGTGATGAAGAGGAAATTGTGCACTCCGACTCTACTTATGCTACTGTGGTAACTGATGAGATACTAGACAAATATCTGAAAAACCACAACGTAAATGAAATGACATTATTTGTTGAAAACCCGAATGCCGAAGATAGTAGCACAAATTACTTGCAATCAGAAGTGGTAGAAATGGAGCAAGAGACACAAGAAGAAAATACAGAGAAAGAACGTACCAGAAGTAAGGAAGAAGAAAGTGTGGTAAATGGGAATATTGACGTTGGAAATAATGTTGCAACAGTCAAGAAGAAAGAAAGTGGTAAAAAGGGAGAGAATAATAAAAAAAATGCTCAGTCAAAATAATTACTGTGGAGAAAAAGGAAACTCGGAAGTGTGCCCTCGACGTTTTCTGGACATGCAGCCTTACCTGATGAAGTTTCAAATCTACAAGCGCCTTACCAATACTTTAAATATTTTTTTGAAGAAAATCTAATTGACAAACTAGTTGAAGAAACAATCCGCTATAGCATACAAAAAGATCCAAATAAACCTATTGAATTTAGTAAATATGATTTATATAAATACTTGGGAATTCTCATTTTGACCTCCGTAATCCAAATTCCCAATACAAGAATGTATTGGAACAATGTGACAGGTTTAGATCTAATACAAAATACTCTTAGTCAAAAGAAATTTGAAAAGATTCGTTCTATGTTGCATTTTAATGACAATAATGTAGATCCTTTGGGCGATAAACTTCACAAACTGCGACCAGTCATTAATGATTTATCTGATAGATTCTTGACAATTCCTTTCGAGGAACAGCTATCAGTAGATGAGCAAATATGTGCCACAAAAACTCGACACTACTTAAAACAGTATTTACCACTAAAACCTCATAAGTGGGGATATAAATTATTTATTTTATCAGGAGTGTCGGGATTTTGTTATAAATTCGAAATATACCGGTACAGAAAATGATCCAGAAAAAAGACTGCAGACTGAACCCGACTTGGGTTCAAGCAGTAACACCGTTGTACGACTAGCTCGTCCAGTCCCAAGAAACTGTTTTTATAAAATATGCTTTGATAACTATTATACTTCCATACCATTAATTACTTATCTCGCCCAGCAAGGAATTCACTCACTTGGAACAGCAAGAAGAAACAGAATTGCAAATTGTAAAATTCCTAAAGAAGACGAACTAAAAAAGCTAAACCGAGGAATGTTTGGAAAATTTGTTGCAAATTGTGATGGCACTGATGTAACAAATGTTTATGGGAAAGATAACAAGCCGGTCGTATTCTTGTCTTCTTTTGTTGGCAGTGATCCAGTAAGCACTGTGGAAAGGTATGATCGGAAGAATAAAGAAAGAGTAAAAGTAGACTGCCCTGCCGTAGTAAAACAGTATAATACCCACATGGGTGGAGTAGATCTTTTAGATAGCATTGTTGGTCGATATAAGATAAAAATGAGATCTCATAAATAGTATATGAGATTATTTTATCACTTAATTGACATTAGTATCATTAATTCCTGGCTATTATACCGCCGCAACAATGAAGATAAGGCAGGAAAGTTAATGAAACTGATGGAATTTCGAATAGACTTAGCAAGAACATTGGTAGATATTGGTAAGCCTTCTGCACCAAAGAGAGGACGGCCTTCTGGTTTGCAGAGTGAAATCGAGACCAAAAGAAAAAAAAGCACTGCAACACCATTGCCACCACAAGATGTTCGGATTGACAAGACAAATCATTTTCCAATATGGAGTTTTATATATATTTTTTAAACATTTTTTCCGTGTTCTATTAGTATATTAAAGTATTAGATTCATAAGACACGTTTTTAGCGCACGTGTCCGAGTTTAGAAAACGACCCGCGTAGCGGGGAGTTTTTTAATGAGGACAAGTGCGCTAAAACGTGTTATGAAACGAATACTTTATACTATTTTTTCTATTTGCGTTAGTTCGTTATTAAATAATGAAAAAAAAATTCTTAGTTTTAAATAAAAGGACCCCGCACAAATCGTATGGAAATTGGGTCCCGGTCAAATTCGCTGAATTTTTGATATGTGATAGAGTTCATCATACTGGTCAATTGTCTCAATGGCCACAAAGCTCAAAAATGGATAGTTTGGCCGGTACAGAGCTTTAAAGCTCCGAGTATCCTCCACGGATTTATGTATATGCGCAGTGTGTATAGACTTTTGAAATAGCCTATTTCATTTTTTTTATTATCTAGGTTTATATTTTTGAGGTTGCTGAATTCAGATCTGTTGTTAGATTTTCAAAATTGACAGTTGGCAGCTGTCAAATAGCTGTCAATGTGCTATAATAAAGCCAAAAACTTGTTTTTTTATGTTTTATCTTTCTTTTTTTTTAGTTCGATAAGTCCAAAGATGATATCAAACCAATAACAATGACTATTGGTAGCTGTCATTTAGCTGTCAACAATTCTTCAAAGTCCGGTAATAAAGTCAAAAAATTATTTTTTGTTTATAACTTCAAGTTTTTTAGATAAGTGAATATAAATATGATATAAAATTATGTAGTCATCAGCTTACAGCTGTCAACTAACTGTCAAAATGCAATAATAGAGCAAGTAACTTATTTTTTGTGCTTAACTTTGTGGATAAAAAATCAAACATGATATAAGTTTATGACATCACTTTTGAACTCAGTGATCTAAGCAACTTGAAGCTTTTTAAAAAAAGTAACTTTTTGACTTTATTATTGCATTTTGACAGTTAGCTGATTGATAGGGGACAGCTGTAAGCCAAGAATTTCCAAATAGAAACATACATTGATGCTTTTTGTCATTGTTAAAATTCCCAATTATTTTTGAATGTTGAAACTTTGGCTTTTACTCTTTTAGTAATGCTTAAATTCACTTTTCTACCGTCGCCATTAGCGTAATCCAATGTGCACCGCGGGGAGGTTAGACGATCGGATTTTGCACATCGTTTGGCCCTTAAAAGGGCTGTTTGTTCATATATATATATATGGGATAATATTTGATATTATATACGTAAGTCTACAATATCAAATATATAAGGATGTTACTTTTAAAAGTGTGTGTGTGTGTATTTGTGTGTGTGTGTGTGTGTGTGTGTGTGTGTGTGTGTGTGTGTGTGTGTGTGTGTGTGTGTGTGTGTATATATATATATATATATATATATATATATATATATATATATATATATATATATATTGATGCCTGTTAAGCTGTCACCTCCGTCATACAGAGGAGACGGCCTGACTTCCGGGTATTCCCGTGAATATATTGCTAAAAATTTGTTATATTTGTGATGAGGGGAACGTCTAGAATCCGAATCTCAAGAAAGGGGAAATTATTTCCCTTGTTTTATTTTGTCATATATAGAGTATACAGAAGATACGAACCGACCTCCAAAATTTATATATAAGAAGATACTTATAGTTCGCTGTTACCTCCAGCAGCGCTGCCAAGTGTTCGGAGGTCAGAAGATACCACTGTTATGTGCAGTTATATATACAGAGCGTTGACTCCACATTCCATAGATGCACATTTCATAAAAAGGTTCTCTTGTGGGTCTCCAGATGTTGAAATCGGGTGGTTTAAATTGCTCGCCGAGGGCATTTTAGTGGCCAGATAACAAAAGAAAACAAGCGAGCATTCTCGATTTACTTATTTTTTATTTTTTGAGTTATAGTAAATTGTCGTTTTTGTATTTCTTATGAATTGTTATTAAAGATATTAAAAAGCCGTTTCGACATTATTACAGCTTTATGAGTAGCACTAACTAGTTGAATGAGGCTTTTCTAATTATAATCATTGATTTCTGGTTTACTTCATAAAGTTGTATTTTTTAAACGAAAACTTTAGTAATTTGATTAGAAATACTTAGATCGGTGATATATTAGAAAGAAATTTCTTTCTATAATGAATTGAAAATATAACAAAACCAGAAAAAGGGAATTCTTTTGTTATTGTCAATAAAAGTCAATAAGAACGCAACCAGTACCAATATTGCGTATAATTAGTATAGCACATTTTTGAAATTTAGGTGTATTAGACATAAATCAGTTATGTAACGTAGTATTTGTATAAATATGATATTCTATAAAGTTTCTTTTAATCTCGGGAATAACGGTTAAATTGAATATGCTTTTATCCAGATTCCATTTCGATTGAAATAAAGGCGGATACTCTTTTAATTTTTACTAAACTCGATAAGAGTTTAATATAAACAAATTAAATATTGTGTTTTTTACAACAAATGCTTGTTGTTTCCGAAGTCACGCACGTATCATGTAGGACCATTGAATTTCCCGTGATTGGATTAACAAAAAGAGTTACCAACTTTATTAACATTAAAACAAATCGAAACACAACAAATTAATCAACATTTTTATAGAATTTTTGCTTAAGACATTTTTTCCAGCATTACTTGATCTAACGAAATACAGAATACGTATGTTACACTGTTATACATGTACCTACCTCTTGTAAATTTATGTTTTAACTTATGTTTTAAATAAAGCACTTACTAACGACAAAACATGAACGTTTTATGGTACGTGTACTTTAAGTCCACATTAAAGACAGGTTTAACTTAATGTAGTCTTTTTTGATAACATTGTATAAAGCATAGATAAATAGTAGGTATATTGCGTTATCAGAATTAAAAGTGGCAGTTTATTTGACGCTTAATTATGTTAGCAATCGCGGCTCTCCATTTAAAACAAAATACCACTATAAGCTTTTGTTTGAAACAATGTTTATCAACCTTGGCACAACCTTAATATCCGAAAATGGCCTACTGCTAGACTAAAGTAGGGATGATAATTTGATACCAAGCTTGGTCTCAGACATGGAAAGATCAGAGTTACCCAATATTGGATGTTATTGGCTAAAACCTATACGTTATGCAATGTTTTGGACAATAAATGACACCGATATTGCAATAAAACTAAAGTTAGTCTTGGACCGATCTTGAATGTTAATGTAGTACCAAGGCTGGTAATTGAGAAACAAAGCAACTATTACACAATTCTTTTCCTTTAATGAATGCTAGTGCAAACAAGCAACGAAGTCTACCATTACTGTTTCGCCGTAACTGAATGCAAAGTCAATTTTTGTGTTGGATATAAAATGTTAATTAACAAAATAAATACGAAGAAATCGAAAATTCGTATAAATGATTAATGTCTTAGACTCTCAACACATATTGAGACCGTACAAACCTAACACTTTCATAGTGTACGTCTTCTTGTGCAAATATATATGTACAGTCGGTAAGTCAATATAGTTTACACTTTAGTCTTGCCAGTGTAAGTTTAAGTTCATAAAAATTCAGTAGGTTAGCAACCACTAATCCATCTTTACAATAAACCACATTTACAGAAATCTAGCAAAATATAATATGAATATTGACCCAACCTTAGCCGAAGAGTAAGAAACCAAGATTTTGAATTTTGAAGATTGCTAAAACTGGAGTTAGTTTAGCCAACCTAAGATTCAAAGTTGGCTAAGGTTTTGGGTGATAAGTATGTAACCGGCAGTTGATATGTAGAGATTGAATAAGACTAGCTAAAGCAAATTAGCGAAATAGTATCTGATATTTGACTTCAGTATATTCTATGGGTAACTCGCATTGACCTAACGGGTGAAAATTGGCTGAAGCTTGGGCAAGTCGTAAGGAACCCTGATTCGGTTTCTGAACATTGGCTCCGACTTGTACAACGTTTAGTGAACCGAAAATTAGTATCAGGTTGTTGATTAACCCTCGAGTGACAATTAAACAACCGAGACTCAGAATCTGAAAATTGCTTGAAACGTGGGTGAGAATCGGTGCGTCCAACACACCGCTGGAAATATAGCGCTGCAGCAGCTTTCACAGCCGTCTTAGATTTAACAATCACTCAAGCAATAATATTGTTTGAAGTACATCATCATTTTATACATATACATACAAAACGCTTAAAAATAAATACATATTAAACATGAGTTAGAGAACCAAGATTCGATATCTGAAAATTCGCCTACACTTGGATCAATGACGAGAAAATGACATTTGACTGTCCAGTATTCAGCCACGCTGGGGTTTATTCAAAGACCTTTGTTTTAATTTTTTTTCTTCTAATAAAAAATTGTTGGTATTGCTAGACTAAACTTCTAATCATAGTGAGGAGGTACTTTTACCCTAGTGGAAAAAAATAGTATGTATTATTTGGATTTAAAGTGACTTTGTTTGTTGCTATTTACGAGCGATAAATAACTCCGCCTAATAATAGATAAATAATAATCTTATCATGTGAACAACTCCGCTATAGGGTAAATACAAGTACTTTACTTAATTGGGATCGATTCCTATAAGGAATCTAGAATGACTTTAGGAGAGCTCACGCATCCTAGCTGCGATGTGCAAACGGGTTTTCCAAATCAACTACGTATGTGAATTGTTTGACAAGTACTTTAATTGTCATCATAATGCATCAATCCTAAATCCAAATATAAAATGCAGGGAGACAGGATTGGGCGATGAAGATTTTTCACCTATCTCTGCAAATGAGACTTGATTCCAACTCTTCTTATTTCATTATGTCGAGCTGTTAACAAGTGTCTAGTCCTCATACTAAGGTCTTCCTTGATCAGTGGCGATATAGATCTGGAGCTCATGTCCATTTCCTTCGCCAACAAACGAATAGAATAGGATGTTAGTACAGGATGTTTTTACGAATAGAATGTTATAAAAAGAAACATTTTTGATTTATAGTTATTTATGTTATAAATCCGGCAATGAGACTTTACAGAACGAGTTTGATCTCTGACGGAAGACAGAAGTCGCGTCTGAAATGTTGAAACGATAACTTAGGAGAATCATTTACAGGACCTATAACGTTTTTTTCATGTGTTGCAATTTTTTCTCTTTGAACGAAAGTTCATTCATCCCCTGCTTTATAATAATCTAGTCATACTATATAGTAGAGTAAATTTTTGCAAAACACATGCCTAAGTTCTTATTTTTTTACTATCTAAAGATAGAGACTTGCGATCTTTTGTAATGCCTTCAGTACTGAACCAACATAAAATGTAATATGTTTAAAATGGGAGTTTTAACCCTCGGGGGGGTTGAAACCCCCATTTTACACTCCCAATTTAATAACTCGGGAAGTTTTCCATTAACTTGAGTGAAATTCATGTTGGGGGTTTTTGGTGTTCCTGATTATGAGTCCAATGAGAAAATTAAGAAATACAAAATGGCGAACTCAAAATGGCGGTATTTGAGATTGAAAATGCGATTTACGCCCATGTTTCTATTGATTTTAGAGAAAAATCCAGAGTCAAAAAGTGTTTAGAATATAATCTTGCATAGGAATACACTATTTTGGTTACCTTATTATGTAACCCCCTTCAATCAACCCTAGTGGTCTTCTCAGTAGGGGAGAGTGAAGGGGTTACACAATAAGGTAATCGGAATTATGTATTCCTATGCAGAACATTCTAAACACTTTCTGGCTTTTTTCATTTTTCTCTAAAATCAATAGAACCGGCGTAAATCGCATTTTCAATCTAAAATACCGCTATCTTGTGTCCGCCATTTTGAATATTGTGATTTTCTTATTTGATTCATAATCAGCGACCTCACAGCTCCCTCCAACATAGTTTTTGCTCAACTTGGTTGAAAACTTCCCGACTTATTAAATTGGGAGTTTAAAATGGGGATTTCAACCCCCCGAGGGGGCGTGTCCCTATTTTAAACATATTACATTTGATATTGGTCTAGTACTGAAGGCATTACAAAAGATTTCAAGTCTCTATCTTTAGATAGTAAAAAATAAGAACTTAATGCAGAAATTGACTCTACTACTAGGGCAGAGCGAAGGGGTTACATAATAAGGTAACCAAAATAGCGTAGTCCTTTGCAAAATCACATTATAAATACTTTTTGATTCTTTGAATTTCTCTCTAGAATCAATAGAAATGGCGTAAATCGCATTCTCAATATCAAAGGCCGTTATTTTAGGGCCGCCATTTTGGGTCTGCTATTTGAATTTTTTAATTTTCTCATTGGATTCATAATCAGCGACCCCAAGAACACTCCCAACATAAACTTTGCTCAATTTGGTTGCGTTATTAAATCAGGGGTACAAAATGGGGATCTCAGCCACCAGGGGAGGCGTGCCCCAATATTAAAAATATTACATTTTATATTGGTCCAGTACTAAAGGCACTAGAAAAGATTTCAAGTCTCTATCTTTAGATAGTAAAAAATAAGAACTTAATGCAAAAATTGACTATACTAATAATAAAAATGCGACACTTTATGTTAAACTGACGTTTGTTTAAGCCTTTCAGTACCGTAAAGCTTTATCTCAAGATTATGACGTAAGGTTTTATTTTCCGCTACATATGGAATTTAATAGAAAATATGTTTTAGTCGTAATTATGTAAAAATATAAACAGTTAATATTTTTTACAAAATGAGTATTTCAGATTTATTCTTTCCTTCATCAAATGTAAACATAGTTAGAATGTCAATGAAAACTTTATTAACCGGGTAATTTGGTGAAATTTGCAAACTACATACCAAATGTTACATTATTTTGCTTAGTAAAATTATTTTTCTTTGAAAATTTATTAATTGCAATACTAAAAATATTGAAGATTTTAAAGATTTTAAATCTTTCTTTGTGGATGCGAGAATGAATATACCATATGTCATATGACAATTCCTAAAATAATAATTAAATAATAATAATACAATAAATCCGAAATGATCATTTTGTAAAAAGATGAATTTTTTATTTATACATAATTACGACTAAAACTTATTTCCTATTTAATTTTTTTCATATCTCAAAGAAAGTCGTTTTCAATTCAAAACTTTTTAAATAAAATAGAAATTTTTATTTTATTGTTCTTAAGTATCATTAACTATTTAAAAATGACGTACAATTCAAGAGATCCCTTAAATTTTTTGAGTAGCTTACAAATATTAGTTAAATGCTGCTACTATACCCAAAAAGTGTCTGTAAAAATTCAGGTAGCGTGAAATGGCCGAAACTACGCCAGGGGTACTGGTTTCGATGGAATTCTATATACCTGAGTGGTTTAGGTCTTGTACACAACGTTGCCAATGTGCGGAGCCTGCAACGTACCGAACATGATACAAAAAACAACATATACAGGCGGAGGTGACATCGTATTGGCAATTATACAACTAAGAGCGACGGCAACGCCAGCGATCTACAGCTGAACTAAAAATTAAATTTGTGAGTATAAGTGTGACGTTATCACCTCCAGACAAAAATTTGAATTTAGGCTTCTAACACCATCTATATGCTTAAACAGTCGAAAACAGGGCAAAACGTTGTCACCTCCGAAAACGGAGGTCACAACGTTATATATGAAGTGACAACGTATGCTGGGTATCTACTTTGGAGGTGACAAGGTACCCTTTATCAATATATATATATATATATATATATATATATATATATATATATATATATATATATATATTAAAACCAATAATTTTTAATTTCGTTGTTGTACTGGTCTGTTTCCAGCATCCATAACAGTTTCAATCAGATTTGTTGAAGGGTATTGCACGTTTACTTCATGACGAGCATACCCAAAAAACCACAGTATTCATGCAACGTGAGCACATGTGCCAAAGGTTTTGGCTTATCGAACTTATCGAACTAAAAAAAAAGAAAGATAAAACATAAAAAACAAGTTTTTGGCTTTATTATAGCACATTGACAGCTATTTGACAGCTGCCAACTGTCAATTTTGAAAATCTAACAACAGATCTGAATTCAGCAACCTCAAAAATATAAACCTAGATAATAAAAAAAAATGAAATAGGCTATTTCAAAAGTCTATACACACTGCGCATATACATAAATCCGTGGAGGATACTCGGAGCTTTAAAGCTCTGTACCGGCCAAACTATCCATTTTTGAGCTTTGTGGCCATTGAGACAATTGACCAGTATGATGAACTCTATCACATATCAAAAATTCAGCGAATTTGACCGGGACCCAATTTCCATAAGATTTGTGCGGGGTCCTTTGTTAGGGATATTTTGGTAAATAGCATAGCAGTTGGCAACACTAGAAATTATGCAATTTTGTTTTTTTACATAACCTTGCTTAACTTTAGGTAATCCGCGCGACGTAGAAATTCCCATTCTTATCTCATACACACAACGCCCGCTAAGCAGCAGGACCTCGTTCAAATTTGCCAGGTGTATTATACGTACTGTTGAAGATTATTATAAATTCAAAGTAGAATGTATGCCAATATATTTGTGACATAAATAATTGCTACTGATTAATGAATTAAAAACTTGGATGAAATAAGAATAATTATATTTAATTTCATAGAATACCTTGTTTGTTAAAGAAATTAATCAGGTATAAATGCAATAGTATTTTCAGCAAAGAATGGTTTTTGTTAACCAAAATAATTATTCATTGGATATTTTGGATATTATAACTTATAAGGTAAAGATACATGTATAATTTTATAATATTTAATTCAGTATCAAAATTTACAATTTCGTTAATAATAAAGTAAAAACTGTTACGCCCTTATTAAGACTAATTATTATTCGGCGCATTTATGTAGCCTGCAATACTAGTTTCGCAAGTGTTGCATTCCAGTTATAAGAGTTCACTGCGTAAATAACATAAGTTTGACATTCTAAGTACAGCTGTCTAACAGTGATATCAACTTTAAAAAATAAAATGTTACTGTTTCCAGTATTCTAAAAAATTTCATTAGGACACGCAAAATGCGTGTCCTAATTAGGACACGCAAATATAAAAACAATATTTTCTACCTATAAAAAATTCATTAAAAACAAAAAAATTGTGCATTGTAGGGTTAACTAAAACTAAAAAAAGAAACGCAATTTATGAAATTGCGAAGGATTTATGCATCCAAAAGCAAGCAGAATAAAATATGAGGCTCTACTAAAACTGCTGTAAACGTGCGTATTCTAGAACGTTCAGTGTTTAATGAATTATTTTTGCTATTTGATCTGCTAAGTTTAAGGCAATACTATGAAATTTATATTTTAATGCAATTCACTTTTGATGACCTTTGGAGGTCAAACAATCTATCGGATAGCTTTAAGGGTAATTTAAATATTATTCAAGAGGTCAAGTCCTTGTCCTTTTCTTTATTTATTTTATTATGTATATTATCAGCATTTCCGTACGAAATAAAAATTCAAATAACCTCGCTTTAATCTCGTAATAGTGGAATTAACGAGATCAAAGAATGTGTGCTTCTGTGATGTATCAGTTATCACCACACGTTTTTTTTGTTATCACTAAATTCACTTTTAATGCTAACCTGGAAGCAGGATAGATACTATAGGTAGAAGAATACGTATTCGTTTAATTGTATCTAATTTGCATGATTATTACCATAATTTTCTCAGGTTGATGACAGTTATTGTACAATTAGTTAAGTCATTAGTTGTGTCTACTGCAATAATTACTAAGAATACTGAAATTTAATAGACATCAATGAAAATTATATATCATTACAAAAATACTAAATAGATTCAATCATTACCTTAAAATGAAAAATATTAAAATTTTAAATTGTGGCTACTGCAAACATTAATTTAAATGCATTATTAGACTTAATATTACATAAAAACAGTAATATTGTAAAACTGAATTAATATATTATTTGCAGTTTGCATTAAACCACAAACAAAATAAACCAATCCAGTTTTATTTTTTATCCTTCAACATTATTACATCAAAGTTCATTGAATGATCGCATAATCGCTGCAACATTATGCAATTACGTCAGAAATAAAGGTTAACAAAATAAAAGATCTTTTAATAGAACTTTACACTTTTAATTTGCTTTCAGTCAATAATAATATTAATTATGTATAGCCCCAAGCACTTTTAATCATGTCCGATGCCTTTTCTCCAATCATTATTATCACAGCATTTGTATGTCCTGCTATAATACTAGGCATAATAGATCCATCCACAACACGAAGTCCTTTAATTCCGTAAACTCGTAATTGAGGATCTACAACCGCATCTGTATCATTTGCAGGACCCATCTTACAAGTCCCAACTTGATGTCCAAGTGTTGTAGCTAAATGTCTTAATAAACAACCGTAATGTTCATCAGATCCTTCAGATAAGTGCTTGCATCCTGGTAAGGGAAGCTTGTAAAGGCTTGAATTGTATCTTTGAAAACTTTGAGACTCTCCTAGTTCTTTTGCCTGCAAAAAATATAATTATAGGTTTACATAATATTAATATTAAATAGCAGCTGTGATCAGGAATGTCATTATGCAGTTATTTTATTAAATATTATTCTTAAATTATTATTAAAGTATGAAAACATAAACAAAGATTTGTTCTTATTGCATAACAATTAGTTACAGATAGCCCCATTTATCTGCCAGATGCATATAAGGAAATGGTTAGTAAATACTGGGCGTTTTGCGTATTACTTTAGCACATAACTTTAAATAGAAGAAAACTAGAATTTCTACTACTTTCATTTAATAGTACGTTGTCACTAGTACTACTGTGTGCAGTTGCAATAAGTAAAGGGTTTTCAATAAGATTTGCAAAAAGAAGCAGACATTAAAAAAAGCAAAGTAATTTATATAGACATTTATTTATTACCAAAATAGAATACAGAAGAGTAGCTTTACATAAATAGTTTTTAGAGCTAAGAAGAAATACAGCACAACAAACTAAAAAAGCCAATATTATTGTTACATGGTTAGGTATATTTATACATACAAGGTAATTTAAATATTAAATATTTATCTGCACCACAACCTAGTCAACGTTAAAAATATCACATTGCTTATTTTCAGATATGTAGGAAGTTTCACCTTTTGTAACCCTTACAAATTAGAATCAGATTAAAGTTACATTGATAGAATGTAACTCTATAGATCTATCTATTTTTATTCAAGTAATTGAAAAGGCTATAGTTGTATATTATTAAAAATGTTATCTTTATCATAAAAGTTGGTATGATTGACTATTTAAAGATACTCTAGATTAACTCCACTGGACTAACTTCACACTAGTCCCTCTCATATAATTTTATTAATTACTGTAGAGATTTGCTGCTCAGAGTTTTTCAGAGACTCAATTTTTCAATTACTGTCAATCATGGTGTAATTTTTTTTTAACTACCTATAAACAGTGCCTTGAAGGTTTACTTTACAATAGTTACCGAAAACAAAATTTTGGAAATGTTTTATGATTACTTTTAACCCTTATTCATCATACTTTAATTATTTTGGATATCTTCAAACTGCATAAATATAAACAGTTTAAATATTAAGTCTATACTACGACTACTGGTACTAATCTGTGCCCCCCCCCCCACTCGAAATTAAAGTCGCTAAAAGAGTTATTCCTGGTATTGAAAGCTCATCCGCGGGTTCCGTGTTTAATTATTATTTCTCCAGGTTCCGTGCATAAAATATAAAAATTTACATAACTGTAATTAGAAAAAATTCGAGTTCGACTTTCGAGATTCGAAATTACCGATATTGCGAATACATCAAAAGCGTAAAGGTCTACACAATGAATAACTTTTTTCGCTACCAGCTGTGTAAGGATTCTTTAGACTTATGGGTAATTCTTCAGAAATATTAAATTTACTGTCCCTGCTTAATTAATATTATATTACGAATACCGTTTTACCTGTTAGTTCAGTACAGTGAAGATGTAATAGCAGTCTATCTAGACAGGTATATATTAACAACTGGCCTATTTTTTTAACAATAAAAAGTAAACTTTATTATGTCATATGTCATTCACGTGGCATGTCCCTAGTATGTATTCTCAAAGTAAAAAGCAGTTTTTCTAAGGCATCAGTTAATCATTATTGTTCTAATTAAGGAGAATTTTAAAACAAGTATAGGGCTCTCATCCAGAGTCAATTAATATTAAAATATTAAGCATCGACTACTACACAATCAATAAAATGTTGTCCCTGATAGTTTTGTCATTTGCGTGGATCTAACTAAGAGAGAAGAACATTATTAAATTTCGAGGGTCTGAAGAGCCCGAGAAATTATCATCTAGTAACGCTCGTGGTGCATATAAGATTTTATTTTTTACGAGAATATGTACTATTCCGGTTTGGAAAATTTCGCACCTTTTTTTCATTTTGTAAGTTGTCTAATATCCAGTGGCATATAGTACTCAATTCAAGAACACATTTGGTCATAAAGTTAGTGAATTTCTTGAAATTTTTCATTCTTCATACGGGTAGAAATGAAAATAACAAATATGAAGGTTAGTTGTTGGACTAGTGCTTTTTTAGCTTCTGCAACTACAAATACAGAATACCTACAATTTAATAAGTGTTTCTTAATATTTCAGTTAATAATTTGTTCCATGTTAAACTGACATTTTGAACTCGTTGAAATGGCGTACAATGCCACTTTAATTTGGTGACCATTTTTGTAACCAGATTGTTATACCTCCATTTGTTTTATTTTTATTATATTTTATTTTATTTATTACTTTTATTTTGTGGACATAGTTTTTAAATGAAAATGATGTATCTTGGTATGAATTCTTTTTCAAAATAAACATTTTTTATATTCATAATAAAATTAACTAATGAAGGACACACACGGTCGTCCGCGACCATATCTCCGACCACGTCGGGGACCACATATAATGCCCGATTATAATGCACTGGTTGTCATAAACTTTATGTTTATGTGGTTTTTATTACAGGTATAAACAACAACTAGTATATATAAATAAATGAATAAAACAACAAGTAACACGTAAAATTTAAAATCCGATTTTCTCGGAAACTAGCGAGCAGGAAGTGACCATGTTGATAAGGAAAATATGTTCTAAATCATTACAGCTACCCTCCATTATGAGGTTTCTAGTTATACCCTGTATATACATGACGTTGTCCTAACAACACATTATAATTATGTTTTGATTTCCTGATGATGATAATTTCCTGGATAGATGGCTTAGATGGATAGAAAACGAAATAAATTTATTTTCAAGCCCGATATGTATACGTTCTCACACAGTGTAACAGTCTCGCACAGCGCATTACGGGATTTGTATACTTTGTCTCAAAATTAGGAGGAGTGATTCGAATTATTTTCGCAAAAAGCACTGCTGTGGTTGGTTCTTACAAAGCCAAGTTGAAACCAAGTAAAGTTACTAATTTTGTTTACATGAGGATTAGGAATCGTACATCTAATCTAGCAACTCGTACATTAGCACCAGATGGTCTTGGAAATCCCTATATTAAATAATTCCAATAATGTTATATTGGCTACACTGGGTAAGTTCAGCGTTCAGATCTATTTAACTCGAAGAGCTCGGTTTCCATAGTATCCATTATGGCAAATAATTGTAACTATGACAATAACGCTTTTGGAGTAAAAAGAGTTACAATGCCGAACTTACCCACGATAATAAATAAGTAAAAAATAAATGGAATAAACCAGTGCCGCACTTCGCTTATTTTGACTTCATGTGACGTTTTTGAGGTTGTACTTCTTTATTCTGTGTTTTTTAAATAATTAATCAATATTTAATATTTGCATTGAAAACAAGGGATTGCATTTTGAGCATTTATTATAATTCAATAATTTGAGATTTATTCTGTAGTTGTCTCGTTTAACTTTCATACTTCATAATTTTCAGCCGCGATTTTAGTTTGAATTAATTTTTTTCATTATTATCAATTAAATATTGGTGGGAGAAGGAAAAATTTTATAAATTAATTTAATAAAAATTTAACCTCCGTCCTTAAAGTGTCCCTTTGGCAGAACAGTTTTCTTGCGCATCTTGCAATGTAAATAACTATAACTCGTATCTATGTATATAAGTAAACATTTTATCAAGAAGTTTTCAGCATAATAGTTTAGGTTTTTAATTTTTTTAAGATTTTAAAAACTTTGCTTCTTTCGTATTTTTAATGCTAATGTGAGTAGTTAAAATACTAAGGGTTATATTTAAAATTTAAAATGCGATTTTCTCAAAAACTAGCATGAAGGGACCACATGTTGATAAGGAGAATATGTTCTAAATCAGCTACCTTCCACTACAAGATTTGTCGTTAAATTAGTTACATCCTGTATACTTTAGCGAGTGCATGTTCTTCAGGTCTGTGGCCTACCCTAAGGACAATCACCCGCCAACTTTTGATTTCCTAGGTGGATGGCTTTGAAATAAACTTAACTCTTTTCTTGATAATGTGTATTCTAAGATACACGTTCTTCTATAATTTTTAACTTTAACTACGTACTTTAAAGTTTTAAATACTTTAAAGTAGCTTCGGGCAAGTTACTACTACAATCATATCACTTTGAACTTGCAACGACTTTAAAATAATTATACTAAGTGGCAATACCGTTCCATATACTTTAAAAGTTTAAAAGTAGAAACAACTACATAATTACTCTATCCAATTTTAAGGCCAGATAGGGTTTTTAAAAAATTAAGCAACTACAATAGTTATATTTTATTCAACGTTTGGCCCCCGACCTCTTCAAGAATTCTAGGGGTTAACATGTTAATTAATTAAATTATTATAAAGTTTTTTACTTACAATCTATGAAGTAGTTACAATATATGAAAATTGTACAAAATTTAAGAAACAATAGAATAAATTAGTTACAATTCATCATAGGTTATGACAGTCCATAAGGTTAATCAAGTGTACAACAAATACACATAGAAACCACTTCATATATTGTAAGTAAAAAACTTTATAATAATTTAATTAATAACATGTTAACCCCTAGAATTCTTGAAGAAGCGCCACACCAAGGGCGAAACGTTGAATAAAATATAACTATAGTAGTTTCTTAATTTTTAAAAACCCTATCCGACCTTAAAATTGGATACATTTAAATCAAAAAGAAGGGTCTTAACATTTATACCTACATAATTACTAAAATATTGCGCTGAAATAATTAAACCTATAATGTCATAAATGTAGTTGTAGTTACGTAACAACTACTCAATCAAAGTTGCGATCTCAGTTACTGCTCACTTAGCTGCTGCTTGGGATGTATTTCTTTTTTTCATACTAAGTATGCACTTCGTTCGCTTTTACTCACGTCTGTTATACCTATATAATTTTGACCCCATCGGTATTATGATTTCTATGATATTTTATTACATTCTGGTAATGCAGATATGCAACTTAGACTTTAGTGACTGTACGTGTGCAATTAGTTTTTGATATTTTCCTGAGATAAATTAGAAAAAGTTTTTGAATTAAACGGGTATCTGCTAAGACACTTTGCCTAATTCCTTGCATACGGTAGTATGCAATTATTATCATCATTTTCATCGCGTATCTAATAATACACATTGCGTTCTTCAATATTATTTTGGTATGTATCCATTCCTAACTTACACAGTTAAACAAGAATTCATAAGAACTTATTTTATCTATGTTCTAAATGCAGTTATGAAAATATACTTTTTGAGTATAACTTTCTCTATTTTCATATAGGTAAAAATGGCTAGACTTAAACAAGAAAATGAAGAAACTAAGTCAACGCGTGATTAACAGCTATAAAACACATTGTGATAAGATAAGAGTGTAAGCAGCATCTTATGATACCAGGGCTGTTAAGAAAAGTCACGTACGTTAGGATTGTACTTTCTAACATTTCGTTTGTCAATTGAATTTCGTTGAATACATACACCCTAACAACGAGTTATAATTAAAAACTTCGTTACGTTTGAAGTGTCATAGGGTAATGAGTAATTTAAAGAAAAGTAATTAGCAAAAAATAGGGAAGATAAAATCAATTTAATAAGGATGAAAATAAATTTTTCTACTCATGACATTGAAATCACTCATTTTGCAATTGATAACGATGGTTGTTGAAATCGCATTTCAACCACTAGAGGTTGAAATTTTCGGACTACCGCGATTTCGAATTTCAAACTGTTCGACATTCAATTGCTGACAAGAGAAATGTCACTTTATGTATAATTTTTTCTAAAGTGTATTAATTTACAATTTACTAAAAATTCGGAGAAAAAAATAGTATATGCAACACGTGGTTGATAAAATTACAACGTCTCGAGTTCCTTTTTTCACCACTCTCAACGTTGAAATTTTATTTCAACCACTTGTCCCATAGTATACTATTTATTATTATTGTTAGGTGAAATAGAATAATTTAACGTCTGCGTTAACAATTACTATTATTATAGTGTAAATTGATTTCATTTTCCCTACTTTGTACGTACATATATTCGCTTATAATTGAATATACGTTAAGCATTACTTTAGCTTTTCTTAAATAAAATCAGTTTCTGACGCTACTGAATTATTCCAGCCCACCTGCTGTTTCTCTTATCAGTTAAATTACTCGAATCGACCACGTGATCGTCGAGTGATCACCGCGTGATTCGCGATACGTTTTACATTTCCGCCCTCGTGATTTCTGTAACCCAGATTCTTCATTTGTTTGTTGAAGTATCGTCAACGTACGAAAGAATTTTAGTATTTGCAGGGGCAAGTATGGTAGACGAGTATCACATATTGGTACCAAAAAGGGGGGCATAGATTCGAATAACGAAACTAGTGACGAGGTGGAATTTTGATGCATTCCAAATTTTACAAATAAGGTTCGATGTCGCCACTGCACCAAAGGACAAACCCATATCGTTTGCCAAAAATGTAACTGAAGGCCGTGTGAAGGCTTAGTAAAACAAAGAAATTACTTTTACGATTTCCGTATTAGATAGTCTTAATATGAATTCGCCTACCTTACTAAAGTATAATTTATGTATGTTTGAATTGCGATATAATTATTTTTTGTTAAAATATTTTTATTGTTTCTACTACTTTTACATTTCTATTTATTTTGACTTTTACTTATATATAATTGGCAAATCGCAAGTACGACAAGTTTTTATCAAATATGTTGCCAATTTCTATAGGGAACGTCAATGTAGAAAGAATCTCTTGAGTAATGGGTAATATTACGGATCGATTTCATTGTGACATGCGTCTAAATTCTAATCATATTTTTGATCATCATGACGATACTTTAAATTTTTTGATTATCACTTACTTTCAAGATAGTTTTAGAAATTCCTGGGGCTAACTTCATACTTCAGAGTAGCTGAAGTTCACATTTTGAAATATTTTGTGAATATATGTAGATTAAGCCTTTTAAACATTTTGAACTTGCGTGATGAAATTCACATTAACCCCCAAAATTAAAATTTCAAGGTTTTTTAATTATCATTAATCTTACTTTGCATTTTATATTTATCTCGAAAAACAGATTTATAAACGTTTCAAATATCAGGTTTTGTTGATTTTCCACTACCCCCTCCCCAAGTTAATATTTTAAATACTTATTTGTCAAAACTTCTTGACGCTGATGATAATCAAAATATAATTATAAAAGAAAAGCTTATAATCCTCAATTGTTCTGCCTGCTACTAAGATAAAGTTAATAGGCCAATTTCATGCCAAATCACATAATTTAAAAACATTACAGTGCTTCGATATCTTAGATTTTGTTGAATTTCTTTCTACATAGATACATATAAAATAACATTAAATCAATTTTTCCAGATTTTTTGGATGAGAAATTGCCGAAGTAGAAATTTTCAAAAATTTTTGATGGAAATTCTGCTACCCGACACTATATCATTTAACTGAAATTGTCATAACTCCCTTATTTCTTGAGTTATCTGGCTCATCCAGGTGTCAGATTAAAGCTAGTTTCTTGATCTTTTATAATATATCAAGAAACGTACAAAAGACATAGCACAGTAGAAAATTAACAGGCTGCGAAAGCAGATTTTACTGTTTTTACAAATTCTGACTTTGTTCCTGTGCTACAATTACACGGTACAATACAAAAGAAATTCCCAGGTCTTCATATAGTTTTTCTACAGCCTTTTGGTATGAAGATCCCAAATCTGCTATTCGTTTTTTCGGGTCAGGTCAAATACTGTCATTCGGGTCATTCCATGCCAAATCATCACAAAAAAAACTTTTCTACCCGACCATCTCAGATTTTCGTGAAATTTAGTAGGATGGTAGAGGACATCAAGTAACTTACGTATATAAAATTATAGCCCTCAGTAATACACGGTATTCATATAGCAGGGTTACAAATATGATAAAAAATGTAAAATTTACGCTTACAAGATGAACAGAAACAATTCATAACTTTGCTTCTAATCACAGTAGATCTTTTATCTTAGGCTTGTTGTAAAGCTAAAAGAGCTAGTTTTCATAAAAAATTGTTTTATAAAAAAATATTGAATTCTTTATCTTAAGGTCACATGATGTAACCTTGGACCTTGAATATCTAAGAAAGTGTACCTTCAATGTTTTTAGAAATACAGTATGTTATAAAGTTAGGTGTAGACTCTTTTTGGTGTAAGGTTCATTATGAGAAGCCTTTGGAACAGGAGTAAAAAAATTGTTAAATATGGTAGTTACACACTTTTAACACAAAACATGCATCTGGAAGTTCAGACAAGAGTATTATATCAGGTATTTAGTATATATTTGTACAGAAACCTGCAAATCGTATCTACTAAGGCACGTATAGGTATGATGTTGTACCTGTACCTGCAGATACAGGTAGCTATACGGGATGTTGTTAAACGTAAAACTTTGCCTTTAAACGAGTTTTATTTGAAGACAAATTGGAATATAACTAAAATTTGACCTGACCCGAAAAAATCCATAGCAGATTCGTGATCTGCATTTTAAAAACCTCCTTAAAGTCCAATTTTGTATTACAGTGTTATCAACCCATTGAAATTATTTTTATAGAATTATTTTAGCACATACTTGGTATGGTTAAAAAATAAAAAGGATGTTTTTTGTAGTTTTGAAAAAAAACTATTTTTTTAAAAAAGACATGGCACTATTTAAGTGTAATTTGGCCCTCTGTAAACTTTTCTGCAATTTTGATATGTTGTGGATGATACCAACAGAAGACTTTTTTATCATTGCACCAAAGTTCTATGTCTACCGGGTCTTCTCGAAAAGTGAGGTCAAAGTTTCAAAAACAGACATTATTGAATAATGATTTTTTCGAAATATTCTACGTATGTCGATGTTACAAATTATTGTTCTGGTAAATTAATGACACAGCGATAACACTACATTTTACGACCTCCTGCATTACGTCTGTCAGCTATAGATCCGTTTCGCACATTCTGTATCTGTATTATTAGAAGCATTATGAACGTTTCTTAAAAATAAGTAGGCACTGTGCATTAGATAAAAATGAAATACATAACATATATAGATATATGTATTTATAGATATTGTATTTACCTATACTGTGCTACTTTTCCGATGTGCAATGTCTTTCTTAATACTCTGAAAGATCCAAGAACTAACTTTAATTTGATACTTAGATGAGCCAGATAACTCAAGAAATAAGGGAGTTATGACAGATTGAGTTAGGTGATGTAGAGTGTCGGGTAGCAGAATTTGTAAAAATCCAAAAATTTTCAAAAACTTTTACTTCGGCCATTTTTAATCCAAAAAAAATCTGGAAAAAAAATTTAATATTATTTGATATGTATCTATGCAAGGAAATTTTTTTAACAAAGTCTGTGACATTGAAGCACATAGCTTAAGTTGGTTTGACAAGAAATTAGCCAGTTATTAATTAAGAATCAAACCGATCAAACTTCTCCTTGCTATTTAATCCCCTCATCAGTATATTTCTCTCGCTTGAAAACATTTCATCAAATGCAATCGACTATTTTTTGCCATAGTAAATAAGTATGGGAAACGTACATTTTGTTTTTACAAGGATTTTAGCTAGCTAAATATTAGATTATTATTATAGTTAGATATTTAACTGTATTAGGTATCATTCATTTTTATTTCTTTAAGGTGATTATTTAGATTTTACTGCGATTTGGTTGTTGATGTTAGCTTAATTAATTCTTTTGCTTGTATAGTTGTATCCTTCCTTATAGAGGGAAGGTCATCTTGTAATTAAATGTTTTAGGTGCCTAACGAAGAATCTTTATTAATATCGATACCGCCCAACACCGCCATTCTTCTGTGATCGAAGTTCATTTAAATGATTTTTTATTCTCAAATGGCTGGAAGAGTTTTGGAAATTCTTCTCAAAAAGCTTGAAATTCGATTTTTATTATAAAAATAACGGAAATATACTTTCAAAACCTGCTCAAAGAAGTTGATAGCAAAAAATATAGCACATACCTAGTAACCTTAAAAATTGTTTAAATCGGTACTGCTTGGTATAGATTACCTTGGTTTTAATTTTTCTAAAGGTCTACTAAAAGTATTCATAAAAAATATGCAAGAATACACTGATTTCCTTCCTTTCAACTATCACGGACGCCTAGGTGGGTTTGTCTATTTATTTTATAGTAATTATTCACATGCAATTCTTTTTAAATAAACTTGAATTCTAGACACCAAAACTTTTCTCCATTTAAATATTTTTGTGTTTTGAAACTGTTTCGAACAGATGTATTTTGATTTGACTAGTAAATTACAGTGCCTAAAAAAATATAATGAGAAATCACTTTACGACCTTGTATCACATAAAAATCACCACAATTAAAAGGTTATTCTCTCACTAGTGTATTGTTTGTGTATAATACTGTTTGTTTGTATACCCCATTATTGTTTTATTTGATGTTTATTAGAGACTAGCGAATAAGCCCTTGACCAAGCAAATTCACCGTGAATCTTTTTAATGTGGCGTGCAGGGTTTCAGGCGCATATAGCATTTCCGTTTAATCAACAGTGCAGTTGTGCATAATTTTGAAAATTCACAGATTTTATGTTCTAAATAAAAAAATGATTAGTTTAGAATTCCCGTTCGCAGTTTCAAAAATCTTAAAAAAAAAGCTTTTTAGGACCATTTTAAAGAAGTGAGCTTTTTGAGAAAATGAAATAAATTTTATTGTTATATAATTTTGTATTATTTTTAATTCTCATGCTGGCGGACTTGTGGTTTTGTCGGGAGTAACTTGTTTCGTCCAGTTACCCAGCAACTAAATTTTTGTTAAAAATTGGAAATTTATCCGGATAAAAAAAAGCTCTCGAGTAATTGCTTATGACAAATGCTCCTTTTTGAAAACTTTCAACATGATGGCTCTTGGTCTTTTTTAAATCACTCCGTTAACATGTCGTTAACAACGATTGATCTGGCAGCTGGAGCAAAATCACCAGAACGATGTTGGCGACATTGAATGTTACCAGATTTGACATATCATCTTACAATAAGTCTTAGGATTAATCATAATCATACACAAAAATATTAACAATTTAGCATTAATTTGATAATGTACTTTTATGTTGTGTAAAAAGACCATATTAATATGATATATATACCTTCGTAATTGCAATTTTTTTAACAACTTTTTATTCAACTTCCTCTACACCATACATGTAGTAATTTTTTCTTTATTAAAGTTTGTATCAGGTTTGCTCCACGATGTCGCTACTATTTAAAATAGAGGGGTTATAGTAATGTAATTTCTAAAAAAATTTGCTTTTGTGTAATGCTTCTAAAGCGGTCTTGTATTTCTGTCTCGTAAGTGATTGAAGGTTTAAAAAGTAGTGAATCAAACAAAAATAAAAACGTGAGACAAATCTACGGTACTATTCAAGATTAAACATAATTATATCCTAGTTTACGAGCATAAGAGCCCAGGTTAAGGGAGATAAATCAAGATGTTTCACTTGGCGGTTATCAGTGTTTTTCATTTTATCCTTCTCGTAATGCGCCTGGTGATTGCAGTTTACGTGCGCGTGGTCATGCCTATAATTACGATCATAGGTGGATGCGTGTCTAAAACGATCTGAACGACAAGGGTTTAAGTGATTTAAAGTGTTACTGGAGATACTGGCAAATATTGAATACTTATATATTTTTTCGTAATTGCAAAGTTTATGAAAGGTTAATGTATATTTTAAGAGTCCGTTCATTTGCTTGGAATGAATCTATATTTTGCTTTACACTCAACGTTTTTCTGTAAAACAAATGGGTCGATTGATTTCAAACAAAAAAGATATTCAAGATACATCTTTTTTCTACGTCTGCCAAGTAATACTTTTCAATATTTTTTTTTGTTTTTGAAGTATAGGTGAGTAATAAATGCTAAAATTGTTGATTTCTACGACGTATTTCCTGTAAACAGAACAATTAAAACGAAAATCCGTTACAAGAGGGACATAAAGGAATATCCCAGCTTTCCAATGATACCAAATCTACACGAATTCTATAAAAATTACTTGAAATTCTATACTAATTTGTAAACGTCTTTCAGGACTTTCGACATAACTTGTATGATAAATGTAGCGCCACCCCGCCACGTGCGGGTTAGTTCAGAGGTTGGAGATTCGCCGAACAGGACCGGATTATCTTTAGGACAAATACCTTACATATACATATACACTGAGAGAAATTATTTTGTTTAAATGATAAAAAATATTGTTAATGTTTTTAACATTTTTTTATAAGAATTTCTAAATTTCAAAAAAGGAATTTTATATTTTTGTTTATTGTTTCCAGCCTTATTTTGTGGAACTCCATAATCATGAAATAAATAAAGATTATTAAAAGTTTCACAGTTTTATTAAAATATACCTGACAATATTGTTTCGACAGCTATGCTGTCATTATCAAAGGTAATATAATTATAAACAAACACGTCGCTAAGGTAGATACAAAATAGGTAACTAGATAAAATAATAATAATAATAAAAATAAATAATAAAAATCATAATTAAACATCTAATACTTCCAGTAACGGAGAATTACTGAGCTCAAGTTGTTCATTCATTAAAGGTACCCTGAGTTTGTGTTTGTATATCTCAAAGGCTTCTAAAATGTCTAATTTGCGTTTGTTATTACAAAAATGTAGGAATTTAATATTATTTTGAGGAGTCATTGTGTGATTTTGTTCTAAAAGGTGTTTGGCGTAATTCGATTTTTTTCAGGATGTTTATTTTTGTAATGACGTACGTGTTCTTTATATCTTATGTCAAAATTTCGAAGTGTTTGTCCAATATATACCGAACTACAAAAAGAACAATTTAAACGGTAAATGCCCGATTTCATGATATCATGTGTTCTGGCTTTAGCATTAAATAAAAATGAAAAAGTGTTAGTGTTGGTTTTAAATGTTATTTTATAATTGTTGGTTTTTCTTAATATATGTGCAATTTTTTCTGATATTTTGCCAAAATATGGTATAGATATGTAATTTGTGTCTTCTGTTTGATTGTCAATGGGATATATTCTTTTGATAGCTAACTTATAATCTTTTTGTTTAATTAAAGTGTCAATCATGTTCGGATTATAATGATTTGCATGTGCTAGTTGTTTAATGGTTGATATCTCTTTGCTAAAATCTGATTTTGTTAGTGGAATAGTTAAAGCTCTGTGTACTAATGATCTGTATGCTGCTATTTTATGTGTATTGTGGTGACAAGATTCATTTGGTATTGTTATGTCTGTTTGTGTTGCTTTTCTGTATATGGAAAATTCAAAAAGATTGTCTGCGTTAATCTTGATATTTAAGTCTAGAAAGTTTATAACCCTGTTTTGTTCTGTCTCTAGTGTAAATTTTATATTAGGATGGATATTGTTTATAAGAATTAAAAATTCATTGATAACCTCAAAAGAACTGTCAAAACAAGCTAAAATGTCATCAACATAACGAAACCAGAAGATAATGTGTTTAGAGAGGTTTAATTCAAATATTCGATCTTCAAACTTGTCCATAAATATGTTAGCTAATAGAGGACTTAGAGAATTACCCATAGGTAAACCATCCTTTTGTAAATAAATTATGTTATTAAAAGTGAAATAATTTTGACTTATACAAAGGTCAAATAATTGAATTAACTCTAACCTTTTAACTAATTCTATATTACTATTGATCAAGAAACTATCTAATAAAGGAATACATTCTTGTGGTGGTATTCTGGAGAACATGTTGCAAATATCAAAACTAACAAGTTTTGAATGTGGTGGAAGATGTATGTTTTGCAGCTTATCTACTAATTCTAATGAATTTCTAACAGAGTATTTCGATTTGTAACCTATCGTGTTAATAATCTGGTTCAGTATTTTGGATAAAATGTGATTAGGTGCATTGATGTATGATACAACTGGTCTTATTGGCATATTCTGTTTGTGGGTCTTGACTAATCCATACAGTTTAGGTATTTGTGGGTTTTTATTAATGATTTGTTGCTTTTACAGAGTAAGTTCTATACAGAACTTACTCATAAATTACACAATATCCAATTTGACATCTTAGATTTTGACATTAGAGAAACCGTCAGTCACATTAAATTCAAAAAATACACCACACAGAAAAATAAACTTCATCGACTTGTACAACAAAAACGTACACTACAAAATAACCATAATTGTCAGAACACTGCAAACTTTTATCCTCGTTTCATAAACTTGTCGAATATAACATTCAATGACAGAGAAACACGATTTCTTAACAAAGGTTTCAAATTTTGTCCTTTTCCAAAATTTACCAACAAAATTAAAGAAATTTTGGCCGTTGAATGCGAAACTATACTTAAGAAAGATCATAATAACTATGCAAAATTCCAAATTTCGAATTTGTTAAAAGAGATGTCTTTGAAACAGGACAAAATGTACAACACATCTAACATATCACTTCTTCAATCTATAAAACAGAAAATCACAGAGAACAATCTAATTTCTGTTAAAGCAGATAAGGGTAGCACTTTGGTATTTCTTTCAAAAGATATTTACATACAAAAAGTTAATGAATTTATTAATAAAGAAAATTTTGAAACGTTAAACAAAAACCCAACCACAAAATTCCAAAAAGAAATAAAACAAGGTTAAGAAAACTGCAATATCTGCTTTTCAGAATTAGAAAAGCAACAAATCATTAATAAAAACCCACAAATACCTAAACTGTATGGATTAGTCAAGACCCACAAACAGAATATGCCAATAAGACCAGTTGTATCATACATCAATGCACCTAATCACATTTTATCCAAAAAACTGAACCAGATTATTAACACGATAGGTTACAAATCGAAATACTCTGTTAGAAATTCATTAGAATTAGTAGATAAGCTGCAAAACATACATCTTCCACCACATTCAAAACTTGTTAGTTTTGATATTTGCAACATGTTCTCCAGAATACCACCACAAGAATGTATTCCTTTATTAGATAGTTTCTTGATCAATAGTAATATAGAATTAGTTAAAAGGTTAGAGTTAATTCAATTATTTGACCTTTGTATAAGTCAAAATTATTTCACTTTTAATAACATAATTTATTTACAAAAGGATGGTTTACCTATGGGTAATTCTCTAAGTCCTCTATTAGCTAACATATTTATGGACAAGTTTGAAGATCGAATATTTGAATTAAACCTCTCTAAACACATTATCTTCTGGTTTCGTTATGTTGATGACATTTTAGCTTGTTTTGACAGTTCTTTTGAGGTTATCAATGAATTTTTAATTCTTATAAACAATATCCATCCTAATATAAAATTTACACTAGAAACAGAACAAAACAGGGCTATAAACTTTCTAGACTTAAATATCAAGATTAACGCAGACAATCTTTTTGAATTTTCCATATACAGAAAAGCAACACAAACAGACATAACAATACCAAATGAATCTTGTCACCACAATACACATAAAATAGCAGCATACAGATCATTAGTACACAGAGCTTTAACTATTCCACTAACAAAATCAGATTTTAGCAAAGAGATATCAACCATTAAACAACTAGCACATGCAAATCATTATAATCCGAACATGATTGACACTTTAATTAAACAAAAAGATTATAAGTTAGCTATCAAAAGAATATATCCCATTGACAATCAAACAGAAGACACAAATTATATATCTATACCATATTTTGGCAAAATATCAGAAAAAATTGCACATATATTAAGAAAAACCAACAATTATAAAATAACATTTAAAACCAACACTAACACTTTTTCATTTTTATTTAATGCTAAAGACAGAACACATGATATCATGAAATCGGGCATTTACCGTTTAAATTGTTCTTTTTGTAGTTCGGTATATATTGGACAAACACTTCGAAATTTTGACATAAGATATAAAGAACACGTACGTCATTACAAAAATAAACATCCTGAAAAATCGAATTACGCCAAACACCTTTTAGAACAAAATCACACAATGACTCCTCAAAATAATATTAAATTCCTACATTTTTGTAATAACAAACGCAAATTAGACATTTTAGAAGCCTTTGAGATATACAAACACAAACTCAGGGTACCTTTAATGAATGAACAACTTGAGCTCAGTAATTCTCCGTTACTGGAAGTATTAGATGTTTAATTATGATTTTTATTATTTATTTTTATTATTATTATTATTTTATCTAGTTACCTATTTTGTATCTACCTTAGCGACGTGTTTGTTTATAATTATATTACCTTTGATAATGACAGCATAGCTGTCGAAACAATATTGTCAGGTATATTTTAATAAAACTGTGAAACTTTTAATAATCTTTATTTATTTCAGAATTTTATATTGATGTTTCGTTATATCAAATCTATAATACAAATTTGCAACTAAATATCTTTTGCTGCAATTGTTTAACTTATTGTCGGTAAATTCTTTTTTAAATAATAAATAATATCCAATTTATCAAAAATTAAAACGAATTGATTTTTTCAAATCGATGAACAGACAATAGGAAGACGTTATCAATGTTATAAAAATTTTGATGGTTCTATAATAATAAATTATAATTAATCATAATAAACCCTTCTTAGTAATACTACCGCAAAACTTCTTTCAGTGTAAAATAATACCCGTAACTATGAATCCAATTTTCTTAAATGAGATAATTGAAATTTCTTTATCGTCTTATTTATGTGTTAGGTATAATTGTGTGGTATTGTATGCCTGTTATATAATTAGGGGTAGCGTTCTGGGAAAATTTAGTTGCCAATGTTAAAACCTTATTTTCTTTCTGGAGGGTTTTCAATTTAGTTGGCATTCGGCTTTCAAGTGCTCGTGTATGGTTAGTATTGACTTTCTTGGCTAAATGTATTTAACTTTCGTTGTTTTTCATTCCCAAAAAGTGAGTTACTAACTACATGCTTGACCGATGTGCAATTTGTGGTAGTGATTCACTTTAGATAGTTTGTGACTGTAATGGAGGAGTCAAACTATAGAAGAGGATCAAAACCCCTAATCATTTTCGTTAGTAACTTTTCAGGAGATAATTCCAAAATGATCAGTGTTTTCTAGACCCAGAACCGTATTTAGTTCAAACACGACTCATATGTCTGCATCAACATATCTTACGGTAATTTCCCAAGATAGCCTTACTCGGCTCAGCTGTATCGAGTTTCTGTGCTTGGGTACCCGCAAGTTCTCCGACCCAACAAATCCTGAGGGACCCGAGTTTACCGAGAATGTCCAGAGCAACTGATCCGCAGTTTTGACTATCTGGAACTACCTAGCGACACGGTCCCTCATAGGACAGTGGTCAGTGCAATTTGGAAAATAATTCACGAAAAGTAGGACATGTCCAAGCTTACATAAGAACACGGTGTCCAGTGCTTTCGAGAGAACTTGGAAACGCTCCGCGAAGACGATGTCAATATTTTTCATTGTAAGTAGTGGAGGAGCGTTAGGCAAAAAAGAACGTTATCTCGGAACCGGTTACTACTCGGATCTTCGTGATTCTTTTTTTAAAATTTTGTAAATATAAAACACTAAAACCTTTATAAATTAGAAATTGACACTTAGATCGGGAAATGCGGTGAAAATCGAATAACCTAAAAATTTTCCAAGTGGTCCAGTACTGGTTGCTCTACCATCCATCTCAGAACAGGATAATTTTTTGTGTGTTATCACACCTATGTAGTGGTAGTTCGAAACCACTATTAATTTATTTTTATTTATTTTGGTTTAAATATGGCAGCCATATTTGTTTCATGAAGCATGACGTTTCTAGTAATAAGAAATTCTAATAAATAACTCAGCAATTGAAATGGTTCATCCGAGGGTAAGTTCAAATGGAGATCTACGTAGACGGATGGAACGATTTTTAAAAACTAACTGATTTTTTGCAAAATTCGTTGGTAATAACCCTTATATTTTCCAATGAGATGGATGAGGTTACTTTTCTTGTCCGCTCATATAACTTTCTAGAATTCGTTCCATGCGTTTCCAAAATATCTACATTTTAATTTACGATTCGATTGCTGAAGTGAAATTGTTTACAAAGTGAGATATTCAAAAAGGCTTCTTTGTCATAACTTTTACCACTTCTATAATATTTCTATAATGCTTTACCAAACAAGCTTTACTGCTTTAAGCACAGAGAATATTACAATAAGCAGTGAAGGTGATGAAACACCTGAGCTAGTACAGAAAATAAAGAGGTTGGCTTTATTGTGGATGATAATATCTTTTAAATGTTTTTATTTTACCTTTTATATTCCTTATTGAGAGAAGTAGTGCTGGAGGGTGCAAGAATTGTTTACCTGCAGGAATTCATTGACGCTCTGAAAGTCCTTCCAGACCACTCATCTATATTCGGATGCAATCTGAATAACATGCGTATTATAAAAGAGCAAAGAGTTGGTTTGGTCTCAAAATTACCATTTGAGTGTAACATGTGCTACTTCCTAAACTGTTTCTGCATGTCCAAAAACCCAAAAGGATTCGATATTAACACTTCCTCTGTTACTGCTGTCATGAACGCTGGTGGTGGCTACACACAGCTAAAAAAATTACAGAAGCCATGGATATTCCTTTGCGTTTCATACTATGGTATGCAACGCTTGGGAAGAAATAGCTTGAAAATTCATGAGAGAAGCTGCGGAAGAAGAAGCTAGAATGGTCATAGAATGTGGAAGTATAGATGAGAACGGCACACCAATTATCACAGTCGTCTGTGATGGTAGTAGGGCAAAACGATCTTATTTTGGTGGAGGAAATTATAACTCCTCTCTGGAGTGGCTGTAATTGTTGGAGCGAAAACAGAAAAAATATTGTACCTGGGCGTAAAAAATAAATATTGCTGTGTTTGTCAAACAGCTGAGAACAAAGAGGAACATTCCCAGAACGCACGTTACAAAAGTTGGACTGCATCAACTGCTATCACAGAAAAAAGATTAAGACGTACATGGCAACAATCTAGAGCCCCTCAAGATAAAACACGTCTGAATGAGATAAAACATATCTGAAACGTTGGGTAAAAGACTGCAAAATATTTGTGCGAAAAGATGATAATAGTCCCGTGAAATTAATTAGCTCTGTTTCAGATATCGAAAACCTGCAATAAACCAAAGGAGTATCTAACAGCAACCAGTATAATAAAAAGATGCGGAAACACATTGCATATCAATTGTTTTGCTGAAATTAAATGCGATTTGGTTACATCAGGTCAATTTCTAATACCTATCATTTAATTTATTCCTTTGGGCAGGTACGACTATTTATGTCTTAGGAAATATAATAAAAATGTTACTGAGATTTATTTTATAGGTTATTTATTACGTTTGAAAATACATTAGGTTGATAATTCTTTAAATATTCTTTATAAGTTAAAATTTAAATCTTATGATGATGATTGCTGAATAATTTATTATTGCCAGAAAATAATCTATGTATATCAAATACTACCGTTATTTTTTTTCCTTTTATGACATAATTATAGAAGAGATTTTATGATATATTTAAAAAATTCTGTAATAACATTAATAGGTTAGGTTAGTACTTATTTATTTTCTTTATATACGTAATATATTACTAAAACTTTTTTCATTCAATTTAATTATGTTGATTAACTTTAATTTGATTATATTAAACTTAAAAATTAGAAAGAAAATAATTTAGAAAAAAAATAATACCTTCAAGAATAAGTTTAAGTTTTTTAGGAAATAGTTATGCATCCATCCTACGAATAAACATATAATAATATTGGTCGATATGTTTTCTCTACAGTCTTGTTTATTCTGCTTGTTATTAATTATAAATATTATGCATACACTTACATAAAATGGTTAATATTATGGGATATATTACTCGGTTTTTAATTTAATTTATAACTACTCAGTTCTTTAAAGAAATTCATTGAGTGATAATGGTTTTACTTGTACGGGGGTGTATTGATATCATTCAAATTTTTATTTCGACGACGTCACTTTTCTTTTCAGCCCCTTTCTATTTTTCTCTATTATTATTTTTTTTTTCTATTTCTTATTTGATACTAGACTGGACTATTCAATATGGATTCCAATGTTATTAACTGGGATGAAAATGCGGTAAACGAATACAAATTTGAGACAATTAAATTGTGGTCTGAATATGTAAAATTGCACAATACTAAATTTAGCATACTTTCTTTGAACATAAGAAGCTTGAAACGAAATTGGGAAGAATTTTTAGCACATTTTGATAAATCCTCAATAGCTGTTGACCTGTAGTGGTTTTCACGGAGATTGGGGTATCTGATGTAGAGGCTGATCTATTTGGAATTGTAGGATACAATTCTATTTTTTCTTGCCGTCAAAATAGAAGGGGAGGGGGAATTCTGATTTTATACCGTGATAATTTGAATGTCAATATTGTTGCTAAAAACTCATTTGAATCAGCTGAAAATTTAGTTATTTCCGTCTCAACGGTAATAAAGTCGCAATGTTCATTAATCATAAATTGTATATATCGTCCACCAGACAAAAAGAAAAAACAATTTATATTCGAATTAAGAAATTGGCTTATTGAAACTGCTAAAGTAAATATATGTATTATTGGAGATATAAACATTGATACTTTAAAAAATAAGAAACCTGATAATGTTGCGTATATAGACCTATTATCAGAGTTTGGTATTGAAAGACTAATAAAGTCAGTCACTAGAGAAGAAATAGTATTAAATAACGTGTGTACTTCTTGCATCGATCACATCAATCTTCGAGGACCAACGGGGTATGAGGTAGAAACCGCTATTATTCGTACAAAAATATCTGATCACTATATGGTTAGTATGTGTATTCATACCCGGCAAGACATTGATAATAATGACAGTGACAATAATAACTATATCCAAATACTCGATCAAGAAAAAGTTAACTTAGAAATTCAAAATTATAATTGGGAATTAAAATGTAATGGAGTACGCAATCCAGAAGCATTATATAAATTATTAAAGATATATTTCGGGAGATTTATAGTAAATCATTGAAAACCGCTACATTTAAAGATAGATCAAAATCGTGGATTACAGATGAGCTTAAGCAATTAATTGTAACAAAAAATGAACTGTGGAAAAGGTTAAAACGCTCCCCAAATAACAAATACTTAAAATCAGAATATCGTGGTATTCGAAATAAAGTTTGTAAAATGTCCAAATCTTTAAAAAACACATTTGTACAGAATGAATTCGAAAATGCTAAAGGCAATATGAAGCAAACTTGGTCATTAGTAAATGAAGTACTTAATAAAAAGAAAAAGTTAAACCCAGTGCAAATGATAAAAAAGAATTTTCAATCTGTAAATATTAATAATTTACCAAATCAATTTAATGAATCTTTCATCACACGTGTAGAGAACCTTAAACAACAATTAGTTGCAGTTCCAGTTATTCCAGATTTGCCCATGAGACCCACTATCGTATCTCAATCTGCTTTCCTTCCCGAAATGACAATTTTGCAACTTGAGCAAATCGTCAATCACATGAATGTAAATAAATCTCTAGGAATTGATAAAATACGAATTAAAGATATTAAGTATAATTTTCAGACAATTGGTAAATTTGTATTACAACTTATAAATTTAATTATTATTACAGGAATTACTCCTAACGACCTTAAAGTAGCATTAGTTATTCCATTGTTTAAAAATGTACAAAAAAAAGATTTCAATAACTACAGACCCATATCCATTCTTTGTACATTTGATAAAATAATAGAAAGATTTATTCATACTAAACTTACAAATTACATCAATACATTTCATTTAATAGCTAGCAATCAATACGGTTTCCAAAAAATAAGAGTACAACGTTACTACTAGAAAACTTTTGTGATAAAATAAATAAAGCTCTGGATGACGAGAAACTAGTAGTAGCCGTGTTTCTTGATTTATCTAAGGCATTTGACACTCTTGATCATGACATTTTGCTTACTAAATTAGAAAAAATTGGTGTTAGAGGAAGGGTTTTAAGATGGTTTGAGGATTTCCTCAAGAATAGAAAGCAGATTGTCATGCTGGGAGATCGTCTGAGTGAACCCGTAGATATAAAATATGGTGTTCCTCAGGGGTCAATTCTGGGGCCATTACTTTTTAATATATACATTAACGATATTAATAATATCATTCTTTGCAAAAATTATTTTTTATTTCAATATGCAGATGATACGGTTATTATTAATATTGATAAAAATGTAGATCAGGCTGTCGCTCATTTGCAAATGGATATCAACTATCTTTGTGTTTGGTTTCATAACAACACAATTTGTTTAAATTCGAAAAAAACTGAATCAATTATATTCAAAAGCTCTATGAAACGGATAAGTTTTCCAATAAACCCTATTTTTATTCATGATAGTAATTGCTTGCAGCAAAATCTTACAAACTATTCTTGCAAATATTTAAGTTATGTGCCTAAAATCAAACATCTGGGTTTAACTTTTGACTCAAATATGAAATGGGGATCACATATCGGCGATATTTCAAAAAAATTACGTATTATAGCGGTAAAATTGTATCACTTTAGATTTAGATTCTCTGTAGAGACAAAAAAGTTAATTTATCAGTCTGTTGCCGAATCTGTGATCAGATATGGAATAACATGCTATGGATTCACCTTTAGTTATCACTTTAACAGCTTAATCAGACTTCAAAACAATATGATAAAATCAGTCTGCATTATGTAATATCAAAAATCCCGAATCATACAACTTTACATTAGATACTTGTTATAGTACTCTCGGCGTGTTTAAATTTTTTAAATTAAGAGACTCGATAGTTATTTTAAAATACTATTTTAACCAAAAATATTTGGTATATCCACAGCACAATTACCTCCACCGACCACAAGTGAGAGCGTACTTAACTGCAAGAATTAATAATCACTACGGTACAGCACAATCAACATATTACGTTCCTAAACTTTTAAACAAATTCCATTTCAAAACTTTAACCACAATTTCGGACATTAAAGTTAATCTTAAGAATTGGAATCCTGTCGTCTAGTCTAACAATGTATCAAAATATTAAATTATATTGCTATGTATTTATCTGTTTCTCTACTTCCCTAATAAGCAAAATCATAGTCACAATTATCCACATATAAGTCTTCATGGCTTCGTAGGATGGACGTATGGAGGTTAGGGGAAGGCCCGAGCAATCTGTTTGTTCTATTTTGGACAACCACATTGCTCGGAGGGGAGATGGGAGGCCTTTCTAAAAAAAAGTGCTAGTCAACAACTAAAAAGATAAATTCAATGAGTAAAAAATGAATCAGTTGAAGCTTCATTTCGAAAAAACAGCAGCAGAAGTCATTATGATTTCCAAACCCAGGCAAGTCACCTCATGAAGTTTCATCTTACAGACCTATATCTTTACTATCTGTAATATCGAAATTATTTGAAAAGTTATTGTTAAAAAGACTAAAACCTATCATTGAAGAGAAAAATTTAATTCCGCCTCATCAATTTGGATTCAGAGAAAAGCAGTCAACTATCGATCAGGTACATAAAATCTGGAATATTATAGAGAAATCGTTAGAAGAAAAGAAAGTCTGTTCTACAGTCTTTCTCGCTGTAGTACAGGCATTCTGTAAGGTATGACTTGAAGAACTAAATTATAAACTGAAACTATTTTTGCCAAAGCAATATTTTCAAATCTTGAAGTCTTACATTTTTGACAGATACTTCAGGGTCAAGCAGGAAGGTGCTTATTCTGAAATAAAGGAAATTAAAGCACGAGTGCCGCAACGAAGTGTACTAGGACCGATCTGCGACATTCCAGAATTTGAAAACACACTATTGCTACTTTTGCTGATGACACAGCTATATTAGCAGTAGGAACAACCAATGGAGAAGTCACTGAGAAATTATAAACAGCCAGTAATCTAGTTTACCGTTGGACAAGAAGATGGAGAATACAATTGAATGAATTCAAATCAATACATGTAGACTTTACGAATAAAGTTATCCGATATATGCCAGTCAGTATAAATAATAACCAGATACCATGTTCGAACACAGCACAAGCTTCGATAGAAACCACACGTTAAGAAGAAAAAAGAAGAACTTGGTATTAAATACAGAAAAATGTATTGGCTGAGTGGAAGAAACTCCACTCTGTCTCTACACAATAAGCTTTTATTATACAAGCAAATACTGAAACCTGTATGGACGTATGGTATTCAGCTTTGGAGCTGTACCAAAGTACCACCGACATCATCCAACGATTCCAAAATAAAGTGCTGAGGCGTATACTAGATGGATTTGAAGACTTGAAAGTGGAATTTCTAGAAAATCTAAAAAAATCAGAGAAAAACTGCAAAGAAACAGAAGCAAAAACTTGATTGCAAGCTGATTCTGTCAATTGGCAACAATATAGAAAAGAGTTATTAACTGCCTCATTATTTGGTAAAGTTTGTAAGATGCGACCTACTACAACAGGTTGTGCTTCAACCGTTACTGGTATCCTTTATAAAGAGTTTCTTTCTAGAACCATAGCTTGAGGAAAAATAATGAAGACAGAGCCAAATGTTTGTTAGAAACGAAATTTGGTTTTCGCATTTCTGGTTGTAGTCTTTTTATAAATACGAAATGGCTACTTCTCGGTGCTTCACCAGACGGTATAGAGGAAAATTCTGGACACCTATTAAGTAGACATTAAATGTCCTTTCACGGCCAGGAATTATAAGAAAAAGGAAGTAATTAAAAAAAATATATAGTTTATCTAGAAATAGATGGTGACCAATACCGAATGAAAAAGATAATTATTTTTATTAAGTACAAGGACAATTGAATATCTTTTCAATAGAGAAAAGCTATTTTGCCGTTTGGACTTCAAAATGTTATTTACTTGAAGGTTGAGGTTGATGTGGAGGTTTTTCAGAGAAATATGTTGCTAAGGTTACACGTATTTTATTATAATTGTCTTCTGTCAGAAATAATTGTTCCAAGATACACACGAGGTATGAAAATTAGGGACACTACCTATATTATAGATTCTCAAGAAAAACAAAAGAAAATAATAATCTGAATATTTTAAAATCATTATAATCAGTGGCAATATCATTTATGTTTTTTTTTAAATTTTTATGACCTATTTTAATAATTACGTCTTAACTTTTGAGTTCCTATATGTATCCTTGTGAGATGAATTATTACTCCCTCTGTTCCAAATTAGTTGTCACATTTGCAAATTTTTGCTTTAATTATCCATAGCTTTTTCTAAAGTTGATATTTAATTGTACTGATGAAAACTTATTAAGATTACGTTTTCAATTAAGTCATCTAGGATCAGTAGCAGTTCACCTGACTATCAAAGCTGACTGATAGAGAATAAGAGAAAACTGACGTTTTTAAACGTGCACCAGTTGTGTTATTAGAATTTACAAAATTTACCAAATATAGTAATTGAAGACTATAAGTGTAGTGAAGTGGCACTCAAAATGATATGTATATATAAAGAAAAAATGCAACGAAAAAGCAGTCCTCCCACAAGTCAATATAATCCTAAAGCTGTATTAAAAGTTATCTAAATATTAACCAAAATATTTTATTTAACTTTTTTTTGTTAAATACATCAATATAAATAATAAAAGTATATTTCATTAAGATCTTTTTTTATTTTCCATATATTATATGTAAATGTGACAACTAATTTGGAACAGAGGAATTATTATATTTCATATTTATATTAATATGTACGAGTTTTTCATTTAAATGGGAAATAATTAACTGTGAATGATTTTTTCACAAAACATATGATACGCGCTAACGCGCAACAATGGTTACTTGAATTCTTGCATAAGAAGCGAAAATGATACGATTTGAAAATAATATAACTGAATACCTCCACAATAAAATCGTGAAAGCAGCGATGATCGTGTCTCCGCCCAGCACCTGAACGCATTTGCACCCGACCCCCGAGCGCAACTTGTGGCGTAAATAGACTGTTAAACTTTTATAGCTTGATGGAAGTAACTCAATCCGCAAAGACTATAGACTATTCGGTCAATCAGAAGTATTATGTCACTAATCACGTGATTTCCCTTGTAAACATGTTACGTTTGAAACGAAAATGATTTCTGACATTTCACTTGTCAAAATTAGCTTACATTGTATTTTCATATTTTATGCACAGATACATTATTGTAACGTTCTTTTTAAAATAATAACAAAAGTGCTGTTTAAATCGTCTATTAATAAGAAATATTTATTTACAAACACTAATGAATACACTATAAATTAACGCTATGATTATAAACCACTAAAACTATAATGAATTTCTAATACAACATTTATCTTTACATTTACTATTTATTTCGTGATACCCATCTAATTACTCGCTGTTGACTGCCCCTTTTTATCCGCGAAGTCGATTTTATACCCTCCTACAAATCTTCTAGAAGTCGCTCGAACATACCGGTATATTGATAGAATAACCGCGTCTCTTTCACAGGCTTCGTGCGATGAGTAATGCTCTCGATTGCTGTAGAATATTCCATTTGTTGTTCGGGAAGAGGTTCTTTCTTTTTCTCTCTTGTTACATTATAATTAGACTATTGCTAGACTCATCTAAACATAACCGTCTCTTTATGGCCCAAGAGCCTCTTTATGGTCCGTCGGACAATAAAGAAACGCCAATTAAATGTCAGAGCTGATTTTTGTAGATCTTGATTGATTCTTAATATAATTTATAATCCGGTTTATGGGTTTATGGGCTTGATCGGTTTATGGGCCTATTTTTAGAGCGTTAGTTGCTAAATTGGAGTTCTAGGGCTCTAAAACATTTTAGAGTCCGTTAGAGAAATAACTACCCTTGTTTAAAAATAGTTATTTATGTATCAAGGGCGTAAGGCGATTTTGGCCCGCGGCGTGAAGCTTGTAGCACGAGGCACGAAGTGCCGAGGGCTACAACACGCTAAGGGCCAACATCGCTGCTTACGCCCGAGCGTTCATACAAAATTTTATGTACGATCGAAATTGCTAATAAAAATAAGGAGAGAAGCAAAAATTTTAAAAACTTGACGAAAATCTGTATACCAGTTACACATAACAAAATTTGGGTAGTGATGGTTACAAATGTAAACAGAAAAAATTGTTGTTTCGTGAAAGTGTGAAAGCGTTTGATAATTTTTCCTTAAAAAAGTATGGAAAAAATGAATGATTCCACGTTGGATATAGAAGCAGCAGCAAAAAATATCACTTTGAACCTGTTACCACCAAAATCGAGAAGCATTTATGAGAAAATTTACGGTGAATTCTTGAATTGGTGTGAGGTGAAGAAGGTAAAGGCCGTAAATGAAGATGCTTTGCTAGTATATTTCGATGAACAATCTAAACTGTACAAACCATCTTCGCTTTGGTCGCGTTATTCGATGATCAGAGCAAATCTGACAGCTAAGGAAAATATTGACATAAGTCAGTTCAAACGATTGTATGCTTTCCTCAAGAGGCAGAGTGACGGATATCATCCGAAAAAATCAAAAGTCCTTAACAAAGAACAAATAACTGAATTTCTCGCCAAAGCCCCAGATGAATTTTTCTTAATGAAAAAGGTACAAAAAACTTAATTTAAAATCAAACAAATTTTGATATTATAGTTGCAGGTAGCAATAATTATGGGTATTTTTGGAGCCTGCCGCAGAGATGAGTTAACCCAGTTAGCTCTGGACGATGTTGAGGATGTAGGATCTGCCCTAATCGTAAAAATAAGAAAAACCAAGACCAAAATCGATCGAACATTTACAGTGGTCAATAGTGAAGATTTAAACCTGGATTTTCTACAGATATTTCGGAAATATGTGTCTTTGCGTCCATCACATACGGAACATCGTCGATTATTTGTCTGTTATAAAAATGGAAAATGTACGTCGCAGCCTGTAGGAAAAAATACCCTGGGTCAGACTCCCCAAACAGTTGCGAAATTTCTGAAGTTGCCTGATACATCTGCTTATACAGGACACTGCTTTCGTCGTTCATCCGCTACACTTCTGGCTGATGGAGGTGCGGATTTGATTAATATTAAAAGGCATGGTGGCTGGAAATCATCGACGGTGGCAGAATCCTACCTTGAGGACTCATTGCAAAATAAAATAAAGACGGCAAAAGTTTTAATAGGCAAAAATACTGGTGCATGTTCAACGTCTACAAGCAATGTTTTGTCTTCTAGTGAAAATGTTATTAATGGTGCTCTTCCTTCCACATTTAATATAAGCAATTGTAATAACTGTACCATAGATATAAATGTGCAAGTCAACAAATGAATAAAATTTAAAAGAAATAAATGTTGAAATTGACAATCGAATGACGTCAGCGGGCCAAAAACGTTTTTGGCCCTAGGGCGTAAAAGACATCGTTTACGCCCGCAAATGGTGGCAAAAATAGTGTCATTATAAATCGATTGTACATAAATGTTGTTTAAGAAATAACTACCCGTCTCCATAGTAATAATAGTAATCATATAACATTGCACCTACCTACTATAAGTTTTGCATTTTTCAAATTATTTTTATTTTAAAATTAAATTTTAATTCAAACTTCGCCGAACATAAACTAACGTATACATTTCGGGCTTAATTAGTATTTTAGAGCCCTTTATCGTCTTAGCAGCTTCGGCTTTCGCCTCAGGCGCTAACTGACTCTGCGGGCTCTAATACACTCGATTAAGCCCTTAATACATAATATACTATTGTTTTGAAGATGCAAATAAACGTATTAACCGTAATACCAACATAAATTACATTTTTTTTAAGTAAGAGTATAGGAATAGTTGTTAATTTACGTTAGTAACAGGTTATGTTGTAAGACTTCTGGTTGGCCGAATAAAGTTTCATTAATTTTAAACAATTCATTTATATTTCTATTGCCTCCGTTTCCCATTCGCATACTACTGTTTCGCGAAAAATCCCCTTTTTGTTATGAATTCAAATATTTAGAAGGAGGGAATGCGCTCGGGGATTGCTGTATTGGTGGGCAGTACAGAACACCAGATCATGTAGAACAAAAAGTGATACATCTGATTTATCTCCCGTAACCTGTGATAAGAGGCAATCACATTTCAAATTAATTGTTCTTAACGTATTTCTTATTCTATTTTTCAGAAAAACGTCTGTAGTAAAGAATAAATCTCTCTTTGTTTATCATACCGTACATTACCTAATCGAACAAAAATGGATACTCGAGTACACCCGACGGCAGCCGAAAGTATCACTACTAAACACACACGAAAAAAGATAAAGTTTAATCCAGTTGTGGCACTATAGAATATAAGTGACATTGTTATTTTGATGTTATATAGAGGATTACAATGCACGCAGCGATGAAGAGAATACGTGCTACATGTTGACTCGAAATCTAGAATTAATTTAAATTCGAACAAACATAGAACGTTAGACTATTCACTGAGGAGAACTAAGATGGACAATGTATTTTTTAAATTTGATTTTGTTATTAATATGTTTTAGGTAAAATTCCATAAAATTCTGCATTTGAACAATTACCTATATGTTAACAGATTAGGTGTAAGTACTTGATGCGGTTCAATTAAATGTAGTTTGTCTATAAATTAATTGTTTTTATCAATCTAACAAGGAAGTTTTGTTTCTAATGCTATTATTTACACAAGTATTACAAATTTGTTTAGTGTGACATCTTTTACATATTATATGAATAATTATTTAACTATCAAATTAACTTAATATATTTTAGTAACCATTTTTTTGCTACAACTTTATTTTTATAGAAATACAAATAACTCAGTCTTGTCTTTCTGTTGTTTCGTATAGTAGAAGCGGTCAGCATATCGTACGCGGTTTGTGGTGATCGTCTAAAGTGGGATAAACGTCTGCTATCGCCTTAATGACATTCTTAAAATGATAAATTCTATAGATTTTTATTTAAATTATCTAAAAAAGATGCCAGCAATATCGCTTAAGTAAAAAAAAGATGTCCTAACATCGCTATGGGTTTCAGTCTTTGTTTGATTTTTCTGATTTTGGAATGGGTTTCAGAGCAAATCCAACATTTTCTATTTTGGTAGCATAAATCGTAAGTCTTGTTCCGACGTCATGGGGAATTATTATTCGTTTGAATTACATTTGTTATACGACCCTGGTCCACACTGAAGCCAAAAAATATTTTCCAGATTTAGGTTGACTGTCTGAATGACTGCTGAGTAAGCGCGATATACTGTATGGAGGAAGCAAAGGTGATGGATATATTCCCCGCTAGTAGACCAGACAAAAAAATATGTTCTAACAAAACTGTTTGGTAAGCAGTGATAAATTAATATCTTTAGCTATCAATAAAAGAGTTGAAAACTAAACATTTTTGATCAGTTTACAAACCAAGAGTCTTAGTTTTAGTCTTGTGAGTTAACGGAGTCTTGATTTCTGAGGCAAATCAAAATGAAGCAAAAATTTACATTTCCTGAATTACTACATAGTTTAATTCACTTGTTTTAGATGTTGTAAAATAGCAAATAACATTAGATAACAATCTGAAAACTAATGAAATAAAGAATATAAAGAATTAAACAATATTATTTAATATTAATCTTTTAGTTTTAGACGATCAAAGGTTATTTTGGTTTTGGTATTTACAAATTAAAACAAAAGTATGTTAAGCAAATAAAAGTATAGTCATTTTTTGTTAACACTGTATTAAAACGATTTATATTATATGTACAAGATATGCAAGACAACTGCAATTGTTATATAAATATTATTTTAAATTTCGCTTTTACTTGTTAATGTCTTAAGGTGAAACTCCCGTGAAACAAACCGCTTTTATTCCTTGAGTAATTGTTAAGTTAAAAATATATTCCAATAGAATAAATAAATAAATAAATACCTCAACTTACGCAATAGTTAATATTGACTATTTATCTTGATATCACAGAACCGTACAAAATTAATTAAAAATTGCATTTGAATAAACGCAAATAGTATAATTTTCTAATTACTATTATACGTAGCTTAATTACATTCTAACTAGTGATTAACATAATTACACCGTATTTAAACATTTCAAGATCAAAATTAACTATATGACAAAGAATTATTATACACACCATTTTCAATCCCTCAACCATAACTTGCAAGTCAAAATCATCAGCAAAATAATTGAGATGTATTGCAGGTGATTCTAGGGGGTTAGAATTTTTAATAGTTATTCTTCCTTTACTTCTTGGTTTTAATAAAATCGTGCTAATGCTAAATCCTGGTATAAATAGAACGGGACCGTATAAATCGTAGAATAAATCATTAGAGACTCCAAAAAGATTTCTAAGGCTTCCATAAAAGTCATTGTTAAATCCACCAGCTCCAAGAACAAACTCGATATCTGGATAGCCGTCTTGTTTGTTAACACTTCTTTTTGTTTTCAGAAAAGCTAAACCTTCAGCTCCTCCTGGCAGTGTCATAGGTCCTCGATTATTAAATATATAATCAATCACATAAATCGGATTTTGTACTCTTAAATCTGATACGGTTACAGATTCATTAACCAAAAAACTGTGTACGTAAGTAATATGATCTTGCAGATTATGACCTACTTTTAGGCTTTGCATTACGGGTATATCAAAACGTTCTAAATCTTCCCTTGGTCCAATACCAGATAACATTAGTAGTTGTGGGCTATTAATGGCACCTGCAGATAATATAATTTCTTTTCGTGCTTTCACGCGGTATTTATTTCTATTCCGAATAAACTCTACACCATACGCATGTTTTTTCCTGGGATTAATCAAAATTTTAGTAACTCTAGCTTCAGTCAAAATCTGTAAATTTCGACGTTTCCTTACAGGTTTTAAAAAGGCTTTTGCTGTACTCTGGCGTCTTCCATCTTGCATTGTAGCTTGTACTTTTGAAAATCCTATGTGAGAACGGCCATTTGGATCAGTATTTGAAAAACCCATACCTACCCCTGTTTTAATAAATCTATTTTGTATAGGGGTGTGATAAGGTGGGTATTGCACATTTAAATATCCCTTCCGCCCATGAAAAGATGCATCAGTTTCTACATTGTTAGAACAATTTTCAGATTTGATAAAGTAAGGTAGAACGTCTTCATATCCCCACCCAGGATTGCCATAATTCTTCCATTCTTCAAAATCCAATTTGTTTCCTCTAGAGTAAATTAATAAATTTATAACAGATGTTCCACCTAGGGCTTTTCCTCTGGGGACGTTACAGCGTTTATTTTTTAAACTAAGACATGAAGTATTCGATTTTTCACTTTTATATCTCCAGTTATAATCTGTAGCGGATTGAAATGCTGCCATTAAAGGAACATCGGTGAAAAAATTTTCTTCTCTTCCGGCTTCTAAAAGTAGTATGGACCAATTTTTGTTTTCGCTCAATCTATTAGCTACCACTGAACCTGCAGAACCAGCCCCTACAATTATAAAGTCGTACTCTTTTTGTATAATTTCTTCATTATTGGCAGTATCATTATTAAATAATTGCCGTAATCCATTAAGCACGTTCACTAATTGAGAATCACTTTGACTAACAAAAATAACACAACATAAACACAAAAAGATTATTTTCAGATTTTTCATTATTTTTGTCAAACGGACGGGCTAACCGGTAAAAATGCGTGTAAACAACTGATTTCCTTCCATAAACATTCTGAATTGTTACTTCTTGCAACCTTGGCTTTCTTACATTATACTCCAAGTAAGGTTTGCTAATAAGTTTAATAAATTAGTTACTTAAAACTCTATTCACGAAATCTTCATCTCGTGATGTAATAGCACATTGAATTCTGAAATCAGACTGTTTAGTTCGTGTGTAAAAGAATAATATTCTACGAGGACATCTAGTTATCCTTCCTCCGGGCAAATTTCCCATAAAATCAAATGAAAGTTACGAGATTTTGAGGCTGTATAACATGTTTGTTTGCGTAACCTAATTATCATTAAATAGTAAAACAATAAGTGTACCATTAATCTGCTCTTGTTTTCATTGAAAACTGAGTAATTCAGCGTAGAATGCCAAATCTTCTTTTTAGGCGATTCCAAAGGATTCCATTAACATAAAATTAAAATTCATATTACGATATTAAAATCAATCCTAAAAGCTCAGCATCAAGCTTAATAACCATTGTTTTAAATTTTGATTACTTAATAAAACACCTTTACAAAACTTATTAATTTGATCATTTATTGAATATGTCAGGCAAATCATTTTTAAAGGTTGCAATTTAGTTGTTAGCTTAAAATGTTTCTATAATGTATTTAAGACAAATATTTAATTAATATATCCTTATCCTCGAGATAAAAATTAGCTTCTATTAGAGTTAGCAATGCCTTCAAAAAGCTTTATTCATAGGTAATAGAAATTGTAATTTACCTCGTCCTTATTTACATTAAAAAGTAAAATTGAAAGATAATACTCTTCTACAAATTGTCAACGAGCCAATATTATATAAATATTTTTAATCTTCGTCCTGACTGAATTGCCACATATGTATTATGCTTCAAATATCCGCTAACTTGTAGTCCAGTCAATTTAGATTATATTCTAATGAAATGGAAGTTGAATTATTAGGGTCTTGCACTTTTGAAGTCACTTCTCTTCTTCCTCGGAAACTGTTAAGTTTTCGAGTGAATGGGTTAGATAAAATAAAGTTTAATTAATCTCTTACAAAAAGAGGTAAGACAAATTTAACTCGTCTAGTTTTAGGTAATTGAAGAAATGATATTTCAGAATAAGATAGTTATTTGTGTATTTAGTACGCGAACTGCTACTACATTGATGGTCAAGAATGAAAGTCTTTTGAGGCGTAGCCGAGTAACTTGCACTATGTATTTTTTAATTGGATTTTCCAAAAAGCAACAGGAAAACTGAATTTGCTCAGAAACTGTGTAAAATAACGATATATACATTAGGCAAATATACTTAAAATAAAGTGTAGAATAGAAAACAGTAAAAGTATACAGGGTGTTCCATTAAAGATAAAAAAGTTGATAGTAGCCACAAAATATGACTCACCCTGTATATACAAAACTATTATAAAATTAATATTTGTTTTAAACCAACCAGCTTTGATATTTAACATTTTTTCGTAACTCTTACGGTTTCCAAGATAAGATACAGGATCATCTTGAGTGGGCCGCTCTGTAGGTGGCATCCATATTAATAGTTACACCAAGCATTTTTTTAATGTATCAAATTAATGGTATTGTGTCTGTAAAACCGAGTTTATGATATATGTATGTTAATATCCATGATTTTATAACATACATATAGTATGTTAGGTTAGGTAATAGGTAATCCAATTGAGCCAAGTATCAAAACAGGATCTAAATGACATTGTCAATTGATGGTAAATAGCGTTTAGCGGGACAACTTAGAATTATTTGACTTACCGTTCGCTAATATCTTGTCTACACATATTCTTTGCCACAAAATGCATTTCAGGACAAATAATTCTAAGTTGTTCCGCTAAACCTATTTACCATCAATTGACAATGTCATTTGAATCCTGCTACTGTTTTGATATTTGGCTGAATTGAGTTACCAAATACTATATGTATGTTATAATGTTATAACATGTGTCTATAATAATGTTAGAATATGTATGTATGTATGTATGGCTAATTCCATGCCTAATCACATAATTTAAAAACATGACCGTGGTTCATAACTCAATTCAGTTCAATTTTTTTCCTTGCATAGATACATATGAAACTGCATTAAATTAATTACTTCAAATTTTTTGGATGAAAAATGGCCCAAGTAGAAGTTTTGAAAAATTTCGATTTTGATGCAAATTCTTCTATCCGACACTATACATCATCTTACTAAAATGGTGTTTTCTAACTTGGGTGTTTTTTGTAGTTTTCGAAAAAAAATTATTTTTGAAAAAATTTGCCTTCAAAGCCTGGTAGTTTTTTACTGTGCAATATATTTGCACGTTTCTGATATACTCTGAAACATCCAAGAATTAGCTTTAATCTGACACCTGGATGAGCCAGATAACTCAAAAATAAGGGAGTTATGGCAAGTTTAGTTCGATGAAGCAGAGTGTCGGATAGAAGAAATTGCAAAAATCCGAAATTTTCAAAAACTTCTACTTCGGCCATTTTTAATCCAAAAAATCTAAAAAGAATAATTTTATTTTATACACGATGGAAGCAGTTAAAGTTAATGCGTCCTAACCCCTTCCACGCTGTATCTATGCAAAGAAAAAATGTGAACAAAATCTGAGACATTGAAGCACATGGCTCTTGTTGATTATGCATGAAATTAGCCACATACATTATAAACTCTGTTTTACAGACGCAGTACTGCGAATAAATAAATTTCAATTTGACATTCAATAAAATGCTTAGTGTAACTATTAATATGGCCACCTACTGTATAATTTTTTTTTCAACTTAACAATTCAATCTTAATTTTTTTTCTGTGGGGACGATTTGTATACAAATGACTTCACAAAGTATAATCTACAATAACATTGCAAATAAATACAAATCACAATGTATTACCACCATAGCTGAATGCAAGGCATACTAGATTTGTAATTACAAAACGCAAGTTCTAATCCCAGTTTGGGTAATTCTTTTTTATAAATGTTTAATATGTTTTATAAATAAACTTTTTTTTTATAAATATAATGTTACAATTATATACTTTGTAGTTTTATTTTCAATTAACATAAATATGTACATAGTTTAAACAATGACTATAAAATTAAGAGATAATTTTATGCAATTATTTGTTTTTATAAATATTATTTTAGGTACGTAAATGAATTTAATAATATACTCTCGATGGAAAAATACTTTCAAAATCTAAATTGCGTTGGAATTCTAAAACAAAAACGGGAAATAACTAGGAAAGAGATGCATTATTTCCACTACTCAATATAGGCGTGTAATTTTAGCAAACTAATCTACCCACATTACAGGAGATTCTTTCGTGATTAAATCGAAAACGATAAATGCTCCTGCATACTATAGGGCCTTAATGTAAATTAAAAGTAGGTATTGAAAAGTAAGTGTCTGCGACATTACCATTAAAATCATCTTTAGAAGAGTTTTTTTTAATTAAAAGGACCATTACAAAAACAAACCATTATCTTTATTCGATTCTCGCTTCTTGTTGATGATTCACGCGGTGCCATTTAGGCATTTTTTGCGTTGCGTGGTTTTCGAAGTTAGTTTATGAGAAGTTGCCTCACTGTCCTATACAACGCATGTTAAACGCGGGCACGGAAAAGAATACCGCTACGTGACGACGTTTTACTTTACAACCTTTACTGTCGAATATATCCTGCATTACAATGAGAAAAATGATAACTATAAAGTGACAACTATACTATAGTAGACCGATTTTTTGTTGTTCTAACCTGATTTCAGACCAAGAATGAACAACTGATTTGCTAAATGAACTATCTGTTTATCAAAAACCGGTTAACTGTATTTTGGTAGATTTTACCTGGATTCTAGTAAAATAAGCCCCTAACTTACTTGGGTTAAATCTACATGTACAGTAACTTACAAGTCAAACTAAAATAGTTTAGCAGTTTGGAGTTCCAGATAATATCGTATTTCATTAAAACCTTTTTATCACAATGAAAGACATTATTGGCTGCATAATACTAAATATTTCTAATTAAAGAAAGAAATTTTAGTCGACCTTTTATTATGAAGTCAATAATTATTTCTTTTCTTTTAATACACACGAGAAGAATATTTTTAAAAAAAGACGATACTCTTATAAAACAAAATAAAATAATAAAATTTATTAAATTTTATTACACAAACTAGTCCGAGCTCAACTTGTTTATGCAATAAATTACAGCACCGTGTATGGTATACATAACATGAATTTTGTCAAACCAGGGAGTAAGGTTGAAATAACCCAACAGGTATGGTAAATTCAACTATTTTTCGCTTTTACCATATGGGAGTGGGATTTATTTAACCTTATTGAGTCAATTTAACCAAAAACATTTTACTAAAATCATCTAGTTCGTATTACACACAGATATTGTTGTCAATATTTGTACATATTTTCCGGATGCTGCAACTTATTTTTGGTTACTTTAACCTGACTATTTTTCTCAGTGTAATTTTATTAAAACGGTAATACTTTTTTTTGATTGAACTATTTAGCTCGAACAAATTAAGGGCATTTTGAAAATATTTCTGCCTTAATACTTTCAGGTAAGTACCAAATAGAAATATAGCCAAATTTCGTATTTGTAATCGTTTTAAAAGCTAAAATTACTGTTACTTATATTAAAGTGAGGAGTTCTGTAAAATGATAGCGAAGTATATATAAGAAATGAATAATAAATAAATAGGGGCCGGCGGTGGACGAGTGGTGTCAGTGCATCACTCGTGTTCCAAGGGTCGTGGGTTCGAATCCCACTTGGGGCGGCAGGATTTTTCTAATCGGAAAGTTCCGCCACCTCAACTATGGATGTGTGAATTCGTGTTGCGTGTTAGATGGTTCCCCCGTATTGTAGGCGTGAAATAAAAATAAATAAATAAATAAAAATCTTATTATAAAAAGGAAGAATGATTTCATAAGAACAGCATTAATTACAAAACATACTAAGTAAAAAACAGTAAAAATGACTTGAATCCAGATTAATTATATTGTTAGGTAGCTGATAAGAATAAATTACTTTCCGGTTATCAGACAACATTATTTTATAGTTTCGTTCTTTATTTTATTTACTTAAAGTTTGGTATATTTTGTTATTAATAATAAACTGATTTTGTATTGAAAAGTCCGTTTTCTGAATTATTAAATTATACTTAAGTTAGAATTCATTTTTGATTCATAAGAACTAAATATGAAATAATATTACAACGTGTTTTACTTATGGTGTTAGATGCTTTACTGAAAATATCGTATACCACCAAATTATTATAGGAATATTATAAGTAGTTATACATGTACCCAGTGACGTCATACTTCAACTGCTAGAAATCGTTCGTGAGACAACTTCTCATCCACTAACTTTGTGTGGTTTCATAGTTTCGGAAAATGCGTTGCATAAAGCATCGAGAGCTGTCGTCGCCCCTTCTTCACTGTAGTGTTAAATTTGAAATTGCGAGTTGCAACCATAGTTAATAATACATAATGTAGCTATTGTACCTTATTCTACTGGTAATGATTATTGGAAAATTAGAATTTATTAACATTTGTTAATTTTAGTGACTAATATTGGATACTTGTGTTCGGAAAGTAGATCCACTCTACTTTCCGAACACTAGATATTTTTTTAACGATCATTCACCGTGCCGAATACCTCTAAATATGCCCGCTACAGGTGACTGTCTGCTTTGCATGTACATTCTACCTGCACTGACAGCAGCGATATTTGTACCGGTGCATCCATTCGAAAAATCTTCCAACGACTTTTCTTGGTTTCATAATTGTATAATATTGTCATGCAGCAGCTAGAAATGTAGCCCAGTCAAATTAGAAGGACAATCTGCGGAAAAATTCCCACATTGCTGGAGTTTTGCATACAGCGAGATGTTACTATTGTAAAGACTCTCTCTAAAGTTCTCATCGATACCCCGTAGGCAAATTATTACAGATATAGCGTATGAAATTTGCTACAACAAAGGTTTAATTACTTATTTTCGTAGGGCTAACCGTTTTGTGGATATTTACGTAATACCGTGTTGGCTACGTGGAATTTACCTGAGATTGTCTGAATGAGGGTAATATAATCATGTCTATGATTATAATCATGGGGAAACCTCTCTAAATAGTATTGTAGGTTCTAAGATTAAAGTGTACTCCGAAAATACCCCCACCATTAATCCTTGAAGGACAGGTGTTAGTCATGTATGGAGCTTCACGTAACGAAGTATGAATCGATAATTTGAGATATTTCTCCTTTGTAAAATCTACAAGATTTAATAAGGCTGTAAAATTATCAACACTTTCTCCAACATGTAGTGCTACACAGCAACATTTATATCGGGTATACTATTAAGTACAAAAATGGCTTGGAAATAAACTTAATCCCGAAGACTGGGAATGGATCACTGTAAAAGAAACTGATTCAAATTTGTTTGTCTCCTGCTCCAGATATATTATGAAATATTATTTTTTGCAATTGCTCTAATGAAGGCTGCGGCTTTAACTACAGTTGTAGAAAAGTTAGTTTGTGTTGCTCAGCTGTATGTAACAATTGCCATGGTTAGTTTTGCACAGATCGGGCTAAAGATACCACCGAAGACATGAAGATACAGTGGAAGCTGTAGAAATGGAGGAAATAGAACACGGAGATCATAGAGTTTGAAGATAATTCATAAACAGACAAAACCGAAAATCAATTTAACAATAAATAAAATAAACAAAGCAGGAAAATGTGACTTAGACCTATGGGGGATACTGTAATGATATTCATTCATAAAATCAATCATTACATACATATACCCTCAAGAAGGCATTGAATGCTAAGGATTGCCATGACAACAAGAATAAACAAGAGTATAAATAAATATCTCATAGAAGTTACATGTGTTTTATTATCTTCTAGAAGAGATAACTTATAAGATAGTGTACAAGACCCATATAAACAATCCTGTATTACTACAATACCACGTAAGAAAACGGTGGGGACATTAATTTGAGAGGTGGTTTAAAATAGCAATATCTGGCTGTATGCAAAAATCCAGCAAAGTGGGAATCTTTCCGCAGACGAATTCTAACTTAATTGGGCTAATAATAATTTGTAAAAGTGCAGGGTGCAGTTGTAGCCCAGTTACCTTCAACGTATCTTCAGAAAAATCTATCAAACAATATCATCGTTGTTATTGATGCTAGTTGTACGGTAATTTCGTATTGATAAGGTAATTTATGTAAATTCAACTCTCGTCTCAAAAACGGATTAAAGAAATTTGAACATCTATAGTACCTACACATTTTGAAATTAAGTATATTTTTTAATAGTGATCCTAGCAAAATTTTTTCGAATATTTTCACTAGTTATAAAAACGACAATTTAAAAAAAATCGAAGAAACTTATTATATACAATCTGGTATTTTGATAAATAATAATAATAATTTTATTTAGTGAATTTCCTTTCAAACCCCATGCATATTCAAAGTTATGCAGTTGAATCAAGATGTATGTAGATAACTTGTATTGAAATAGGTCAACGTGCGGAAATTCTCGTAATTAACATCATCTCCTAAGCTATATAAATTTCACAGAAAATTAAACTGCATGAGTTTTAGAGACAGGTTTGTCATGTCGATAATTCCAAATAAGGATGGCCATACGTGACTCTTGATTTGTGTTTCAATAAAATTGCGTGGATTATAGGCTAGAAAATCTTATTATTACGATATTTTCTAACTTATGAATACGAACTATCCAGTTATGTAGTTTTAGTTTATAACCGCACTAATGTTAGAAAATATTTTTTAATTCGTTTCAATGTGGCACACATCGTAACTGTGTGCACAATTGCACATTGTGTAAATGTTCAACAACTTCACTAATAATTGCAAAGTAAACATAAACACACTTATTTTTAAGAATTCCAATTTGCATTTAAGTAATGTGCATATTGCATAAAATCTCGTTGTTGAATATTCTCCATGATTTTTAACGAAATTTATAATCAGTATTTTGGAGAGAAAGGGAGAGAGATTAGATGATGCAATGCAGGAATTTGTAGCTGAGCCATTCCATATCACACCCGCCATGCCCCAACCTCATCATCTTGGATTTGTTTGAAATTGTGAATATCAGTAGCTTGTGTAAAAACAATTACAAATAATGAAATATAATATAAATACAAAGATTAGTTAAAGTTTCACTAGTTTTATTAATATCTTAACCTGACAATATTGTTTCGACATTTTGTGTCATTATCAAAAGTAGATAAGATTGATAAACAAACACGTTGCTAAGGATAAATACATATAGAAAATAGGTAACTAGATACAATACATAACAAAAACTAAATATCTAACACTTCTAATAAAGGAGAATTACTAAGCTCAGTTTGTTCATTCATTAAAGGTACTGTGCGTTTATGTCTGTATATTTCAAAAGCTTCTACAATGTCTAATTTGTGTTTGTTGTTGCAAAAATGTAAGAATTTAATGTTGTTTTGAGGTGTCATTGGGTGGTTCTGTTCCAAAATGTGTTTGGCATATATTTTCTATATGTATTTATCCTTAGCAACGTGTTTGTTTATCAATCTTATCTACCTTTGATAATGACACAAAGTGTCGAAACAATATTGTCAGGTTAAGATATTAATAAAACTTGTGAAACTTTAACTAATCTTTGTATTTACATTATATTTCATGATTATGGAGTTCCACAAAGTAAGGCTGGAGACAGTAAATTACAAATAAGTTTTTAATTTTTTTTTACTTTGCATACGTTACGGGCACTCAAAGACGCGAAAAAAGCGCGGTTTCTGAGTTGTGGAAGAATGTTTATTTGTCTATAATTTGAGTTGTAGTTGAGCCACAGAAATGAAATAGGGCTGGTTTTATAGCTGTTTTTATGGGCTTTAACATGATATATAACATAATAGGAATGCAAAATTTTTATTGTTTAAAAAACAACTGAAATCTTTTTAAGGAGAACTATTTCTCTGCATATTTGAAGCTGGGATTGCAATGACATCAGTAATAAATGTATTAAAATGTAACATGAAGTTGGAAAACTTAACATTCAGAATGAGGTCAGTTACCTAAACCAATCAATGCTATTTTATGTAGGCTAAATTAAATGCTAAGAGATTCTGAAATTAAGTAAAAAAAAGCACCTTGCCGCAAATCGGTTTTCCGATTTATCAATGGGATTACTGCAGACTGTATTTATGAGATGATTTATTAAGAATACATTGGTGGGCAAATAAAAGCTAATGTTATTTCAGCTATGCAAAACAAAGCTGTGTTTTGCTGGTGTTAACATAATTGTGTGACTCAGCTGTATCAAATGTCACATGTTACTATTAGGTCTTATTATTGGTTTGTGGGAAAACGTCTGCTGTCACAGAGTTACATTTACACTGACTTTAATTTTGTTTTAAGTGAACAAGTCTGTGAATAGGCCTGTAAGACATATTTGTGAAATAATTTATTAGATCATGGATATTGTCCAAACCATAAGATTTAAACTGCCAAATATCTACAGAGTGGAATTATTCAAACTACTCATAAAAGCATAAAGATAATGCCTCAGATTTTAGCTCTATGTTGTAATCTTTTCAAGGAAAAGGGACATTACAATCATAAAAGAAATTTGTGTTCAGTGTCGCAATGCATGAGAGAAAAAAAGCATCCTAACACTAGCGCAGAAAATAGGTGGCAAATGTAGAAAAAAAACCGTCACAGTTGGAATTCCAAAAGGACTTAGACAGTGATAATGATCTAGGTTGTTCTGATCTGAATCCACGAAATGAAGTGGCATCTAGTGCCAATGATGAAGAGACCATTGTTACCAATGTAGGTCTTGAAAGTTTAAATTCTAATTTACAATCATTTGATGAAACACCAATTAAGAGAAAACAATTACAAGAATCATACAAACCCAGTCGAAAACTAGTAAAAGTTACTTCAGCAAGCCGAAAAAATATGCTTTTTTGCGTTCTGATGATGCGAAGATGTGGTTTTATATAAGTCAGACTCAAAAATGATCCTCCAGCTTAAAGAAATATTCAATAATACTACTCGTACATCTTGAAACGAGCAGATGCAGATTCTTACTGTATTACCTAAAAGTTGGAGTGTAAAATAAACTTCAAGATGAATTTAACATTTCAAACTTCATGGTTAAAAAAGTAAAAAGAATTGGTGTAGTCTAACAGTATATTTTCATCTCTTAATCCAAAACTCTTAATCAAGAGACTGCTGACTTGGTTCAAAACTTTTACTTTTCTAGTGACCTAAGTACGCCAATGCCTGGAAAAAAGATTATGTTTTACTCAGAGACAAGGGAAATAAAACTCAAATGCAAAAACGATTAGTTTTAAATAACCTCAAAGAAATGCATGAATGATTTTCAAAGAAGCTAAGCACAACAGAATAACACAAACTACTACCGGCTGTTAGTCACTAATTTTTGTAAGCTTCAATTTTAAAATATCTGTTATACGTTTTAATTTTTCTTAATTAATTTACAAACAGAAATGATGCGATTCAAGGGTATCGGAAATACTCAGACTTTTTACCGAGCAGCCGAATTTGCAGTCACCCGATAAGCAATTTTAACTTTGTGTAGAATCAAACTAAATACAATTATTTCCGTCTATGAAATAATTCTAACTAATATAAGTTAAAGTAATAAAGTTTTCTTAAATTCAGTATCATTCCCAGATATACAGTGTTTAATAAGTAACACTAAAAGGAATAAATAATCAAATTTATCTGAACACCGAGCATCTAATAACTTGACCTTATACGATGCCAACCGCATCACCACCGCACCCGCTAACGAAAATGCTAATAAGTGCAGTAAGCAAATGAGTCGTTGCTTCTATGCAAGTATATGTAGTATATTTGATTCTGCATTACCGTTCTGTTTAGTAGGTACTCTAGTTTAGTATTTTTGCTGCACGAAATTAGCAGTTTTAACTTAATTAAATATTACAAATTTAATAAATAAAGTAAATAATTAAGTAAATAAATAATAACCTAAATCTTATCTTATGTAATCTTATAAAACTAGTTTGGTAACATTGTTTTTTTTATGTTCAAATAATTTTTGCAGGAAAGCATTGCTTTCAATGCTTCTATGAACCGCGCGCCACTGAAATACTGTCCAGAGCCCGAACTAGTTAAATAACATTTGCGAGAGTTGATCGAGAGCAATGACATTGATCCTAAGTTACGTTAAACAATTGGTTTCTGTTGGTCGCATTCATATCATTGGAAGCTATTTCTAAATCATCTGACGATTTTTTCGAGTTATTTTTTTAAACTGGAGTTAGTGAAAGACACTGTTTTGTGCCAAACCAGCAATAATCTTTTCAGGAAAAATTGAAATCTGAGTTAAAGGAATGTGAATTCTCTGAAAGCAAGAATTTCCCTGATTTCATATTGCATTTAAATACCTTTTTTTACTGATTGCATTGGAATCCCAGCTTCAAACTTTTAGAATATGCAGAGAAATAGTTCTTCTTGAACATAAAATTTCAGTTTTTAGAAATTTGGAAAATTAAAAATTTTCAGTTTTTTTTAAACAATAAAAATTTTACATTCGTATCATGTTATATATTGTAACGTTTTTTTAAATAATACTAAAAGTGCTGTTTAATCGTCTATTAACAAAAGAAAATATTTACAGTTAACACTAATTACAAACACAATTATTATAAACTGTTAACGAACTTAAACTAGATATTTACAAACTATTTATTTACAATACAACATTTATTTATATTCACTGATATTTATTTCATACTACTATTATACCTTGAGCGCGGCTAATTACTCGTTGTTAACTGACTGAATAATTCTCTGCGCGGCGCTTTATATACCGTATACAATCTTTCTAGAACGCACTAGATTAGCCTGGTTGGTGTATTGTGTTGTGCAGCTGTCGACGAGCCATGTCGATGAGGCATACATTGCGCCGCCGGGATCGAATGTTCGACGGCGGTGTATAGGGGTTAATCCAGGTCATTACAATATCATATTAAAGCCCATAAAAATAGCTGTAAAACCAGCCCTATTTCATTATTGTGGTTCAACTAAATACAACTCGAATTATAGACAAATAAACATTCTTCCGCAACTCAGAAATCACGCTTTTTTCGCGTCTTTGAGTGCCCGATAAACGAATTCGTAAACGATTCAACAAAAAAGTTTACAAAAAATTAAATGTACTACTTTCACTGAATACTACAAGTATACTAAGTTTAAAAAATATCTAAAAGGGTAAGGTCGAAAACCATACTTATTTTGGTTGATTTGACGTGGAAAGGCTCAGCTCTATAACTAGACTAGGATTGTCATTACCACAGATGTCACCCTCCTAGATTGTGAAGCAAGGAGATTTATGGCAAAGCAAAATGGTAGTTATTCTACTAATACTTTAGATGTATTCCTAAATTATCATTCATAATCCCCTTCATTTATAAATACATACATGATATTATTTGACTATGTAATTTAGTACAATACATAGATTTTAATTCATTTTAATTATATCAGAAATCAAAACCAAAACATAATTTTCACTGGAAAAACTAGATCGAGAAAATCTCAGATGATAATTATTATAAAGAAAATCTTCAAAGATTTCAGAATGTACTACATAACAACATTTAAATAGAAATTTTTTTTAAAAGTTACTCAAATCTGGTTTACCACCAGTAATAGTATCTAGATACATATAGATACAAGATACTGAATCGAGATACAATTATAAAATTGTATTTTGTATTTGTATCGAGATACATTTAAAATGTATATTTTTCTAAAAAAATTTCAAAATATGCTTTTGGATTTTTACGTTTCTGGGTAATTCCTATTGAGCTTAGAAGCTACCTCAACTACTTTTCTTAGAAGGGGTGGCTACCTCAACGTCCTGAGCTACCTTTCTTAAACGTGTAAATGTGTTTACCCAAAGGATAAATTAATTTTACGGGTACGAAGAAGGAAATATTATGGAATTACAGTGGCTAGCTTTACGCACCGACAGCCTATTATTACCCTAGGAAATTGTTTCCCAGGTACTCATTTCCATAGGCTAAGGCCACCTGGAAGCCTCAGAAATTTTTAAAAATTCCAATGTATCATCCCTTGGAGTCGAACCCAAGACCTCAAGATTGGTACTCAAGGGTAGTGCTATACCCACTGAACTACCATGAGAATACAAATATAACATCAGATTTTTTTTTCTATCACGTCAAATGTCAAAAGTCAAATTAACACCAGTATTAACTACGTTTTTTATAATTACTTTTGGTAACAACCAACAAATATATTATAAAGTAATATGACATCAGCAATCTGGATTTTAATTCAATTATATCCAATAATAATATATTATATTATATTTTCAATAGGAAAAAATTGATGTTTCCATTGTTTGGCTGCCATTTACCAAATTTAGTATATAGTGTAACTTAAGCCCGTCATCCGATATAACGTCACCTCTGATCTGATATAATATAAATTATAATAGTACTATAAGAAAACCCTTTTTTGGTATAATAAGCACTGGACAACAATAAATTGGTCACCCTGAACAAAAATGAAAAAATAAAATAAATAAATAATAATTAGTAAATTTTAATACCATACACACCTAATACAATAAATCTTAACTAATATTATTAATTTATTGCAAAATTCAATTACCTTTTCGATTGCATTATTACCTATAAAATAATAATGAACATTATTTTATTTTTTATTTCTGAAGAAGAATTGTAGATGTGCGTAAATTTCACGATTTACATAATTTGCGTATTTAAAACATTAAGATCTACTTAGTTACGAAACGAATCTTCACATTAATTATACATAAAAAATAACAAATATGTTAAACATTGACATTGCGTAATTCCTTTAACTTGCATTCTACAGCTTTACACTGGGTATATCAACATCCTCATATCCTCAATGGTCTACTTTCTCCAAGAGTATTTTGATCGCTGGAAAACTCAGGTCAAGGCTGAATAAAGCAATCAAGTTACAATGTTACTATACACGAACTTGATATTCCTTGTTTTTTATAATAATATAAAAAAATACATTAAGTATTAACTAATCAACCATATGAACTTGCATCAGGTAACTTCTTTTTGTGAAATTATCATCTCATTTGCTCTTCTCATGTTCTATAAGTAATTAAATAAATTTTGCTTATTAAAGTGCATTGATAATTGGTTTGCCCTTGTTATATAGTAATGTAACATAATAACGATGAAAACTAAAAAGTAGCCCTTTTTGATTTTTATAAATTTTACGTAAAAATGGTTTTTTGGGTCAGGGCCATTCGGTCGCTCTCCACATTCGAATTCAGAGACATTTACATAAAAAACAGTTTTCAGAACAAGTATGTCGAGTCCTGTGGAACTTCGCTTTGAGATGGCTGAGTCAGGTTAACATAACGTAGCTTAAACCCCGTTCGGCTGGGGGGAAATTTGCAAAAATGAGAATTTAACACACTGACAGAGATTAACACACATAGACAAGGTATAAAAATGCAAAAACCAAAAATTGAAACATATTTATGCTGGACGCCTGTGTATGACCTGGTAGTGATGAAAGCTTGACTTATCTGAAAAGTGATGTAGGTGGTTGGTATGATGTATCCAACTGGGAGCATACTGAGATGTCAGAAGCGATTGTACAAATTACATTAAATCACTCTGCGGTTGGTATCACTGTAACGTACATTTGCTGATTTATCAGTATAGATAGTAAGTTAACCTTGTGCAGCCAGAAAAACAAAAAAAGAATAACCCAGAAGAAGTAATATTAAAAATAATACAAATTATGACATTAAATTTCCGCCGATACCTTAAGAAAGGGCAGTCATAACATCCCTTGATATTTCAAAAAGACTGTCCATATTTATGGATAAAAAAGACATTTGTGGTTAAGATGCTAATCTATTTAATTTTAACAAAAACTGGTTACACAAGGGTACTACACAAACAAAATACCTCTTTAACATGAAACACGAATTTCAGTAATCAATACTTAAATACAACCTGTTCTGCCTGGCTTAGATAATTCTTTACATTGAAAAAGCAACAAATTAATATACCAAAAAGTGAGGTTATGTCACTCATAGAAAGGAATCTCTAAAATCTGCATACAAAATGCCTGCTAAATATTTAAATACGAGTTGTATCGTTCTAACATGATTGAAATTTATAGCATGTAGTAGAAGCATCTCAGTTAGATGTTTGTTCTTACATATTATACGTATGTGTGTGTACATATTTCTAGTTTAAGCACTATTTTGTGTGAAAAATTCAGTTAAAAGTGTTTGGCGCTTAGCCTTATACTGTTTTTGTTTGATTGATGCCAATATTTTAATATCCTCATATCTGCAGGATTTACCGAGTGCGCGGTTGATCGCAGCACGGATAGTAGGATATTCTAATGTGTGAGCAACGGAATTTTGATTCAGAGTTGGACTTGAAAGATGAGATAGACATATCGGTCATGTGCAATTTTGAATCGTATGAATTAGTTTATTTAAACATTTTAAACTGTCACTTTTTGAAAAGAGCTGTCAGATTAACTGTTTTTGAAAAAAAAATCAGAAAAAATCAGTTTTTAATAATGACATTCACATTTAATGAAGTACAAAAGACAAATATGGTAGAAATTTATTTAACACAGAATTAACAACAAAATTGAAGAAATTGAAGAAAAGAAATGAAAACACACCTTGTATCCTCCATAATGTTATCGATTCCGTTAAAAGGATAGTGGCATTGTGCACCATGTAGGTGGGGACCATATAACTCATCTTCTTTAATAAATTATTAATTTAATTGTATTATTTAAATATTTCTTGATTAAAGATTGTTGAGAGCTCCGAAATCAGAACTGAAATGCTAAAATGCATTTAAAGTAGGTCTGTCAGTTAGTGACTGAGAGTAGTTCTCAATGATCTGTAGTAGTTCTACTACCTACTTAAAATTAATATCAGATGTAACCTAAAATTTCCAAGGCCTTCTCTGAATCAAAATTCCATTGCTCACACATTACTGTATGTATACTACATTTCACTGACGTTTTACCGGAAGTGTCGCCATTTTAAATCTTAAGTTAAAGGTACTACTTATTTTTGCATATCTCAAATGTACAAGAAATCCCGAACTCAATAACACTTGGCAACGGAAAAAAATTGTTTTAATTTTGAATCTATAACTTTTACAAACAAAAACTTTAACATTTACTAACTTTGATTAGCAACCAAAGTTAGTACATGGGAAGTTGCCTCACTGCAAAGAGTAATGGAAGGGGAACATCGAGACGGCTACGTGACGACATTGGTGGCCTTTACTGCTGAATATATCCTGCATTATTAGTTGCATTAAAACGGTAATACTTTTTTCTGATGGAACTATTTAGCTCGAATAAATTAAGTTTGTCATACATTTTTGTGCCTTAATACTTTCAGGTAAATACCAAATAAAAATATATCCGAATTTCGGATTGGTAATCATTTTAAAAGATAAAAATACTGTTACTTATATTTAAGTGACGAATTCTTTAAAATAATAAAGAAATATACATAAGAAATGAATAATAAATAAATAAAAATCTTATTAGAGAAAGAAATGATTTCATAAATTACAAATAAGTAAAAAGCAGTAAAAATAAATTGAATCCAATTTATTTACATATATTGTTAGGTCGCTGTTAGACAGAATTACTTTGTTGTCAGAGAACATTATTTTATGGTTTCGTCCTTTATTTTATTTACTTAAAGTTTGGTAGATTTTATTACTTATAATAAAATGATTTTATATATAAAACCCCGTTCTCTAAATTATTAAATTGTACTTAAGTTAGAATTCATTTTTGATTAGGAAGAAATAAATTTGAAATAATATTACAACCTGTTTTACTTATGATGTTAGATGCTTTATTGAAAATATTGTGTATCACCAAATGAGTATAGGTACATATAATTGATTATACATGTCATCAGTGACGTCACGTTTCAACTGCTAGAAAGTGATCGTGAGACAACTTCGACAAGTCAATATAACAATCGATATAATAGTCATGAACCGAACTTATAGAAAATCTGACCATGTTAGAGACCCACAGTAAGATTTGAGGATGACTTCGGCTGACCAGAGAGGGAATTGAAAAATGCGAAATATACGAGTACAATTCCACAATGCCATATCATAAAATAAAATTTGACGATGGCAACATATCACTGACTACTTTGCTGCTTGGTCCTATGGAGACATTAGTTAGAAAATCATGCTGAAGAATCAGAATCAGAAAGAGAACTCAAGACAAAACGAGACATACACAATGAAAATTTAGAAGGAAGTATATTCTTGACTGTAGCAAAAGTGAAGGAAGTGTGCAGTAGAGACGATACGTGTATCTAGGTAACTGTAACCTTGCAATAAACCACATCTATTTTCACAGACGACATTTTGAGCAATTAAATTATGTAATTAAAAGCATTAAAATTAATTAACTAGCATAATGTGTGCACATGCTTTAATAGATGTTGATGATCTGCACCGCTTTGAAAATATATGAAATAAATACCTACATTCATAAAGTTTAGTATTAGTAGTACAGCAAGTACCACGTATTTTACTATATTGATTTTTTTTACATTTATATATTATTTATTAGTAACTATTTTCTATATTTGGAATCTAAGTATTTGCGTAACTAGTTTTTATTGAAAATTACATAAACATTACCTACAACTTATACAGATTGGTGCAAGCACTGAATAATAATCTCAATATTATGAAGCAATTAAAATTCAGCGCCAGAACTGGGCTCGCACGTTACTAAAGAAATCAATTTCTGTTTATTCAAGTTTTATTTGTAACCTACCACGTCACAGAATAATGTCGCACTTGAATTAAAAAGTGAAATGCGTATACAGTGAGTTCTCAGTAGTTATAACTTAAATATGAGAGATAAGCAGTTTGATCCTCATTTTTTACTTTTTACATATGGTTGATTTCAGATATTTAGGGTAAGGTATATAAAGAGTTACTTGAGATAATAGCTTATGAACATATCTGAAATTCTACCAAGCCAAGAATTGGCGGAAGTCATATTCTTTTTGTCCCTGATACCTAACAATAAAGGGACGCACTGTATGTAGAATTGCCTACTTTGATTACTTAATTTATTTCATTGCTGAATTAATGTTATTGAAATAATAGAGATTTTAAGAATGTTAATATTGCTTAAAGCGAATTAAAAAAGTAACAAGATTATACTAACCATTTTTAATCCTTCAACCATCACTTGCACATCAAACTTATCTTCAAAGAAGTTGAGATGTATAAGAGGTGCATCTAAAGGATTAGAGCTACGAAGCTTAATTTTGCCTTTGCTTCTCGGTCGCAATAAAATGGTACTAATACTAAATGCAGGAGTAAACAAGACAGGTCCATACAGTTCATAAAACAATTTATTGGGAATATTCAACACATTCCTTAGACTTCCATAAAAATCATTATTAACGCCCCCAGCTCCAAAAACAAATTCAATGTCTGGATAATCATCAAATTCGTTTACCTTTCGTTTTGTTTTTACAAAAGCTAATGCTTCTGCTCCTCCAGGTATCGTCATAGGGCCTTTTCTATTAAATATATAATTAAATATGTGCATAGGCTGTTGTACTTTAAAATCTGATATGTGGTTAGATTCATTAATTAAGAAGCTTTGTATAAAAGAAATGTGATCTTGCAAATTAAAACCCACATTCAAATGTTGTAGTACAGGAATATTAAAATGTTCTAAATCTTTCCTTAGTCCAATACCAGATAGCATAAGTAACTGGGGACTATTGATAGAACCAGCACACAAAACGACTTCTTTTACGACGTGTATATAATGCTTGTTCCCATTGTTTATAAACTCGACCCCATAAGCTCGTTTGTCATTCGGACTAATCAAAATCTTAGTAACTCGAGCTTTGATTAAAATCTGCAAATTTAAACGATCTTTTATTGGTTTTAAAAAGGCTTTTGCTGCACTATGGCGTCTACCATTTTGCATAGTAGCTTGAACTTTAGAAAAACCTATTTGGAAGTATCCATTTGGATCTGTTACTTGATATCCCATATCTATACCGGATTTGATAAATCTGTCACGTATTAGTGTGTGAAAAGGCGGATTCTGAACGCTTAGATAACCTGCGTTGCCATGAAAATTCCGGTCTATTTCTACATCTGATGAAAATTTTTCAGATTTAATAAAATAGGGCAAGACGTCTTCGTATCCCCAGCCGACATTACCGTAATTTTTCCACTCTTCAAAATCTAATCTATTTCCTCTGGAATAAACTAGAAAATTTATAACAGATGAACCACCTACAGCTTTTCCCCTTGGAACGTTGCAACGTTTATTTTTTAAACTAAGACAGGAATTTTTAGATTTTTCACTTTTATATCCCCAGTTAAAGCTAGTAGCTGATTGGAATGCTGTCATTAAAGGAACATCCGTGAAGAAATTTTCTTCTTTTCCAGCCTCTAAAAGTAGCACAGACCATTTTTTATTTTCGCTCAATCTATTAGCGACTACTGATCCAGCTGATCCAGCGCCTACTATTATAAAATCATAAGTTTTTTGTAAAATTTTCTGGTTGTTATTAGTGTTATCCCCATTGTTAAACATATTTCGTAGTTCCATGAATATATCCGTTGATTGAGATTTTACACAAATAATAACAGCACAAACACACAAAACTCTTAACATTGTAAGTAACCACTGTACTTGTAAGCAATACTGATAAAATTGCCAGAAATCACGAGCAGCCTTACTCGTTTATTTAATTGAGATGTAACATACGTAGGAAGCTTAAGCCAACTTTATTCATGTTACATTTCGTAATAGTTAAAGCAGCACTGAATTTTTATAGTGTATTATATAGATTATGGAACAAATCCTTTGCAAAAACTACTTATAGATTTTGTAACAATTGCACAAATCATTATTTAATTGTTTTTTTGCTACTTGTTGCTTGCGAAAGTACATTATAAGGGATGAACGTTTTCTAGAATAGTAATTCAGTTGTTCAAAATAATTATGTGTTATATATTTGTATTTTAATAGCTTATAATTAATACATAAGAACTTACATTTTATTATATTTGATAAATCATTTGTGTTTAAATATCTTTTCTCGATCTTTGAATGTCGGTTAGATTCTTGTTGTATATTTACAACATTTATAGTAAATAAATATTGCAATTTGAAAATATGTACCTTCAGAGATCATAAAAGTCGATATTAATGTAGATATCGACAAATAAAAAAAAATGTAAATTCAACATTTGGGGATTATTTGATCACATGATACAATATATCATGTGATCAAATCATGCCCCGCCACTCTAGTAGGTCATGGGAATTTTGGGGTTATGGGAAAATTATGTTTTTCGTGTATTTGATGGAAAAGAGCCACTTGGTCAGAAAACTGTAAAGAGAAGTGCTACTTTTCCACTTAGCAACACTTTTTCAGTTAGCAACAACTTTTTCAGTTAGAAACATCCTTTGTTGTTGATATTTGTTTACTGGTTGCTATCTGTAACGTTGTTTACTGAATAAATATACTATTTACTCAGATCAGAATTATTTTAGAATTAATTTTTAAATTTTTATTTTTAAGTTATCCGTATTTTTCGTGAAGAACACGAAAAAATAGCATGTTCCACATGTTAGAAAACTGATTTCTCCATGATCAGTAAAATTAATCCACTCGTTCGCTACTCTTGCTCGAGAATTAAAAATTTACACTCGCTGAAACAATTTCACTTTTCTTAACTTCTAAATCAATCCACCATTCGCAGCCATTTTGTTAGAAAACAGTAAAAAAAGTGCTACTTTGCCGCTTACAACACTTTTCTAGTTAGCAACCATTTGCCCAGTTAGCAACCACTGTTCCAATTAGCAATGTCATTTGTGGTTGTTATTTGTTTACTGGTTGCTATCTATAACGTTGTTGTCATGATAACCGTTAAATTTACGTACATACTTCGACCAAAATTATTTTAGAATTAATTTTTAAATTTTTATTTATAAGATTTGATTATAAGATAAGATATAAGATTTGCTTATTTTTCGTCAAGTTCACGAAAAAATAGCATGTTAGACGCGTTAGAAAAGTGATTTCTCAAAGCTAATGTAAAATTAATCCACACGCTCGCTTCTCTCGCTGAAGAATTACATTTACACTCGCTGGAAAAATCTCACTTTTATATAATTTAATAATTAATAATTGATTAAAATAATTTAATGATGGCTAAGCACTCATTAACATGGTTAATATATTTTAGGTAATAACAATTGTAAATTGAAAATCTAACAAAAGGAGTCTACAGTCTACTTGTCTGGCTGGGATATTTTTGTAATTTTTTTCAAGACGGTAACAAATTATTTCAATATTTGATGAAATCCACAGGTAGTTACGACTGAAAGATCGTTTTTTGCATTATGCACACTACAAGCCTATTTGCAAAGTACTATGACGCAAGAGATTAAAATAATACAACAATGCTGAATACTTAGTCACAAAAACATTTCTAAAGAATTAGACACAGCGTCAGTTGCAAATATCATAATTGAAAGAAGTGATCTTGTTGATTGTCCTCAAAATAATATTAAATTCCTACATTTTTGTAATAACAAACGCAAATTAGACATTTTAGAAGCCTTTGAGATATACAAACACAAACTCAGGGTACCTTTAATGAATGAACAATCTGAGCTCAGTAATTCCCGTTACTGGAGGTATTAGATATTTAATTCTGATTTATTATTTTATCTAGTTACCTAGTTTTGTATCTACCTTAGCGACGTGTTTGTTTATAATTACAGTTCTTCCACTGGATCTTTACCCACACGTCATAGATTTTATGCGTACGAACTAATAAACAAGAATTTCTAAAAAAATCAACGACTAGTTTCATATTTTTGACATTTTAGCCAAGTTCACAACCATTAACAGTCGTAAACTTTCGGATAACCTACAATTTTTAATAAGTTGCTCCAAAAAATGGTTTTATTTTTTACTTTTTCTAATTGCAGAAAATGTGTGATGATCTTCAAACTACATATTTAGTAAAGCTGTTTTAAGAGTGAATAAAATAAAAATAACAGCTACCACACAAAAATTATTAAATGAATCACGCAGTTCTCACTCCTTCCCGCACTTTTTAGTTTTTTAAAAAGCAGAACTAAAATGAAATTTTTCGTAAATCTTAAATTATCTCTCTCACTTCATATTGCTTTTTGTGCGACCTTTCAATTTTTAGAACTGTTAAACAGCAAAATTTTATAGAATAAATTTGTAATTACAAATAAAAATTATTTCGGTTTTAAAATATTCATCATGCTTTTAGCGCCATCTCTCGAGAAAGCATTGCATTACCACTTAAAAAATGTACTTTATCCTTTATTCTTTATTATCTCACGTAAGTAATAAGGATGTAAACATATGAATTGTCTTTACTAGCTACACATAATTGATGACGTGTGGGTAAAGATCGAGTGGAAGAACTGTATATTACCTTTGATAATGATAGCATAGCTGTCGAAACAATAACTCAGGTTATATTTTAATAAAACTGTCAAACTTTTACTAATCTTTATTTATTTCAAGAAAGAAGTGATGCTCGACGAAACGTATTTTGTTCTAAATAAGAACTTATTATTTTAAATACAATTCAAAAATTTTCTGTTAACTGTTGTTATTAGTATTATGTTATTGGGACGCGTCACAAAGACAGTTGACATAATAAGGCACTGACACGAACACGAAAAAGGCAACATTAACGATCTACTGGCCATCAGAAGGCACTGATAAAAACCAACGTTTTTGTTAAATCTTGAAATTGACAGTTTAGCGATGCAAAGGAGTTTGTCTGTCTGTCTTTATTTGCGGATTTACGTGACTCACCTGCATTAAGCTTTGTACCCGAACGGCTACATTGATTTATTATAATTAGCTAACCTGATTAGTTCATTAATTTGTATCATTTATTTTTAAACTATTTTAGCTAAAGTTCATATTTACTTAGTTTTGCAAATCATAACTGCATTTAGAATAAAATATTTATTTAGGGTTGAATAAACTCAAAGATACAACTTTTAAAAATTTAGTTTTTGCATACCTAACATGAAGAAATTGCAAAATTTAGTTTCCCGCGGGAAATGGAAATGCTAAAATGTAAAACATTTCCTTTTTGCTAAAGCTCTGAAATTCTATATTTTATTCTTTCATAGGCGATAAGGCGACTTCCTGCAAGGCGTGCATAATTGCATTTTTCTAATATTAATCAAAAGAAAGTAAGTTTTGTCTTGGAGTTTATCAAACACACGTACACTGTTAATTTAATTAAGTTTGTTTTGTCATCTAAATTGTTTTCTAAATGTTTACATTTTTACATAGGGTTTTTCTTTAAGTCAGTTCTGATTAGGTCCTCAAGAAAGAAGGAACTCACTTTCGGTTTAAGTTTATAATTTTTCAATTTTCAATTATTTAAATTCAATATATTACTTCTTTCTACGTGAAAGTAATAAAACTTCAATAATTTATGTTTGTTGTGAAAAATGTTATAAATTGACTTACTAATTTAATTAACAATAATAAATAAACTCGTCTTTAATTAATAACTATAAACTGTGTTTATATTATTTGGATTACCTCTCTCCCTTTCTGTAAGAAAGCGAAATTAGAAGGTAAGTGCACTCTTTTATTATCTAGCCCAGCACTTCAACCCCTTGCCTCTGATGACGACGCTATCAACTATAATCTATACTTAAGTTTTCAGCTTAGGGGTACGTGCGGACAAGGGTTACAACTAAGTAATCCAAAGGGTTACAGCTTATAGCCAGGCCTCCTATTGAGCAACGAATTGAGATGAATGAGCTTCACTCTCTTAAATGAGTGCTACTAATTCTCACTGGTGGGAGAGAGGTTGTCCTCCAGGCTAGTGCCGGAGCTTTTACGTGTTTACCCGTGAACCCGCCTCTCGAGACGAGCGTCTAAATGAACGGCTGAGCCCGCCAATCAGATTGCAGAACATTAGCAACCAATAAGAGCACGAGTAATAGTCCGCTAAGATTTAAATCCGAGTGGGGTACCTAAAGCGTGATTTCAGTGTTGAATGTTGAGAAATATATGGGGCATTCGATTTTTTCCAACGATTTACAAATAAATTCAAAATAATGCAGCGTTCAATTAGTGTTGAAGTGATATAGAATGTCGCATATATATTTTTTTACCTATAAGTAGCATCGATGCCCGTTAATTCCATAAAATCAATTTTTATTTTTTTTAACAATTTGTCCCAGTGGTCAAAAATATGCACAAAAATTGAAAATAGCGTGCATTTTAAATGGGAAACTTTCTCTCGTTACAGCGAATGATTAGAATAGAGATAGGAAACACAGATTAATAGATTAAAGTATAATCTGAGTAGGAAGTTCGTATTGGTCTTAAAATTTTCAGTTTTTTTTAATTAAATGGGCACCAGGCAAAAACAAAATTCGAACATGACCCAAATAAAAACAATCCTAATGTATAGTTATATGTATATTATGTATAGGATAACAATTATTTACAAAAACGACGCGTTTTAATGCAAGAACGACGCTCTGTTACGTCTTTGATTCATAAACAAGACCATTATTTTACCGTAAATTTTGTGTTTCTATTACAACCAAAATGAAAAGGGGAGAGAAAACGTTATACATTTATTACTGTTGTAGGTTTAGAATACAAAAGATTAGTAAAATCACATGATCGAGTAAACAGTCTTTAATAAAAATATATTCAACAATAAAATCGCACTTTATTAGATACCAAACACGGATTTAAATTTGAGCGGATTAACACTGGTATTTTATTATTAGTTACTGATTTTCTGCGATCTGATTGGAGGGCTCAACCCTACATTTAGACGCTCTCTTCCTCCCGAGGGAGTCAGTTCACCGATAGCCCAGCATACGGACTTACCACCGCCACTGCTCGCTCGACCTCAACCTCAAGTGTGGCTGAGCTTGGTCTAGGTCAGCCTAAAATTACCTAGGAGTTGCCACACCGGCCTACCATAACACAGGCTTGGCGAGCCTTGGACAGGGTCCCGTCTGACTACCTAGAAATAGGGACCCGGCATATACCATGCGGAAGTGAGGTTGTGTAAGTGTGAGATACCCTTGCTGGGAACAGCCGGATGGATCTCGCCCATCAAATGCAGAGAATCAAACTAAACAGACGCCACTCTACAGTCGTAACTATACCAGAGAAAACACCTGGCGAAACCTGAGAGTCACAGGTTAGTCATAGTCAGAGACATAATGTACAAACACTCCACATGTTGCTGTTTATTACAAAATTGCATTTTACAATGCGGTAACTAGGGCATGGTGAAGACAGCGCAACTGCGTTTAGGACGCAAAATTGTTAATTTGACTTCTTCTATTTTCATTATATTTTAATATCGCGACATAAAGTAATTATATAAGTAGATATACTGCAACAGTTCTGCGACAAAATCCCATGTTATTTCTTATGGAGGTCCAAGATAGAATTTTTGGTCAATTTCAAGGTCATTCGCGGTCTAGCGCGTGACCTCACCGCGCTCGCGTTATACACAGTACAGCGTGCGATATTACCACGTATACGGATCAAATCTACATATTACATTATGATTGATGCAGTCGTCCGAGATCGTAGTGATTTTATAACGAAGACATTGCGGCATCCTAGAAATGATTATACTTCTACGCTCACATCTAACAAATATTTCTTAATACTCACCCTGCTTCTACGTTTATGAATCATTTTCATTCCTTTTTATGCAAATGACGCGTGATCTAATTAATATTCAAATCAGGCGTGAATTAATCTAATTAACATGCGCGAATTAAATGATTGAAAACAATGCAGTGTTTGGTTTTCGGCAGACTAGTTTAGTATTTTCTTTACTTAAGAGCTAATATTTATTTTTAATAACATTTTCATTTCAACCAAGATCTCAACCTAGAAAATTTTTTAAATAAAAGCATTCAATTTACATAAGAATGTTTAAATAAGTATACTCTAAACAAAATTGCAAACATTTTATATTAATTACATGAATCTAATTGCCCTAATTAAATTTATTTGTTCTAATAAAAACGCTTAACGTTATTATCAAAGGTCGAAATTAAAAAGGTCCCCCTATACACGGTCCAGCGTGCAATATTACCTCGTATACGGATCAAATCTACATATTACATTATGATTGATACAATCGTCCGGGAGGGATCATAACGATTTTATAATAAAGACATCTCATCTCTCTCTCTCTCATAAATTTATTTCAAAATAAATTTTATGTTGTCATTATACAATCAGATATACAAGCTGCCTCTAAACGCTTACTGTCAATCAACTGTCGGATTATCTCTATGGCATTTTGACCTGTTTAAATCTTAACGTCATAAACAACTTTCACTAATAAAAATAAATATTTTTATAATAATAATTAACATATATTGATAATGAATTCGAATAAGTTCCTGAAACACTCTAAATAGAATACGACTAACAAGGCCCGCATTTAACCGCTATTTTTCCCCGTTTTAGGTTTAACTACATGTCGACACTCTAACTTTTGCAATATCTTATAGTAAAGAATATTATTTTCAATCAGGATGACTGTTCATATCGAGCATGTCATTTTCTATATCTCATATGCATATAACTTTTGAACTACAGACATTCCTAAAATATAAATCTATTAGTCATATCATTTAAAATGTGTAACATAATTAACATTATGTTATCAGAACTTGGATCTACGAGGATTATCTCTACGCCAACAAGAAACCTCGAGTAAAATGTATTGTCTCATCCGAAGGCCGTCAACTATTTCTTATCATAACACCATTAAGTTCAAAACAATGCAAATATAATTACTTTCAATATAGTCACTTGTTTAGTATTTCATATTTCTTCGGAATGAAGGCCGATTACATCCTTATCTCATTAGATTACTTCAACCCCCAGTATTATTATTAATGTTTGAATTACGTAATGAAATTCAATGTTTACAGTCTGAAGATGTAATCTTTTAATATTTAAAACTATAAACGTTTAAAATTCACACACTTTAAAATACGTTAATCTTTTCAATATGTGATAATAAAAACAACAGACAGCTGACATCATGATATCCATTATCTCAACAAAATCATTAGCAAAGACGTGTTTTACCGTGCCTGTTCATATCGAGCATTTCATTTACTATATCTCATCTGCATATAACATTTCAACTACAGACATTCCTAAAATATAAATCTATTAGTCATAACATTTATCCTTCTTAAATGATACAACATAGCATATGCAATTTTAGATTTGGATAATTATACATATACAGATTTATATCATATAATTAACATATCACATATGCAAAATTGTAGATTAAATAATCAAATAAATCCCTGAAAACACTCTAAATTGAACACGAATAACGAGGCTTGCGTTTAACCGCTATTTTTCTCTTTTTAGATTTAAAAGTTATTAGATTAACTGAAAGAATATATTTTAAAATTGAAGGCTTATAATTATTGTTCATCAGCTGCTGCGACCTTCTGCTGGTTTTGCTACGAGATTTGAATCATTAATAACACCGAATGACAATAGTTGAAAGCGTTAGATTGAAAAAAGGGAGTTTTAAAAGAATAAAACCTTTTGAATGTTGCTGAATAATTATTCCTTGTTTAGGTCTGAACGAACCATACTACGTAGATGATGTATCAAACTTACCGGTACAAAGCACAGACGAGGTAGCATCACCCATGATTACAATCAAATACCCCGATGAATTAACAATGAGTTATTTAAGTTATGAACTATCAAATACTATTAGTCAAAACTGTCTGAACAACCACATTTACTATCAGCCAGTATGAAGTATGAATACGAAGGCGTATAAATTCGCATATAAGCAGACATTAATCAATACAAATCATTTAAACGATCACAGATAAACACATACGTTTGCCTACTATAAATATATTCAAACTACTCATACATACTATAAACATGAGGAGCAGGACTATGAAACCATATAAACAGATACAAACATAGACATAGTAATCCATATGAATACATATAAATACATACATATAAACACGTAAGTACACATACTATAAAATAATATATTTAACCGCATGCAATCATGTAAACGGATGCAAAGTATGAAAACGAAGATATACTAACACATACAAAACAGATATTATTATAAATAGCCCATAATAGAATAGAATAGAAGTTAAAACGGGTATTATTTACATTTACATTTACTGCGGTAGCAATGCAAATATGCTTTTAAATATATTTTAAATTGACATACATTATCAGAAAAGAATTTTAATATCAAGCAACCGCTAGTTGAAAAAACTAAGCAACAGTACAAGGACTACAGTAGTTCTGAAAAAATTTACAATTAAAAGAATTAGATTAGATGTCTAGGTCAATCAATCATTACTTCTCAATATTTTAAACTGAAAATTGGAATCATCTGAAACCGCATGAAATTTTAATTGTACGAATAACTCGTTCAACTATTGAAGTCTTAATCACGGAATACGTAGAGTAATGATTTATGTAGTATTCTTTCGTTAACTTTAACTCGATATATACAAATTCATATATGAGAGAAATGTTATATAAGTCAATACAGCCCTATAACTATCATTTATCGAGCTATACAAAGAGATTTATATCTACGCTAAACTAAAGATTAATAGAAGTAATGCATTCCTGATATCATAAGATAACGATAAAACACATGATTATTCTTAGACTAAGGTCTAATTTAGGTAGTCAAATTGTAGGTAATCGAATTGTAGGTACATATCATGATATGATATCATACAATTATATTCTAGTAAGAATTGTAATAAAGTCACTGATATAAATAACAACATTCTTTATCACGATCATCTATCATTATCATAATCATCTAATGTTATGCAGAGTCAGCATCTAGCTCCTAAGTTCGTATATGCGAGAATCGGTATTATATAACACACACATCAGTCTACATTCATCGTTCTAATATTGATAGGAACTTTCTAGAATCTATAAAGTTGTACTACATATATTCAACTAATTTGAATATACGATAACGGGTACTCATTATACTTCTATGCACACAATCGATGTATCAGTACACTCCAACCACGTGATCAAGATTGTAGTATTCAAATCAAGCTTCCTAGCCTCTATACAAGTATTCTAGAACACAGAGTATTCATCACTAAACGTTTATGAATAATAATAATTTGTAACCATTTTCGATACCTTCAAATATAAGTCTATGACATATGTTTGTAATACGTCTTTATAACTTTGAAATACAGGGTAGTTACCTCTTGCAATATCTACAGTTACGAGAACCCTGAAGACTTAACTTAGAGAAATAAGTCAGATAAATATTTTACTTTTATTGAAACGATAACTATGCATACTAATATATGAAAATAATATAATGTATATCGCCTGATAAATAAAATTGAAATTATTCTTATTCTTTTACAATGAAATTTGTTTTGAAAAACACGATGAAGCTTTATGTATATTAATGCAGGAGTTCTGTTAAAGGCATTCGTTATTTAGAGATTCGCTTATAAGTATACTATCTATTTAGCTGATTCAATAAAAATTTCGTTATTTTTAAAAATTCCTAACAAGGGTTCAAGGTTCTTTGTCTGTTTTAGAATATTCAAAGACAATATATGTATAAATTATCGTGAGACTCCTGCTGTATATAAAACGCCATATATAAAATTAGAGATAAAAATTTATCCTGTGTATTGGTGAATACTCAAATATTCACGGAAATATAACAATCGGTACATATGACGATACTAATCAATCTGACGTGGAATATATATATTTTATATTATACAAACGGAGAGAAAAGAATAGGTACAATCGGATTATGATCATAACAGGCTCACAATGATTATTATAAACATCTTAACAGAATAAAAAGGGCGATATGAATATAACTTATAGGATTTAATCAAACTAGAAAAATATCGATATATATATCCTGCGTTGAGAAAGTAATTATACTATACAAGCATCCAGTATGTAAAGTAAAAGGAATTAGACTCAACTATGATGTACTGAAACTCATCAACGATCATCTTTTATCCCGTTGACGTTATAGGGTGACATTATGAAGTCGTACTAATATATGAAAATAATGTACTGCCTGATAAATAAAATTATTCTTTTACAGTGAAGAGTGTTTTGGGGAAAACCTTAATGTAGCTGCTGAGCTCTGCTAGCCAGATTCACTTATAAGTTCACATCACTTAACTGATTCAATAAAAATTTCGATATTTAAAAATTCCTAACATGGATAGCTTTATCTGTTTTAGAATATTCAAAGGCAGTATATGACAATAAGTTATCGTGAGACTCCTGATCTATACAAAACGCCTTATATAAATTAGAGATAAAAAATTAAACCTATGATATATGGTGAAAATGCAAATATTCAACAATTCTAACCCCAATTCTTCTACTTTTCTAGACGTAATGTAATTTTGAACTGATTTCTAACCTTTTTCATTATATCTACTACCCTTGTAAACGATTTCTACATATGCCTTCTTACTGTATATAATTTTGCCCCATGTAGATATTCGTCGTATCTATAGTAAACTCATATTTTAACGTTATTTTACAATATATCATCCATTTTCAATGATTTCGAAATACGCAGATATGTAATAATATACTATATACTCTTGTAGGATATTCATCGTTGAATATAGTAAACTTGTATGATTAATATTAATTTGTAATTATTTTCAGCACCTTCGAAATATATATCTTTAACATATGTTATATGTTTTGTAATACATCTTTATAACTTTGAAACTCTACGTGATTTTCTCTTACAATATCTATAGTTATGAGAACCTTGAAGACTTAACCTGGAGAAATAAAACAGATAAATATTTTACTTTTTATTGAAACTAGTTAACTTATATTCTAACATACATATTCGAAACTAGACAACTTATATTCTAACATACAAATGTACAACAACAAAATAGAAAAGTATACTTGAGGGTAACATTTTGTATAACCATTATCTTTTATTCTATAATACCTTCTTCTTTAAGCTCAGAAATAATTGAAATAATCTCATCATAGTTTTCTAAACTACTGCTACCCCTCTGTTTTAAGGTATACAGTAGACGAAGCCTGTCGACAAATTGATTCCAATACGGCGTTTTGTTTTTTAGAATTTGAAATTGGTAGCTTGAGGTTAGAGCCTACGAATACATTTTTAGGACAGAACGTAGGGAGCTGAGTAAGTACAAAACAACATACTTTTATACAAGAACGTTTATTGATACGAATAGCTTCGACATTACTTAAAACATAATACATAACTTATATATAATATCTATTAAAATAGTACATTTCGTATACACTAATAATGATACTACATACCCGACTATAAAGTAAACATGGTAAGTATAACAGCAGTTTAAAAGAATAGATAGTAAATATAACTATATCTAATTATTTTGTACTGATATAAAAATCCGCGGATCGACTGATGTTGCGTCTAGTCCTGTTTAATTAAGGGTGACGGTCTAAGCTAATGTCATACAAAACATGCAAAAGTTTGATAAAATACATGACTGCATGCTCATTTTATGTCAGCACTTGATAAAAATAATTGTAGTACATTTGTATATATTCTTTCACTCTGCAGGAAGTCTTTTAAATAGATGAAATATATAATTTTGTATTTAGTAAATTATAAGGTTAGTGCGAGAGATTAACGATCCCTGACCGAAGGGTTAAGGGCTAAGGTTAAGGGTTAAGGTTGAAGCATGAAGGGTGAAGGGAGAAGGGAGAAGGGAGAAGGGAGAAGGGAGAAGGGAGAAGGGAGAAGGGAGAAGGGTGAAGGGAGAAGGGTGAAGGGAGAAGGGTGAAGGGAGAAGGGAGAAGGGTGAGGTTTCGTCGTGATAGAGCAGAAGCAGAACATATTTATCGTGATACTCATAAACAGGTTATATCTCCTCTGGAAACTATTGTCGAATCAGTTAGCAGTTTAAAAGAATAGATAGTAAATATAACTATATCTAATTATTTTATAAAATACTATGTTAACTAAGAGATTATATACAGAATATATACGCCTGTATTCGACCTCTAGAGGGTTCATAAGACTAGACTAGACCAGACCAGACCAGACCAGACTAGACCAGACCAGACCAGACCAGACCAGACCAGACCAGACCAGACCAGACCAGACCAGACCAGACCAGACCAGACCAGACCAGATCAGACCAGACCAGACCAGACCAGACCAGACCATAACAGACCAGACTAGACTAGAGTATAGATGATAGACTGTAAAATCATGAACAATTATACCACCTGTAATATAATAGAGCTTACTTCATATTTTAAAATTAGTGGCTGAATCTAATTATTACGGAAATTCAATTGTAGAAACTGAAGATGTAATCTTTAAAACATCTAAAGTTAGAAGGTTTTAGTAGTCAGATTAGATTAATAGAGGGTGTTATAATCAAATCGTTTTTAGAAACTATTTGTTTTGTAAGATTGGCGCCGTAAGGAAAAACAACATAGCTGTAGTCTTGATTTTGAAATTGAGATAGCTCGGGACAAAACGATGAATACAAAGTTTAGAAGTTTATTTCAAAATTCTGCGATAAAAAACATTAATTCTTCTTTACTTTACTTTAAAACCCAAAATTGCATGATAAATCAATATAATATTAATATAAATAATTAAATTAAATGAAGCAATCTAGGTTAGACCCCCAAAAAATTATATTAAGGTTATAGATTTTACACCCCGGTTGTTGCAAAGATTCAAGAATCTCTATTAAGATTAGTTCATAAAACATTTATTAGGTTAGAGCATGTAGCTACTTACAAAAAAAAATCTCTATTAAGATTAGTTCATAAAATATTTATTAGGTTAGACCATTGTAGCTACTTATAAAATCGTCATTACCATTCCAAAACTTACATATAATATAAGTTGGGTTACAGTCTACGAATATATTTTAGGTTAGATTTAGATCGCGCGCGATCTAAATCTAACCTAAAATATATTCGTAGACTGTAACCCAACTAATATTATATGTAAGTTTTGGAATGGTAATGACGATTTTATAAGTAGCTACAATGGTCTAACCTAATAAATATTTTATGAACTAATCTTAATAGAGATTTTTTTTGTAAGTAGCTACATGCTCTAACCTAATAAATGTTTTATGAACTAATCTTAATAGAGATTCTTGAATCTTTGCAACAACCGGGGTGTAAAATCTATAACCTTAATATAATTTTTTGGGGGTCTAACCTAGATTGCTTCATTTAATTTAATTATTTATATTAATATTATATTGATTTATCATGCAATTTTCGGTTTTAAAGTAAAGTAAAGAAGAATTAATGTTTTTTATCGCAGAATTTTGAAATAAACTTCTAAACTTTGTATTCATCGTTTTGTCCCGAGCTATCTCAATTTCAAAATCAAGACTACAGCTATGTTGTTTTTCCTTACGGCGCCAATCTTACAAAACAAATAGTTTCTAAAAACGATTTGATTATAACACCCTCTATTAATCTAATCTGACTACTAAAAACTTCTAACTTTAGATGTTTTAAAGATTACATCTTCAGTTTCTACAATTGAATTTCCGTAATAATTAGATTCAGCCACTAATTTTAAAATATGAAGTAAGCTCTATTATATTACAGGTGGTATAATTGTTCATGATTTTACAGTCTATCATCTATACTCTAGTCTAGTCTGGTCTGTTATGGTCTGGTCTGGTCTGGTCTGGTCTGGTCTGATCTGGTCTGGTCTGGTCTGGTCTGGTCTGGTCTGGTCTGGTCTGGTCTGGTCTGGTCTGGTCTGGTCTGGTCTGGTCTAGTCTGGTCTGGTCTGGTCTGGTCTAGTCTAGTCTTATGAACCCTCTAGAGGTCGAATACAGGCGTATATATTCTGTATATAATCTCTTAGTTAACATAGTATTTTATAAAATAATTAGATATAGTTATATTTACTATCTATTCTTTTAAACTGCTAACTGATTCGACAATAGTTTCCAGAGGAGATATAACCTGTTTATGAGTATCACGATAAATATGTTCTGCTTCTGCTCTATCACGACGAAACCTCACCCTTCTCCCTTCTCCCTTCACCCTTCTCCCTTCACCCTTCTCCCTTCACCCTTCTCCCTTCTCCCTTCTCCCTTCTCCCTTCTCCCTTCTCCCTTCACCCTTCATGCTTCAACCTTAACCCTTAACCTTAGCCCTTAACCCTTCGGTCAGGGATCGTTAATCTCTCGCACTAACCTTATAATTTACTAAATACAAAATTATATATTTCATCTATTTAAAAGACTTCCTGCAGAGTGAAAGAATATATACAAATGTACTACAATTATTTTTATCAAGTGCTGACATAAAATGAGCATGCAGTCATGTATTTTATCAAACTTTTGCATGTTTTGTATGACATTAGCTTAGACCGTCACCCTTAATTAAACAGGACTAGACGCAACATCAGTCGATCCGCGGATTTTTATATCAGTACAAAATAATTAGATATAGTTATATTTACTATCTATTCTTTTAAACTGCTGTTATACTTACCATGTTTACTTTATAGTCGGGTATGTAGTATCATTATTAGTGTATACGAAATGTACTATTTTAATAGATATTATATATAAGTTATGTATTATGTTTTAAGTAATGTCGAAGCTATTCGTATCAATAAACGTTCTTGTATAAAAGTATGTTGTTTTGTACTTACTCAGCTCCCTACGTTCTGTCCTAAAAATGTATTCGTAGGCTCTAACCTCAAGCTACCAATTTCAAATTCTAAAAAACAAAACGCCGTATTGGAATCAATTTGTCGACAGGCTTCGTCTACTGTATACCTTAAAACAGAGGGGTAGCAGTAGTTTAGAAAACTATGATGAGATTATTTCAATTATTTCTGAGCTTAAAGAAGAAGGTATTATAGAATAAAAGATAATGGTTATACAAAATGTTACCCTCAAGTATACTTTTCTGTTTTGTTGTTGTACATTTGTATGTTAGAATATAAGTTGTCTAGTTTCGAATATGTATGTTAGAATATAAGTTAACTAGTTTCAATAAAAAGTAAAATATTTATCTGTTTTATTTCTCCAGGTTAAGTCTTCAAGGTTCTCATAACTATAGATATTGTAAGAGAAAATCACGTAGAGTTTCAAAGTTATAAAGATGTATTACAAAACATATAACATATGTTAAAGATATATATTTCGAAGGTGCTGAAAATAATTACAAATTAATATTAATCATACAAGTTTACTATATTCAACGATGAATATCCTACAAGAGTATATAGTATATTATTACATATCTGCGTATTTCGAAATCATTGAAAATGGATGATATATTGTAAAATAACGTTAAAATATGAGTTTACTATAGATACGACGAATATCTACATGGGGCAAAATTATATACAGTAAGAAGGCATATGTAGAAATCGTTTACAAGGGTAGTAGATATAATGAAAAAGGTTAGAAATCAGTTCAAAATTACATTACGTCTAGAAAAGTAGAAGAATTGGGGTTAGAATTGTTGAATATTTGCATTTTCACCATATATCATAGGTTTAATTTTTTATCTCTAATTTATATAAGGCGTTTTGTATAGATCAGGAGTCTCACGATAACTTATTGTCATATACTGCCTTTGAATATTCTAAAACAGATAAAGCTATCCATGTTAGGAATTTTTAAATATCGAAATTTTTATTGAATCAGTTAAGTGATGTGAACTTATAAGTGAATCTGGCTAGCAGAGCTCAGCAGCTACATTAAGGTTTTCCCCAAAACACTCTTCACTGTAAAAGAATAATTTTATTTATCAGGCAGTACATTATTTTCATATATTAGTACGACTTCATAATGTCACCCTATAACGTCAACGGGATAAAAGATGATCGTTGATGAGTTTCAGTACATCATAGTTGAGTCTAATTCCTTTTACTTTACATACTGGATGCTTGTATAGTATAATTACTTTCTCAACGCAGGATATATATATCGATATTTTTCTAGTTTGATTAAATCCTATAAGTTATATTCATATCGCCCTTTTTATTCTGTTAAGATGTTTATAATAATCATTGTGAGCCTGTTATGATCATAATCCGATTGTACCTATTCTTTTCTCTCCGTTTGTATAATATAAAATATATATATTCCACGTCAGATTGATTAGTATCGTCATATGTACCGATTGTTATATTTCCGTGAATATTTGAGTATTCACCAATACACAGGATAAATTTTTATCTCTAATTTTATATATGGCGTTTTATATACAGCAGGAGTCTCACGATAATTTATACATATATTGTCTTTGAATATTCTAAAACAGACAAAGAACCTTGAACCCTTGTTAGGAATTTTTAAAAATAACGAAATTTTTATTGAATCAGCTAAATAGATAGTATACTTATAAGCGAATCTCTAAATAACGAATGCCTTTAACAGAACTCCTGCATTAATATACATAACGCTTCATCGTGTTTTTCAAAACAAATTTCATTGTAAAAGAATAAGAATAATTTCAATTTTATTTATCAGGCGATATACATTATATTATTTTCATATATTAGTATGCATAGTTATCGTTTCAATAAAAGTAAAATATTTATCTGACTTATTTCTCTAAGTTAAGTCTTCAGGGTTCTCGTAACTGTAGATATTGCAAGAGGTAACTACCCTGTATTTCAAAGTTATAAAGACGTATTACAAACATATGTCATAGACTTATATTTGAAGGTATCGAAAATGGTTACAAATTATTATTATTCATAAACGTTTAGTAATGAATACTCTGTGTTCTAGAATACTTGTATAGAGGCTAGGAAGCTTGATTTGAATACTACAATCTTGATCACGTGGTTGGAGTGTACTGATACATCGATTGTGTGCATAGAAGTATAATGAGTACCCGTTATCGTATATTCAAATTAGTTGAATATATGTAGTACAACTTTATAGATTCTAGAAAGTTCCTATCAATATTAGAACGATGAATGTAGACTGATGTGTGTGTTATATAATACCGATTCTCGCATATACGAACTTAGGAGCTAGATGCTGACTCTGCATAACATTAGATGATTATGATAATGATAGATGATCGTGATAAAGAATGTTGTTATTTATATCAGTGACTTTATTACAATTCTTACTAGAATATAATTGTATGATATCATATCATGATATGTACCTACAATTCGATTACCTACAATTTGACTACCTAAATTAGACCTTAGTCTAAGAATAATCATGTGTTTTATCGTTATCTTATGATATCAGGAATGCATTACTTCTATTAATCTTTAGTTTAGCGTAGATATAAATCTCTTTGTATAGCTCGATAAATGATAGTTATAGGGCTGTATTGACTTATATAACATTTCTCTCATATATGAATTTGTATATATCGAGTTAAAGTTAACGAAAGAATACTACATAAATCATTACTCTACGTATTCCGTGATTAAGACTTCAATAGTTGAACGAGTTATTCGTACAATTAAAATTTCATGCGGTTTCAGATGATTCCAATTTTCAGTTTAAAATATTGAGAAGTAATGATTGATTGACCTAGACATCTAATCTAATTCTTTTAATTGTAAATTTTTTCAGAACTACTGTAGTCCTTGTACTGTTGCTTAGTTTTTTCAACTAGCGGTTGCTTGATATTAAAATTCTTTTCTGATAATGTATGTCAATTTAAAATATATTTAAAAGCATATTTGCATTGCTACCGCAGTAAATGTAAATGTAAATAATACCCGTTTTAACTTCTATTCTATTCTATTATGGGCTATTTATAATAATATCTGTTTTGTATGTGTTAGTATATCTTCGTTTTCATACTTTGCATCCGTTTACATGATTGCATGCGGTTAAATATATTATTTTATAGTATGTGTACTTACGTGTTTATATGTATGTATTTATATGTATTCATATGGATTACTATGTCTATGTTTGTATCTGTTTATATGGTTTCATAGTCCTGCTCCTCATGTTTATAGTATGTATGAGTAGTTTGAATATATTTATAGTAGGCAAACGTATGTGTTTATCTGTGATCGTTTAAATGATTTGTATTGATTAATGTCTGCTTATATGCGAATTTATACGCCTTCGTATTCATACTTCATACTGGCTGATAGTAAATGTGGTTGTTCAGACAGTTTTGACTAATAGTATTTGATAGTTCATAACTTAAATAACTCATTGTTAATTCATCGGGGTATTTGATTGTAATCATGGGTGATGCTACCTCGTCTGTGCTTTGTACCGGTAAGTTTGATACATCATCTACGTAGTATGGTTCGTTCAGACCTAAACAAGGAATAATTATTCAGCAACATTCAAAAGGTTTTATTCTTTTAAAACTCCCTTTTTTCAATCTAACGCTTTCAACTATTGTCATTCGGTGTTATTAATGATTCAAATCTCGTAGCAAAACCAGCAGAAGGTCGCAGCAGCTGATGAACAATAATTATAAGCCTTCAATTTTAAAATATATTCTTTCAGTTAATCTAATAACTTTTAAATCTAAAAAGAGAAAAATAGCGGTTAAACGCAAGCCTCGTTATTCGTGTTCAATTTAGAGTGTTTTCAGGGATTTATTTGATTATTTAATCTATAAATTGCATATGTGATATGTTAATTATATGATATAAATCTGTATATGTATAATTATCCAAATCTAAAATTGCATATGCTATGTTGTATCATTTAAGAAGGATAAATGTTATGACTAATAGATTTATATTTTAGGAATGTCTGTAGTTGAAATGTTATATGCAGATGAGATATAGTAAATGAAATGCTCGATATGAACAGGCACGGTAAAACACGTCTTTGCTAATGATTTTGTTGAGATAATGGATATCATATCTATTAATTTATATGAAAAATGAGATCGGTAAGGTAAAAACATGACGTCTTGATTGTGATGTCAGCTGTCTGTTGTTTTTATTATCACATATTGAAAAGATTAACGTATTTTAAAGTGTGTGAATTTTAAACGTTTATAGTTTTAAATATTAAAAGATTACATCTTCAGACTGTAAACATTGAATTTCATTACGTAATTCAAACATTAATAATAATACTGGGGGTTGAAGTAATCTAATGAGATAAGGATGTAATCGGCCTTCATTCCGAAGAAATATGAAATACTAAACAAGTGACTATATTGAAAGTAATTATATTTGCATTGTTTTGAACTTAATGGTGTTATGATAAGAAATAGTTGACGGCCTTCGGATGAGACAATACATTTTACTCGAGGTTTCTTGTTGGCGTAGAGATAATCCTCGTAGATCCAAGTTCTGATAACATAATGTTAATTATGTTACACATTTTAAATGATATGACTAATAGATTTATATTTTAGGAATGTCTGTAGTTCAAAAGTTATATGCATATGAGATATAGAAAATGACATGCTCGATATGAACAGTCATCCTGATTGAAAATAATATTCTTTACTATAAGATATTGCAAAAGTTAGAGTGTCGACATGTAGTTAAACCTAAAACGGGGAAAAATAGCGGTTAAATGCGGGCCTTGTTAGTCGTATTCTATTTAGAGTGTTTCAGGAACTTATTCGAATTCATTATCAATATATGTTAATTATTATTATAAAAATATTTATTTTTATTAGTGAAAGTTGTTTATGACGTTAAGATTTAAACAGGTCAAAATGCCATAGAGATAATCCGACAGTTGATTGACAGTAAGCGTTTAGAGGCAGCTTGTATATCTGATTGTATAATGACAACATAAAATTTATTTTGAAATAAATTTATGAGAGAGAGAGAGATGAGATGTCTTTATTATAAAATCGTTATGATCCCTCCCGGACGATTGTATCAATCATAATGTAATATGTAGATTTGATCCGTATACGAGGTAATATTGCACGCTGGACCGTGTATAGGGGGACCTTTTTAATTTCGACCTTTGATAATAACGTTAAGCGTTTTTATTAGAACAAATAAATTTAATTAGGGTAATTAGATTCATGTAATTAATATAAAATGTTTGCAATTTTGTTTAGAGTATACTTATTTAAACATTCTTATGTAAATTGAATGCTTTTATTTAAAAAATTTTCTAGGTTGAGATCTTGGTTGAAATGAAAATGTTATTAAAAATAAATATTAGCTCTTAAGTAAAGAAAATACTAAACTAGTCTGCCGAAAACCAAACACTGCATTGTTTTCAATCATTTAATTCGCGCATGTTAATTAGATTAATTCACGCCTGATTTGAATATTAATTAGATCACGCGTCATTTGCATAAAAAGGAATGAAAATGATTCATAAACGTAGAAGCAGGGTGAGTATTAAGAAATATTTGTTAGATGTGAGCGTAGAAGTATAATCATTTCTAGGATGCCGCAATGTCTTCGTTATAAAATCACTACGATCTCGGACGACTGCATCAATCATAATGTAATATGTAGATTTGATCCGTATACGTGGTAATATCGCACGCTGTACTGTGTATAACGCGAGCGCGGTGAGGTCACGCGCTAGACCGCGAATGACCTTGAAATTGACCAAAAATTCTATCTTGGACCTCCATAAGAAATAACATGGGATTTTGTCGCAGAACTGTTGCAGTATATCTACTTATATAAGATACAGTAGATTCTCGATTTTGCAGGAACTGATTAACCGGGTTGCGAATTGAGTGGGTTAGTAAAAGATTCGGATTTTTTATTACAAAGTGCTTGAGAAAGGCTAAAAGTTCTTATCGAAATTTCGCCAGTTAAAGGAATTTCAATGTGAAATTATTTAAAATTATATAAAAATGGAAACAATAGCCTCTGATGAGTTCATCGGGGTTCTATTAATATTTTATATGGTGAATTATTATTGTACGACTAACAAACATTTATTGTTGTTCATTAAGTATTTAGTTATACAATTTAGATTACATCTCTAAACTAACCAGCCCTAATTAAAATTTTGAAAAGTCGGCGCCTATTATAGGTGTATTACATTTGCAACCTCCAAACTAATTTCTGTGCAAAACGACAAGCATTCTTAAACAAAAAAAAGCTAATTTTGACTTTTATACTGTATTGATTTATTGATTATTATTTTATTTGTTAAATAATACTTCTTCCTTTACAACTACGTTTTTTATAATAAATCTAGGAAATCCGGTGCACTTGCTTTGATGTACCATGAAATTTTGATGTTGCAAAAACTTCTCCGCGTTGCAGAAACAGTAAAAGAGCACATTTACGGTAAACGGGATGCCTATCTACACGTACCTTCAAACAAAAATGCAATGCAAAATTTGTTGATTCTGGTAATTGATCAAAATAATTGTTTCGATTTCTAATTAACAGTGGGATTATTTGTTTGTAAATTCAAACTTATAATTTAATTTTTTTCATAATTAAAATTTAAATTTTAGAATACCAAATTCGGTTTGTATTTGCAAATTTTGCTAGGTATTAGAAAAAAGCTCTAACAGATCTTGAATTCTATCGTCATTATATCGAAAGTAGATCTATGCAATATACATTATCTATCATCTATCGCAGTGATGGCGAACCTTTTTGAGAAGTGGGTCAAATTTTGTTCATTATCTTTTTTAATACTAGGCCGTGGGTCACTAAGTCAGTGGCGTCACTTGGAGGGGGGGGGTAAAAAGGGTACCAATAATTTGGAAACACCGACAGTTATCCTTGACAGTTTATCCTTTTTTTCGTTCTGACTTTAAAATCCTCTAAAAAGGTTTTAAGTTTCCTTTTTGTTTTACAACTTTTACTTTTGCAAGCTGAAGAGCAAAAAATACACTATGCCCTGCGGCGCCTCTACACTGAGCATTTCAATTAACAAGGAATAAAGAAAAGCACATATATATTATGAAATATTCTTTATTAATAATAGTATATTATGTATTAAGGGATTAATTGAGTGTCTTAGAACCCGCAGTCAGTTAGCGTTAAAACGATAAAGGGCTCTAAAACACTAATTAAGCCCGAAATGCGTACGTTAGTTTATGTCCAGTCTAAGTTTAAATTAATATTTAATTTTCAAATACAAATAATTTGAAAAGTGCAAAACTTCAAGTAGGTAGGTGCAGTGATAAAACTTCAAGTAGGTAGGTGCAATGGTATATAATTATTGTTACTACTATGGAGACGGCGTAAACTAGGGTAGCTATTTTTCTAGCGGGTTCTAAAAAGTTTTAGAACCCTAGAACTCTAATTTAGTAACTTACGCTCTAAAAACAGGCCGCTAAATAGGTCCTAATCGCCCGACGGACATAAACATAGTTACAGATATGTGTATGTATAATAAAGTTGATAAAAGTATATTTAATGTGAAATCTGTTGTTGCTTATTTTTAGATAGTTTCTTAATATTAGAAAATGATAGAAAGTCAGTTAGCCAACATCCACTTGGAAATATTTTTTTTATAAATTCGACATTAGATATTTATACTTTCGATTGTCTGTTCTCTCTATTATGATATAAAAAATAAGTTTATAAAAGTCAACGCGTGGGTCATTAAAAAAGTTCGCCACCACTGATCTAACGTATGTACCTCTTGACACACCTGTGGCATATGGTCGATTCTACTGAAATCGAAGCTAAGAGATATTCTCCTCAGAGGTGTAACCCGTCGATCGCGATCGACCGATCGACCTCAACCATCATCAGGGCCGGATTAGCCAATAGGCTAGAGAAGCCCAGGCCTAGGGCGACAAACTTTTAACGATTAATTTTAAAATTAAAAAAAGAGTATTAGTAATGAAATTTGTTTTATTGTTTTAAAAATGATATTTTCTAATCTAACAAAAACAGTAAATGTCCTATTTTTGACTTCACAAGAATCTGACTGTTTTGTTTATACAACTTTTATTATTTATGAGGGAAAGTCAAATTATAAAGGAATGTCGGATAAATCAGATATTTTAATTGTACATACAAGGCTATAATGTAGGTCATTTTTCTATATTCCCCCTTTATTATACTCGGATACAATTAGCCCATCTCTTCAAGGCTTCCCACTTCCTTGGCGAAAAAAAAGTTTTTAGTCCGTGCGTAACCAATTCTGCACCGCTTCAACAACCTCTTCAGCTGAATGAAACTTCTGTCCACCAAGCACCTCTTTCAATATCCCAAAAATTGTGGAAAGTCAGGGTTATATGGTGGGTGGTCAAACAACTCGAAATCAAGATCTTTAATATACTGGATCGTTTTGTTGGCGACATGCGATTTGAAGAGAAATCACGCCTTAAGCTTACATTACACACAAATGAGAAAACGCGAGGTATTATACAGCCTTAATAGCCATTAATTATCAATGAGTTTTGAATATTAAGCGGCCCCTAGACGCTCAATAATATTGTGCAATAATTGATATTGCGCAATATTATTGATCGTCTGGAGCGTATATTGAAAGATTGCGCAATAATCAATTGCAATCAAAAACTGTTTGAAATTATTGCGCAATGTGTAAAATTTTGGCCTGTCTGTGGATACTATTAATTCATTTTTCACTACCGCTAAATATATCTAAATTAATTAAAAAAAAAGCATCGAAAACTTACAAAAAGGGCATTTATAAATGAATGTATTGAGGTATAAAAGTCACTATTAACCCTATGGAGTAAGAAACAACATTAAGTTACAAGGGTATACATATACCGTAAATGTAAATATATTAGCAAAATTTAGTTTCCCATGGCACTTTTCCCTCATTGTTAGAATAATTACAAAAGTTATCTCTTTGTTACGTTTAAAAGGATTTCTTGAATAATAATAATAATCGTTGCTACAACCCATTACCTGGCTAACCAGTAACCAGGCTCCATAAACTAGAGCTTGTGCGAGAGGAACGGGACGATTAATATTATTACGCAGGCACATCGTGCAGCTGCAGCCGACTTACAGATGGTATAGCTCAAATCCCACATTTTTGTTACAGATAAGGAAAAACTGCAGAAAAACCTTTACTAGATTTTCCGGTCTCGGGAGTCGAACCCGGTCCGCTCAGGTGAGAGTCTAGCATGCTAGACACTACACTACCGAGGCTATTGATAAGAATAAGAAGATTGTATTCTTCAACAGCCTGCGACTAATCTTTCCGTTTCCAGGTCTTCAGTATCAATTTGTCCTACATTGCAATAAGATGTTGGTTTCCTTTTTTTAGGAAATTATGCAAATAACAACAAGTTTAAAAGACTGCTTTTTTTCTCAGATGATAAATTAATACATCTTTGAAATATTTCAAATTTTGAATTTAAAATGGCTAAAGCCGAATTTCCATAATCTAAATCTTAAATCGTTCATTAAATTCTTATAAGTATACTTCTGTCTTTTCATATACCATTTCTTTAACCACCTTCTTCCTTTTTTTCTTTTTTTGTTAAAAACAACCAAAGCAATAGCTACACAAGCAGCGTCCGTGTCACTCAACATTTTGTTATAAACTGAATTATTGCACAATATTTATTGCACAATTTTTTAATAAATTATTGAGTTGTCTGGAGGGTGCATCAATAATATTGCACAATATTATTGCGCAATATTATTGAGCGTCTAGGGGCCGCTTTAGACATACCGACAAGGATGTACCCAGCGAGGGGTAGCTGCCTCCCCCCTTGAAGAAAAATAAAAGAGAATAAAGCTTTCATCAAATTGATGAGTTTGTGTGGCGGGGCGGGATGCGAACTAGTACGCATTTTTTAGTTACTATTAGGTTTTGCAATAGTGTTCAGTTTTATTTTGTAAAAAGTAGTCGTGTTTCACTTTGCCCCATTCCCCTCTCTCGAAAGTAATATGAGTTGCTCCCCTCTAGTTCAAATACTGGGTACGCCCTTACATACCAACCTAATAAGATTATTAGAACAGAAGCGATTTGTTGAGTAATATATTGTATTCCATTAGCAATCTATACTGCAGATGCAGAACAGACAGCTGAGATCGGAATTGAGGAAGAAACTACAAACGCGTTCTTAGTAAGAAAAAGGGGAGGGTTGCTCTGTTAGTTAATTTATACTTAAAAGAAATGTTTCAAAAACTACCAGAAAACTCCTACGACATTGATCATGTAAACGGCAAACTTTTAAACCAGCGTTAAGCTGGTGTTTCAGCATAAACCAGTGTTATGCTGATTACTCAGTTGTATTTGCAGGCAGCTCTAAAGGCTTACATCTTGCGAACGCAGTAACAAGAAATTGAGCCCACTTGACCGAGAAATAAACATAAAAGAGACTAAAATAATGGCATTTGGTAAACATGCTTTGACACAGATTAACATCTCAATATATATGGTAAACAAACCGGAATAGTATCAAAATTCCTTGCATGTTGGTTGACAGAATTACAAGAATGTAGCTGGAGATGTACGGTATGAAGATAATTAATTACATAATTAACTTAAAGTTAATATAATCTCAAAACAACTACCATCCTACCAAATTTCACGAAAATCTGAGATAGTCGGGTTATGAGCTGTGATGATTTGGCATGGCGGGCGCCTTATAGTCTGATGGAGTCGAAAACGATCGGAATATTGGATGAATCTGAATGTAGTCTTTGCGAAACTGAACAATGGTTTGTATTTCACGACAATATACACTGCTTTTATGCAAAGGACTGTTTTAAAATGTTTACTCTAAAACATTTTAAAAATATACAAGCATAAGTAGGTACTCTACAACAAAAAAGAACATGAAGATGTAAAATATGTATGGCTCACCAGATATAAGCAAGAAATAAATAATATATACGTAGTTTTTCTTCTTTTGCTGCATATTGGAACACTATTATTATACATGCAGCAAGTCTGAAACTTGATTTAGAACTATAAGAACAAGTTCTGACTTACAAGACTGCATTCGAATTCTCCTAGGCCTACTAGATTTAGAAACAGTCAACACTTATATTTGTTTATTTGTTTGTCAGTATATTTGCCCTTTTATAGGTACTGGTTCTCTGTCTCATACTCAAATCAACATGTACGGTTTGACTCAACATGACCAGATGGGTGCAATTGGTGGGTGTAGTGGGCAGGGCGTAATGTTAGTGAATTATTCTGTATGTTTGTTCCTTTATAGACTCGGTCCCTCCCATCTTACACCCTAACTAACTGGACTTAAGATAGCATAGACCAGAGTCGTGTTGGATGTGTCTGTGGACGTGATAAACTTATTTGTCACTATGTTTGTATTGGTCCGTATAGGTCCCACCCTATACCGTTATATATGTATAGTTACATTAAGCATAAACCAGAGGGATACAGTGAGTAGGTCTGGTAGTCTTTAGGCGGCGTGATAAGTGAGTGTGTTGGTACAAATTGTTTTGCAATTATTAATTTAACATTTTCTTAAATAAAGTAAACTAGCTACTCAATCCAGAACTAAAAATTCGGTGGGGAGTGTAATTAATGAAAAGTTACAAAATAGTTATTTATGTATTAAGGGCATAATGAAGCTTTTATGGCCAGAAGCGCTATTTCTAGCCCGAGGCGTTAGCCGAGGGCTAGGAAAAGGCTGTAGGGCCATAAAAGCAAGTTATGCCCGCTATACATACACTATTTTATGTACAGATTTAGTTGTTATGTCTTATCTATTATTATGTAAAAATATAATTAAATGAGTACATAGGTACATCAAGCCGCTGTGCGTATACTTATGTGCTTATACGAAGTACGTTACTATAGTTACTATTCCAAAATATTGAATTTCAACTTATTTTCATTGGTGATAAGTTTACAAATTATATTAAAAACCAATCAAGGTCTACAAAAAAACTTCTGACATTTAATTGACGTTTCGTTATTGCCCGCCTGACCATAAAGAGGCCCTTGGGCCATAAAAAGACGTTTATGTTTAGATGAGTCTTGCAATAATAGTCTAATTATAATGCATCTGTGCATAAATAAATTTTATTATATGACAATTGAAGAATATCATGTCATTAGCGCTAACCTTAGTTTTTGATTATTTTATTGGACTACTTATTGACATATCGCTGAGCTATTTACCCATGTGAGAATGAAAAAACATGAATACTGTCTTTCGGTACATTCACAGAAAAAAATTCATCATTCATTGCTATTAGTCCGGGAGCAGAGGGTACCTAAATTCGACTGGTCGTCCGGACTCGATGACACGCGGGTTTTGAGAACGGTTTTTTATGTAGATTTTCCCGCTGAATCCGAATCCGTAGGGCGCCCGTCGATTTTGAATGGCCTTGACCCTTAAAAATTTTAATTATTTAATCATTTTTACGTAAAATTCACAAAAATTAAAAACGCACTACTTTTTAGTTTGCATCGTCATAACTTCGTCTTGGATGGAGCTAGAAACTTAATTGTTGTTTTAGAAAATTCCCCTAGAGTTGTAGATTGCAATGTACTACTTAAAATTAAGTTTTGAGAAAAAATGTCTGACAAAATTGTCATTTTGTTATACTATGTCATATTTGTGCACTAAAATTTTCTCCATGCGGAAAACTTTTTTATTACAAGATATAGGCACCTATATAATCGAGACTATATTTAGTAAAAAGTTCAAAGAAGTTTTTGGTGAATAGATCATACTGCTATCTGTAATACAAACGAAATTATTGAAATTTTAATATCTGCTACGCGGGCGACTATGACTCGCGCTCCAACAAAGCAGCTAAACGCGGTAATTATGTGAGTGTAACAAATAAGCTGTAATATATAGATGTAGACCTTATTATTTTATTGTATGACATTTATATTCACATGGACAAGGTATTGTACGCTGTACATCATTCGTAAAACATAATATACATTATACACTTATTATACAAAACTGGAAAAGATGCCACTGACGTTGTAAGGTGCTATTGTTCTATCTGCATCCATAGTCCATCCAAATTCTAGTATTTCGGGGAATTTAGCATTAACACAGTTGTAAATTGTAACAGTTTTGAGAAAAAAAGCTGAGAAAATTACAATTTTGTTTTACAATGTCATATTTAAATTTGTGCTAAAACTAATATCATGCGAGAAAGTTTTGTATTATAAAAGATAGACGGTTATAATATAATCGAGACTGTATTTAGTAAAAAGTACAAAGCGATTTTTAGTGAAAAAATCATTTCGCTATTTAAAAATTATTAAACTGTTCGCTGCGTTAGTTTGCAATTTTGGCTTTTGATTCAGTCCGGACTAGGCTAACTATAAGCACTAAAGCTTTGGTTTCCTAGGATATCGTGAGGCTTAACTGTCTGCGAAAGGAAATCAATCCCTTCTACAGCGAACTGTTAGCCTATTACCTTTTAAAATATACAATAGGCCGTAATAATTGTACTTTAGGTATTTGATTTGATATCTTTGTCTGAACTTTTAGGGAGTTCCGTCCCGCCTTTTAGACATGCCGAAGCATGAATTGAGATACGCTCAATTAGCGCGCATTGCCTACACGTCACAATGCTACCAGTAACTCACTAGTGGGAGGGAGATACTATCCATACTCTACTAGCTCTCCAGGCTAGTAACGGAGCGATAAACGTGCTCACCCGTCGGCTCCATCTCCGAGGAGGTTGTGAGGGACGTATCACACGACCAAGGATATGTCACCTCGTCCAGCTTCGGACTATTCCCCTAACATGCTGTCCCAAGCTGTTAGGAGTCACTGCCCGATCCAATCCAACTTCAATTGTAGCAGAACTTGGTTTTTTAATGGTTTTGCCACCCCGATCTACCAAATTATAGGCTTGGTGAGCCCTCGACAGAGCTTCGTTCGTAAGTCTACACGTTATAGACTCCCAGTGTGTACCTCAGTGAGATGAAGTTGTCTTGAGTGTGAGAGGCTGTATATTCGCTTCAACTCCCCTTAAGAGTAATGGCTTTTAGAGCTTCTCCTGATCACAGTTCCAGCTGCAGTCTGGATCATAGGGTGGTCTGGATAGTTCCTAAGCACAGTTACCTGGCGGCATGCAGTTTCCCATAGGCATGAATTTATCCCTTCACACCAGGATTAACCTCACTTCGCTTCTTCTCCTTAAGATTCAGTCAAACAGCGGGTTCCTTACGGTGACCATAAGTGACCTTATCCAAGGCGAGATTCAAATCCGTTCACACCGGTATCATATTACCAGGGCTCCCCCTGATCGGGACACAACAGAAAGGGAGGTCGAGAATTCTTGCGAATTTCTCTACCACACACTTGCTGACTGCTTCATCCGTTGCCCCGTCATGCTTTCATGCCCGATTCCAGGTTCTAGGGATTGGGTAGAAGACAGCCAGTTTTATGGGTGAACGTCGTGTGGTCTCCCGTTCACCCAGGTTTCCTAGGACATAGAACTTGAAAACTGCTGCGTTCCCCATTACTTAGAGCCTAATATTATAATAGGCGACTATAATAGGCCGTTGTTGGAAATTTTACATTTCAATCAGTAATTGATGCCCATTTTTTTCGTTTGAACACTCGGCCAATTAAGTCTGAGTGTCCAAACTCTCTCTCTGTTATACGGTCCCCTAAGGGATTCGAATTGAGATACGCTCAATTAGCGCGAAATTGCTAAGCAAACCTACCAGTAACTCACTGGTGGGAGCGAGGTTACTATCCATCCTCTACTAGCTCTACAGGTTAGTACCACAGCGATAAACGTGGTCACCCGTCGACACCATCTCGAAAGATGGCACCAACCTCAATTGGTCAACCTCAAATCTATACGTTATAGACTCCCGGTATGTACCTTTATCAGGTGAAGTTGTCTTGAGAGGGAGAGGCTGTGACACCCCATCCCATTTTAGCATCAACTCTCTTTAAGGTAGAGGTTTTAATTGAACCAAGTACCTGATGGCATGCAGTTTCCCATTGGTGCAGATTTACCCCTCCGCCCCGGGATAAACCTCACTTCGATTCTCCTCTTTGAGATTAAGTCAAACAGCGGGATACTTATTGCTCCTTGAGAGACCCTTTCCCAGGCGAGAATCAAATCCACCCACACCGGTTCTCATGTTAGCAGAGCTTCCTCTGCAACGTTTATGAGTAATCGTCGAGAACACTTGCGTGTATCTCTACCACACATTTCCTATTTTTTCCTAGGACAAGATATTGCCATTGTTTTACGTGGGGTTCCTATATAAACATACCCCCACGTTCCTTCCAAGATTTTCCTTTTCCTAGGACAGTCAGCCGCCGCAGTGGCGGATTTAGTCAAAAGCGTTGGAAGAGGCCGCTTCAGGCCCCGCAAGTCAGGGGGCCCCGCAGAGGCCTCCTGCCAAGGACCGCACTGGACACGCGACAAATAAAAATTATTGACGTAGGAATTCACTTTCTCGCAAAAAAGTGAAACAAGAAACAGATCATATCGTGTACAGGCTGGTAAAAAAGTGTACGGTTGACGCATTACAGTTTCGTACAAAAAGACAAGCGGCAGTCAGAGCGATATTGTAACGGAGTATACTGTTTCACCGCAGACCTGCTAGGACTGTATCATCTCTGTCGGTCCGAATGCTGGTCTTCTTGCACAATCAGCGCGGTCATCCGACTACTATGATGACTAATTTCTGGTTTCTAACTAATTAATGGTTTCTGATAGACATGCGGTGAACAGTGGCGGATTTACGCACAAGCGATGGAAGCGGTCGCTCTAGGCTCCACAAATCAGGGGGCCTCGCAGAGGCCCCCTGCCCAGGATCGCAGTGGACATGCGTGTGAAAATCTTAACATTACTGATATGTAATGTAACTGGAGATTGATCTCCGTTCTTAAACGTGTAAAAAATTATTCACAAAATAATCTTGGACAAAGTCATTTACAAAATTTATCAGTAATGTTTATTAAAAATGACATTACGTAAAATTTATGTTTTGACTGTTTTGAAAATATTATTGATAAAGTTGATGCTTTTAAAACAAAGCAGAAAAGCTTCATTATAAATGAACTGATTTTAAGGAATAAAATGTTTTTCTAAAATATAGTAGAACTTTTATGAAACTGACTTTTAAGTCAAAACTGACTTTTAAGGACTCATCTGTCATTTTTACTTGCATTGTTTCACATGTATTTGACATATGTCGCACACAGCCACGTAGACTTAGTTCCCTACTCTACTGTTATTAAAAGCACATTTTGTATTTTAAATTCTTAATTTCACGATTTCAGAAAAAACGTAATGTACACCTCAGCACTAAAGTTGATTTTTTATCACTCGTTATGGTTGTTCAACAATCTCCATATTAGTGATAAAAAAAGTACAACTTTATTTGGTATACTAATAACTAATTTATCTACGACCACTATAGAAAGTTACACATTTCACACAGTCTAGTAACTATGAAAATGACTCATTGTTCATAATCTTTAAACTGTACGGAAATGACCGTGGGAAATGATTTCGCATTTTCAGTGGTTCTATTAAAATGCCATAGATGTCAGCACATGCAATATTTGTAATTATTTGAAATATACAAAGTTATAACTTTTATATAAAGATTAATTTATTTTTAAAAGTTAAAAATTGTTAATGGACTATTGTATATAACTATTATACTCACACTTTTATAGTGATACGTGTATAAATCACAGACGGCATCCTAAGACAGCTGTTTCGAACTTTTGGCTTTCCTCAATTAGGGGCAGCTCGTATGTGAATTCTACACATATCACTTAAGCGTATATACTAGCTTGGAAATAACATTAACACCATCAAATAACTGTGGTGCCTCCTGTAGGTATCAAATCCCACTAAACGACGTAATTTGATTATCCAATACAGGAATAAACAAAATAAAATCCGGTCGAGCGTCCGGCCGTATAATTAATATAAATAAAATACAAAATGAACACGAACGTGTTTTAATAAAGTGAGTTTTTATTAGATTTAAAAGTTTAAAAATCGTTAATGAACCACTATTATAGTCACAGTTTGATAGTGATATGTGGATAAATCACAGACGGTACTTTAAGACAGCTGTTTCGAGCTTTTGGTTCTCCTCAGTAAAATGAGCTCGTCTGTGATTTAAATACATATCACTATACAATTGTGAGTAAAATAGTCGTTCATCAACAAAACTCACTTTATTAAAACATGTTTGTGTTCATTTTGTATTTTATTTATGTTAATTTATTTTGTTTAATTAATGTTTTACTTTAAATTATATTTTGAATGCAAATCCATATAGAAAAAATTATCACCCCAACTGGAAATCGAACCCTGAGCTACATCTCTACCTCTGAGCTACTCTGTCGACTACCAGCATATAAAGTTATTATTACCATATAAAGTTATTACAAAAATTGTTATTGGATTAACGTAAAATTGATTTAACGATATAGCCTTCTGATGGCTTTAATCCATACATTTAGAATAACCGGTCTATTACATGGAAATCTAAAAATGTTTTAGGAATTTATTATTTCAAATTACATTCAAATGAAGCATTAGGTATTCAATGTATTTGTAGATTGAGGTTATGATTTACTTACATTAACAAAAAACAGCGGCGGAACACGACGTCCAAAATACATGTGTCTATGACATTTAAAAAATTGAAGACATCAACAAAACTACTATTATTAATTTAAATAATTGTTCAAATTTCAGTATTAATTTTAAATAATAAATGATTATTACATTGAGTTATACGCATTTCTTAATTTTTACAACTAACACCGGTTTTCCACAAAAAAACGGGGAATTATCTATTTTTGACAATCCAGCACCTCAATCTCAAATCATATTCTAGATTACATATATGGTCGTAGATAAAGTATAGTGTGTAACACGTACAAAAACGTCAATTTCACACTTCTGTGAGTGCGGCATGAGACAAAGTTGAATTATTTAAAAAATCTTGGGAGGAAATTTCCTCCACCCCCCCCCCCTGAATTCGCGCCTGATATTAATAATAATTATATGTACTTAATTTTTGATAAAAAATAAAAGGTACAGTCAAACTTCCATATTACGAACTTCTATATAGCGAATTTCTCTATACAACGAATTTTTGTGCTGTACACTGCGCTTTTAGAAAAAATACATCAAAAAGTGTCTCTAAATAACGAAGTAAAATTTCTATATAACGAAATTTTTAGTCCAAACAAATAGATTTTTCCAGGTAAATGTATGTATTATGTATGCATCAATATTTCTTTCTTAGCAGCAGTAAAAGATTATAAATTTACCTTTCTTCCAAGAAGCCTGCACACATTTTTAAAAACCTGTAAATCTTTCAAAAGGATTTTGTAAATTTGTTTAAATTGAAGTTATAAGAAGGGTTAAAATTGTCATTAAAAGGCCTCTTACAACTGGTTTTTCAGGGAATCTCTGTAAATTCACCTGAATGAGAGTTCTAGGAAAGATTAAACTTCGATGCATTATACACATTGTTACTTGTCTAAATGGATATTCCACCCCTCTAAGAAAGATTATAATTCAATTAGCATTCACGTAAAATTAAAAACTTGCATTGCAATTTTTTTTTTAACTTTAGTTTTGTGAGAACAGCCCTACAATGTAGTACAAAAAAAGTGAAAGTGTTTAATCATTACTGAGAAAATCAACGTGTTGCGGAAAATTGATAACTGTATACAAAAAAGAGACATCGCAACTCGCGGCAAAGTTTGGAATTCCTGTCAGTAGTTTATCGACTATAATAAAAAAATCACGAATCAATTTTAAAATCAGTTGGTGAACTTACAGCAAAACGTGCTAGAACGTATGTTCATGACGACGTAGATGAAGAGTAGAGTTTTAAAGTGGGTGCATTTAATTGGCGACAAAAATGCACCATTATCAAGACAGTTAATTTAACACAAGACATCATACAGTTTGCGGAATCACTCGAATTAAAATCAAAGCATTAAAATAATATTTACAATAGGTGATATTTCTTTATAACGAAATTTCCCTATAGCGATTTTTTTCGGGATACCGACTTCGTTATATAGAAGTTCGACTGTATATAAATTGTGGTAATTGATTTATACTATGGGGCCCCAAAGATTTGTAACGCTTCAGGCCCCTTAAGTGTTAAATCCGCCACTGAGCCGCCGTAAACTGACATCGACCGAAGCGAAAGCGAAACGAAAGAAAGCAGAGCGAAAGCGGAGTGCAACCCGAATCCACCGCCATTTTGTGGCGGACTTGGTTTCCTAGAGAAAAATCGTTGACAACTATAAACAGCAGAATCCTTTTTTACCAAATTAATTAATTTTTAGTCTTCATTAAACGAAAATTTTTGACTCATTTTGCATGAGAAATGTAAACCCATTTGTCATATTATTAATAACAAGTTAATTCTTGAACTGAATCACCCGGCGTTTTTTCGCTGGAATCTACCTTCGACCGATCAGAACCGACGACGAAAACTGACAAAAATAGCGGGATTTTACGCGATGGATGGTAGCGGACTTTAGAAAACCACCTGAATTTAATTATTCGCGTTTGATTTCCGCGAATGTGGGTGGGTGTTAGTTTCCACCGGCCGACTGTCCTAGGAAACCGCAGCATAAGACACTGAATTTATGCTCTACGCGGAAAACTCATGCAAATGTATCTAGTTTATAGATTGAATATTATATTTAATTAGTTATAGTGTGTGGAATTGTGGGTATTTTGTACCGTGTTAGACCCACGTTTAGAAACTGGCAGGCAAAATTCGGGACGATCCAAAAGATCTTGCTTGCAATCTTTTAGCGGCTTACTGCCTTTCGGCTGTGTCGGCTATCCTTTTCAAATAGGAAAAAAGCACTGCCCTGAAAGTTGTAATGAAAAATAGGGTAGAAATGGCGAAACTGAAATATTTTGGAGAACCTATTAGCTGAAAATACTGTTTAAAAGTGTTTCACTGGTTCAATAAAGATACTTTGTGCTCTTTGTTCCCGACTTGTAAAACAGACATGGGGTAAAAATGTTGATCGATGTTTTTATAAATATCATAACATTCATAACCAATTTTAATTATATTTACAGTCATTTGCCTTTAACAGAAAATGCTTTTTTATGCCACATTCTAAGGGCATATTATCAAACATCTGTTTATAAGACTGTTGCGAATATTAATGGTAATTTCCCCGAAATACTAGAATTTGGATGAGCTATGGACGCAGATGGAACAATAGCACCTATTACAACGTCATTGGGATCTCAGCCAGATTTTATATAATAAGTACATAATGTATATTATGCTTTACGAATGTTGTACAGCGTACAATACCTTGTCCATGTAAATGCCAATGTCATACAATAAAATAATAAGGTCTACATAAATATAACAGCTTATTTGTTGCACTCGCATAATTACCCGTTTAGCTGCTTTATTAGAGCGCGAGTCATAGTCGCCCGAGTAGCAGATATTAAAATTTCAATAATTTCGTCTGTATTACAGATAACGGTATGATTTTTTCACCAAAAACTTCTTTAGACCTTTTACTAATTATAGTCTTGATTATATAGGCGTCTATCTCTTGTAATAAAAAAGTTTTTCGCATGGTGAAGATTTTATTGCACAAATATGACAGTATAAAAAAATGGCAATTTTTTCTCAAAACTAAATTTTAAGTGGTACATTGCAATCTACAAGTCTGGAAATTATAACTAACTTTCTAGCTCCATCCAAGACGAAGTTATGACGATGCATATACTAAAAAGTAGCGCGTTTTTTGTTTTTTGAAATTTTACGTAAAAATAACTTTTTAACCCTTCCGTGACCGTGCGGGGTAATTCAGTTACCCCAGAAGTACATTTTTTATAACATTTTCTCAAATAATTTTTTTACAGCAAAATCCTCTCATGTAAGCCTTCATTAATCATTAACGTATATTGTCGTATCATACCTATTGTATTTTTATTTTAAAAAATAAATTTTTTTCAATTTTTTCGTGATGGGGTTACCGAGTTACCCCGCACGGGCTGTCTTGCTCTAGTAAATTAATTACGCGGACAAGTTAAATCTTGCGTGGACTGCTTTTGTTTTATTTTGTAAAGCATAAAGTCACGTCTCGCATCGGTCTCATTCTCATTTTGCTTGTCACCATGGCACGTAAAAATCTGACAGATGAAGAACTACGTATAATATTAGAAGAAAGTGATAGTGAAAGTGAATATGAGTTTAGCGAAGATGATGAAGGTGATGAGGATCATGTAGAAGTAGAAACTCATATTCCAGATGAAGTTCAAGCTGAAGAAGATGAGGACTATGATGAAGATGTTGATACGCCTGGTATATCTAAAGAAATCATTTACAAATCTAAATCCGGACTTCAATGGACCTCTACACCACCTGCATCGACAAGACGGCTGACACATAATATGGTGAACGCAAAAAAAGTTGGGTTGCAAAATGCCAGGTAAGATAATAAAGTGGCGAAAAGAATGTATAAAATTTACTTGTAACACAACATTATATTTTTTCTCATTTTCTACAATGACCTATTTTAGTTTGCAGATAACTTCGGTTTTAGATGCTTTCAAGCTCTTCATAACAGACGACATGCTTAGAGACATATGTGTTCACACAAATAGGCAGGGTAACAGTTTTATTTTAAAATGGAATGAAGTACATCCTGAACAGCAAAAGCGATGGAAAAACGTTAGCTTGCAAGAAATGCAAGCTTTTATTGGAGTACTTATTGCTGGCGGACGAAATCGTGGAAGAAAGTTGCACATAACTGAAATGTGGACTGAAAATGATCTATTCAAACAGCCTTACTTTACTGCAGTTTTGTCAAGAAATAGATTCATAGAAATCTATAGACACATTAGATTTGATGACCCGACAACAAGAAATAATAGAATTCAGGCAAGTGGAGACAAACTTGAGGCAATACGCCAAATATATGACAGTTTTGTCAATAACTGTATTACAAACTTTTCACCAAACACTAATCTTACAGTCGATGAACGTTTGGCAACTTTTCGCGGAAAATGCCCGTTTAGAGTGTATATCAAAAGCAAACCCGGCAGATACGGTATAAAAATTTGGGTTTGTGCTGATTCTGACACAGCGTATATACTAAACAGCCAAGTATATACGGGAATGGTAAATAACCAAAGAGAAGTAAATCAGGGACAAAGAGTTGTTTTAGATATGGTAAGGCCATATTTTGGTTCATGGAGAGGTGTTATGACCGACAATTTTTTTACATCAATACCTTTGGCTCAAGAACTTTTCAACCAACGACTCACAATTACAGGAACACTACGGGTAAATAAACGTGAAGTTCCTAATGAATTTTTGCCTCATGTATCGCGTCCAGAATATTCAAGCATATTTGGTTTTTCTGATAATCTAACACTTGTGTCTTATGTTCCCAAAAAAAGAAAAGGTGTTCTTCTGCTCTCAACTCAATTTCATGGTGTGCAGACAACTGGTAACGAACAAAACAAGCCAGAAATAAACATACATTACAACAAGACAAAAGGAGCTGTTGACACTGGAGATCACATGACCAGAGAATATTCCTGTGTTCGTACAACAAGAAGGTGGCCACTGAGAATTTTTATGGAAATCATTGATATGGCTGCTCTAAACGCATACATAGTGTTCAAACAAAAATATCCAGATGTGTGTGCAGACAGAAGTTATCGCAGACATTTTCTCCAAAAGTTGGCTCAAGAAATCGCGTTACCTAACGTGCAACAAAGAAAATTGAACAATAAAAACTACCATAAATCAGTAAAGAATGCTATTGAATTGTTTTTGAACCAAAATGAAGAACAACGAGAGGAAAATTTACCTGCAAATCTTCCTCAAACTTCCACAAGTTCGAGATGCTCATTTTGTCCCCGAAAACGGGATCGGAAGTCCAGAATATCATGTCAGCAATGCGGAAAAACAGTTTGTAATATTCATAGAAAAGAAGTAAAAAAATATATCTGCCTTGAATGTGAAAATTTAAATGTTTAAATTTCATTTATTGTAAAAATGTTTTATGTTATTATTTGCTTAGAAATACACTTCAATTTGTTTGTAATTGAATAAAACAATCACAAAATATGTTTAGCAGTATTTGGTTTGTCTCCTAATGCCTTCCAAATCAATGTGCACAAAACACAACAATCAAAAATCAAAAAAAATTCTGGGGTATTTGAGTTACCGCGCATGGCCTGTTAAGTGAGTTTCATTAGCACGGTCACGGAAGGGTTAAGGGTCAAGGCCATTCCAAATCGACGGGCACCCTCTGGAATCGGATTCCTCAGAAGCATCTACATAAAAGACCGTTTTCAAAACACGTGTGTCATCGAGTCCGGACTAACTCTTTAAATACGCGTTTTTTGAGATGCCTGCTCCCCGACTAAATACTAAATACAAAAATACTAAATTGTGGGAAACATTGTAATTAAAATCTGTAACTAAATATAATAATTATTCTAATTGCCTTTTTAAACCTACATCCATTATTTCTTTTAATCTTTTTGATTTAGTTCTGTATTTTATATAAAACTGATAATATTGTTATGTTAATATCTTTTTAATAATTATTTCCTTATTGCTCAAAACGAATATCTTAGTTATTGTATTTTAAAAGTCAAGGTAATATTATTAAAATTTTATATAGAAGATTTATTACAGTCAACTACGACTAAGACAACGATGGAGTAAATCTTATATAGTAAGATTGTAAAAAAATGTTTAATTATTTCACTCAAATTCTTGATTTTCAGCATAATTTTTCTTAAGAATGATAAGAGTCTCAGACTTTTAGAATTGTATATTATGTATTAAGGGCCTAATTGAGTGTGTTAGAGCCCGCAGAGTTAGATAGCGCCTGAGGCGAAAGCCGAAAGCGCTAAGACGATAAAGGGCTCTAAAACACTAATTAAGCCCGAAATGCATACGTTAGTTTATGCCCGGCCTAAGTTTAAATTAATATTTAATTTTAAAATAATAATAATTTAAAAAGAGCAAAACTTCAAGTAGGTAGGTGCAGTGATAAAACTTCAAGTTTGTAGGTGCAATGGTATATAATTACTGTTGTTACTATGGAGACGGCGTAAACAAGGGTAACTATTTTTCTAGCGGGCTCTAAAAAGTTTTAGGGCCCTAGAGCTCTAATTTAGCAAATTATGCTCTAAAAACAGGCCACTAAAAGGTCATAATGGCCCGACCGGACATAAAATGTTTAATTTATAAAGAGCGTTGTTATATAATTTGCCCCAAACCAAAATACCATACCTAATTATGGATTCGACAAAACTTTTATATATCACGGTAAGAATTTTTATATTTAAGATTTCTCTGAGAATATAAAATTTATTAATTATACTACGAGTTTTCTTAGAGAGATATTCTTATGAGGTTGCCATTTTAAAAATTTGTCAATTATTATTATACCAAGGTATTTAATTTGTGAAACTACATTGATTTGTTGGTTATTAACCATAATACTTGCAAAATCAGGTCTGTTTGAATGAAAAAGCGATATAATTTGTCGTTGTTAAATTTAAAGTTATACATATTTATTTTATTTTGAACGTAATGTCAGGATCGATAGCAAAGTTACGCTAAGCGGGGGCGTTAAAAATGATAATGCCCTGGTTGTTATCGACTTGTTTATATAGTTTGTATTAAAGACCTACACCTGACTTTGGAGCCCAAGCACGGCCAGGCCTGTGGGTCGAGTTAAGACCGGGTAACACAACGTAATTTCGAGCTTGGGTCGAGTCGAATAAATTTATTTAGTATAAAAAATTAGTTAGTAATGCATTTTTGGTGTTACTTAAATAACAAATTCATTATTTAAAAACAGTTTTGGTTTGCTAATGCAGTCAATATATACTTGCAAAATAAACATTAGTTCTAATTTTTTTTATTACTCTTTTTATTCATTTTTTCTAAGGAATTCGGGCCTGACTCCGGCTTTATTAAAAAATAATCGGGTTTTAGACGGGTATGGGTAGAATATTTCAAAGTTGAGTTTAAAATTTATCGGGTCGGGTCCGGTAAAAATCAAAATTTGGCCCGTGCAGACCTCTAGTTTGTACCACAGGTATAAACAACAAATAAAGTGCAATTGAAAAAATAATAACTTTACGTATAAACGTAAAATAGAAATCAGTAAAGAAAAGCTCTAAGTTAGCAATATTAGAGTCTAGCTAAGATACATTGTATGTATTTTTATGCAATCGGTACTGATATGTCAGACAGAGAAATAAATCAATGCCGTTATCATTCTCATTTAAGTTCTCAAATGTCTAATATAGTTACCAAAACGTCATTTATGAACTCTATTTCCTTTGCAATGTTTGTAAAAGGAAAAACATTACCTACCTTTATCTGCGATCGAGTGATGAAGTCATGAAATTATTTGAATTCGGGAGGTTTGCCTTATGCGACTAAAACGCTTATTCCAGAAATTGTTCACCATATACAGGGTGTAACTAATATAACTAGAAACCTCGTAATAGGGAATAGCTGTAATGATTTAGAACATATTTTCCTCTTCAACATGTAGTCGTTGCTAGTTTTAGAGAAAATCGCATTTTTAATGCTAAGTAAACTCATTGTACTCACATTACATTAAAAATCTAAAAAAGCAAAAACATATTTTTTTAAATTTTTTATAAAGTGTTCAAAAGGTTCAAAGTTAAAATTTTTTCAAAAGGTACGCTTTTTCAAAAAAGTAGCTACAGCTACGTAAAAATTTAATGCTAGTGGGTAAGATCTAGTATTTCTAAGATGTATGTTACGTCACAAATTTATGATTCAAGTTCGCAATTGGCAAGTCACTATGAGATAACCCCAAAAATTAGATATTCAGTATCTAATAATTAGTCAGTATACAATAATACGTATTGTAAAGTCGAAAACCTTTAATTAATTTAAAAATAGATAGCTCGAATTTTTACATTAATTTTAGGAGTAAAATGATAATAATTTTACTGAAAATAGCAATTAAAGTGACCTGAACATAAAGTTTTTTCCTGGCCTGGTCTAACATACCCAGCACGCCCCTGCATTCTTATTTGACCTACACACCCATATTAATTGCACAATTATACACTCATAACTTATCTGGAGTCACTATACTATGATGACAACAGTGACAATTCTATGGTATTTGAAGTATTTATCAGTCTTTAATCAAATAATATAATGTGGCTGCATTAAATGTACTGTTCTTAATAACAATAACTGAACAGGTTACAAAAACAATGACTTAAACATGTACTGGCACGAATTATCCAGCATGCATCAAACAATAATATGAATACATCAAAATAGTTCTTTGTGTATTTAGTGCGCGAAATGCTATTTGGTGGTTAAGAATGAAAGTCTTTTGACGAGGCGTAGCCGAGACAAAAACTCATTCGAGACCACCAAAGTCATTTCGAACACAAATTGCACACAACGTTTTTTCTACAACGTTATTGAAATAACCGAAAAAGTAAAAAAAATCATAAAAAATAACACAAGGAAATTTTTATTTTAACGCAAAGTGGAGTTTCGTTGTTGCTATGGAATCGACGTTGCTCAAATATGCATAAATCGCATAAATACACGAAATATTTTTCGCTCTATTGCTCTGTTGTTATTTTTTAAATGCACGAAATGTTTTTGTGCAGTCATGTATCTCAGATATAACTGCTATCTCTATCTCTCATTCATGGCCTACTCAGAAACAAAATTTTGTAGCTCACATGATGCAAATTGAACAGAAAAGCTTTAGACTCATAAGCAACTAAATCTTATTTGCTGATTGTTTTATTATGTGCTTTGTTTTTAATATGTCTTTATTTTAATGGATAATAAGACATTACTGTATTATCTCTAGTTTTTCTTATATACGTATTTATTAATTACAAAATTAAATTAAAGCAATTTTTGTGCACAATTTAAAAAGTAAAAATGGTCATATTTTTGCGTTGCTTTGCGGCGACACAGCTTTAAAACTATGTACTTCAGTCTGCAAGTTTAGATTTTTACTGCAGATTTATCTCTAAGGCTAGATTGTTGTGTAAAACGATTATAATTTTAGTGCCCGTCTCTTTTGAAATATTAAGTTCTGGGCTATGTTTGAAGGTCCATAGAGAAAAAAGAACAAGAATCCCATGTTTCAAAATTGGTGAGTTAATAATAGCCTAAATAGATACAAGCATAAAAAACTCGAAGTCTGAGACTCTTACCATTCCACTATGGTTTATGAGACCCGATTTTTTGGCCAAAATTAATAATATCAGATCAGATTATTAAAAAACTAGTTAGTTTAACGGGTTTCTATGGCGATTAATAACAACATAGTACTAATTCAGAGCCATTTGATATCAAAATTTCTAAAATAAATAACATATTTTAGTTGAATTTCATTTATAAATACATGTTACAATTCGTTTTCTAATTCGATTACATCTAATAAATTTACAGACACTATTTCCTGTGGAAAACCTTCTTCTTCATCATTCTACTATCATCTTCATCGTGCCCTTATTCTTCTGGTTTCGGTTGCATCAACATGGCAATTACTTCAGAAGGAATATTTAACTTGTGTTGGCGTTTAATGCGTAAGTCTATGCTGGAAATTACACGATCTGAAGTGTTCATTTGATTGCCTTTTCTGCTGTTTTTTTTGCATGATTTTGTCAATCGTATTTATAAATCTTATTTCTTACTTCAGCTGCCTCTTCTCCAAAATCGCCAATGGGTAATATCGTGTTTTCAATTATCTGTCTGCCGTGTGCCAAAACTGTATGCACTGTTAGAATAGGGCAATAGTTATTAGGCAAGAATACTTTACCATATATAATTTGGCAGTTTCGTGGCAATACTATTCAAATTTTTGTGGATCTATTTGATACTGGCATGAGAGACAAATTAAAATTAATTTAAAATTTTTAATTAAATTCTCGTCCACATCATTTAAAAGATTTTTTTTTGGTTGAAAAAAGTATTTTCCTTATTTTAGCTGATCAAGATGAACTTTTGTTCACTTCATTTAAAATCGTCGCTAAATCACACATTCCTTCTTGTCGGGCAGCCATACCTGCCCTCCTCCAAAGCTTCCCTCCTTCTTGATCTGCTTGATTTTTCAGAAAACGGAAGACTTGGTCGATCGGAAGATGTTGATGGTGGAGGTTCTTCTGTCTTGTCCTTTATTTTCTGCTCATTCGATGAATTTAATCTCTCTCTCCAATCGTTTTTCTTATATATAATCGAAGATTACAACGAATTTAACGTCTTTGTCACCCCCTTGTAACCATAGTTCAAATAGATCTTCGATTTTGAAACGATACATGTCTAAGCAAAAAAATAATTTGTCAAAAGTGCAAAATAGTTGCAGGTAAAATGTATTTTTTATATTTGCGTGTCCTAATGAACTCCATTAGGACACGCATTTGCGTGTCCTAATGAGATTTATTAGAGTACTGGAAACAGTAAAATTTTGTTTTTTAAAGTTGGTAGCACCTAACAACTGTTCTTAAATGTCAAACTTATTATATTTAAAAGTGCTGTTATATGATAAAATGCCAAACTTTTAAAATATAAAATAAACATACACAAAATAAATTAATTAAATTAAAAATTATTTAATAAATTCACAAATTATTCTTTATACATCTTTTGTATTAAAAGTACAGTTATTATACACTTTGATTGTAACAGCAGAAGTGTCCTGGGCATTAATCTTAAATGAAGGTAAATTTTGCCCCTCAACAATGTTTTGTTGACTCGTTATTGGGTTGCTGCTAAAAGTGTGTGATTCTTCATGTAAAAATGAAGCAGTGGAAGACTGGTCAATTACCACTTGAGCCGTTGAAGTGGAAGTACATGGCTTATTAGATAGCAATTCAGCTACCTCCATTTTTTTAACTGAAGCATCAATACAGCCCTCAGCCACAGCTGAAGACTTCCAACCTCCATGCCGTGTTATAGTTATTAAATCGCCACCTTTGTTTGCCAATTGGGAAGCACTTGAACGTCGAAAAATACCTAAAAATTTCAAGCAACAGTCACTGGGTGATCTAGAATGGATTAACCCGTAGGTGTTTCTTTCTTTACCAGTTCACTGGGTATTTTCTTTGGAATTTTTTATTTTCTTTATACATATTTTTACATAATCTCTGGTTACCTCTATATTAATTGTTTCTGATCTAATTCTTGCTTCCATCTACTTTTTATCTAAAAACTCTGGTTTGTTTTGTTGTAAGTAATGTTTCATAATATCTCCAAAGTTACACAGAAATACAGAGATCTACCCAAGCACAAAATATTCAAGATACTGAACACCGGTAAACCACCCCACCACCTGAACGGTCGATTAAGGTTACGAAACAGAAAGAAGAAGAATTCTAACTTATCTCTAGTTTCTACTATTAGTAATACTGTGTAAAAAGTTGACATTCTCTAGTTTTTATTACTAAGGAATTAAATTCGGTGCTTCGTGTATGCTGCAATGTTTATCAAATTGCAAAAATGGTATTATGTAATACATACTATAGCAAACGAAATAATTACTGAATTGGCTATACAAGTTTATTTTTATTATAATGTTTAACCGTCCAACAAATTCTAAAAGCATTTGCATTTTTAAAGTTTAAAATAGCTGCATGATGAAGTATTTTGGAAATGTTCAGAATCATTAACGTCTCAAAATTACTAAAAACGTAATTTTTGAATTACGTAGAATAATTGCGTAGTTTCCAACTCGATTATCATTAAGAAGACAAATACAAAATATTTATTAGCCTAATAAATCTCATACTACGGCAGCATATAGTTTTGGTAAAATTTTGCTTTAAATTTGAGTTTTCATGTGTGAGAAAGGAAAAAATAGCAATAAATCTTAGAAACATAGATGTGTATGGCATACTTGCCATGGTAACCTTTTTGCTAAATAAAAGATTTTAAAACTAATTGATGTGTGTCATTCTAACATGTAAAGCTTGGCAAGTATGCAATAATATCTCTTTTTCAGATGTATTTCTAGTCACTATTTTTCCATGGAAATCCAAACTCAAAGCGAAGTTTTACCGACAGTGTGTATGTAATTCCATTGTTTTTATATAGAGAATCTACCTGCTTAAAAAATCGTCCCACCGATATTCAATTTAAACAACAAAAGAATATACTTTTATAAAACAAACTGTACTGCAGCATTGCGGAATTCAATGACAATACAAAACAGCAATATAAATTAAAATATAAATTATAAAGTATTGACTATTATTAATGTGTGAAGTTCATGGTTTTGACTGTGTGGTTTATATAGCTGTAAATTTATTTTAAATAAACCATCAATAATATCCTTATGATATTTTTATTGTATGATTATCCATGTATAGGTAGGTATATAGACTCAATTCACATTGCACATATACAGTGTTGGTAAAACTTTGCGTAGGGTGAACAAAAGTAAAATAGCTAATAGCAATACAAGACAGATATTATGACATACTTATTAAGTCTTAAAATATAGTAACTGTTTTGGTAAAGTTGGTGTTGGGTAAAAAAATTAAAAATAATTAAGAAATAGTTTTGTCATTTTGATATAAATAAGAATTTTATTGAAAAAATACAAATTATAAAATGGTACTATTCTTGTGCGAGTGCAGCGGAATTATCAGTTGTTTATCTTTAGTTAGTAAACGGATAAGTATTGTTGACTTGAAAAAGTTTCAGGTTATTCACTATTATTGTGCTAAAATGACAAACGTCAATTATTATATTTAGAAATTTTTAGCTATGCTTATAGCATCAACCTTACAAAAAGTTACTGTATATTGGCAAGTACTGTCGTCGGCAGTTAAAAAGAGTCTCTAATTGTGCCTATCGCGTGGTTGAGCGAGTAACGTACGTTGAAAACTGAGAAGATTTATAGCCCAATTTTGCAAAAGCGTTTTTACAGAAACATTCATAAATCGCAATAATCAACTTACCCCTTGTGATGTACTGTTGTGAACGACTCACAACTCATATATTTTTGCATAGATACGAAATGGTACTAGGCAACGCGTATCAATAAAACAAGAGAGTCAAATAAATAATTCTTAGATATAAAACTGTGTTTTATTCCGTCTAAAAGAATTAATAATAAGTGTAACGTTAACACCGCCCAAGTGTTAACCGCGTTACAAATGGTGACCCGACGTTCCTGAAGAAGAATTTGGCAGTATTGGTCTTTACCTGCTGCACTGAATTCTCCAGGTGAACCACATCTAGTTGCTCTTGCGTTATCTGTCATCAGCTGCTACTCGACGCCTGTCATCGTAAGAACCTGCTACCTGCCTTGCTTGCGTGACTTGTCGTGGCTGGCTGAAGGTGACCGTTGGAACCGGAACTAGTGCTCTTTCTGATCCGATAAGTTCAAATCATTTTATTTACATTAATATTTAATATTTCAAATGGCGACTGTCAAAGTTCCATTTCCAGTTTTTACGAGTAACGATGTCGACCTATATTTTATTTTGGTAGAACGATACTTTGCTCGTATGCTGATCAACGATGAACTAGCTAAATATAACTTATTAACTCTAAACTTACCTTTTGACGTTTTAGGAGCTCATCGAGACCTAACTATAAATCCGCCGAGACAAAGACCATATACTACATTGAAACGGGCAGTAATAAAATCGATTCTAGGCCCAAGAGAATCTCGCATTCATAATCTTTTGGAGACTCTTCAATTCTCTGGTAGTGTCAAAGAACTACTCTTTGACATCCAAAAATTGGATCTGGGATTAACTGAGGAATTAACCAAAGACTTTTTAATAGCCAAACTACCATCAGAACTCAAAATTCAATCTTTAAATTTCAACGACTTACCGTTGATATCCTTTGTAGAAAAGTTAGATTTAATTTATTCTATGCAAAAGGCGCCACAACCTTTAACTACTACTGCATTAGAAGCGAAAGTAGACAGTTTGACGACCAATCTTACAATCATTTCCAATGAGCTTTCTACTATGCACAAACGGCAGTCCACTATGACTTCCAGCATCTCTCCGAACCCCCAAAATCTTCAGCATGTCAATAAACGCCGTTCCATGCCTTCGGGCAATACTAATTCCCAATTACAACCGTGTTATTTTCACAAACGCTTTCAAAATAATGCACGTAATTGTACGGGAAATTGTTCATACCAAACAAAAAAACTGACTTCGCACTCTCCTGGCCTCCAGGGAGGGCCATACAGGGTTAATTCAATCCCTCCAACTTCTAATTTAATATTTTTACAGGACCTAACCTACAAAATTAATTTCGTGGTTGACACGGGTGCAGGTTTTTCCATTTTACCAACCCACATTGCAGTTTCCTGTAACAAAAAAATCACGCCTGCCAACATTTCATTTTTGGCCGTGAACGACACGTCAATTCCTGTGACAGGTATTATAACTTTGAGGTTACATTTCCCAATTCCTGGCCTACCGCCATGCACCTGGAAATTTTATGTTGCTGACATATCTACAGCCATTCTAGGCCTGGATTTTTTACAGCGGCACAACTTAACCATTGACTGCTTTTCTCGACGAGTCATTTGCACGGCAGATGTCAAGCTCGCCCGAAACCGCAGCCAAGGTTGTCAATTTCCAACCCCCCCAGTTAAGACTGACTGCTCTTCTCAACGGGTCATTTGCACAGCAGATTTCCAGCCCGCTCGAACTCGCAGTCGAGGTTCCACAACCCAACAAGTTAAGACTGGCACTAAACGCAAAATATTTTCCGCACAGGCTAATGTTTTGGCTCCTCCTTCCGAGTCAATCGTTACTCCTGCGATTTCTTCACTTTTTCTTCCCTTACCTTCAAACATTAACGTACACTCTTCAGGTACTGTTAACAACATGTCTAGCAATCTTGATGTTTATAGCAAGATGCTAAACACACACTTCCCAGAACTTTTACGTAAGTTCGACTATCATCAACCAGTAAAACATACTGTAGTCCATCACATTGACACGACCGGACCCCCAGTTAAAGCACGCTGTCGCAAACTGAACCCTAATCATCTTTCTTTTCTAGAAGATCATCTTAATGAGCTCTTGGACGCTGATGTAGTACAGCGGTCATCATCTAGCTACGCCACGCCAATTCACATCGTCGGAAAGCGAGCAGTAGGCGCAGCAGAGGCACTACCTCCTGGTGACGACCAAGACATCTCAGCCCCCATCGCCCCAACAGACAGTTATCGCTTGGTTGGCGATTATAGAAAACTTAATGCAGTGACAGTACCAGACTGTTATCCAATTCCTTTTTTAAAGGACTTTACAAGAAAACTTGCTGGTGCAACCATATTCTCAAAGCTAGATCTCAAAAAGGGCCTATTTCGCAATACCAATAGCGGCAGAGGACATTCACAAGACTGCTATTATCACACCTCTGGGACTCTTTGAGTTCAAACGGATGTGTTTCGGACTACGGAATGCAGCCAGCACTTGGAGTCGTTTCATGGAGACTGTGTTATCAGGGCTCCCATTTTGTTTTTCTTATCTAGATGATATATTAGTTTTTAGTGCTGATTCGCAGCAACATATTGAACATTTACACCAAGTGTTTTCCCGATTAAAAGACAATGGCCTAATTATTAACCTACCAAAGTGTCTCTTTGGAGTTAATGAGCTCGATTTTTTAGGACATCACGTTAATACACGCGGTATCAAACCAATGGCTTCCAAAGTCCAAACTATAATTGATTACCCATTGTCTTCGTCAGAAAGCACTCCGCAATTTCATTGGTTTAATTTCGTATTACCATAAATTTGTACCAAACTGTGCGAAAACTCTGGCACCGTTAAACTCTATTGTTATTTCTGGTAAAGCTTCGCTAAAGCCTGTCCAGTTAAATCATGAGCAAATAGAAGCCTTTAGGCACGCGAAGAATGCTTTGATTACCGCTACTTTATTGGTACATCCGCGAATTAATAACCCTATCAGTATAGCTGCAGACAGTTCGTCTTCCACTATAGCTGGAGTATTACAATCTATTGTGGAACCAGATGAACGTTTTACTAAGGTCCATCTCGACCTAGTACACCTTCCTTCTTCGGGAGGTTATAAATTCCTCCTTACCATTATTGACCGCTACAGTCGGTGGCCGGAAGCCATTCCTCTGAAGGATTCTTCCGTGGAGTCAGTAATCAATGCATTTGTCGACACGTGGGTGTCCCGCTTTGGAATTCCCAAGTACCTCACCACGGACAATGCAAGAATATTCCTTTCGCATGCATGGATCAACTTCATGGTCATGTTAGGAATTAAACACGTCAAATGCACGGCCTTCCATCCGATTAGTCAAGGCGTTATCGAACGTTTTAATCGGACACTCAAGCAATCCATTCAAACCACAGGAACTTCCTCCTGGTTAACAAATCTCCCTTGGATTCTATTGAGCTTACGTGCAACCCTGAAATCACAAGTTAATGTTTCTCCTGCAGAAATCCTGTATGCTACACCTTTACGACTACCTGGTGATTTCTTCGAAGAAGAACAACTGGCTAACGACATGAACCTTCCTAATTTCATAGCCAATCTCAAACGTCGTATGAGGAAACAGAAGTATTTTTTTACAAAAACGTATTCCAGTCAGTCCTTCGTCCCCAGAGACTTGACCAACTGCACACACGTATACGTTCGTAATGACACGCACACCCTGGGCATGAAAGACAGTTATTTAGGCCCCTATAAAGTGTTAGAACGGACAGTTAAATACGCCACTCTAGAAAATCACACTGGCCCTATCTCTTTAGATAGGCTAAAGCCTGCATATTTTTTAGATTAGTTACTTTATAAGTTTAAGCCAACAATTAACTGATTTCAAATGCTACGCGAAGGCATCTTTTGAAAACCTTTTACCTGTTGACTTTGAAAATTTGAACACTTTTCTGTTTTTTTCTTTCTGTTTACAGGTTCCAAGAGTTGCCGTCGCAAGTTCCGTAGTGTTATTTAGCTTAAGTTTTTTTATTGTAACTGCCTATACTGCCTAGTAGAGTTTTTGTAGCTGGAGAATTTTAAAACTTTGTTCAAGTTACCTTAAAATACTCCATTTTTTCTCCAAAATACCATTCCGTATTTTTTCTTTTTCATGTGTGTAATACCCACGTTTCAGATCGGGCGGGGTAATGTTGTGAACGACTCACAACTCATATATTTTTGCATAGATACGAAATGGTACTAGGCAACGCGTATCAATAAAACAAGAGAGTCAAATAAATAATTCTTAGATATAAAACTGTGTTTTATTCCGTCTAAAAGAATTAATAATAAGTGTAACACTAACACCGCCACAGTGTTAACCCGTTACAGTACTTAGAATATGTTTTCTACTGTTTGTATACCTTTCATCCATAATAATATCTAACATATAACGTCACTAGCACAAGGAATAACCCATAAAGCATAAGGTTGTAGGGAGAAATACAAACTGCGCATGTCCATCCACGAGCTCGATCAAGAAAGTCTGACAAGTTGGAGGTATGCCAAGATGCTCTGAAGTACAGCAGTAACAGCAGAAGCTTCTTTCAAACGAGCAGAGTTTTCCTCGAAACAATCTTTTGAAATAATCGAGACGGAATTTTTTGTTCATATGTATTTACCGAACTCAACAGGACTTAAAACTAATTGCCGCTCGCTCAGACAAACAGAGAGAGTTTTCGCTAACCACCCTTATGTCACATCCCTTCTCTAGTCCCGTACCTCAAGTTTCAGAACTCTTCTTAACTGCCGACGACAAAATGCATTGATTTCATCTTTCTCATACGAATTAGGATTCGCTATTCTTCCTTAGTTCACACATGAAAACCTAATCCGAAAGTAAAATCTTACCAATACTGTGTACGTGTAGTCCGTATAAGTAAAGTTTGTTTTTTTATTTAGAACTGTTAAGGATTAAGTACTTTTTAATATACGCTTCTATATAGTTAAGACATATCCGCCGTCTGTTCTGTAGTTGGAGCTAAGGACTCTGCACATTGCACTACAATAGTTTAAGCTATAACCAAAAGCTTAACGTAGGCACATATTTTTATGTGCACATATTCATCTCCTAGACTCTTATTTTATCCATCTACGTTGTTTTATTTTTCCTAGTTTGTTTCTCAAAAAGGAATATCTTATATATAATTTTTATATATAATCTTTCTTAAAGCTAGATAGAAATAAAATTAATAAAATAATAAATTCTAAATACTTGTTTGAGTTTTTAACAAATGCCTACTTTAATTAACGCTATACTTCAGTTAATTTTTTAAAATTACGTTTTCACAGGCGGGTAATTACAATAATTACAGCCGAGTTAATTTATTTCAATAATCGTAATAATTCCAAAGTTGTTAGCGAACCCCTTGCGAAAAACCAACAATTGTACATCAAAGAAGACAGTTCCTTAGAGAATTTAGAAAGTTAGAAGCAGAAAAATACAATTTCGTATATTTTGATGAAACTTTGAGTTTTTCTAGAGAAGAATGCAAGAGACATGACAGGGCACGTTTTATTGTACAAGGGCGGACACAAACGTTTTATTGTATTACATGCCGGTGATGAGGACAGTTTTAATACTTCCTACCAGATCCAAATCTGCGAACTACCATGATTCCCTAAATTCGAAATTGTTCACGAAATAGTTGAGAGGGAAACTACTATACCCAATCTAAAATGAAAGTCAGTAACAGTGCTTGATATTGCTTCTTACCATTCAAAACTTGTAAATCGGCAGCCCACAAGTGCATGGAAAAAAGATAGTAATATTTGTGATTGGTGGGTCCACCACACAATTAATTGCCCTGTCGATGCTCTAAAATCGCAGCTGGTGTTATTACAAAATAAAATCTAGAATCAAAGAATTTTGAAATTGACAGTATTCTTCAAAAGCAGCCCCCATATCATTGTCAGTTTAACGCCATTGAACTGATATGAGGGATTTGCAAAGAATTTTATAATAGACATGCAGGTCAAATTGCTATAGTGACAGTATCACGGTGGGTCTGAAGCAGCTTCAAATGACGAGAATTTGCACCAAGAATGTTCTTGCAGATTTCTAATCGGTGTATTGAACCGAAATCCAAGAACCGAAAACCTGAAATCCAAGATTTCAGCTTTTTTCCCCGAGCCATTTTTGAGAAAATTCAATTTTAAGGTCGAAAATTACTAAAAATCAATGACGAAATTTCAGATGTGTACTCATTTTAATGGGCTTTTCTGTACGAAAATTGCAGGTTTTGTATGAATATGTCTATTTTTCAATAATTCAACACCCATTTAAGTATAATCATATGTATGTATATTTATTTATTTATTTAATCATAATTTTCATGGAAATATGCATTTTTACGAAAAATTAAATGAAATATAACCTTAGGGTGATGTGTAAATGAAAATAAAACGCCCAAACTAATTTTTAATTTTACAAAATTATGAAACACTGAAAAAATGAAGGATTGCATGAAATGTAGAAAACTCTCTATTCATTATATATGTCTAGAATTATATTCCTGTACTGCCCGAAGTAGTCTATTTGCATATTCTGGATGCTCCTTTGAGACTTTGTAATTGTTCCAGATTTTCTTGAAGTCAGCATGTACAGATTCTATAGCTTGTTTACTATAGAACCCAAGACTTTGTTGTCTTTTTTTACAAAAATCGGGGACATGAAAAAATCTGCATGGGACAAGAGTGATAGAAATCCCTAAGTTTATATCGCTTTCTCTAGATTTCTTTAAGTCATCTTTGTAACTTGGTCTCAGCTCAACATAAAAACATGAATTAACCACAGTCTGAAAAGCATCGAACATACTTTAAGCATCCCATGGAACATGACCTGCAAAAATGATCTACCTTTCCTAAAAGTGATTTACACGCATTCCCTGTGAATGCAGGACCTCTATAAACGAATTGTTGCATTACCTTGCATTTTTCAGCCCAATCAATAGCATCTCTTTCAAACTCCTTGAGCATATGGTTATAGAGCGTATTGACAACACCCGACATTAAATGCAATTCGGGTGGTGGAATTAAATCTACGTACTAATTCTGTATCATTCCTAGTTGTAATGATTGGTAAATGCATACAGTTTTCAAAATTCTTAGCACGTGCTTTCTTACTACCGCTTTCTCGCCAGGAATTATAATTTATTGAACAACTCTCAATAATTCTGTATTCTCCGCAAATATCTTGTAAAGGTATATTTTTATCAGTCCTGAATAAATGTAGTTTTGTCTACATATTTACTGAAAAATCTTAAGTCCGGTTCTGCAAATTTGCGTTCCTCTTCAAATATAAACTTGTGTTAGCATTTGGTACAAATAAACCTGTAAAAATTATTTTAAAAGATTGTGTTTCAAATCTTCTTAGAATTATAAAAATATTTGGGCAATAAATTGTTTTTTTCTGTATTTTATTTACGCACGTGTATATTGATTAAAATAGTTTCTTTGTTAAAACTCTGGAAACTATTAAATATGGTTCGTGGTAAATCTAACTTTGTTTAGTTCTTACAGATATTGTAGTTTGGCGTTCCGTTAAAATATTATAAAACAAACCACCTTTATCTAATAAATTTATGTTTGCTACGTGTTAAAAATCTCTTTTGGTTATTTACATATGCGCCTAAAAACTTGATGTGTTTGCTAGACTTGCGTTAATATAACATCTGTGTACATTCTTCTTTCGCGGAAGTAAAAAACTGCGTATTCTCTAGTCTTTTAGGGTCAAAATCTAGTAGTGGAATTAAGAGAACTTCCTCTATTGACTACATGTGGACTGATTTGCTTAGACCGGAACACGCGACTTTTTGATTGGTGTATGCAGAACTGCACCCTCCAAAATATCCCGTATATAATAAAATAACCTTCAGTTTTTAAGAAGGGACTTCACTTCCGTTGTTGATTCGAGACAGTGTAGTTTAACAATTCAGTCAATGGTCTGAATACAGTACAGTTTATAGATAATGATCGGTGTCGGATGCCCGTGCCTAATTAATTGAAAATTTGCAGTTAACAAAAATACCGTTGTGTAATTAGTTTTCCGGATATTAATTAAAAATTTGCGGTTAATAAAAGTACCGTTATACAGTTAAATATTTTTCCGGATGTTTGTGTTTTTAAAGAATGGGATATCTAGTTTTTCCTATTAAAAGTGTAATAGCTTTACTACAGTTTACCGATTGAAATAAATATCGTATCGTATATCGTTTAAATAGTTCTCGTATCGAAGTATCGATAAAAAATCAATAACTACAGACTTTATCTTCAGTGATCGAAATCTCAGATCAATAATGAAATCCGAGTTTTGTGCTTTATAAATTCAGTTCGGATTTAAATAATAAATGGGTTGTTTTAAGAAAAATAACAAACATTTGCCGATGGTTCTTAAAATTAATTTAATAACCAAATCCTATAGAAGTTTTATGGTTGCATTCAGTTATTTTATCTTGGGTGAATTCGTGAATAATAGTTCACCTCATACAGGCATTACGAGGGTTAATTCATTGTATTCTAGTATGATGTGAAAGCAGAAATCTACGAACGTTCCAGTTTCTCCCTTTTCTTCCAGAATTATTGACAACTACAGGTACAGTGAATTATGTATTCCTTTTTGAATGTTAAATATTTATGTAAATTTCTTTGGATCTTTGTAATATTTCTACAGTCTGTCTTTATTTATACGTAATTTAGTATACAATTTTTATTCATTAACAAATTTTAATAGTCAAGAGCTCTTAGGTAGGGAATTATTACATGAATTTTGAGTTTAAAATTTGTAATTTTCTTATATCTTGTTTTTCTTTGTGTTTTCTAAAATAAATATGATTTTAAAGTTAATTAAAACCAGTAAGACTGAACCATATAATTATGAAAGTTTTTATTCATATCATCATTAAATTTTTGACTTTGTTGAAATTAACTAATATTTTGCACTAAATTTATATCGGTCTGATTTCATTTTCTGATTAGTGATTTCAGACAGATTTATTAGATCTATTTAATTATTGTTATTAAGCTTCATAATCAGATGGCGCCCTTCTAGTGTATGTTATTGTGTTTTGAAATCTTTATCCATCCCTTTATCAATTAGACAACTGCAGAACCATACCTACGACCTGAAATTTAAATTTGTAAAAAGAGCGAAATCTCAAGCCGGCAACTTTGAGCATTTTATATACAGTAAGTATCGTACTTTGTGTTCTAATCTAGTTTATGTAATGTGAACTTTTCGTTTGAAGGTTTAAGCTTTGTTCATTTTATCGTACAGAAAAACCTCTCTTTCAATCTAAGTGATTTTTGTGTGCAGAACACCATGTACAAGGGAAACAATTGGAATGAGACATAATACCTGTAAGAACATTGGCTAATTTTAAATCCGTTGTTATCGTCGCCGTCGCCTCATATCTATTTATTTAGAATAGTGACCATAACATCGCTACATTTCATAATTTTCTTGGGTATGAGCGACAATTCCGAGCCGAAATAGCTTTTTGGCGCCAGTGTCCTTAAAAGCCGTCTTGATAGTACCCTTGTATGAGATTTTTCGTTTTTCTCCATTAGTTGGTTCGTCATCAATCGCTTGAACCGAGAGACAAATTTTAAAAAATCCACCACCACGGTCAAAGGCGAATTTTAAATGCGTTTCACTAACACTTCTTTTTTCATATTACTTTTAAGAGGCCTTTAATATCACTACAATAAATTAGCGTTTCTGTACTAACATTTCTCTTATTATTCTTTTTTGTATGAATTACATTGCAATCCTTAACAGTAAAATAATTGTCTAGTGAATGTCTCATGACCCGCAATTCTCCCTTCAAATTTGGTCCAAACGTTTGTCTATTTCTAGTGGAAATACGCAGAGCTCAAGCAACGCCGACAACAGCATTATTGGAAAACCCTAATTTCGTTCCGATTTTCAAAACATCTTCCGCAACGACAGGCTCATGTATATTTTTAGCACTAAAATTAAAAGCCACTTTCAGTGGTTTCCCGCACTTTCGAGACAAACTAATTTCAGCAGACGGTTCTTGAAAAATAATCGTATTTATACAGAACCTGCAATTTTCGTACAGAAAAGCCCATTAAAAGGAGTATAAACTACATTTGAAATTTCGCCATTGATTTTTCGTAATTTTCTCAAAAACGGCTCGGGGAAAAAAGTTGAAATTTTGGATTTCAGCTTGTTTCAATACTCCAATTCGAAATCGGTGATTGATGATTGATGAAATAAATTCTATAATATATATACATTATGCATGCATAGACGTCTGTATTGCATGCAACAACTTTTAGTATATATTTAGGAGAATGGGATTTTATAAACCGTGTTAGATTATCCAGTAGTCGGCTTATAAAGATTTTACCTGTATGCTTACTATTTTACAACATAAATAAGTATAAAAACTGTCATATATATTTTTTTACTTAAAAGTAGCATCGATGCCTGTTAATTCCATAAAATTAATTTTCAAATTTTTTCTCAACGATTTGTCCTGGTGGTCACATACATAAGAATTGAAAACGTGTGTATTTTAAATAGGAAACTTCTCGTTACATCGAATGATTAGAATAGAGATGGAAAGTTCGTATTGGTCTTTAAGGTTTTGTTTTTTTGGTGGGTGTTTCAAAATCGAAATTCCAACATGACCAGAACCACCCTAAGCTATATTAATAAAATAGACAAAAATATTAGCATCTGAATGTAAACAATATTACTAAAATACTTCGACAATTTTTTTAATTTATTTAAACAAGGTCAATCAACATAATACTGATAAAGAGATAAACATTCGATTATTATTACACTTGTTATTTATTTTTTGTGTGAGAACACGCCTCTATAAGCAGTAGGATATTCCCCCAGTGTAGTTGTAAACAATTAACAATTCAGTTTATTGTTGCCAATCTCATTTCGGGAAACTTCATAAATTTACAATTCATTTTAATATCGTTATAATGCGTATGTGGGAAGCTGCACGTTACAGGCTAACTGGTTATTATTCATTTGATAGTCCAGTCAAAATAGACAATCAATCCGGAATAATTTGCATAGAGCTCAAAATTGGTAGAGTCCTTAAATACACCGTTATAAATGAAATGTCAAAAGTCCCTATTGATCCTACTTTGGCTAAAAATCTTATTCAAGGTCAAAGTCAAAAAAATTGGTTTTTCGCAAATATCTCTTAAACGGTAAGTGTTATTGTAAAAATAGTTCAGGGGTCCCTTATAAAAGTCCAGGGACTTTTATAAAAAGTCTTTTAACAGGTCTTTTTTCCGATTGGTAGCAACAGAGCTCTTAGGTAATTTTTGGTAAACACCGTTAAACCACCTCTCAAAGATTTCGGCTGTCATCTCTCCATGATAATCGCCTTCGCTGTTCGAAGATTCGAAAACGAAAAGGCGATCTTGGAGAAAACAGTTTTTGTTGCCAATATGGCATATAATCAAACTTTCCCTTTGCTTGTTGGTCTTTTTCTTTACGGGGTATTACAGTTTTTCATTATAGCGATTCAAATCTGAAAGATGTTATCTTTTCTGCGGAAAAGGGGTATTTTGTTTTTCAAAATTCAAGTATTTGGTCGGGGAAACTTTTTTCTTCTTATGTTTGTTCTCTGCAAAGTGCGGAGCTGAAGAAACTGACAAAAGATCATCGATAGGAGATGATGCAGATGCAGAACCACTTTCCTTGAGATCTATTATGTTATTTTTCGTCCAAAAAAACGAATGTCTCGTTTCACTTTATAAGCTGACTTTCTTGACTATCTATGGCTCAAAAGAATCACAGTTTTCTATAGAATAATACGAACACCGACTACAATGAGATACGAAATTCAGCGACGCGTTTAACGACGAATTCTCTACACTAATACTAATAATTCCACACTGGGAAAGCATATGTAACCAAAACAAAAACTTGCCACCAGAATCCGAAACAGTACAGCATACGTTACCTGTCGGTGAGAATCGGATCTTAATTGGGCAATTCGTTCAGTTTCTACAGCGCTTTGAAGAACTATCATCAAATTACTTTACTTTACCCTACTAGGGTTTCAATTTTAATTGTTGTTTTGTTTAAGTATTAATGATGCTTAAATAGATTGTAATATACTATTTTCGTAAATTAAGTATTCTTTGAGTATCCTTGCTTTTTACTTATTTGAGGCGGTAGATTTCAGCTTGCACCAGGGCGCCAACTACCCAGGAATCGGAAACTTCAACTAAAAACCCAAGCGTAAAGCGTCCAATTTGGCAAAGTGTGGCCTGGTCTGTACGATCTATAGGTAGTAAAATAAATGTATTTCCGTTTTTGTTGTGTTTTTGTGTTACTTTGTATATCAAAAAAGTATTGGTTGGTTTATTTATACTTTATTTGCAAACCATAATGTTTGTGCTACATAGTACCTATATATTACATTTAAAAATTTTTACAAAAAATGATCGGATGTACGAGTAATTCCGGATACATCGGGATGTATGTATAGTATGATTTCCAGTACATCGCAGGTATGCATAAGTCTCATACATCCGATGTACTGCTATCACGGCGAAAAATTTAAACATTAAATCTAAATGTTTTAATGTTTTTAGTTCCGCATAAAAATAATTACTTTTGTTCTGCGGAAGTAGTTTTTGTACATATTTAATTTTTCAACTCTGAAAAAAGAGCATTATTCTTACATGTATTTGTGTATTCGATGTCGCAGTTTTAAAACACGTTGATATATACGTCAATTTTAAAAAACGAAACCAAAACAAGTTTAATAGTAATTAATATATTAACAGTAGCTGCTTCAAAAATCATTTATACCGGAAAATATCAAATTTTAAAGTGAATCATAATGAGAAAGAGAAAGTTCACTTTAATTACGTAACTGTAATAATTTTAATACCTACTTTAATATTTATCTAAATGTTTCGATGAGTCGAGATTTGAATATTAATTTTAATTTTATAATAATAGTAACACATATTGAAGAAATATTAAAAGTAGTTTTGAAAAACAGATAGATAACATTTTTAAATTATTGTAGTGCTTCTTATAAAAGAATCAAACAGGAGAATTCAAACTGTATTAAGTGCCTGTATTTATTTATTTTTACAACTCATCAAAATGAAAAAATACCAGTGGAATAAAACATATCAAGGACTTCAAAAACCAATATTTATACGCTTCTAAGGCTCTCTACATATGGAAGCATAGGTAATTTTTTATCATTGTCTACATAACTAAGGTTGCACACTTTGACATAAATTGTCACAAAGCAAGAAACAGATATAAATGACCAATATGTTTCCGAGCATTGACTGAGTTTTTTTTGTAGTTTTTATGTAGAATGAACGCGCATACGCTCACGCATGCACACGCACGGGGAATTTTATTTAAGATCTGTCAAAATATATTTTAATACCAAACGTCAACCTCTATGAAATAAATAAAGATTATTAAAAGTTTCACAGTTTTATTAAAATATACCTGACAATATTGTTTCGACAGCTATGCTGTCATTATCAAAGGTAATATAATTATAAACAAACACATATACTAAGTATATTGCACATATACTAAGAAAAACCAACAATTATAAAATAACATTTAAAACCAACACTAACACTTTTTCATTTTTATTTAATGCTAAAGACAGAACACATGATATCATGAAATCGGGCATTTACCGTTTAAATTGTTCTTTTTGTAGTTCGGTATATATTGGACAAACACTTCGAAATTTTGACATAAGATATAAAGAACACGTACGTCATTACAAAAATAAACATCCTGAAAAATCGAATTACGCCAAACACCTTTTAGAACAAAATCACACAATGACTCCTCAAAATAATATTAAATTCCTACATTTTTAACAGTAATAACAAACGCAAATTAGACATTTTAGAAGCCTTTGAGATATACAAACACAAACTCAGGGTACCTTTAATGAATGAACAACTTGAGCTCAGTAATTCTCCGTTACTGGAAGTATTAGATGTTTAATTATGATTTTTATTATTAATTTTTATTATTATTATTATTATTTTATCTAGTTACCTATTTTGTATCTACCTTAGCGACGTGTTTGTTTATAATTATATTACCTTTGATAATGACAGCATAGCTGTCGAAACAATATTGTCAGGTATATTTTAATAAAACTTATATGGACAGGTAAGCTTCTACTTAATTAATGTGAAATAATATATTAAAAGGATAATTTTCTTGTTTTAGCTATGAGGAAGAAATACTTACCAGTACTTTACATTCAGTCTTGTAACCAAGTAGGTAATTAAATTAATTTTTTATAACCCTTTTTTATTTATTTTTGTCACAATATTTACCCTGATATAAGGTAACACGTTCCCTTTATCTTTATAGCGTTAACAAACTTTGTGAGGATATTTTTCTTCAGTAACTATTGATACATTTATAACAACACACTACCTGTTTTGATCATAGCTAGGACCTCTATCTGTTGCCTTTGTTTTACCATGTTTACTTACAGACTTCTCTTCACGCCCTTACCGACGTATAGACGATAGACGTATAGTATTGAGTATCTGCATGGATACTTGGAGAACTGCCATATACCTTTTTGTAGTTTTGGAGATGGCATTTTCATATTCAATGAGTTTTACATGAAGAAAACAATTAAATTTCTTTATCTTTCTATCTTTTTTTTTGATTGACAGGAATTATTTCAAACTATTTTAGTCGACCCTATTTCTTATTTTTACAAATTAAATTTATATTTTCTTTTTGTACTTGTACTCACATTACATTAAAAATACGAAACAAGCAAAAAAGATTATTTTAGTTCATCATTAGTATATCAATAATGACGAAAAGTAGAGAATTTTTAAAATGGCAATTATAAAAAAGACGATAGCACCTATTGCATGGCATTATCCGTTTTTGCTAATATGATACAAACAATAAAAATAAAAAGCCATTTTATGTAAAAAACGAATAATAGAATATTAATAACTAATGTGTTATGGATAATTGTAAATACTTAATTAATATTTAAGTATTGTCAGAATATCTAATTTAATAAAATTATCACACAACGAATTCATGGTTGCATATTGTACATAATACAACAAACAATTTTTAATAACAAAATAATATTTCTAAAGTGTTATTCTCTGTTCCCCCTTATTTGGCTAACTTCTAATAGAGTCAATCAATTCAATATTCAAGGCAGTCGATGCCATTGCTATGAGGGATGTTTTCTATGGGACGGATGCTCCCATCCGTTTTCGAATACTATCGAAAGTAATTAACCTTCAATTAAAGTTAACCAGATATTGATTAGTCAGCCCTTAAAAATCTTTTCATATCTATTTACAAAAAGAATAGTATATAATAGATATTTATTATACAAGTGTGGAATGTGCGAGATTAGGCACGCAAGAAAAAGTTTCCCCCGAGCTCGCAGAGCGAGGGGGTAATTTTCTTAAGTGCCTAAGAAGCAATTCCACACGCGTGTAATATAATATTTTATCCAAAATCGCGTGTAATTAAATTAAAAAAATTAAAATAAAATTTATAAATTTTTGGCCAAAATGTATTGCAAGAGAGCTGCGGGATGGTTGCTATAGTAAAATTTTGTTTTCGTAATCAATTTGTGAAAAACCGTGAAAAACGGTGCAAAACTTTGAGATGGATGAAAACGAGACAGTACCGCCAGGAAATTCTGCGTGAGGCTAAAGAAGCTTCATTACATTTAATACCCTTCAAGTCGAAAAAGGTGTACGACAAAGAGTACAAAAATTTCAACGATTGGAGAGAAAAAAGAGGAGTGAGTAGTGTCAGTGAAGATGTTCTCCTGTCATATTTCTTCAATGCCCGAAATAAAAGTGCATTATCGTCTTTGTGGAAGAAATACTCGATGCTGAAATCTACGTTGAAAGTTTATAAAAATATTGACATTTCTCGATATGCCAAACTCATTGCATATTTGAAAAATGAATCCCGGGGTTATAAACCAAAAAAGGCGAAAGTCTTGGAAAGGCACCATATTGAACAGTTTTTGAAGGAAGCTCCGGATTCGGACTATTTAATGAAGAAGGTAATTTATATACATAAAGTTTATTAAATGAGGTTTAAGTGACAATTTTCTAGGTAGCTCTCTTGATGGGTATTGCCGGTGCGACTCGATGCAACGAGTTAACAAATTTAAGTATTGACGACATAGAAGACAAAGGATCGTATTTGCTTGTGAAAATAGCCGACACCAAGACATACGTCACACGAAGTTTTAGTGTAATTTCAGAAGGATACCCTGTAAATCCGCTTGAATTATATAGAAAGTATGTGGCTTTGCGACCTGTCACTACCTGTCATCGGAGATTATACGTTAAATACTCAGCAGGAAAATGCACAAGACAACCTGTGGGTACAAACACACTTTCGAGAATACCTGCACACTTTGCATCATATTTAAAGTTGCCCTAATCTGAACTGTATACTGGTCACAGTCTAAGACGTTCATCTGCCACATTGTTAGCAAACGGTGGAGGAGATTTGTTACGCGTGAAAAGATTAGGTGGGTGGAGATCGTCGCAAACGGCCGAAGGATACATTGAAGATAGTGTTAGTACTAAAATAGCAACAGCCAAACGGATCCAAGAGGCACTAAATGAAGAACTATTAAATCTACCTTCAACATCATCTTCTCCACATCTAAACGTCGAAAAAAGCTTCGATGTAGTTGAAAAACTCTTCTAGTTCTTTAACGCTATGTTTTAACGTAAATGTTAATGTTCAGTTACAAAAATAAATAATTTGAAGTGTTTTTAGTGTTGAGTACATTATTTTATTAAAAATATTACAATTTGATAATTGTTCCGTGAATCTTAATTTTTCTCTCACTAGTGGGTAATGTTCAACATTCCATGCTTCAAATCACCATAGTAATTCACTAATTATTCACGATTTTGGATAAAATATTATATTCTAAGTAGATCTGGCGATATACTCATACAGGGTGTCCCGTGTATTCATCTACACTTAATTATGCTAGCTGTCGACATGAATTTAACATTGTTTACAACCGTAAGTAACGCTAACATTTCTTAAATGAAACAATTATGTTTACATATTGCTATAATATGGAGGGTAAAACGTAAAGGTTTATGTTGCCGACAAATTATTATGATTGTATAAAGATAAAAATAAAATTTATTGACTCAAATGACCATACAAACAGGCTATACGCTATATAGCAACAGACTTACTCCAGCGATGATAAGCACAGCTGCCTGTAAGCACAGTGATGATATAGTATACAAAATATAAACCACCTACCTTTAACATAAAAGAAAATGCTTCGGCTAAAATAACTGTTGTGAAGCTTGAATTTTACCACAACTGACACTCAACAGGCGGGTCGCTTTCATATAGGGCACTAAATACTTGTATGGATCTTAAAATATTTAAATATTAAAATTTTGGCGTCTTTTTTAATTACTAACTGATGTAGTAATAATTCATAAATCCTCTTTCTTCCATATGGTTTATAATTAAAAATGGTTGGAATACATGAAATTCATCTCTCTTCCAAATAATGTCCAAATTAAATGGTAATAATAAAATAATTAAAAACCAGCTGCTTTCTTGAGATAAGGTAAGTCCCTTCAATGAATTAATTTATAAATTCTCATTGACATTCTCATAAATTAAAAAAAACTTTCTTCACGAAAAAGAAAATTATTTCACTTATAAAATTAACTACATTGAATATTGATTTAATTAAAAGTAATTATTATTAAAACATAGTCACATTCAAAGAACTTCAACACTTAGTAATCACTTTGACATTTTACCAAAGTATAACTTAACATTTTGACGTTTGGGATTGTTTACATTTTTCCCACCACAACATAACCTACAAATTTTAAATTCTCTGGACATAAGTGCACTGTGTTGAAAATAACAGAGAGTTTGTCACCAAAAAGGCTGCTGTTTTTATATACTTTTGAAATCAAAATACTGCTATGGTGATTTTTCTAGTTAGAAACAAAACCCAAATCGGAACTAAATGCTACATAACAAGTATTTGTTTATAACTATAAACTATTGTTTAAACAATTTCAATAAATAGATAGCCTAGAAAATTTCCATTTCAATGATAACCTACACTTGTATTGGCATAACAAAATAAATTCACTAGAACTTGTCGACCAAATCATCCTTCAAATGCAATTATTAAATAACTAAATTTAACTTAATTACTTTAATTTGCCTAGTTGCATCTTCCTATTTTTACAAAATCCATCCTTATATTTTTATATATATTTTTAATATATCCAACCATCAAATAAAAACTAAATTACATTATTTTAGATTGCTATGGCAAAACCGCAGAATTTTTTACTTATTTTAAAGATATCTTCTATAAAAAATATTCTCCACATTTACATTTATGTCAAAATTGTACCCAAGGAACTCCTTGATAATAACTCAATGAAATATTTTAACCACAAGCTAAATAACCTTACTAGAAGAACATGCAGGTAAGGAAGTAAAAATTTGCATACATCATGTATCTTGTATATTTTAGGTCATATATGCCTTGAAATAGCTTCAAATTTATTTTATGTACAAAAATAGGTAACCATACTTCATCGTTAGCTGAACAATGACAATTTATCAAGATAGTAAGAAAAATCAACTCTAAACTTTATCCTTTTACTGCTTAGTGTGTTCCAAAGTGCATATTTATTAAATTAAAACATTTTCCTTGGCTTTATATAAAAAATTAGGTAAATATTTTTCCCCTTGATATTATGCAACCCATCAAACATGTTTGTAAATAGGGATGCATACTTTTCAACACATGTCAATATATCATGACAATATGTTTATTGTACCAAAAGATTTGAGATAATCATGACGCTTTAGTTAGTGCCTGTGTCATTTGGTACATTTGGTTGAGATTTTTGCTGATCCCTCCGTTTTATTTTTGTTGCCGTCACCTTACAACCGCCCCTGTCTAGCTCGAAGATAGAATTTGTTAATTTATAAAAATTAAAAGATATTGCTAACCATTAATTTGTCTAATTAAAAAAATACTTATTAATAAATAATCTAATAAATAAGATAGTTCATATAAATGTGGCGGACTTCAACTTGAAGTCATTAATTAAAATGTTATGAAACTTATTAATCTCTAATACATCAGGGAGGGATGGGGAGAGGGAGAGAGACAGAGATTGATAGCTTGATGATCCTTCTCGGAAGGTTCTCCAATATGATTTTTGGCCCAGAGGTCCCCTGCATAGTAAAGAAGGCCCTGTATAACGATTATTATTTGCTATAAAGAGTTAGATGCCCATCCAGTAACGTGATTCTTCTTCGATCGTTCTTGATCGACTATGAACGATTAGATACTTATCTTTAACATTTATTCTTAGATCTCTTTAATAATAATCTAAAAGCTATATGAACCGTGCCGAATTTCCAGTTCAGAAAATGTAGATTATGTATTTTGTATGGAAGTTGCCATTACCAACAATGCATGTGTGTGCAATATATTGTGTGCCTTAAAGTTGGATTCATATGGAAATTTTTCTTAATATTCTGATTGGGAAAAACTTTGTGAACAGTCACCTCCGCTTCCAAAAATACTTGAAATAAGCCATATCAAAGTTGACGTGTAATGTTTGGATAGATTATATGAAAATTGGAATATTAATAGTTAAAACTATAAGTATCTTGTTCTCTATCTATAGTCCAGTCAATCTATACATTTTTACTTTGCAAAAAGTCGGGTAGTTCTGGTTTTTGGATGTTTTGTATGTTGGGGGCACTTATTAAAAGTTTTCGACCTGGACGTGTAGCAGTGCGCGCTGTCATATTAAAGACACGATGGAAATTTCAACCTCTTTTCGGTTTTCGCAGAATATTTCCTAAACGATGTGTTTTACGGTGAACGTGGTTATTTTTAAAAAGACTAGAATGACTAGATTTGCTAGATTTTGAGCGCAAAACGACTTTTCTAAATTTAATAGTTGCCGAAATACAGCTCTTCAAAATTTTTATAGTTTTGGTCAGTCTAAGTCAGTTTGGAGAAATGGACGGTATTGAGAAAACTCGTCTCTGAGCTTATCCACATTCTTATTATCTCGGGTAATGTGAGAAGGCCTTATATCCACATGTTGCTCAGATGTTACTGAGTTAATCTCAACTTCATTGCAGATGTTCTAAGATGTACCATTCCTACGGTCCATCGAGTAAGCACAGTGTTTGTGATCTTGCGATCACAGGTCAGTCCTTCAGAGCTTTTCATCGTTTTCATCAGTGCTTGTTCTATGGTCATATTTGACTATGTACCGGACCAAAACTTTTTTGTGCGCTTGAGATGAAATGCCCTTCAGTCTATTTTTATTGTATTCAGCAGGATCTAACGGGTGTTTTTTTAAATTTGGCGTCCTAGTTAGCTATGACTATGAGTTTGTTGTGAATAGACCACTATTTTTCAAATGTCAAAATGTCAAAACTTAAAAGTGAGGTTAGGTTTAGATACACTGCGGCGTGGCGACATTCAAAGGTGCGTTCACAATCGAACTCTCATTGCTTGCTCTGACGCCAAATTTAAAAAAACACATGTTATTATTTCTTCCAATATCAACATGTCTTGCATATAGAAGTATGCAAACTTAGCATAACAGAAGTGCATGAAAGAATGGGAGTATTTTTTGGACGGAGACAAGATAAAGAGCCCAGTTTTCCATTCTCCCCTAGTTATATCTCGACAACTGTTGTGTTGAAAAAGTCGTTCTGCGCTTAAAGTGTAGCAAGTTTAGTCTACTTATAATATGGCAGCGTGCCAAGGCCGAAAACTTGGATTTTTAATAAGGATCTCAACATACAAAACATATCCAAAGATCACAACTACCCGATTTTTTGCAAGGTAAGGCCAGTTTTTCTAATAGATTGACTGGATTACCAGTAGTTATTCGCATTTCGTTTCGTGGACTAGCGTATATTATAACAAAAGCATTTACGTAACGCTGTGATACATAAAACGATAAACAAAACAACGGAAGTAACGAACATAATATATAATAAATTCATCAAATCAACAATTGAAGCTTTTCAATTGTCGCGTGACAGCGTTTATTTACATTATATATTTTAGATAAACAAAAGATCTCATGAACTTTTTTATTTTTGATAAGTCAAGGTTTTGATACCCACCTGAGCTACACTTATTGTTTTATTTCTATGTGTATTTAACTTAGTATTTCCGTTTTTGTCTTTCTTTTTTCTTTAAGATTCAAAATTGCAAGCCAAACACTTCGAGCGTAACTTATGTATTATATACAAATCAACCTCCAATTAAAGCCAGTGAAAGTGGTGTAATAACAAAATATACGTAGGTATTTGGACGTGAATTAATTCAGTACCAAACAAATGCGGAAGGTATTGCAATATAATATTTTATAGATGCAAAACGAATAAAGTATCAAATTTGGAACACAAAAGTGAACGTTTGTGTGATGGTACTATTAGAGCTGTGGCTGCCTGGAGGAATCTTTAGTGCTAGAGTACTCTTGTAGGTTGCAGAACGGAAGTAGGTAGACTGCAAGAGCAGTCTCACCGGTATCTGTTTAGCCAGCACAAGTGGCCTGATGAACATAACCGGGTTGCTCGTGTTTAAGTGTAGGTCAAGAACTGGTATAATTTTAATATTTAGCTAGGCAAAGACCTTGAAGTCTTTTTTTATAATTACACTTCGCTGCAGAGGTCTTCCACGCGAGCGACCAGTATCAACCACGAGGAGTCATGCAGAAATTCTTTTTAGCGCGATGTGCTTTGATTATTTACTGTTGCTTTTTGGGGAATTGTTATTGCTGATTGGTTTTGTAAGCGCGGGTGCTGATACATATGAAAAAAGTAAGTAGAATATTTGTTTACAGTTTTATATGTGGTATTGGGAATTAGTTATAATTTGCAAATTGATTAAATTTTATTATATTAAATCTTCGCTAATTTCACAGCCTAAAGACATTTAGAAAATATAAATTTGCCGAATAAAATTTGCAATGTATAAAGATAAACATTAACTTTTTCTATAGGTTTAAAGAACTTTATTTATGTGTACTGTCTTTATTAAAAAAATATTAAACACAAACAGAAAAGATTTTATTCGGCATTTTTAATTAATTAAGTAGGTTCAATTCAATTTCATATGTAAAAATAATTTTGCAAATTTATTGGTTATTCTAACAATTGAAGCATTTTGCACGACACATAAAGATTTCGATGAAACTTGGTAAACAGGTTAATAGTTTAGCTAAGGTTGTGGAGTATAAGGGATGTTTAAGAGAAGTGTTAGATAGGTAATTGTAAATTTGTAGAATATAATGTAACAAAATATGAAATATTAAATACGGCGGATTATTTACCATCGTATACGTAAAGTACATATTATATCATTGCTCTATTGTGTTACAAAGAATACGGGTTATTTTCTTTGTGTATTTACATATAACAGGATTTTGGCACTTAAAACACAAACAAAAAAAATTAAATTGTGCAAAAAGAAAACTTACTTAGAACACAAAAGCTTTTAAATTTCTAATCTCATTAATAAAACCAATCATGATAACGCCATAGTATTTATAATTAACCGTAATATACCATACAGTAGCGTTGATGCTAACGCGTTCTAAAAATACTGGGTATAACTTACATTTATGTTAATTTTAACGGAAATTAATCTCACAAAGAAAAAGCCAACTAAAGCGTGAAGTTTGGACTAATTTTAAATTGAAATGCGTAAATACTCATACATTCGTTGTAGCAAAGACTATAATAACATAATTATCATTTGCTGCAAAATAGCAACAGATTTTTTAATTGGTGTATTAGAATAATAATTTTAAAAACAAGTCTTTTTGCTAAATTATTTACATTTCGGTATTCTGGTTTCAAAATGGCGGATATTTTTTTATCGTGGCGCATGTCATTTTCGCACTTAACGTTGGCGGTAACTTTTGTATCTCAGCTGCGGTAAGTCCTAGGACAGTGGTGGCGAACCTATGACCCGCGGGTCAGACACTGACCCACGAAGGCTTTTTAAATGACCCACGCGTTGATTTTTATAAAATTATTTTTTATATCATAAAAAAAACAGACAATCGAATTATTAAAAAAATATAAAAAAATATTAAAAGTATAAATATCTAATGTCAAATTTATAAAAAGTATGTACATTTCGAAGTGGACGTTGGCTAACTGATCTTCTATCATTTCTAATATTAAGAAACCATCTTTAAGCTACTCAACACACCGAGTGGTTCAATAAATGGTGTATAAAGCTCAATGTAACCAAAACAGAGGCAAAAATATTCACTTTACGTCGACCTAATACTCCACCGAACATCTTAATAGACAACCAAATGATAGAATGGAACCCTGCAGATAGTGCGATCAAATACCTTGGCGTTTACCTCGACAAAAAACTCGCATGGGCCATAGACATAAAAAAAGCTAAATCAGAGCTATACCAGACTAGCATTGCTGTATCCCATCCTTAATAGAAAGTCTCCGCTGAAACAACAATACGGAATATTGTTATACCAATCCATACTTAGTCCAATACTCACTTACGCCTGTCAAGTGTGGGGAGCAGGGAGCTCCATGGTTTACGCGCAACGCACAACTTCATCGAGAAGCAAACATCCCCACCATCAAGGAATTTATTAGGACTCTCTCCAAGAAGTATTTCCACCGCATATCCCAATGTGAAGGTGCCAGAAACTTCCACACAGGCAACAGATATTCCATACAAGACTGAAACGCAAACTCCCACAAGACATTTATTTCAGCAGTGAAAGTGAAAAAATTCAATATACAGCAGAACAGTGAAGTATATCAAAAATACTTATGTGTCAATGCGGCATGCATTCCAATAGCGATTATATTCACTATGTACATAACTATTTAACAAAAAGCCATACATAGCGATAAATCGCTGATCTGGCTGAACCAATAATATAAAAAAAATCCTTGTTCATTCAAATACTCAGTGCAGAGGCGCCACTGGGCATGGTTTCACCTGGTGCGATCATTCACGGTATCACCCCATTGATATCAATTTTTTGACGTCGACCTTTATTTTTTGCTTTTCACTTGCAACAAAAGTAAAAGTTGTAAAACAAAAAGGAATCGTAAACCTTTTTAGAGGATTTTAAAAGTGAGAACCAAAAAAAGGTCATCTGTCAAGTTGTTCTGTTAACAAATTTTTGGTGTTTTCAAATTATTGGTACCCTTTTTACCCCCTCACCCTCCAAGTGACGCCACTGACTTAGTGGCCCACGGGCTGGTATTAAGACAAATAACGAACAAAATCTGACCCACTTCTCAAAAAGGTTCGCCATCACTGTCCTAGGACAATCAGACAAAACTGTGGTATTAAGCACATTATAGGCTACAATTATATGCCTGTTTACTACCCTAAAAATGATTCCTTCATAATAAATTTTAAGGTTAAAGTTTTGTATCACAATCGCTGAAAAAGCTATTTTCAGATATTTTTTTATAAGGCAGAAGGCAGTTTGTTGAACACTTGATTTTTTTGCAAGTACCTGTGTATCCATAGTCGGTGTCATAATTTTTTGAACTTTGAGACTTGTGCATGTTTTTTCTACAGGGTCATAAACATTTAAGTTTTTGAGAATTTCTCTTCATCTTCAACGGTAAATATCTCTGTTGGGCAGTTGTTAAAATAATCTGATTCAATAATTCGCGTTAAGTGAAGTATTTTGTAGCAAGTCTGGTTAAATGGTAAAGTAATTTTGTAATAGAACTGGAATCTATTTTAGGATAATCATAGATTTTTTAACAGGCAACAAAGTTAATTTACAAAATATTTTAATTAAGATCACAAATGTGGGTTATGTGTTTATCTTATTTTTTTATGCTTGTGGAACAGCACTGAAATATCTTCGTATAATGATACTGAAATAGTTTATAAACATCTAGTTGCTGTATATGGAGTATACGCTGTATATGCTGTCTGAGGGAGTAAGCTTTCTCAGCACGTTTGTCACTGGCACACTTACTCTATCTTTACATGACATCGTGAATAACGTCCTAGGTCCATATATGTAGTAGAACCTCACATAGACATCTCTATTTCCAAACTTAATGTGTTCAATGACTCTTAGCCTCACTGTTCATCATAAACACATGTGATAATGTCCCTTTTCCTGAGAGTTAGTGAAACAGCTTTCTAATGGTAAAAATATTTTTTATAACAAGTAGGGTACAAAGATTTACCTAAGACAAGCTTTAAATCATAATTCGTTTCTTTAGAAACAGATTAAAAGAATTTTCATAATTTCTCTAGTGATTGATTGCCTTTTTATGGATTTTTAAAAGATTGCTCCAATACCACCCAACATAGGCGCCACAGAAATTTCTTCAGGGGGGCAAGCCTAGAATGAACGGTATGCTAAGGGGGGGCAAGTCTAGAATAAACGACACGCTAGGGGGAGGGAGCAAGCCTAAAAAAAACGACATATTATACAAAATCTTCAATAAAATTCAAGTTGTTTAACTTCCAGGGAGGGGAAAGCGCCCCCCTTTCAGGGCGCCTATGCCACCCAAATACATGGTGTATTTCACAAGATACTTCATTTCATGGTACTTGCACATATAACTCACATCGTGGGAAACTCAAGAAACAGGTAACCGTGGTTCGTGTTCACTGAACTCACTGATTTTTTAATTCTTCTAATACTGTCCCATAAACACATTTGTGACAATCTTAATTTCTCAAAGCACATGCAGAACACTACATCTCCATGTTTGGAGAAAATAAACTTAAGACAGTGAAAAACAAATCATCTTTCCTGTGTCACAACAAGTAGCACACTGACAAGCTACAACAAAAGCTAAAACTGCAATACAAAGGACCCCGCAATAATCTTATGGAAATTGGGTTTCGGTCAAATTTTCTGAATTTTTGATATGTTGTATATTTTGACATCCTGAACAAAAGTCTCCATGGGCACAAAGCTCCAAATTCAATATTTTGGCAGCTACGGAGCTCCAAAGCTCCACAGATCCGTTACAAAACTATTCATTTTTAATACTATTTATAGATGTCAAAAGCATATTTTAATTATTTAAATATATAAGTTTATGTTTTTGAGGTCGCTGAATTCAATTCTAATGTCTGATTGGAAAAATTGACAGTTGACAGCTGTCAATTTTTCAAATCTGACATCAGATTTGAATTCAGGACCTCAAAAACATCAACTTTCAATGTCAAAAGAGAATATTTACTTTTTTATTATACTTTGACAATTAATTGACAGCTGTCAACTGTCAATTTTTCCAATCTGACATTAGAATTGAATTCAGCGACCTCAAAAACATAAATTCTTGATGTAAAAAGAGAATATTTACTTTTTTATCCTGCTTTGACAGTGAATTGACAGCTGTCAACTGTCAATTTTTCCAATCTGACATTAGAATTGAATTCAGCGACCTCAAAAACATAAATTCTTGATGTAAAAAGAGAATATTTACTTTTTTATCCTACTTTGACAGTGAATTGACAGCTGTCAACTGTCAATTTTTCAAATCTGACATCAGATTTGAATTCAGCGACCACAAAAACATAAACTTATATATTTAAATAATTAAAATATGCTTTTGACATTTATAAATAGTATTAAAAATGAATAGTTTTGTAACGGATCTGTGGAGCTTTGGAGCTTCGTAGCAGCCAAAATATTGAATTTGGAGCTTTGTGCCCTGGAGACTTTTGTTCAGGATGACAAAATAAACAACATATCAAAAATTCAGAAAATTTTACCGAAACCCAATTTCCATAAGATTATTGCGGGGTCCTTTTTATTCAAACTTGTTATACTTGATCACACTTGAACAAACATTAGTATACTGCTAAAAAACATAGCAAATAGGGATAAGTAAACAATTAAATGCTTAGTTGATTTTAAACAGCTAACTTGTTTAACAGCTTGTTTAAAATATTTTGTCTATTTCGCGTATACAAAGGTTACTTTGTGACACTGTTTTTGCGAAAAACAGTTACACAAAGTGCTACTTTGTGCAACTGGAAGTAGTGATTTTTTTATTTGTAAGGCTGGCAGTAAGTAAATTTTGCTGCCAGCGTACTCTGTCAGTCTGTCTGTGATAGGTACTAATAAGTATTCATTAACTGGCGCCGTTTTGAAAATTTGAATGTTATGATGCTCAGAAATAACAGTGAGAATAATGAAACATACTTATTTTTATTATAAATAATTATTTTGATAAGACAATCATGTACTCAATCAAGGTTTTACTGTTTCTATTACAATAAACATGTTTTATCTTATATCAGAAGAAACAACTAAGCTGTCACCTTTTTTTAAACTTGTTTTTCCTGCCTACGTGATTTTTTCAAAATGACAGTGGATGTCATTGTATGCGTTATCAGTTATTACCAACATTACCACATCGAAAATACCCGCGTGTACATTTTCCCATTTCTTTAAAGTAAATTGTAAATTAAGGCGAAATAGACAAAGTAGTATGTAAAACACGTGTTACAATTCCTTTTTGTCATACTCGTATATTGCTTAACTCGCCGCCTCGCGGCTCGTTAAGCAAACTTATACTCGTATTACAAACATCGTCATTGTAACACTAGTTGTACAATATACTATTGTAAATTAACTTCCTGGTTAAAAACTTCTAATATATGTTTCAGATCTATTTCAGAATTAGGTACTTTACTTCGAATTCATACGTGTTTGCTTGCATTCCAAATGTCAGTTTAACCCCTTCGCGCCCAGGTTGCCATATGTGAAAATGGAGTCAGAAAAATTAGCACACATTCGTTCGCGGATAATATCTTACTTAACTCACTTGCACCATAAATAATATTACCCACCGTAGAATATAGCCCACCATATTCTGCAGATTGCTTACTGTGTACAATAGCAGCTTATATTGCATAATATTATTAAAATCCAGTCATCGGGTTAGGCCCGGTATTTCCACCTCAGTATAAAGTTCAGTATAAACCTATCCTGGAGATAAACTTACGTATAAGTTATTAGCGGGTATTTCGATCTCAGTATAATATTTATCCTTACGATAAGTCTCAGTTAAATTTATACGGTACTTTTTCTCTGGATAATGTGCTAACTGGCAGATAAGTTTTCAAAATCTTTGTCAGAGCCGCCAATATTTTTGTTATTGTTGATTTTCTTTTTACATTTTCTTGCGAGTCTAAAAAATGGACAAAGATTTTCTTGTTTTATTTTAAATCACATGACGAAGATTTCTCCCTATTACATATAGTTTCAATGTTGTTAAACGACGTACAGATAATTTGGAAAAATGTAGTAGCAATTGTAGACCTTTTGGCGCAAATAGATAATTGTTTGCAGCATAAAACAACTAGGCTTTGCTGTTTTTGCATTTTTATGTTATGGTTGAATTTTAAAAGATTTATATTAATTATAGAAATAGTGCTGTAACACCCTTGGACGGAGATTTTTTGGTATTTGCAAAACAACAACTGTAAAAATTATACATTAATGTATTTAAGAGAAAAAATAATATATACCTACCACGAACTCAGAACGAGATACATACAACTCAACAGAATTTTTTTCAGATTGCAAGATTTCCAAGAGTTAGTGCTGCAATTGATGGCACGAGTTAGGATGCAATTGCCCGGAGGTTATACAGCAGAAAATCTTCAATGCCGAAAAGGCTACTTTTCTCTGAATATACAAGCGACTTATGATGCTTCTTTACATTTCACGGAAATTGTAGTATGTTGGTCTGGTGCTACACATGACAACACCATATTTGCCAATTCTCTTTTATTCGAAAGATTCTAAAATGGTGAATTTAATAGGGGATAGTAATTATGCTCTCAAGAACTATTTACTTACACATGCAGCTGAACGACAAAATAAAGCCCAAAGACTTTTTAATGAATAATACATAAGATCCAGGAACATCATTGAAAGAGCTTTTGGCATATGGAATAGACAATTTCCAGTAGGTATTGCGGCAGTTGAGTCCATCCCCTCTCCTTTTATGCAAATGACCCGCGATCTAATTAATATGCAAATGAGGCGTGGTCTAATTAAATGCGCGAATTAATATGCAAATGAGGCGTGGTCTAATTAAATGCGCGAATTAAAATGCGCGAATTAAAATGCGCGAATTAAATGCACGAATTAAATGCGCGAATTAAATTAATTGATCTAATTAAATTAATTCACGGTATCATTTACATATCTCCTCTCTCATTTACATATATAATTTCTCATATGCATGCGTGAACATATCTGCCATTTTGTATCTTTCATTTTCAATTTGTCATCTAGGATTTCCCACCCTTAGATTCAAATTTTTTAGTACTACTACTGCCATCTATCGGTGACGTCATATGATCGGTATAGTAGATTTCTATGCACCTGTTGATAGGCAACCCGCAATATTTTTTATAAAAAACCAATGGAGCCAACAGGATTTGAACCGGGGACCGTTCGAATGGTAGTCAGCCAATGCATCCACTACACCAACGAGGTAATCTATTAAAAGACTGTAAAAGTTGTATTTATTAAATAGTTACGCGTCAGCGCTAATCTTATACGAACTAAAATTCATATTAAGCATAATTAATCCATATGATTATTTGACAGTTACATCATTAAATGCGCGAATTAAATTAATTGATCTAATTAAATTAATTCACGGTATCAATTACATATCTCCTCTCTCATTTACATATATGATTTCTCATATGCATGGGCGAATTAAATTAATTGATCTAATTAAATTAATTCACGGTATCAATTACATATCTCCTCTCTCATTTACATATATGATTTCTCATATGCATGCGCGAATTAAATTAATTCACGGTATCATTAGTGTATCTCCTCTCTCATTTACATAACTGATATCTCATTCTGTACATCTCATTTTTTATATATTATTGTCATCTCTCTCATAAATTTATTTTAAAAATAAATCAGTCCTATTTGATATTTATCTTCAGGTCATCATGTAATTCTGCGAAAATAATTTAATATGAAATGTAATAATAAAAAATTTATTTTCAACTATACAAAAGTAACTCTTAAGCTACTGTCAATCAACTGTCGGATTAGCTCTGGTGCATTAGACCTGTTTAAATATGGCATAAACATTTAGTTTGAAAGAAAAAGAGTTGAAGAAAAAGAATTAGGGTCGTTATGATTTCATAAAATTTTATTTAAATGAAACGTTTAAGAATATAGAATACTGTAGAGCATTATTTTTAAAATTCAAAAAACATTATCTATAGCTAAAACTGTTTAAGAAATAACTTTCAAACTAAATGTTTTTTGCATGAAAATACGTACAAACTAATTAGCCATGTTGTTTTCAACATTCTTTAAAACTGCTTTTAACTATAAATAAACAAACGTTCTTACGAATGACTGAAAGGAATTTAGATTTTTATAAATAATTTGTTAAGAGATCAATGCTACTGTCAATCACTTGTCGGATTATCTCTGTTGCAATTTTAAAAAAGTTAATGAAGCGTGAATCAAATCTCTATGATTCATTTGAAAGCAGAAATACTAAACAAGTGACTATATTTCTTCTAAGTTTCTTTATAATTAGCTCATGCAGAATAACACAAAGGATGAGTCATATTTCTTGGTTAAAAAGTTAATGAAGCGTGCATCAAATCTGTCTACATTGACAATCAATATAGTCACTTGTTTAGTTAAAAATTTATATAAAAATTTATCCTATGTATTGGTGAAAACTCAAATATTCATGGAAATATAACAATAGGTACATATAACGATACTAATCAGTCTAACGCGGAATATATATTTTATATTATACAAACGGCTAGAAAAGAATAGGTACAATCGGATTATGTTAATACTAAGCTCACCATGATTATTATAAACATCTTAACAGAATAAAAAGGGCGATATGAATATAACTTATAGGATTTAATCAAACTAGAATCTCTGTTACATTAGACCTGTTTAAATATACGTCATAAACATTTAAAATACGGTTTACAAGTAAAGCAAATTCTAATTTGAAAGAAAACACTTAGGGTCGTTATGATTTCTTAAAAATTTATTTTAATAATTCCGACAAATATTTATAAATAAAACTTAGAAAAATGAATATTGTGTAGTACCACTTTTAAAGTCAAAAAGCTTATACCTGTTTCTTTAAATATTCTAATATTCAGGGCTATATGAACCAAAACGATTAAAAAATAAACATTCTTTCCCTGTTATGCGAATAGTATAATAGACAGGCATCGTAATCCCTAAAAGCAATCAAGCTTAAGCTATTTCGACGAAAACAATAGAATTTTAAAAATAATTACAATCACTTTAGTACGAACAATAACATTTAGCATTCTAGTGTATTAAAATCTAGAAATTGCAGAAAAACTGGTTTAAAATAAATTGTATGTAGTTATACATTGTGAAATAAAAATGTAAGAATAAAATACATACACGGATTAAACTAAACTATATATATTAAGAAATATTAATTACGGCTTTTATAGCTATTCTTAGACTAAGGCCTAATTTAGGTAGTCAAATTGTAGGTAATCGAATTGTAGATACATATCATGATGTGATATCATACAATTATATTCTAGTAAGAATTGTAATAAAGTCGCTGCTATAAATAACAACATTCTTTATCACGATCATCTATCATTATCATAATCATCTAATGTCATACAGAGTCAACAGCTAGCTCCTAAGTTCGTATATGCGAGAATCGGTATTATATAACACACACACCGGTCTACATTCATTGCTCTAATATTGATAGGAACTTTCTAGAATCTATAAAGTTGTACTACATATATTCAACTAATTTGAATATACGATAACTGATACTCATTATACTTCTATGCACACAATCGAGGTATCAGTACACTCCAACCGCGTGATCAAGATTGTAGTATTCAAATCAAGCTTCCTAGACCCTATACAAGTATTCTAGAACACAGAATATTCATCACTAAACGTATTCTTCATATATGAAATCATAAAATTCGAGTCTAACTACTGACAAGGTGAAAGAATGGGTGCAATCGGTTTATGCCCATACCAGGCTCCCTATGATTATTATAAATGTCTTAACAGAATAAAAAGGGTGAAATGAATATAACTTATAGGATTTAATCAAACTATAAAAATATCGATATATCCTACGTTGAGAAAATAATTATACTATGTAAGCATCAATACGCTACATACGATTATGAGCCTAAGTATAAGTATGAGCCTATACTTTAAACGTTGACGAATACTATGCATATTTCGAATAGAATATGCGGAAACATCATCAGTGAGGGATATAGGAATCTACAGACCGTATCAAACAGGATCCAACGAGTTGAGACAGGCAGAAACCTGTTAGTAGGAGAACAGTTGTATTAAATGTTTAGGTATAGGGGAAATGTAAACGTTTTAGTGATTCCTCCCTTCCTCTTTAGACGATTATAAATAGCAGAAGCAGCAGACCTACTCATTTAGTCACGATTTATCGGTGTTGCTGTTTATTCATAGTTAAAATGTCATTCTACAAAGCTGAGCGCATTCAACATAATAGTAGATGTGAACCGTATAGTGTGCCTAGTAAGTGTGATTCACCTCAATTTCAACCGAATAGCGATGACATCAAAACTTTTAAAAAGTTTGCAAAAGAAACATACGATATACAAGTTCAGGATGATGATGAAAAAATTCTAAACTACGAAAAATCAAGACTTCTTTGTGAAATACAGCTGCCGTTAAACAACAGTGGTTCGAAATATTTACATCTTGGACTGGATCCTTTTAAGAATTTTGATGTGTGTATAAGAATCTTGAAGAAAGGCACTGATCTAGGTGTGCAGTTTAACGAAGACTCATTTAAAGATTTTATAGAGGATGCTTCGTACATATTAGGATGTCTGAAACACAACGAACTTGATGGATACGTATTGACCAATTATACGCTTCATAGTGTAGGAAACAAGTGTCTCAAATTTGTTCCGAAAACTAAAGGTTTTGAACTTTACATTTCCGAATTAAGTCTAGGGAGATTATACATGATGAAAACCTTTTTATGGAAAAAGATTGATAGTATTAAAACTATGCATCGTAATTACGAATGTTTTGCCGAGGAAGTCCTGGACACGGCTATAAAAGTTAGAACAACGTTTGTAGACAATAATATTTTATTAAAAGTGTTAAATTCTTCTTGTAGATATAAGGATGATTTATTTTTGAATGAATTAGTTTATAAGTTTAATAGGAAAACTATTGTAGATTTGCAGAACGATCTTGATTTAGATGATAGACTTAAATTTATTACATCTGGATATAATGTATAATAAATATAATATAATAAATGTCTTTAAAACTTATTGTTTTTAATTGTACCTACATCTACTTATTCCAGGTAGTTTGATTGTATGCATATGTAAGACTAACCTAAAATCATGTGTCCTAACCTAATGCTGAACGGCGTCTAGACCTGTTTAATTAAGGGTTACGATCTAAGCTATTGTCATACAAAACATGCAAAAGTTTGATAAAATACATGACATAATGCTCATTTAAGTCAACACTTAATAAAAATAATTGTAGTACATTTGTATATATTCTTTCACTCTGCAGGAAGTCTTTTTAAATAGAACGTAGGGAGCAGAGTAAGTACAAAACAACATACTTTCATACAAGAACGTTTATTGATACAAGTAGTTTCGACTCTGCTTAAAACATAATACATAACTTATATATAATATCTATTAAAATAGTACATTTCGTATACACTAATAATGGTACTACATACCCGACTATAAAGTAAACATGGTAAGTATAACAACAGTTTAAAAGAATAGATAGTAAATATAACTATATCTAATTATTTTGTACTGATATAAAAAAGCCTCGGATCGACTGTTTCGACTAATGAAAAAAAAAAAACAGGAACACTACCCCGCTTATTTATACTGATCGACCAGCGCAATCGGTTGTTCTCGGTTATAATCGTAAGCGCTCGGAGCAATATGTATGCTCGAGAATGAATCGTAGGTTCTATCCTAAGTGTATGTAACCCGGAACCGATGTCCGTACATTTTAAATTATCAAACTTACCATATAAACATGAATATTTACTACATTTGCTTTAATTCTTGTTCCCTCCCTACCTACCTACCTACCGTAAACAATATGACCAAATTATACTTGATCTGATCAAATATTGCTTACAAATCGGAGCTCTAATCTATTGTCTACAGTAGAATCCTTAAAACTCTCTATGAAGTTTTAGAATTATCGATTACTAAGACACCCGTTTCTTCTACCTCCTCCTTTAGTAAATTCATATTGTTAGCTTCTACTTTGTCAACTGTTACTAGAATGCTGTTCTTTAGATCCTTTACCTCGCTCTATGTATCTGTAGTCATTACAATGAAAGTTTGTACTGTTGTGTCGAATTGACAATTTGATTTGAAAATTTAATAATGTAATTTATCGTTTAAACTAACCCTTGTTTACTTCTATATATGTTTAATTAATATGTAATTAGTACATCAAAATATGTTCTTAATATGTTTTTCAATTTCCTTATAAAATATAACTATATATCATTGAAATAAAACATTATTAAAATATTAAAAAGTAATTTTATTTTATCACATCCTAAATATTTACACGACTGATCACGTTTCTCGTCAGCTTCTTTTCAAACAATTGCAGTCGTTTATCATAAACCTAATGGCGAGCCTGTATTATACGTATTACGATATGGATATATTATTCAATTTTCATGTCTTTTGCTAACCCTACATAACCTAAGCTTTACATAGCTTTAGACATGTTTTATATTTCGTTATTTAAAAATTCCTAACATTTATCTGTGTTAGAATATTCAAAGGCAGTATATGACAATAAATTATCGTGAGACTCCTGATCTATACAAAACGTCTTATATAAAATTAGAGATAAAAATTAATCCTATGACATATGGTGAAAATGCAAATATTCAATAATTCTAACCCCAATTTTTCTACGTTTCTAGACGTAATGTAATTTTGAACTGATTTTTAACCTTTTTCGTTATATCTACTACCCTTGTAAACGATTTCTACAGTTTTGTAATACGTCTTTATAACTTTGAGACTCTACGTGATTTTCTCTTACAATATCTATAGTTATGAGAACCTTGAAGACTTAACCTGGAGAAATAAAACAGATAAATATTTTACTTTTTATTGAAACTAGTTAACTTATATTCTAACATACAAATATACAACAACAAAATAGAAAAGTATACTTGAGGGTAACAAAGAAGTCCTGGACGCTGTTATAAAAGTTAGAACAACGTTTGTAGACAATAATATTTTATTAAGTGTGTTAAATTCTTCCTGTAGATATAAGGATGATTTATTTTTGAATGAATTAGTTTATAAGTTTAATAGGAAAACTATTGTAGATTTGCAGAACGATCTTGATTTAGATGATAGACTTAAATTTATTCCATCTGGTTATAATGTATAATAAATATAATATAATAAATATCTTTAAAACTTATTGTTTTAATTGTACCTACATCTACTTATTTCAGGTAGTTTGATTGTATGCATATGTAAGACGTTCGACTCTACTTAAAACATAATACATAACTTATATATAATATCTATTAAAATAGTACATTTCGTATACACTAATAATGGTACTACATACCCGACTATAGAGTAAACATGGTAAGTATAACAACAGTTTAAAAGAATAGATAGTAAATATAACTATATCTAATTATTTTATAAAATACTATGTTAACTAAGAGGTAATATACAGAATATATACGCCTGTATTCAGCCTCTAGAGGGTGCATACGCTAATATAAGGTTAGTGAGAGATTAACGATCACTGACCGAAGGGTTAAGGTTGAAGGGTGAAGGGAGAAGGGTGAAGGGAGAAGGGTGAAGGGAGAAGGGAGAAGGGAGAAGGGAGAAGGGTGAAGGGTGACTAGCCAGGGTTAATTAAGTTAAACGGAACGTGATATATAAATAGGAGTTCATGTTCAATCATTAGTCAAAATGGAACGGCGACGTGAGTGTGATGTGTGTCATACGAGCGTTTTACGATCAGGGTTTGCACGTCATATGAATATACACCGTGGACACAAAGTTCAGTGTTCTATTTGTTTAAAGTATTTTACACGTCTCGATAACTACAGAAATCATTTGAAACTTGTTCATAGTACCCTAGATGATGATAATAAGACTTCACCTAGCAATAATGTAATATTTAAAGACGTGAATCTGAAACGTCGACACAGTGACACCACCGTTCATGAAACCGCTATGAAAACTACAGAAGTCAATAAAGGAGAAAATAATAATAAAATACTAAACGCCCGTAATTCTATACGTAAGAAATTAGCATACTTTCACAAAGATAAAGCAGAACCTCAGGATATTCCATATATACCTCGACCAGGGACCGTTAATCTCTCACCGAAACTTGAACACACATCTCCAGTTACATCTGTTGAAGATGAAGAAGAAGAAGAAGAAGAAGAAGAAGAATGCGGTTCTGACTTAAAGATTTATCAGGGATTCTCCAACTATTATAGAGCATTATTAGCTAGCGGAGAAAACAAAAACGTAGACAAAACTAGGTACGCTCTATATAACGACATCGATGAGTGGCGGTTTGGTCGTTCGCTAGTACAGTTTCAGGGAAAAGATATTTTAATTAAAAACAAACTTTTCAATGGAACATCCGGCTTGTTTAATTTACTAACGCTTAAACGAATAAGCTCTCCTAGTCCAACAGAGGAAGATATTGACAACTATATGAAACTAATCTCACTTACTAATGCTCATAAGAAAGACTATAGGCGCAACGGTCGACTAATAAGCGTTAAACATTGGAAATACGAAAATGTAATCAGGCCGAATTTATACAGAATAACAGACTTTGGGATTAGTCTCCCCAAAAAGACTTCGTCTGTTGTATACTGTAAAGAAAGCTCTTAGCAGCAGTCTCGAAAACGAAAATGAAATAATTTCAGTCATCGCAGAGCTTAAAGCGAGAAAAATCATAAAATAAGTAAATATTTAATTTGTACTATGTAAGATGATCTTATTGTATTGCTATTTATATGTAATATGATCAAATAAACGATATACATTCTATTTATGTTTCTTATTTCTTTACCTCTCTCGCGTAGTAAACGTTCTGGTAGATCATTTTGAGTTCCTGCATCATCTTGATACGTTTTTATTTCATAGCATTACCAGAGGTAGCAGTATCAGGAGTTTTCCCACGTCTTACATATGCATACAATCAAACTACCTGAAATAAGTAGATGTAGGTACAATTAAAACAATAAGTTTTAAAGATAATTATTATATTATGTTTATTATACATTATATCCAGATGGAATAAATTTAAGTCTATCATCTAAATCAAGATCGTTCTGCAAATCTACAATAGTTTTCCTATTAAACTTATAAACTAATTCATTCAAAAATAAATCATCCTTATATCTACAGGAAGAATTTAACACACTTAATAAAATATTATTGTCTACAAACGTTGTTCTAACTTTTATAACAGCGTCCAGGACTTCTTTGTTACCCTCAAGTATACTTTTCTATTTTGTTGTTGTATATTTGTATGTTAGAATATAAGTTAACTAGTTTCAATAAAAAGTAAAATATTTATCTGTTTTATTTCTCCAGGTTAAGTCTTCAAGGTTCTCATAACTATAGATATTGTAAGAGAAAATCACGTAGAGTTTCAAAGTTATAAAGACGTATTACAAAACTGTAGAAATCGTTTACAAGAGTAGTAGATATAACGAAAAAGGTTAAAAATCAGTTCAAAATTACATTACGTCTAGAAACGTAGAAAAATTGGGGTTAGAATTATTGAATATTTGCATTTTCACCATATGTCATAGGATTAATTTTTATCTCTAATTTTATATAAGACGTTTTGTATAGATCAGGAGTCTCACGATAATTTATTGTCATATACTGCCTTTGAATATTCTAACACAGATAAATGTTAGGAATTTTTAAATAACGAAATATAAAACATGTCTAAAGCTATGTAAAGCTTAGGTTATGTAGGGTTAGCAAAAGACATGAAAATTGAATAATATATCCATATCGTAATACGTATAATACAGGCTCGCCATTAGGTTTATGATAAACGACTGCAATTGTTTGAAAAGAAGCTGACGAGAAACGTGATCAGTCGTGTAAATATTTAGGATGTGATAAAATAAAATTACTTTTTAATATTTTAATAATGTTTTATTTCAATGATATATAGTTATATTTTATAAGGAAATTGAAAAACATATTAAGAACATATTTTGATGTACTAATTACATATTAATTAAACATATATAGAAGTAAACAAGGGTTAGTTTAAACGATAAATTACATTATTAAATTTTCAAATCAAATTGTCAATTCGACACAACAGTACAAACTTTCATTGTAATGACTACAGATACATAGAGCGAGGTAAAGGATCTAAAGAACAGCATTCTAGTAACAGTTGACAAAGTAGAAGCTAACAATATGAATTTACTAAAGGAGGAGGTAGAAGAAACGGGTGTCTTAGTAATCGATAATTCTAAAACTTCATAGAGAGTTTTAAGGATTCTACTGTAGACAATAGATTAGAGCTCCGATTTGTAAGGAATATTTGATCAGATCAAGTATAATTTGGTCATATTGTTTACGGTAGGTAGGTAGGTAGGGAGGGAACAAGAATTAAAGCAAATGTAGTAAATATTCATGTTTATATGGTAAGTTTGATAATTTAAAATGTACGGACATCGGTTCCGGGTTACATACACTTAGGATAGAACCTACGATTCATTCTCGAGCATACATATTGCTCCGAACGCTTACGATTATAACCGAGAACAACCGATTGCGCTGGTCGATCAGTATAAATAAGCGGGGTAGTGTTCCTGTTTTTTTTTTTTTCATTAGTCGAAACAGTCGATCCGAGGCTTTTTTATATCAGTACAAAATAATTAGATATAGTTATATTTACTATCTATTCTTTTAAACTGTTGTTATACTTACCATGTTTACTTTATAGTCGGGTATGTAGTACCATTATTAGTGTATACGAAATGTACTATTTTAATAGATATTATATATAAGTTATGTATTATGTTTTAAGCAGAGTCGAAACTACTTGTATCAATAAACGTTCTTGTATGAAAGTATGTTGTTTTGTACTTACTCTGCTCCCTACGTTCTATTTAAAAAGACTTCCTGCAGAGTGAAAGAATATATACAAATGTACTACAATTATTTTTATTAAGTGTTGACTTAAATGAGCATTATGTCATGTATTTTATCAAACTTTTGCATGTTTTGTATGACAATAGCTTAGATCGTAACCCTTAATTAAACAGGTCTAGACGCCGTTCAGCATTAGGTTAGGACACATGATTTTAGGTTAGTCTTACATATGCATACAATCAAACTACCTGGAATAAGTAGATGTAGGTACAATTAAAAACAATAAGTTTTAAAGACATTTATTATATTATATTTATTATACATTATATCCAGATGTAATAAATTTAAGTCTATCATCTAAATCAAGATCGTTCTGCAAATCTACAATAGTTTTCCTATTAAACTTATAAACTAATTCATTCAAAAATAAATCATCCTTATATCTACAAGAAGAATTTAACACTTTTAATAAAATATTATTGTCTACAAACGTTGTTCTAACTTTTATAGCCGTGTCCAGGACTTCCTCGGCAAAACATTCGTAATTACGATGCATAGTTTTAATACTATCAATCTTTTTCCATAAAAAGGTTTTCATCATGTATAATCTCCCTAGACTTAATTCGGAAATGTAAAGTTCAAAACCTTTAGTTTTCGGAACAAATTTGAGACACTTGTTTCCTACACTATGAAGCGTATAATTGGTCAATACGTATCCATCAAGTTCGTTGTGTTTCAGACATCCTAATATGTACGAAGCATCCTCTATAAAATCTTTAAATGAGTCTTCGTTAAACTGCACACCTAGATCAGTGCCTTTCTTCAAGATTCTTATACACACATCAAAATTCTTAAAAGGATCCAGTCCAAGATGTAAATATTTCGAACCACTGTTGTTTAACGGCAGCTGTATTTCACAAAGAAGTCTTGATTTTTCGTAGTTTAGAATTTTTTCATCATCATCCTGAACTTGTATATCGTATGTTTCTTTTGCAAACTTTTTAAAAGTTTTGATGTCATCGCTATTCTGTTGAAATTGAGGTGAATCACACTTACTAGGCACACTATACGGTTCACATCTACTATTATGTTGAATGCGCTCAGCTTTGTAGAATGACATTTTAACTATGAATAAACAGCAACACCGATAAATCGTGACTAAATGAGTAGGTCTGCTGCTTCTGCTATTTATAATCGTCTAAAGAGGAAGGGAGGAATCACTAAAACGTTTACATTTCCCCTATACCTAAACATTTAATACAACTGTTCTCCTACTAACAGGTTTCTGCCTGTCTCAACTCGTTGGATCCTGTTTGATACGGTCTGTAGATTCCTATATCCCTCACTGATGATGTTTCCGCATATTCTATTCGAAATATGCATAGTATTCGTCAACGTTTAAAGTATAGGCTCATACTTATACTTAGGCTCATAATCGTATGTAGCGTATTGATGCTTACATAGTATAATTATTTTCTCAACGTAGGATATATCGATATTTTTATAGTTTGATTAAATCCTATAAGTTATATTCATTTCACCCTTTTTATTCTGTTAAGACATTTATAATAATCATAGGGAGCCTGGTATGGGCATAAACCGATTGCACCCATTCTTTCACCTTGTCAGTAGTTAGACTCGAATTTTATGATTTCATATATGAAGAATACGTTTAGTGATGAATATTCTGTGTTCTAGAATACTTGTATAGGGTCTAGGAAGCTTGATTTGAATACTACAATCTTGATCACGCGGTTGGAGTGTACTGATACCTCGATTGTGTGCATAGAAGTATAATGAGTATCAGTTATCGTATATTCAAATTAGTTGAATATATGTAGTACAACTTTATAGATTCTAGAAAGTTCCTATCAATATTAGAGCAATGAATGTAGACCGGTGTGTGTGTTATATAATACCGATTCTCGCATATACGAACTTAGGAGCTAGCTGTTGACTCTGTATGACATTAGATGATTATGATAATGATAGATGATCGTGATAAAGAATGTTGTTATTTATAGCAGCGACTTTATTACAATTCTTACTAGAATATAATTGTATGATATCACATCATGATATGTATCTACAATTCGATTACCTACAATTTGACTACCTAAATTAGGCCTTAGTCTAAGAATAGCTATAAAAGCCGTAATTAATATTTCTTAATATATATAGTTTAGTTTAATCCGTGTATGTATTTTATTCTTACATTTTTATTTCACAATGTATAACTACATACAATTTATTTTAAACCAGTTTTTCTGCAATTTCTAGATTTTAATACACTAGAATGCTAAATGTTATTGTTCGTACTAAAGTGATTGTAATTATTTTTAAAATTCTATTGTTTTCGTCGAAATAGCTTAAGCTTGATTGCTTTTAGGGATTACGATGCCTGTCTATTATACTATTCGCATAACAGGGAAAGAATGTTTATTTTTTAATCGTTTTGGTTCATATAGCCCTGAATATTAGAATATTTAAAGAAACAGGTATAAGCTTTTTGACTTTAAAAGTGGTACTACACAATATTCATTTTTCTAAGTTTTATTTATAAATATTTGTCGGAATTATTTAAATAAATTTTTAAGAAATCATAACGACCCTAAGTGTTTTCTTTCAAATTAGAATTTGCTTTACTTGTAAACCGTATTTTAAATGTTTATGACGTATATTTAAACAGGTCTAATGTAACAGAGATTCTAGTTTGATTAAATCCTATAAGTTATATTCATATCGCCCTTTTTATTCTGTTAAGATGTTTATAATAATCATGGTGAGCTTAGTATGAACATAATCCGATTGTACCTATTCTTTTCTAGCCGTTTGTATAATATAAAATATATATTCCGCGTTAGACTGATTAGTATCGTTATATGTACCTATTGTTATATTTCCATGAATATTTGAGTTTTCACCAATACATAGGATAAATTTTTATATAAATTTTTAACTAAACAAGTGACTATATTGATTGTCAATGTAGACAGATTTGATGCACGCTTCATTAACTTTTTAACCAAGAAATATGACTCATCCTTTGTGTTATTCTGCATGAGCTAATTATAAAGAAACTTAGAAGAAATATAGTCACTTGTTTAGTATTTCTGCTTTCAAATGAATCATAGAGATTTGATTCACGCTTTATTAACTTTTTTAAAATTGCAACAGAGATAATCCGACAAGTGATTGACAGTAGCATTGATCTCTTAACAAATTATTTATAAAAATCTAAATTCCTTTCAGTCATTCGTAAGAACGTTTGTTTATTTATAGTTAAAAGCAGTTTTAAAGAATGTTGAAAACAACATGGCTAATTAGTTTGTACGTATTTTCATGCAAAAAACATTTAGTTTGAAAGTTATTTCTTAAACAGTTTTAGCTATAGATAATGTTTTTTGAATTTTAAAAATAATGCTCTACAGTATTCTATATTCTTAAACGTTTCATTTAAATAAAATTTTATGAAATCATAACGACCCTAATTCTTTTTCTTCAACTCTTTTTCTTTCAAACTAAATGTTTATGCCATATTTAAACAGGTCTAATGCACCAGAGCTAATCCGACAGTTGATTGACAGTAGCTTAAGAGTTACTTTTGTATAGTTGAAAATAAATTTTTTATTATTACATTTCATATTAAATTATTTTCGCAGAATTACATGATGACCTGAAGATAAATATCAAATAGGACTGATTTATTTTTAAAATAAATTTATGAGAGAGATGGCAAATAATATATAAAAAATGAGATGTACAGAATGAGATATCAGTTATGTAAATGAGAGAGGAGATACACTAATGATACCGTGAATTAATTTATTTCGCGCATGCTTATGAGAAATCATATATGTAAATGAGAGAGGAGATATGTAATTGATACCGTGAATTAATTTAATTAGATCAATTAATTTAATTCGCCCATGCATATGAGAAATCATATATGTAAATGAGAGAGGAGATATGTAATTGATACCGTGAATTAATTTAATTAGATCAATTAATTTAATTCGCGCATTTAATGATGTAACTGTCAAATAATCATATGGATTAATTATGCTTAATATGAATTTTAGTTCGTATAAGATTAGCGCTGACGCGTAACTATTTAATAAATACAACTTTTACAGTCTTTTAATAGATTACCTCGTTGGTGTAGTGGATGCATTGGCTGACTACCATTCGAACGGTCCCCGGTTCAAATCCTGTTGGCTCCATTGGTTTTTTATAAAAAATATTGCGGGTTGCCTATCAACAGGTGCATAGAAATCTACTATACCGATCATATGACGTCACCGATAGATGGCAGTAGTAGTACTAAAAAATTTGAATCTAAGGGTGGGAAATCCTAGATGACAAATTGAAAATGAAAGATACAAAATGGCAGATATGTTCACGCATGCATATGAGAAATTATATATGTAAATGAGAGAGGAGATATGTAAATGATACCGTGAATTAATTTAATTAGATCAATTAATTTAATTCGCGCATTTAATTCGCGCATTTAATTCGCGCATTTTAATTCGCGCATTTTAATTCGCGCATTTAATTAGACCACGCCTCATTTGCATATTAATTCGCGCATTTAATTAGACCACACCTCATTTGCATATTAATTCGCGCATTTAATTAGACCACGCCTCATTTGCATATTAATTAGATCGCGGGTCATTTGCATAAAAGGAGAGGGGATGGACTCAACTGCCGCAATACCTACTATTTCCTATTCTATCCATATGCAGATTAACGCTTATACAAAAAATAATAGTTGCAATAGCAATCTTACACAACATTGTTAATATACGCAACAAAATAGAGCTTTCTGAAGAATATAATAAAATTGAGATTGCTGAAAATAATAACGAAATAGTAGTAGTTTTTCACTCATTTTTGCAATAACAAAATTTTAATTTTCTCTGTTATTAGAGTTAGCAATAATGATTGATAGTAAAATATGCCTTCGTTATAACAAATAAAGCAGTAAGAAATCAAGACTTTAATGATTTTTAGCTGTTAAATATTAAAAATAAAAACAAAATTGTAAATGTGCAAACTTCAGGTAGGAGATATCTAACTGAAAGATTATTTTATACTCGACCTACATTGAAATACCCGTTTGTAATTATACTTCGAGTTATCTGTAGGATAAACATATCTGCTGGATAGCTATACTACAGTTTATACAGAAGATGGAAATACCGGCCCTTAGAGTATCAAATTTATTACCGTCAAGAACTACAGACTAGCTACACATTGCAAATTCAATATTTAAACTCAAATAAGGAGGTGTCGGATAAAACTTTGTATGGCATACGTTAGTTAAGGATATTATCCACTTAGAGAAATTTACCCACGCGGGCCTAACGGCCCTCGTGAGTCAATTTCTCATTCATGGATAATATCTTACTTAACTCACTTCCACCATACGTAAATAACTACTATATTATTAATTTGCATCAGTTTAAACACGAGTATAAGTTTCGTATTTATAGGATTGGCATTAAAGTTAGGTTACAGCGCTGTTATATCTATTGTATTTACATCTATAACCTATAAAATTGTTGATGAGCTGCCAATACCGCATTTCATCATTTTCCACAATCTCTTTCTAGAAAGCAGACGTTAATATTGCGGAAAAGTAATAGATTTTTAAGATTGTTAAACATTTGATCTCTTCTTAAACGTCCATGTTAAGTATAACTTGCATCACTAGTAGTTATATCAACTATGAGTTGTCTACAGCCTTAGCAGAGTACCTGCATTTTACGAAGCTTGGACAATACACCACGGCTTGGGTATTGCTTTGTTCTGTTGATACAATTCAACATTGGGAAAACGAAACTTAAGTTAGTGTAGAAAAGTAAGCTGCCTTTGATCTTCAAACTGTGACCGATGTATTTCCAAGTTCAAGTTTCAATTCACGTTTTAGATTAACAAAAAGATTACTAATAAACAGATTATAAGGACTGCAGTTTATCACAACACTATATTTAAACGATGTCGGTTTGTATTTGACTCATGTCTGTGCTCGTATATGTGACGCATGACTCAATTATATATGATGCATGCTAATACGTATTTTTGGTAACCAAGTTAACTTATTCACGGCGAGGGCCGTCTGTCGATGTGGTTCGGAGACATCATGTCAAGCTAGTGACAAAAAGATTAGAGATTCAAAGATATACCGCTATCAGGATTTAGGTTTCTAATCTAATTATGACACTACTGTTTGTTTTTTAAACACAAATGAATTTCTATTTATTGGAACTGACGAAATACCTATTTGCACCGTTTAAATATAGGCACGAAAGGAGTAGAGGTTTAAACATTTATGCAAATGTCCGAGTTTAGATGTTTGTTCGGAATAAATTCATTCCGGTATTTACTAGCATCCAAATTGTGTTTTTTGGCATCTATAATGTCCAGAGATCCAAACTTGACGATTATATCTTATCTTGATTATTTTTTTTTTGTTTCGTCATTTCATTTTACTTTTTACGTTAATCCTGTGAGATTGATTCTAATTCTTATTCTTTGAGCTAATTAATTAAATCAGCTTTATACAGTGCGATCTAAAATATGGAATAAATCCGATAAAAGTGAAAGTATTGATTTTTGGAGAAATTCCAAGAACACGTCAATTTTGTTTTTAACGTCTGCACTTTTTGCCATAATATTCGAATATACAGGGTGATGCGTTTAAGTGTGGTGACGTCATCGGCATTATTTTAAACGGCAAGTTGCATTTTTTATTCCGTATTCTGACACTTCATCCAACTGTCAAAATGGTAATGTAATAAGTTTGTTATTTTACATAAGGAGATTTTTGAGAAAAATAATTATGAAGTCGGGAAAGTGCTATAGTCACCACACTTAAATGCAAAGCGAGACGCAAAGTATTGATTTTTGGAAAAATTCCAAAAACATGTCAATGTGGTGACTATAGCACTTTCCCGTCTTCATAATTTTTTTTTTTTTAATTTCTTTTATGTAAGGTAACAAATTTATTACATTGCCATGTTGGTAATTGGATGAAGTGTCAGAATATGGAATAAAAAATAAAAGTTGCTATTTAAAAAAAATGCCGATGACGTCACCACACTTTAACGCATCACCCTGTATTATTCGAATATTATGTCAAGAAATGCGGACTTTAAAAACAAAATTGATGTGTTTTTGTAATTTTTCCAAAAATCAATACTTTCTCTTTTATCGAATTTATTCCATACTTTAGATTTGCACTGTATAAGCTATTTCATCATTGCATATGATTAAGTGTAGTAAAATCAATAGATTTATTAAGTATCAAGTGGATCGATTCAGCCAATTGATTTTGCAGCCTGTCGCTCGTAACTATATTGTATATCTACTCAGCAGTATAATAAATAGGCACACGTACAGTATTGGTATCGATAACAATACAACCTACCCTGCTGCATCATTCTGTATAAATTAAATGAATGAAAAACTAAATATAAAAACTACACTAGATCCAGTTTGTATTTACCAATAAACAAAAGCTGTTTAAAAAGGATGACAACAATGGAATAAAAAACAAATAATCAATTGATAACAACCTATATATTAATAACCTATTGAAATTGAAATTCACAGACAGTGATTGGAAGTAATCCGTTACAAGTAATGTTTTTCGAGGAATGGTAATGTAAAGGTGCATTAGTTTTTTCGTTACCTGTACAATTACAAATAACGTGACATGCTGTTAGAACGACAATAAGTATAGGTACAGATGGTATGGTGGATTTTTCGGTTTTCTGCAAATATTTAATGCAAATATAATTTTGAAACACAATTGAAGCCTTGCTTTCCTATATCATTATGAAATCAATAGTAAACCGAAAACGCATGCAATTTACATTTTATTATTTAAAAAACTCCTAAGAAGGCCTCCCATGTAACTAAAGAAACATAATTTTTTTGGTAGAAAAATCCAAAACAGTTGCTTTTTAAAAGACCTTGATTTTATGATACGAATCTCAATGTATTTCTCTATTTGGATCATTCTATTGTCATGAACGAGAAAACCCCTATGCCTGACGGCGAACAAACCAGAAGGTTTCCGTCGCATCTACAATGTTTGAGATTGGCGGCAGAATGTATGACATCGACGGCTGCTCCGGTGAACGAGGCGCGGTGTACTGGAAATCTCTAGAACGTTCCGCACTTCTGTATAGTGTATATAAGCGCCCCGCGAGGTAAGTTAGGAGGGGGCGTCATTAGTCAACCAGTGAATTGAGTACGCGCATCGTGAATTAGTAGAATATAAATGTGTATATAAAATTGTACAAGATAAATGTTAAAAATAAATGTTGTAATTAAATAAATAGTCTGTAAATAATCTAGTTTAAGTTCGTTAACAGTATATAATTATAATGTTTGTGATTATTGTTAGTGTAAATATTTTCCTTTGTTAATAGACAATTTAGTCCTTAGTTAGCACCTTTAGTATTATTTAGAAAGAACGTTACACTATCAAATGCAACCAAACAGATTACTGCAATTTTATTGCATAACTATTTCATAAAAAATTTGCTTTAACCTGCTAATAATTGTAAAACATTTTTTAACTGTTACCTAAAAAATATAGATGTAACATATAAAGTAAAACATAAGAATAATTCAAAACTGAGGGGTTGAAATCACGTTCTGTGTGCTGTTACTTTACCGAGTTGTCTACTTCTCGGTGTTTAAATTAACTAAAGTGGTCGATAAATGTTTACAAGAATACGTTCGCATAATTATGAATAATAAAAAATTACACTTAAGACTAGAACTGAAGTAATATTGGTTGCCTAGTTCACTGTAAATTCGTATTTCCAGCATAATTTTTTTCTTGGATGTTTCTAAATCAATTTAACAAAGTTAATTTAAAGAATAAATATTATAGAACCGAATGATTTATAAATGATTCAAGTTTGATCAAATACAATTAAGAAAAAACATTTTTTGCATATTTTGTTTAGTATGGTAGAGATAATCATTCTAAACAGGATGTAATGCGATTTTTAAAAAATAATTGTATATTTCATATTTTATGCTTGAAACAAAAATATAAGATTTTTAGCTAGGTTACCAAAGCATTGCCATTGCTTTAGTTTAGCCATTGTGTTAGAGGGGGTGCTGCCACTAATAAGCTACTCTAGGGAGGCGGGAAAAAATATATGCGTTCGTTCGAGCTTTTGGTAACAGAAAATTAGTTGCATTCTCATAATAAAAAGTTGTAAAAACACAAATTAATAAGAAAACCAACTACTAGTAATTAATAAATAATTATTAAGAATCAACTATTAGTAACTAGCAATTACTAAGAATCTCTAAAATAATGTATGATGGTATTTCTTCGGAAGGGGGAATAATAAAGAGATTTGTGCTTTTTTGTATTTATTAGTCGACGTTTCGAATATATATATTCCTTTTCTAGACTGTAAGTTAAAATTTACACTAAAATATAGAATGTGCTTAATATATTAACAATTTACTACCTAATTTACATCTGCAAAAATCTTGTCCATTTCGTGAGTCAGTTCTACCATATTTTTTCATCTTATTCTCTAGGATATCACAGGATGTTTATTAATATTCGTTTACTTATTTTAATTATTACTAAAACTTATTTAATATCTCTAAAATAATCTTCGATTGTGTACTTGCTGTAATACTGTAGTATAAAACAATACACAAACGCTGTTTATTACCAATCTATCTATCTCTTACAAATACTGCTTGTACACAAATGTTAAGTCCTTTCCCTTTAGAAATTAAATATTCCAGTAACTACTTTCAAGATCTTATAATCCTCTGAATAATACCGAAATAATGTATTTGCTACCTGTTAATTTATTTGATCCCTAACTATCCGGAATTGTACCTGAAAGTGAATTACCAGATCCTTTAAGAAACACCTGTTGCTAGGTTGCTACATCCTATTCAAAACTGGAAGAAATTTGATAATGACCTAAGATTCTAAGATTCTATTCATGCGAAGAAAAGAGTAACCATGCTAGATGTCTGGGGATAACATCAGTGAAAACAGCGGACTTGCTAATATATTGTAACGTTCTTTTTAAAATAATAACAAAAGTGCTGTTTAAATCGTCTATTAATAAGAAATATTTATTTACAAACACTAATGAATGCACTATAAATTAACGCTATGATTATAAACCATTAAAACTATTATTTACAGACTATAAATTTCTAATACAACATTTATCTTCACATTTACTATTTATTTCGTAATACACAGTTAATGACTCACTGTTGACTGACCCTCTTTTATCCGCGAAGTCGATTTTATACCCTCATATAATCGTACCAGAAGCCGCTGGAACCTACTATGTATTTCTGGAAGGCGCTAGATAAACCGCGTCTGGTTTACATGCTTGGTGCGATGCGTCATTCTCTCGAATGCTGTAGAATATTCCATTTGTTGTGTGAAGAAGAGGTTCTTTCTTTTTCGCTCTTGTTACACTGCCCCCCTTTTCAAGTCTGTTCTGTCCAGAACAGGTTTTATGCTCTGGTTCCTGTAGAACGGGTCATGACGATATCGACAGTCTTCACCTCGACTACATTCCATTGCGGTAGAAGTAACAGTCTACACTCTTCGTTGGCCTTAGTGCGGGCTGTGGGTCAAAACTGCAGACGAAGATTTTGACGTCTGTACCTCTAAAGACAACTTCCAGCATGTTTCTAACGATTCTCCAATCCAGCTGGTCCCGCCCACAGCCGAGTTTGGGAACTGCCAATTTGTTAATTCCCCTGGTAACCAACTCGATCCTCAAATTCCATAATGCCCTCCACAAGTCGGCGTAACTCGGTTTCTGGTAGTAAAACTGCTTGGTTACCAAGTAGTAAATGGATCTGTCATGATCAGGCAAGCGTAAGGATTTACCAACAGAGGGATTTTGTTCTCGAAGTTCATTCAGCCGTCCAAATTTATTTCTAAGCACTACTGCGATCCCCCTGGACATACGGAGATCCTCGGAGACACAGTGGGCAATGGAATAATCACCAGGGACCCGGAAGAGCTCTTGTTGCATCTCAGTCGTGACTCCGAATCGCGCTTTTCTAGTTCCAGAAAACGCAGCCATAAATTCTCTAAAGGTTGGCTGATCATTTTCAGGCCTTACGGTATTGATAGCCACCTCAGCCTCATCTTCCCGATCCGGGACTGCGTCATTATTTCCCTCATAGTGCGCCAGACGATTGGAGTGTACCACCTTTGGTTTCCCTCTTGGCAATTTCTGGATGCGATAAATCAAGTCATTTATTCGTTTCTTCACCTGGTATGGGCCCTCCCAATTCCGCTGTAACTTTGGAGAATAGCCACGACGTCTTTGCGGGTTGTATAACCAGACAAGCTCTCTAGGTTGAAACCCTCCTTCTTGGGCTCTCACATCGTACCTAGCCTTCTTCCGGTCACTCGCGATTCGACTATTGTTTCGGGTTCGGTCGTGAATATTCTCCAACTTCTTCTTTAAGTTGATGACGTAATCATTCCCGGCTACCTCCTGCTCTATAGGTGGAGACCCAAATTCCAGATCACACGGTAACCGTAACTCGCGTCCAAACATCACAGACGCTGGTGACTGACCGATTGTTTCGTGGACCGATGCACGATAAGCCATCAGGAACAGATGCAGGTATTGGTCCCAGTCTCGTTGATGATCGGAGACGACCTTGGCCAAATATTTGCCCATTGTCCGATTCATGCGTTCTACCATTCCATCGGACTGCGGATGTAACTTTGTGGTCCGAGTCTTGCGAATGCCCAACAATCGACAGACTTCTCCAAATAGTACAGACTCAAAGTGGCGGCCTTGATCCGAATGCAGCTCCATGGGCACTCCGAAGCGACTGAAAAACTCTTTGACTAGTACGTCAGCAACAGTCGCAGCTTTCTGGTTTGGTAGGGCATATGCTTCTGGCCATTTGGTAAAGTAGTCCATTGCCACTAATATGTATTTATTCCCATCGTCGGTTTCGGGAAATGGTCCGGCAATATCTATAGCTATTCTTTCCAGAGGACTACCCACATTGTTCTGCCTCATAGGTGCTCTTCGTTTCCCCAAGGGTCCGTTACCAGTGGCACATAGTTCACATTTCCGGCACCACTCCTTCACGTCTTCTTTACAGTTGACCCAATAAAAACGCTCCCTAACTTTCTCCAAAGTCTTTTTCACACCGAAGTGTCCTCCTGAGGCACCATCATGGAAATGTCGCAACACTGTAGCCACTCGGCTTCTTAGAACCACGAACTGAGACCTAATGGTGGTGCCATCTTCACTCTCCAGTACTCGCTTCAGGAGATCGTCTTCCACCTTCAAGGACTCCCATTGGGCCCAATATGCTTTGAGGGTTCTGTTGAAAGGACTGACAGCTTCCCAGGCAGGCCTTTCTCCCACACGCTTCCATTCCAGTACCATTTTTAGTTCGGGATCAGCCTCCTGCTGTCGTTGCAATTCTTCCGGCAACCAATTGTCGTTGACGATGGTAGTCCTTAATACTTGGCAAACCCTCTCTTCCAAACGAGAGCAATGACGGCAGTCCGTTGGACAGGGTCTTCTTGAAAGAGCATCGGCATTTCGATGACTAGTGCCCGCTCGATGTTCTGTGTCAAAGTCGTATCCTTGTAATCGTTCGATCCACCTTGCGACCTGGCCTTCAGGATTACGGAATTGTAGAAGCCATTTCAACGCTGCATGGTCCGTCCTCAATAAAAACTTCCGTCCGTACAAGTATTTGTAGAAGTGCTCAACGGACTTCACGACGGCCAATAGTTCTTTTCTGGTCACACAATAATTATTTCGGCTTTCGACAAAACCTTACTAAAATAGCCGATGACCTTTTCTTGTCCATCCTGTATCTGAGAAAGTACACCCCCAATGGCCAGATTACTTGCATCTGTGTCAAGTATGAATTTCCCTTCTGTCCGTGGATAGCTCAATATTGGTGCTGTTGTCAGGGCACGCTTCAACTGTTGGAAAGCTGTTTCACACTCTCCGCTCCAAACATACTCGCGCCCATCTTCAGTTAACCTTGTCAGAGGTTTCGCTATATTGGCAAACCCAGGAACGAAACGCCTGTAGTAGGTACATAACCCAAGAAAACTACGAACTTGGTGTTTATCTTTCGGTGTTGGCCACTCTTGAACTGCACGAATCTTATCGGGGTCGGCTGCCACTCCATTTTGTGATACGACGTGCCCGAGATATTTCACTTCCTTTCTGAATATGTGGCACTTTTTCGGACTCAGTTTCAGATTGGCTCCACGTAGTCTTCGGAACACTTCCTCTAGATTTTTCAAATGTTCGTTGAATGATTTTCCGACTACAATCACATCATCTAGGTATACCAGGCAGGTCTTCCACGACAGCCCTCTCAGGATGGTCTCCATTAGACGCTCAAAGGTAGCCGGAGCGTTTCATAGACCGAAAGGCATAACTGTAAACTGCCATAGTCCGGAACCAATAGTGAACGCGGTCTTCTCCCGGTCTTCAGGTTCCATTTCAACTTGCCAATAACCACTCTTCAAGTCCAAAGTCGAAAACCATCGCGAACCAGACAGGGTATCTAACGTGTCGTCGATGCGTGGTAAGGGATAGCTGTCTTTCTTGGTCACGTTATTGAGCTGCCGATAGTCCACACAAAATCTCGTTGGCCCGTCCTTCTTATTGACCAGGACCACCGGTGATGCCCATGGACTGCTGGATGGCTCGATGACCCCTTGTTCTTCCATATCGGTAATAATCTTCTCGGCTTCTGCTCGCCTTGCTAGAGGTAGACGCCTCGGCTGCTGACGGACAGGCATAGAGTTGCCTGTATTGATTTTATGTTTTACTATATCTGTTCGTCCCTTCTGGCTATCGTCAAGAGCGAAGATATCTTGGTATCGGTGAACCAAACCCTGTACCTCTTTCACTTCCGTTCTGTTAAGGTCTTCGCACGAACTAGTAACCATACCCACTAATTTACCACCATGGTCTTTGGGCGCTGGCTTTGGAACATCAGCCATACACCTGGCTACTCGGAATACTGGCACACACTGTCCCATAAGGGTACTCTTCTTCAATGTCACCGGATCCACATTAACGTTCATAATTCTCACCGGTACTATCTTTCCAACCTTGATCAGCGCTTTTCCCACCAGTATACCACTATGGATCTTCTTATCACAGACAGGCTCCATCATTCGCACACATCCTACCCGAAGATCTCCATCCAAACCTGCCTCGACAACCATCTCGCTTTGACCCGGCAATATCACATCTTCTATCAGCAAAACCCTTACAACCGGATCTTCTCGTGGGTGCAACGGAAGTTCTTCGTTACCGACCTTCAAAACACCCTCTTTCAAATCCAACGTAAAACCAAATTTTCTCAGGAGGTCCATTCCCAAGATGAAGTCATCAGTGATATCGGCTACCAGCACCTCTTGTTCACGTTCTTCACTTCCAATGCCAATCTTCATCTTCACCACTCCGCGTGTTGGTACTACTTCTCCCGTCGCTGTACGGAGTTGAGTAGTTGTCTGTAACAGCTTCATACTTGTTCGTAGAACATTAGGGCGTATAATGGATTTTGTCGCCCCCGTATCAATAAGTAGTGGAACAGTTCGATTAGCAATTTTTCCATCTACGAACAAACTACTGGTACTATTCTTTGATGTTACGGCATGAATGGTGATCTTCGGGGCATCTCTACTCAAGGTCAACGTTCGCCCCCTCTCGTCGACCTTCTTTAGTTTTCCGGCTGCTGAACCCGTTTTAGGGCAACGACGTCGTATGTGACCTTGTTCGCCGCAATTCCAACAACGAGGCCCTCGAACTTCTTGATGATTCTTCTTACGGCTTTTTTCCTTCCGAAGAACTCTCAGTACTAATTCCTCTAGGTGATCTTTAGAACCTTCTTCTTCTTCCACAACGGCCCGAACACGCCCGTAACCTCGGGACGCTTGTTTTGCAGCTTCAAATTCTAAGGCGTGAGCAAGCGCATCATCAGTTGTTCTTGGTCGTGCCAGCCTCAATGATTGTTGTGTTTCCCCGTCTCTTAACCCATCAATGAAGGTCTGCACAGCGAGTTGTCCCAGAAATGAATCGGGTGCCGTAGGGTACGCCAATCGGACAAGCCGCGCAACATCGGCTTCAAACTCCTGCAGGCTTTCTCCATTCTTCTGGATACGATTCTTCACTTGCGCGTGATACACTTGTTGAAGATGCGCGTCTCCATATCTCATCTCCAATCTAGACACTAACAATTGATAATCATTTTCCTGTCCTGCTGGGATTGTTTGCAGGACGTTCAACGCGTCTCCACGCAAAGCCACAGTTAAAGAAACGGCCTTTTCCTTGCCTGTCCATCCGTTGGCCCCAGCGGCCGCCTCAAATTGATTGTAGTAGGTGGACCAAGGTATCTTTCCATCGAACGTGGGTGGTTTTACTTTTATCCCTACGGCAGGAACCTTTTCTTCTTTAAATTGTTTCTTTACTTCATTAAACGGCCACTCAGAAGTTGAGGGAAACCGTAGTTGCCTCATTCTATCTTCCAGCATTTCGGTCATATCGTCTTTCTTAGTTGTTGGTGGTAATTGCATTTGGGATATTTTCTCTTCTACCATCTTTATTACCCTATCATGTTCCGCCAATCTACCTTCCAACAGTCCTAACGCGCTGGCATTCTCAAAAAATTCTTCGAAAACTTGATGTTCCAACGCTTTGACATTTTCCAGCAATTCTCCTTTAAGCCTTCTAGAACTTTCTTCAGACTTTTCTAATAATTCTGCAAACCTTCTAGAATTCTCTTCGTGTTTTTCCAGTAATTCTTCTTTAAGCATTCTAGTATTTTCAAAAACTTTTTCTTCCAGTGCTTTAGTATTTTCAAGTAATTCTTCTATAAACATTTTAGAATTTTCTTCGGACTTCCTAGAATTTTCCAATAGTTCATCTTTTAACATTCTAGAATTCTCTTCCCTTTTACTTAATAACAAATTAGTATCAATTGCGGGTCCAGGTATTTCGAAGAGGAAACTTTCAGGGTCTGCTTGCTGTTCCAAAAGTCATTCTCTTAGCCGATTTATTAACGCACTTTTAAGGCCCGTTGTGTCTAAATCTCGTTCTTCAAGTTCGTGTTTTAAGTCTATTACTTTGAGATCTTTTAACAATTTCATCACCATTTTAATTGTTTGTTGAAATTATTTTTAACACTAAAAATTGATTCTCACAGCACCTTATTTAATTATTACGCGATTTTATTTATTTTAAAACCTCACACCTGTAACACCACTGTAACATTCTTTTTAAAATAATAACAAAAGTGCTGTTTAAATCGTCTATTAATAAGAAATATTTATTTACAAACACTAATGAATACACTATAAATTAACGCTATGATTATAAACCATTAAAACTATTATTTACAGACTATGAATTTCTAATACAACATTTATCTTCACATTTACTATTTATTTCGTGATACACAGTTAATGACTCGCTGTTGACTGATCCTCTTTTATCCGCGAAGTTTTTTAAGTAAATATCGTTTTATTTTATTTGTCTTGCCTTCATTTTTGAACAATAACAGTTTTTTTTATTGAATTTGTTTCTTTTCGACTTTTTTTGTGTAAGTATGATATTGGTGATTTGGACTCACTATTATTGCTAGTTGGCCATATTTGCTCTTCAGAATTACTAGATTTCCATCAGTTTCTGAAAATATTTTCAGCTATCTCTGTGAGAAAACCTTATATAGCAGATGAAGGTAATACACATTGAAATGAGGCATAAAAATTGAACCGCAGATGATGAGGGTCTTCCTGTAGTATTCGAATCTCTTCCATAATCATTCTATTGCAATTGATACAAACTCGCGTCCACTCGTTTATTGGTTGAGGAGCCCGTCCAAATCCATCTCGACGAGCAATAGCCACTGCCCGCCTCTCGTTATTATCATCCAGATCAATTCGGGACAATCCGCGAGCTATAGCAGTAATATATGGAACATACGCTTATATTGACAAGAGTTCGAATTATCAAGGGCTGAGAAAATCATTTTGTATGCATAAACATCGTCATCTAGTGAAACCAATCGTCATCGTGGCTTCTGATGGTTATATTCTTGATGTGCAGGGTCCATACTTCTCAAACTTTTACAACAATGATGCGAAAATTCTTATTGATCAATTGGAACAGAATCTGGTAGATAGAGGGTATCGAGATGCTCAACCATTGTTAGCCCGTTTAGGTATTCGAGGGCTCATGCCACCAGTGAAAGGACGTGGTGAAGCCCAACTATCGACAGAGAACGCTAATGCTTCCCGACTTATAACCAAATGTCGTTGGGTCGTTGAGAGTCGAAATGGACATTTTAAAAGCATCTTCAAATTCTTGGATCATACAGTAGAACAAGCTCACGTTGTCCACCTCCGGGAATTCTTTTTGATCAGCGCTGCTATTCTAAATAGGTTTCACCCTCAACTTCTGATGCAGGGAGCTGATGAAGACTTAGCTAGAAGCATGTTGGAAAGATCTGAGGAAGCAAATGTCATCCAGGCCAGAGTGGAAGTGGAAAATCTAGAGAGAAGAAGAGGGGACTGGGTACCATTGAATGCCGAGCATGTTCCTGAGTTTCCTCAACTATCTGAAGAACAGTTACGGGAGTTGACTTGCGGGACGTATCAGATCAAACTAGCTCGAAGTTGTCCAAGATAAAATGTCTCGAGATAGAGAGGATGAGTTCCAGTTAGATAGGCTCTTGCATGATAATGGCTTTATCAGAGTAAGCGTCTATTCTCGATATCAGAACAGGCGGAAGCACGTGATATTCATAGCTTTTGATCCCGAATATCGCCCCGAAGCTAACCAAGAATACGATATATATGACATAATCTTGGGATATTACTGTACTTGCCCTGCTGGAGCACGAACTCTTGGATGCTGCAGTCATGTTGCAAGTGTTATCTGGTTTTTGGGATATGCCAGACATCAACAGCATATTAAATGGCCGAACAATGTTCTACTGGATAATGTCCTCGATGCTGAATAGGAAGCAGTATATTATCAACCCTTAAACGGCCCTTTTCAGGTCCACACGATGTGCGAAATCCGACCGCGCAACCTCCTCGTGGTGCACATTGGGTAATGCTAATGCCTGCGGTACCGAGATGTTTTCGATGTATGTATCGGCGAGTTGTAAGAAGAGAATACTGACTTATTTTTATACATTTTATACATGGGAAAATGGATCTCGGTGAAAATCTTTCTAACTCGGGGAATGAATCCGTCATTTGATGCTGAGAAAAGTTTCCAATAAAACTTGGGTCTAAAAATCCCGGTGTCCTAAGTTACAAGCTTATCAAAAACAGAAATCAATAGAAAGCAAATTTCAAATTCATATTGCAAAAACAGATCCATGGTAAACAGTGCGGTTGAACGGTTATTATTTTTATGTATTGAGTTCAATTCTTAACACCAATAATATTACTATAGTATTGGTGTGTAATATAATTTGTATAATAACGAACTTTTCTTAAACAGTATGCAGAACCTTATGAAGACAGTAAAATTGAAATTATTTTACTGCTTAAAAAAAGTTATATAGTACGTACGATCTAAAACCAGCTCGTTTGTATCAACTTATTTTTTGGAATCGTACAGGGTAGACTAAACAAACAAAACGAAATGTATATATACTAAATAAATTCTATAATAATCTCTTCAAAGTTTACACTTCAACAATTAACATGCTGGTAACAACAATGGTTTCATGGTAACCCATTGAATTGAAAAGCATGCACGTAAGATGTCTGTGCAACCAGTGGTGTATACTTTCAATAGATACCATACAGAGCCGGACACTTAAGCGCAGGGATACTTCGGTGCGGAGACAGCTCGGCGAAAGGGCATCCATGCGAAGAGATTCTGCTTTAAATATAAGTAGTACTACGCCTTTATTTGCAGACATTGTTTAGTATTATTGTCTTAATTACATAAACAAAATCTGTAGGTACTTATATATACGTATATATACGATAAATACTCCCATTTATTGCGTGCATATTCTTTATTAGTGTACTTAGTGCTGTTTAATTAGCTAGTAGAAATTCTTTAGCATCTGAAAATGAATGTCGCCAAAGAATGAAAAATCGGACCTATTCATATCTAACGTAATGGATAATCCGGAACTGCTCCTAGTGTAATTAAATCAACGTTAATTGCAAACGGTGCAAAAATAATAGTTGCCACTATATATTTTTTGGTTTTTCTATAATAGATATAACCTAAAAATTTCATAGCAACCCTCTCCATTAGAAACTACTTATGGATCATACTGTTTAAAACAAATGAATTTCTTTTGCAATATTACAGTAACACTTACAAATTGATACTGCTTAGTGTTTATAGTCCAGTGTTTAAAGGCAAACAGCAGTGGAATAACACCATTTAACCAATCCAAGCGAAATTCTGGAATTAAGTAGGTGTATCTACATAAAAATTTTAAAAAAGTTATACTAATAACAGGGTAGTTTGTCCCCAAAAAATAGACTAACGGTCCAAAAAAACGTTTTTTAATATATCCGAAATTTTTACGGCTGATAAATATAATACATGCGCCGAAATTCCCCTGTGCCGAACTGTCTTTGCGTCGAAGTGTTCATGCGCCCAAGTGTCACGGCGCCGAAGTGTCCCACTTCAAACTGTCCTCGCGTCAAAAAGTCGCGCCGAGATGGCCGCGCTAGACCAGATACTCTATGGTGTAAACCTTCTTAAGCCAGATTCATCCCACCATATCTGATATCTTAAATTCTATATTAAGTTTTTCAACAATTTATTTATAATTTTTATTAAACACAAAGCGTTTAACAAACCGTGACAACAATGAATTAAAAACCGAATAATTAGTTGACAATAGCAGTTTAAGATAAGCTATTGAAATGGCAAAATGTAATCTGAAAGCCGTTACATGGACTCAAATCTTTTCTCTTCACTTTTATTCCCTTATCTTTATTTTAACCGGATCAATTTTCAATTAATTACAACGTACAGGGTGGGCAAAAAGTATGTAAATTGACAATCATCTTGACAAATCTCTTTTAAATAAACATCAAAATTAGTTAAGGAAGTTGTGGCTGTAGAGAAAAATTGATAAAAATGGAAAGGAAATTAGTGGTGCAGTTGATTATTTAATTATTTCCTGAAAAATCTTTGATGTTTAGGAAACTTGTTTATGCATCAATTGCATTTAAAAATAACAGACTATCTTATGCAAAATGTTAAGTTGTTGAAACTGTGACGGGTGCATCCGCCAACTAGCGGGTGCGTACCGCCCGGGTAGGTAACCTGACGTTCAAGGTACCTGGTTCGCTTCTTCTAGCCGCTCACTGCGTCCAAGGGTTGATTTCTTGTACCTACACTATGTTATTAATGAAAGGTTATGCCTAATTGATATTGCTTATTATTATTCACTGATTTTTAGATTAGTTAATTTCTATTAATAAATACCAAAATTTAATTATCAAGCACTAACAAAGTTACACAAAAGTTTAGGCTAATCCTTCTGAAAAGCAAATTTATTAAATGATACGCAGTAAAACAACTATAAAAGAAAAAACTGAAATTTATTAAAGAACAATAAAAATTAAAGATATAACATGACGTTATCGTCTCACAAGGGTAGTATAACAAATAAAATAGTTCATCCTAAATCAATAAATTATTAATAATTGCCAACAAAAATACAAAAGAGTTTATGTTATTGCATTCCTTCAGTTACATAAATTAAAGAATAAATTCTACTGACCTTTTGTAAATCAATTAATCCAAACAAAGTAATCCCAAATTAGATATTACTCATTTATTTAAATTAACATACACATAGATTAAGTAAGTTACGAGTTAGGTACTGAATTTAGTACTAAAAATTTCTAATACATCCCCAAAATAATGATATACTTCAATTTAATTTCTAAGTTAATTATTCCAACCGAACGCGACCGTTCATTAATTAATTAATACATGTTTATTTAAACAAAAACAATTCACCACTGAACTTCTAAAGGGACTTCACTTTCCACCACGGCTCAGCGGAGGACAGTTTTGATATTTTTTTTTCTATTCAATTTCTACAATTATGCTTGCTATGATCAACAATTGTCTCAAACCTTTTTTCTCTTTTGCAATTTTTTTCGTGATTGCAAATCTCACGATGTGCGTTTGTTTTTCTATACTAAGCGCTAAATAAGCTTTCTTAACTCTGATAGTGAAACCACAGGATATGTAATATCAAATTATGTCTCTTCCTTTTGTGCAATATTTCTAAGAATGCAACTTATCATTGAAACTTTAATATTTTAATCTTTTAGAATAAATGAAAAATTATGATATGTTAGCTTTATAAAAATTACAATAAAGAAAAACTTGAATTGATTCATCAATAACAATTATGCATTATAAGAAATAATAAGTAATTATGAAATCGTTAATAAAATAAATTTAAAAATCAAAAATGAGACTTAGGCTCCGTTACAAAACATTTATTATAATAACTTCATAAGAAATGAAGAAAAAAATTTGACACCAAAACATTTCACGTAAAAACGTTGTGAGATTGTGTTGTTAAAGTTTCAAATTTGTTAGGAAGATGGTTTTGCCAAAAAAACATAAATACGAAGAATTGGTCGATTAAACGCTTGATAAATCTGGCAATGTAGCAACTTCGCATTACGACAAACGAGCGGGAAACTTAAATGCTTTATATAGGTACATGCAGCACCACTGGCAGCTCGTTATTTACATCTTGAAAAAAATCAGTTGTGTAAAATAAAAAGATAAATCATTCGTAAATTCCTTACTGCTACATTTTAAATGAATTTGTATGGATAGTGTTTCATTCATCGTTTTATTTGTAATAGTTGCAAAGCTAACCTCAAAACTTGAGTCAGTCATTTACTGCATTAATTTGTTTTTATCAGAACAACAACGAAATACTGATACCAACTTAAGGCAACGTTGTCACTTCTTCACTATTCTAGAAGCGTATAATTTATTCATATTCTAGAGAGATTTCTTTATTTTTTAGTGTTTACATACTAATATTATTTTATTTTTACTAATAAAAAACTAAACTTAAATGAAATTTCTGATTTAGAAGAATTGTTTTTTTGTCACTTTTTCACGTTCTTAAGTTTGGACTAGACATTCAAAAGTTAATCTCTGACTTTAAAAAGACTAATGATTAATTAAAAACCTATATCATGATCATGTTCTCGGCAATTTACAAATGTAAAATGAAAAGTTCTATCAAAAAACAATAAGAAGTAATTTTTAACGTAGTTTTTAGGATGGACCTATTGTATACTTAAGTTCTTTTCTTCTTCTTTATATCTAACACAGGATAATACTAATAATCTTAATTCAATAAAATATAAAATGTTCTACCAACAGCAATGAATTGTAGTACAGTTGCCTGAAGATGGCATTGAAAATTCAGTAGGCTGAAACAATTGTAGCAAACTCATAATTAAATAAATAAAACTTGCTTTGGATGAACTTTGTGCTAAAGTTTATTTTTTTATTACCAACTAACCAAAACTAAGAGAGAAATGGGCCAATTCAAATACATTTTAATGTTATTGGACGCCATTATGTCGTCGATTTTTGGTCCACTGACGTCTTATAACGAGTTATCAACAGATGTCGACGTCATTGTAACGTACGTTTGCTACCTGGATTGACTGGACTATAACTGTAATTGTGATATTATTTTGCTGGCTTACATAAAATCAGGCCAAGTTTTGCCTACTTTATAGTTTAGTTACCAGGTATACACAAATATTGTTAAAAGAATTAACATTGTATGTTGCTACAGGAGTTTGTAAAAGAACTTCCAACAGTCCACTTTAGCATATTTCTCAATCGTACTAATAATGTTTAGTAGTTATTTTTTCATGTACATACAAAGTATATTAAGTTTCTAATGTATTATTCAATGCTTCACACTAATTTGTTATTTTATGCAGTTGAAGAACTAATCACTCAATGGGCACCCCTGGTATGGCTAGCTCCACATGAGAAATTTCTTCCTCTGGATGTTGAAGAATTTCTGCAACACGTAGTTATTGGCGAACAAAGCAATTCAACCGTAAATCAAACTCTTAACTTTCCACTGGGAGCAATCTCGGAAAAAATCCATCTAGTCACCAAGAGAAGCATAGGTCTGTATTTATTTAAGTAATAATATTGGTTAAATTTAATTTAAAGTAGACAATTTAAATTTCCTTGACATGGAATTTTCAGATACACTTCTTCAGGATCCATCATCTTTCATATACGGAAAGAATCCTAATGAACATCAAGTACCTGTCTATACCATTGTGAACGAATGTTCTCCTAATTTATCTTTTAGAGTGAGCGATGCAAATAGTATATCAAACACATTAAGCGCAATTTATAGTCAAATAGATCTCCATCCACATTTCCACGTAGTCTTTTGGATGTTTTATCCTTATAACGAAGGTAAACAGATTTGCTTCATAGGAAAAGTTCCAACTCCAACACTTTTTGGTTCTTGTATCGGACATCGGAAAACCATAGGGAACCATGTAGGTGATTGGGAACACATAAGTTTGATCTTCAGTGGAAAACCTTATCCTGACAAATTATACATGTCAGTTCATGACGCAGGAGCATATTATAAATATGATCTAACGACGAGACTATTTAAATACGAAAATCAAGTAACAAGAAAAGGAATACTTCAAAGGCCAAAATTTCCCCCTATCGTAAGAAAGGAACGTGGACATCCAGTGATTTTCTCTGCTTATGGTTCACATGGAATGTGGTCAGCTCCTGGCGAGCATTATTATGTGAGAGTTCCAAGACTTATTGATAGAAATGGATACGGTATCGCCTGGGAAACATGGAAGAATTTAAAGATTTTTCATTTGGGTGCTAATGAACTTCCTTATTGGGTTAGTTTTAGAGGAAAATGGGGTAACCCACAAAAAAATTGTTTTCTTACAAAGAAGTTAGGTATATGTGAATTGAGCGACGGGCCTAAGGGAATTTTAGAAAGAATACCAGATTTCGACTGCCTTCACGAAGCACGGTAATTATAGTTTACTGGAAAAAATATATATGCACCTAAAAACTTTGATGTAGTAAATTTATTGTTAATATAAAAGTTATTTATTGTAACGTTAAATCACTTTAATAATGTGAGACTTTAATTAGATTGCTTTATTGTTCAAGTGTTAATTTTTATTATAGACTTTTAAAATGTCACAATTAATTGTAAAGTCACACTAAATTGTTATTAGATGTTTCTGTTTTAAGAAATAAAGTTATATTTGTTATTTACTTTTCATTCCTTTTTCTATTATAACGTTTTATTCAGGGAAGAACCTAAAAAGGCTTTTTGGTAGGGGGAGGTTAATCTTCAACTTATTATGATAAAGATTATCAACTACGAGTAAGAAAGTATTTCTATTTTTCCTAACATTATATGAAAAACATAACTTATTTTACACACATTTTCTTATCGCCTCAATTTTTTCCGACCTACATAATATGGGTGTTTTTCCCGACCTACATAATATGGGTGTTTTTCCCTAAATCTTCGATTAGGATGTGAAAAGTTCTCGGAAAAATAAAAATTAGTAATTTTTATTTTACGTGATAGTCATGATGACCGTCATCATATTTAAGCTTTTTTATTTGCTTCTTTTCTGGATCATTTTTAATTTTTCTCTTCTTCTCGCATTCTCTTTTTCTCTTGTTCTTTTCCACTTTTTTGCATCCTATAATAAAAGAACATGAATGTATGTAGGATTTGGCATTTACGTGAACAAGTTGACAAAATGAAAATACAACGCGATCGCGAATGACTATTAATATAACATAGCGCCTACACAATTTTCTTTGCAGGCTTCATATTAGCTATAATGAAACAACACAAGTAGTGTATTTACTTATGATTTTTTTTTCTAAATTCAACACTAGTAAGAAATTATGATAACGCAATGACATTAAATAAATGTACTCTCACATCAAACCATATAAACTACCTCTATAAATAAACATAAATAAATATATATCTACATATCGATTTCATTAAAATTGCATATGCAAGCAATGTACGTGTAATGTGTAATGCTGACATTGTAGAATGTTGATAATATAGTACGCGAAATTTAATAATGTTCTTCTCTTTTAGTTAGGTCCACGCAAATGACAAAAATATCTGGAACAATATTTTATTGATTACCTAAAAGTCAATGCTTAATATTTTATATATTAATTGACTCCGGATGAGAGCCCTATAGTTTTTTTGCAATTATCCTTAAATATAATGTTAATCATTAGCTCGTGTCTTAGAAAAATTGCTTTTTACTTTGGGAATCCATACTAGGGACATACCATGTAAATGACATGACATAATAAAGTTTACTTTTTATTGTTAAAAAAATAGTTTAGTTGTTAATATATACCTGTCTGGACAGACTGCTATAGTACAACCAAAAAATTAATCTTATTGTAAAGAGAACAAAATGTTCTATCAAATAGTAGCGTAAAATTAACAGGTTCCCATTTAAAAAAAATTGCAGGAAGGCGTAACTCAAAAACAATTGAAGATACAAAAATTTCAAGTATTCTCAAATGTAGATAAAAATTTCCTAAAAAACTTTCAGGGCCGTAGCTACAGGCTTGGGGGCCCTGGGGCAAGACATAATTATGGGGCCCCCACGTTATCTTCCCTTTTACCTCTTCACCACTTTCATTTAGCAAGCCTTTTTTAATAAGGTTGCTATTTGGTTTTTTTTCTGTTAAGATAGAAGAATGAGCATTTAAAACAGACAAAACACATATTTACTTGTCACATTGAGTTTAATATAAAACTGTACAATCTTGCTAACCAGTTGGCAGTTGGCCCCGGTTATTATTATTAATTTAGTGGTAGTCGTTAGGTCACGTATAAGGCGTCTATTGCAATGTAAAAAACTTCTGCACCAGGCGGAGTACCACCCGTTATACGACATGCAAGCATACATATAAAACTTAGGAAGTTAGAATATTATAAGTCTACGCAGGTTGAATTTTAACTAAAACAGGATAACATTAAATTCTGTTTCCTAACTTTATTAAAGCGACTTTCAAGACAGCGAGTGTAGGATAAAACAAGCAAAATAGCAAAGGCGCTCGCGCTGATATACATTATAAAATTTATAAGATAAAACTGAAAAAAAACGCCATCTATCTTTATGTTTCACTTGCGTATTATTTGTTGTTTATACCTGCGATAAAGTCCATAACTACCAGAGCATTATAAGCGGGCTGATATAGTATATAACGCCCGCTCAGCGGTTACTTTGTAATCAGAGCCGCCCTTACGTTTAATAGTAATTTGGATCATTAGGCGAGAAACTACATGTTTGCGCGGGTGTGTTGCAACTCGACAAATAACATGAGTATTTGTAACGTGGTTTCTGGGTGATCCATAAATTCTTTTGTGTCGACTTCTGCAGAAATTTCTTAGATAAAATTATCTTTTTCTATTTTGCGTCTATATTAAAGCTGTTAAAGCACCACAAACAGTGCGTTAATAACTTATTTGAGTGCTTTAATAGCCGAACTTTTTCAAAGTTGGTAGCATTGAACAAAAATTGAAAAACAGAAAATTGACAAACACTTCACTCTAAAAACTTAAATTTTCAAATGTCACATCAGTGTTGTCAACTATACTCTAGCAAACAGATGAAGGATTTAAGGTTACCGATATCACGAGGGCAAAATTGTAAAAAGCATCGCAGATCACGCAGTATTCACGCCACGATCACGTGGTCGACTCGAGTAATTTAACTGATAACAGAAACAACAGATGAACTCGAATGATTCAGTAGCGCCACAAAATGCTATTTGTATTCGATTATAATCGAATATACGTACAAAATAGGGTAAATGAAATTAATTTGTACTATAAGAACAATTATTATTAACGTCCAAGTGAAATTATTCCATTCCACCTATAATAATAATAATAATAATAAACTTTAATTTCATCCTTATAGGCCACAAAAGTGAATGGCATAAGTCAACAAAAACATTAAAGTAAAAAGTGCAATTACATTAAGAAGATACATATGTTTTATTGTTTTATTAAAATTGGTAAATTATTATACAGTACGGTTCCTAATATATAAAAAGGATTAGCATCATTTAGTATCAGTTTTATGTACTTAAATATGTAAATTAACACCAGTTATGATTTTTGTAGTTATGATTATTAATTTGAAAAGAGAAACATTCTTTTTCACAAATTGTTGTAAAACTTCACAATTATATATAGATGAGAATATTAAGAGAATGTTTTATAAATTGATTTTATCTCCTCTATTTTTTACTTCTAACGGGTTATAACTAAAACTTTAACAATTACTTTTCTTTAAATGTCTTCATTACCCTATGACATTTAAAACGTAATGAAATGTTTAATTATAACTCGTTATTAGGGTGTTATTAGGGCTGAACACATAATTCAACGATGACAAATTTACACAATGTTAAAAAGTACAATCATAACGTACGCTGCTGACTTTTTTTAAGAGCCCTGGTAACATAATATCCGCCTACATTCTTATCTTATCGTAATGTTCTCACAGCTGATGTTCACGCGTTGACCTGGATCCTTCATTTCTATGTTACGGTATACCACAAAAATCCCTAAATTTTGAAATCACAATTATTTTTATTTAAAAAGGGAATAAAAGGCGCAAAATAGAAAAAATACCATAAAAAAACTCGTTTCATAAATCATTATTGCACTCGTCCTTTAGAAAACTCGCCGTTTCTGAAATCGGGCTCGTCGTTTTCTGAATTTGGACTCGTGCAAGAAATCTTGCCTTATGAAACTCGTTCTTTAATATACTATTAGACGACATGTACTATTAGGATTTTTTTTATGTTGATAACAACCAATAACAAAAACATTTGAATTTAGTAAAAGTTGTTACCAACAAACACAAAAATTTCTAGTTTTACAAATATTAGATTGAGTCAAAAGTGTTGCCACTTTGTGACTAATTTTGTTTTGAAGAGTTTAACATAGGAGCCATATTCAATTTGCATTGTTTACGTATATCATTTTAAAGCTAATTTAATACAGATTTAGATTCTATATTTGCGTTCAACATCATTTTTACAGCGATTTTTAAGCCAACGAGTGTAGGAGTGTGCCTGTAATAGCCTTATTGCAGACAAAATAGCAAAGGCGCTGTTATACATTATAAATAAGTTTAATTTGTTAATGTTTTAAAACTTGATCTCGAACTTGATATATTTTTAAATCGATTTATTTAATGATGAAATAAGCTACATTTGGTTCAAAACTTAGACTCAAAATAAGACCCAATTTCGTAAAAAGACTTCCTCCGCTTTCGGTGGGCCCCTATGTTCGGGGTCCCCGGCTGCCCCGGTGGTAACTACGGCCCTGATAAACTTTTGTATTGAACATTATCTCCTAAAATGAATATTAACGACAATAAATCGCCTTCTCCATACTTTTAACTAACCCTGTATAGTACGTATTCGTATTCAAAGTAGAGCACGTCATTCTTGGTTTAACCCATTAACGCCCAGCGTCCTATTTATAGGACAGTTTACGTTAGGCCTTCTGAGAACTCGATAAAGAAAAAGCAATGAAAAATTCCCACTTAAATGTTATCAGTCATTACTGTTGCAGCTCTTTTCAAAGTGTTTGTTTCCTAGCTTTCACTTTAGTGACCTTTGTGGCGTAGCAAAGATTGTTGCTTTTGTGCATCCCTGTAGCATTTACTTAGTTTTTGTCCTAAATAGAAAAAAAAAATAGTAGCAAGTGCTTTTTTTGTATCCACTTATTTCTTGAATATATAATGTATTAGTGTATATGAAATAAAATTAATTTGTTCTTGCAATTTTTAGTAATGTTTATGACATCTCAAACTTAGTGTCCTATAAATAGGACGCTGGGCGTTAAGCTTATCAATACGAAAATTTCAAGCAAGTTCATTTTGTTTATAGACTCATCAATTGTGAATTGAAAAACGTTCCGAAACTTAGAGAATGTTGTGGAATATTTGTTTTCGAATGAAATAGAGACTGATATATCAGCACCTCATCCGGATATGGATGAATTGACAGCTGAAGATGGTACTGTGAAGACGATACTGGCATTGCAGAAGCTGTAAACATCCCTGAAAATGTTAAGATTTCTGCACCTGATCATGACTGCATTGACTCCGATGCAGAAAAACAGCCTGATCCTTCAGCTAAGTTTCTGGCTGCAAAAAGAAAAAAGACAGAAAGAATTTTCTTGATAAACTGGAAGAAAGTACTAGAACTACATATAATATTCCTGACTCAGACGATACTAATGTTGGAAATATTGAAAATATAAAACAAACTGTAAAAGGAAAAACTCCTGTTGAATATTACATCTTTTCATATTTTGTTTTATATTTTCAACCTAAGTATCTTCTGAGTCAGGAAAACCATATATCGCTAGTTCTTTCTTCCAGATTTTCAAGAAAGATTTTCCCGTCTATCTTCTTTTCACTGGTGGAAACTAAACTAAAGTTTTTCTGCATCGGAGTCGCTTCTGCCACGATCAGGTACAAAAGTTTTAACGATCCTAGGGATGTCTGCAACTTCTGCAATGCCAGTATCGTCTTCATAGTTATCTTCCTCATCTGTCAATTCATCCACATCCGGAGGAATTGCTGATACATCAGCCTGTATTTCATTCCAGAACAAATATTCCACAGCATCCTCCAAGTTTCCGAACATTGTTTGACTTATAATCAATGAATCTATAAGTAAAATGACCTTGCTCAAAATTTTCATATGTATAATATTGTATAAGCTTAACGCCCAGCGTCCTGTTTATAGGACAGCCTTTATTTCGAAAAATTAATAAAAAATTGTTATTTTGTGATTATAAATGGTTTGAAAAACTAAATGTTAGCAACATTTCAAATTTTTACAAAAAAAAATTGAAAAAATTAATTTGGGTGTTAATGGGTTAAATATTCACCTACGAGATGGCGCTATTTCAATTGCCTTTTACAGATTTTTACAGTTTTCATCAATGGTTTTCATAAATCATAGTGAGGTTATGTTAAATTTCTGTTTACATTGTTGAAGTGTTTTTTAGAAGTTTGTAGATAAAATGATTAGTAATTCATCAGTGATTATCAGTGGAGAAGCGTCTGAAACTGATAGTGATGATGACGTTACTCCTAGCTTGCAGGTAATAACTAATTGTAGTAGACCTTATCAGCACGTTAACTAATCCGATAAGGTTTTTTTCAGAAAATCGCAATGAACACTTCAATCCAAGGTGAAATTATTACAGGAGAAGATTCAGAGTCAGATGACGGTAATGTAATTTAACATATTAAATACTTAGCAATTTAATCCTAAAAAAGAATTTACAAAAAGTAGGTATCCTAAAACAGTAATTCAAAAGTGTTATCAAAGTCCCATTTTATTTTTATCTACTTTTCAAATTGTGTTTCTTGATGTAAGTATACAACTTGACAATTAACTTTAACTAGTTTTATTTTGTTAAAGAGAATGGTGGCAGTATTAGCAGTGCAGCATCTGTTTTAACACAACCGGAGAAAGAAATGGATAAATCTGAAGCGATACCAGAAATAAATAAAAATGAATCTTTATTACATAGAAAATTAAGTAAGTTTAATTTTATGAGAGTAATTATTTATATTACAATATTGTTATTTTGTAGGAGAATGTAACAACCATTTATACTCTGATTTAGAATCGTTTTGCCAAACAGTAATTAGTCAAGCTGGAAGAAACTTATCTACACTTGATCAACAATTGTTAAAGAGTCAAATAACTTTACAAACAGCAGTTCCATCATTACGTTCATTAAATATTAATTCAGCATTAATTAAGGAGAAGTTGCAATCGATACTTTCTTCAAAATTTATCTCTAATATTAAAACAAAATCTCAGTAATTATGTGTAAACATTCAATATATATGTATATTTTGTTGTTGATTTTATATTATGGATATTTTTAAAGGTAGGCAATATAAACCAGTACTGAAAATATAAATTAGAATAGTGAACGTTTATTATATACATAGAAGCAGCATATATGTTTAAAAGTGTTTATTATAAAATAATATTCAATATATTATAATGTTGCTAAAGAAAACATATATGATTCCATTCCAGAAGAAAATAAATCACTATCTTAGGTTGTATCAGATTATGTTAAAAATATTAAGATCAGAGCAATATCTTCTACTGTACTTGTACCCATATATTTTGTCCAGTTGACCTTTATAAGTTTTTTACAGTGATCTATTCAGTTTTTCCACTTCTCTTCAGTGAAATTATTTAAAGTTTAAACTAGGGGTTGGCTTTTTACTCAGAAGAATTTTACTGGATGAGGTAGTTGTGAGACTTAGAACCTTAGCATAAATTCAATATACACTTACCCAGCAAACACAGTAACATATTATTTATGTAACTGAGAGTAACAATGCCTACATTATTATGTAGCAGCTAAGTAAAATTCAAGTCATCTGGAGAGCGTTATGTCCGCCTCATTATGCATCTGTTATTATGCATATGAGATACGTAAAATACAATCTGTATTACAAATATACACAAAGCGCCGTATATTTTACGCTTATTTAATTATGAGCATGTTCTATCATATATAAAATCGCTTTACGTACGACTTTACCTGTAACTACCTTGTAATTGTCTTTGTACTTACCTGTAATTCCTTTTCAACATGATCTTTAAGTTAAAGCAACAATTTTCAAATTTTCCACTTTGTGTAGGATAACTTATTTATTTAAAATAGTATTAGATTCCTGTAATAGGAGAAAAAGAAAAAATCAGAACACATTTTTATTTATTTTGTTTATTAAAAAAAGGAAAAGACATAGTTATTATTAATCAATAACTTATTATAGAAAAAAAAATCATTATATTATTACATAGCATGCGATATAACAAAATAGAAACAATGAAAAGCTATGTATAAACAACATTAATCAAAATGCTAAAAGATCATGATTCTTCGTGGTTTTTTAACAAATGCCATTCGGTTTCGGTATTTAATTTCTCGATTCCTAGTAGATGAAATGACGTGTACATTGATGAAATTTGCCGAATATCTCTTTTTATGGTATTAATTTACAGTGGCCTAATATATTTTGCCTTGAAACGTTTTAATAAACAATAAATACGTAGGAATAGAGAGAAAATTTGAATTATTAAACATGCAGGTAATAGAATTAAATTTCATTGTAATAGAGTATAATATCGATGCTTTGCTAATGTAATAGATCTGTTACAATTGTAATAGACATAATAACATCCCTGATGCAAACTTTTGATGTTTGTTATAAAAAACACGTTATTCTTATTTCGTTTCATCACTTATCGCCATTTTAAAATACGTTTTACTTCATAATAAAATATCTATTCACTGGAAATTAAATTTGTCATGGCTGTTTATTTTGTTTATCCCACTTCCAAAATGTTTCCGTCACAGAAATAAAACAGGTTATTGTATTTTAATATTTATATTCAACATACATAAAACAAACTAAATGGGCGACCACGATTTAACACGTCTGCACAATCAGGTGTTACACACGCTACTAATGTTTTCAACCCCGCAGCTCGCAAGCAAATTAGTGGTTAAATAGTTATATATTTAACTAGTAAAAAGTGTGATGTAAAATACAAATCACATTATTCATGTCGCATATATGTAAATCTGAAGACACCAGACTTACATTAAGCAAGCGCTGTCCATTTTATATCGGAAATATATAGCAAATGTTACATCACCAAATTTACATGTGGGGTATGTAAATGTGTTTATATAGCTCATTTTACTTGATTCTTATATAGCAAACAAGTAAATGTCACAGTTTTGTTTACTGGGTAGTCACAAAAGTCTATGTACGGGTCAAAAATAATTAAAAACAGTACTTTTTAGTGCTAGGTTGTGTTCTGTGATTGTTTTAGAGTGTTTATAGTAGAGTTTTAGTACAATCTTTATTGAAGGTTGTTTCAAGTTTTTGAAGAATAAACTGGTGGCTGTTTAGTATTACGTTATGATAGAGAGTATTATCCATTACTATAACACATTTACCTTCAATTTTTATTAATTCTGGTATGAAGTGATCAACTTTTTAAATATTTTTAAATAAAATACTTTTTTTTTTAAGCATTTTATGTTTTGATATGTGGTTGTTCTGAAAGGAACAACTGTTGTTACATTCTTTATGTTTATAGCCCAAAGATTTGAGTATTTTATGCAACAAAGTTCTTTCCATTTCATAACGTAAATCTTGTTTAGCATAAACAAATAAATCATTAAAGTAAAATTACATTTTTTTAATGAAGATTATAGATTTTTCTTAAAAACTCTTCTTTTAGGATGTGTAGATAATAATTGAAGAGTCGGCCGTAACAACGTTGTATGTAACAAAAGAATTTGAACAACACGAACTTTTAACAGACTACAACATTGTTACATGCCATACTGCAAATTCACACTTTCAAAACTAGCATTCCGGGAATCTGTTTAAGAATATTTTATATCTCTATGACACCAACACCTTCCAATAGGGATATACTAATATTGTTTCTACAGAAATACCGCATTTTGTAGTGAAATGTTACATACAACGTTACTGCCGACCCTTCAATTATTTACATCTTGGCATTCTACTTGACTAATATTATTAAATACTTGAATTAAACACCACATATAATAATAATATATATTTATTAACCAAAAGTGTAAAAGATACAAATAGTAGTACAAAACAAAACAATTTATGGTACCTAAGATTAACACACTGTTTGGTTAAAACTTAAAAGGCTCTAAGTCACTTTGAACTGTTCTTCCATTAGAGCTTTGAAAGAAAAAAAAACACAAGCTTATAAACGCTGATCAAGTAGGACCAAATAAGAATAGGATAAAATCCATATTCCATATCATCGCCGTTAATGCATACTGGCGTATCTACTTTTTAGTAACTTTAGAGTAGCGCAGTTTAAATGCTTATAAAAACTTTATTACAGATGATATAAACTTAATTATTTGAAATGTTGTAACTAGCAATGTTGTTAGTTACAACATTTCAGAGAATTCATTGTGTCATCTGTAATAAAGATTTTATAAGCATTTAATCCTTGTTCTTGTAAAGTTGCTAAAAAATAGATACGCCAGTATGCATTAATGACGACGATGTGTCATATAAGTCACATGTGGATGCCAGACCGCCCGAAAGATTCTAAACAAGCTCCTTCTGCAGGGCAACAGAGATACAAATTTCTTGAGGCTATATTCATGTTTCTCGTGTTCGATATGGTAAGGTTAATACTTTCTGGCATGGTAAAGAATACATCAATAATTTCCTATTGCAGCTCTCTAACTTCTATTTCTAATATCTTTTATGTGTATTCATTTCAAGAAAGCCTATTTATTTTTGAATATTTATTCAATAAGGTTAAAATAAATTGTGATAACAAATACTGTCATTGAAAAATTAAAATTTTGAATTATTTGAATAGGGAGAGAGGTGGGATATTTGATCATAAGGGATACATGATCACTTCACATTTTTAGTTCAATTATGTGAAAGTACAGTTTGAATATTGGCACCGTTGCAAAATTTTGATGCACTAGTAAAGTTAATGTCCAATTGACATCTGTCATTAAAACGTTTGTTAGTTTTTGAGGTATTTTGCATTGCATCATTTCAAAACTAAATTATTTTTCCATTTGTTATTGATTTCGTTTAAGTTTGTTTTGGTCTTTAGTCCTATCCAACTTATATTATTATTATTATTACTTATATCCAAGTTCTGTGCAACCATCCTCCATTCCCTAATATTATACAAAGTAAGAAAACAACACACGTTTTTCAAAATAAAATAACTGCAGGGATACTTGATCAGTTCCTGGTTGAAATACTTGAGCAGGTGATCAAGTAAGACATTTAGTTGTTGTAGATGCTGTTGATGATAAAAACAGGCAATGTTGGGTGAATTTATTAAAAAACGCCAATAAGGAACAACTCTCTTTCATTTTGTGGATAGTGGCACAGTCGTGGTTAGTTATGATGAAGTTACCAGAACTACTTCCGATCCAAGTATAGTCGTAAAAGGCCCATAACCACAAGTATATTAAGCAGTGGCGTGCGGTGAGAATTTAGGCTAGGGAAGCAACCACGATTTAAATTTTAATACACCTAGGTACAATAAAAAACAGTGTTATAATTATTAAGCTTAAAAGTCTTTTAAGGAATAATTTTTACACTTTAGTAGTATTCTTTTACTCTATAATGATTAATCGGATTGGTAATTTTTTAGCACATCTCGTTCTTTTGAATACTGATTAACTCCCACCTAGTAAGATATTTTTAGCATGATTGGTAATCCCCTTACCCATTTGAATCGTAGAAATTCTGGGATTGACATGATTGAAGCATAAAAGGTGCTGTAACGAAACTTGTAACTATTGCCAACGTTCTTTTGTGACAAAGCATTTTCAAATTTTTATGATTGTTTAGATTTAATCATAATGTGCAAAAGAATACGTCTTTTATACTCTTCATTTAAAGAAAAAGTACTACTATTTATTTATAATTCAACTCGATTTTCCAGTCTTTTTTAGCAAAATACCTGGTGCAGGTTTTAATCTTTGTTGTTAAATTTAAAAGTTCTGGTTTTGGTCTGCCTTTCTCAATCACTTCCTCCGAAACTGTATGAAGGAAATTTTTTATCAAATAATAATAATACTTTACAAATTGAACGGTACTCGAACCTTCCACCGAAGCAGCTAAATTTGCAGTCATGGCGATAAAGCAAGTTTAAATGTCGCATACAGAACAAACTAAATAGAATTATTTGTCTTTAAAAAAAACCGAACTTATATAAATTGAAATGATAAAATGTTCCAAAATACAGTCTCATTCGCAGATTTACATTGCTTAAGTAACATTTAACAAACACGAAAAATCGAACAAATAACGAAATTATAATAAACATCTGATCACGGAGTACGCTAATAAAAATAACTCGACCTTATACGATGTTAACTGTAGCCCACAACGCACCCGCGACTCGCCCGCTACCGAAAGCAAGACGTGCAGGAAGCAACGAAATCCGTGCTTATATGCAGTGTAACTAACACATTTGAATCGGTATTACCTTTCCGCGCAAGTTTAATGAGCCTAATTTAAAATAGTACTCTAAATAATTATACTTTTTGCTGTACGGAATTGATATTGAGCTTTAAGTTGATTAAACATTACAAATTTAAATAAACGATAACCATAATTTTATAAAACTACTTTTGTTAGCATTGTTTTTTAATTTTATTAAATTCTTAAGGGAAGCATTGCTTCCCTTTCTTCCATGGACCGCCACTGATATTAAGTATAAGTTTTTGAAACCTTTATAAGTTTTTGAGAGCATCTAATGTTGCTTTCATTCTGTTTCATGAATTATCTAGAAGAGTTAAGTAAAAAATTAATTAATTATGTTTTTTAAATTTGTAATCAAGTATTCCCTACATAGGTTTAATTGTGCAATTGGCAAACAGTACAAACAAAATATTTAGAGAAATTTCTTGTAGTTACACTATGTTGTTATCCATCCTAATGTTACCTTAAATTACACAGGTCCACAAAAAAAAAGTTTTGTAGTTGAAAGGTGGGGTACCATACTGTATGTTTTTTGGTGCGCTGAAGAGGAATCCGGGGTCAGGATTGACCCATTACCCAACGATTTTTTTTAAATGTATTTTTATAAATTTTTTAAGGTTATGTCGAAATCTTTGGGTGATAGGTCAATTCTAACCCCGGAATTGTTTTCAGTTCACCAAAAACATACGGTATGGTACCTCACCTTTCAACTACAAAACTTTCTTTTTTTGTGGGCCTGTGTTATTATATATATATTATTATATATATGTTATTATATACTATCAATAAAGAGATAACTTTCATGTATGCTATACAGATTATCCGAAAATCAGTCTAAACATACCAATATTAGTGAGTGCAACAAGGAAGACATAAACAATATGGGTAGCACAACAATGGGAATGCAATCATGGCTATACGTTATTTAGTGTAAGTTTACGTTCACGTCATTACTAAATTATGACGTCCGTCCATGTGCTGTTGCCATATGGAATTGGATATTCCTTGTTTGATCCAACACTTGTGCTGCATATTTTCAGTGTACGTTTTTAAAAGAATTATTCCCTTATGGACAATATGACTGTGTTGATCCCCATCCATCATCTCCTGTTTTGGATCGTCATTCTTATATACGAATCCAATTTATCATAAGACAATGTATAAAGAACTTCTACTTCCTTCATACATGAACTTGGATTTAATTTTTTTGACAAAATATTTAGTGATACATGTTCTCCTGTAACCAAATGTGGTATATTAATTGGAGAGCACAGCCACACACGTAACGTCAGGTACTTACTGTTCTTATACATTTCATAAATTTCATTATGCATATTTGCCCCTACAGAAGATCAATGTCTGTAGTTAACAATCTTTTTCAATTTCATTTCCTCTTTGGACTGGAAACTTCTTCCGCCGATGAAATGTTGGAAACAGTCGTAAGATATAGACATATTCTCAGAGCTTGAGAAACTCTCTAGAATTATGTATAGTTAATCTTTCTAACAGAAAAAAGACAAACCAACTTCTCTAACTGCAATTCAATGAATAAGGAAACCGTTCAAAATAAATTATTAATGTCCTAAGTAATAATGTTGATCTTTTATTACTCGACACTTTGGATATCTTGAACTAAACAAATAATAGAAACAAGGAAAATCATTAAACACGTTACTAAACACAAAATAACAATCGTAAACCAAACTCAGAAAACACACCTGAAATAAGTTTGACAATACCCCGCGTGTCGCATACACAGGTATACCAATCTGTTTTTTTGTTGAAATAAATGTGTATTTTCTAATTAAATTAACAAATTACGTTTTGTTTTAAAAACCTATTTGTATTTATTCTATAAATAAATATACTACTAAATATATGAAAATTAAATTTTATTATTTTCGATAAAGCAAATAATCTTACTTCATAAAATTACAGTTTGAATGTTATTATTTGCACAGTTGGTTGTAATACTAAGTCATTACTTTTATATTTATGACGTGAGCGTAAAGTTAGACTAAACAGTGTATAGGTAAAATTTTAAACTAAAGATCTCTCTCCAACAACAAGCAATGACAGATAAAATATTTATGACAAATGTTTTTGCTTGCTTGCTTGTTATTGGAGAGAAGTCTTTAGTTTAGAAATTCACCTAGCTATGATTGCATTCTATCTTTGTTTTGCTACCCATATTGCTTATGTCTTCCTTGATGCACTCATTCGTTTTTGGATGTTTAGGTTGGTTTTCGGATAATCTGTATAATTATTTGTCATCAAAATAAAAAGGTGATAGAGTATCTCCCTTTCCACCTATGTGTTAATTTTAAGAAATCAGAACTTACTAAAACGTTATGTTGCCATTGCCAATTAACAGCTTTTTGACAATCCAGGAATTTTGTGAATGAATAATATGTAATGAGAGCAGAGAATTTATTGTAACTGGGAAATCTAATTAGCTTGCATGATTCAACACACATGTTCATTTTATCTTCTTTTACTGATCATATGTTACATTCGCTTTTGTTTTTTTCTACAGTTTTAAGTTTACATTTTTATTATTAAAATACGTATGTAGAATTTATTCCTTCACATATGTTCTTGTAGTAGCATCTGAAATATTCAATATCAATATTTTTATTTTTTAGATTATTAACTGCCATATGTTGGCCTATTTGATATTCTTAAGTTTGCATCATTTAAAAAACAAAATATAGGTATTATATTATCACGTGTTAGTAGTGTACAAGAGTGAAAATAAATTTCTTATTTACCTATGCTTAATTCCTACCAAATTATTGTATTGTCAAATTGACATTTTCAGTATTTAAAGATTTCATAAAAATCTTTAAAAATAAACATTTTCCGACTGTAGTAAATGCTTAACATAGGAAGAACTGCATAGTTATGCAATAGTATAACCTAAATTAAATTGAACTATACTGTATTCAAAATAATGAACAACTCAAAATAAACAGAAATGACATAATCCCATGAGCCATGAATTTGACAGCTTTATACCAAATACTTTAATATGATTAATACCGGAAACTTATTTTGAAAAATGGGAGACAAAATTTAATAGCGCCTCTTGCAATGTGGTGTGGAAATAAACCTGACATTTCTAAAATATTTGAAAGTAATTAAGAAATCGTCATTGCAATGAAAGATTGAATAGTTTAGATAAATTGTAAAAGTTTATATATTTTAGTATAACGGTAATAAACCATCGTTTAACAGAAATAGTTCTATTTTTTAAGTAGATGCAGGTTTCTCACCAAAAAGCCATTTGCTAGTTGCCCACCCATCTGCGATGATGGCGCTTCAAAAATGTCCCCTATTTTCATATGGTAAAGTATATGGAGTTTCAGGTATTAATAATATTAAAGTATTTGTTTATACCCAAGAAATTTTTCTCCTGTCATAATTGCCTTCTTGGCAACTTTGTTTGTGTTGATTGCAAAAAGATAATGCAACTCTCAAAGAGAACGATTAGAAAACGCCCAAAACAAAGTCCCTTGACAAAGAATAAGTAAAATTAGTAAACTATAACAATTCCAACAATAATGGGTTTTAAATTTACATTTTAAATATAAAAGATGTATAACAAGGCGATTAACCCAGAATAATGATGAAATGTGAGTACTTTTATTAGCTGGTGCTATAATCATCTGTGAAACCAAAACACATCTTATTGGCTTATATACAAGCCAATGAATAATAACCTTAGTACCAAATGTTAACTAATGCTACACCTATAGAATCACAAAGCATTTGCCGGCCTCTACAGGCTGTCATGGAAAAGTATGGAAGAATACTAAATTAAAAAACTTCAACAATAGTAGCCTTTAAATTTACATTGAAAATATATAGCAGGATGGTTAACCCACAATAACGATAAAATGTGTGGAATATAATCACACGTATCTATTGAATTTTCAAGTTTTTGACCCACTGTATACTTCTTTAAATTCACTTAGGCTTACTTCAAGAGATGTTTTACGTGATTTGAAAGAATAAACAAACGAGGGTTACATTATGTTATGGGATTTTCTCAATCGCATAGTGTTTACATTACACTTCGGATCTCTCCATAACAATGTTTCTGAAATGAAACCTTGAAGGAACTTTGATGCATGAAAATCATTTTAAATGGATTTTTAACTTTTGATTTGTTTATGACATTGACTCACTGTGACGGAACATAAACCTGAGATACTTTCTTCTGTGTTCTATAATGGTAAATTGTCTATCTCATAGTAAGAAGCTGTATCCACTTGTTAGACATTTTTGTTCAACTTGTGTAAAATGTTTACCTTGGACTAATAATGTTATCATCTTCCAGTTGTTATTCTAACGAACGTATGCATGTAATTATTATGTATTAAAACAATTATTTTTCCAAAAATTCCCCCCCCCAAAAATAATTCTCTGGATCCGCCCCTGATCTATGTGACCTGACAATTCGTCTTCTTATATCCATATATTCCGTATCCATACCAGGCTCAAGATGTTCATGAATTTCATAAATATACATCAACAATGCTGAAGCTAAGTATGTCAGTAGATCCTCAGTGTGTCATTGACCCATGCCATAAAAGTATTGTTGCATTTCCTTCATGAACAGCTAGTTATAAGTAGAAAATTGTCTTTGATAAAAAAACATAAGAATGGATCAGAGTTGGGCAAAATAGTACTTGTTGCAAACCTGTACACGAACTATATAATTTGGATTTCTTTTAGCAATCTTGGTATGTTAATTTAATGTTCATATCCTGCTTCAGCTCTCATAAAATGAATAGCACTTTCATTATCGGTTGAACAGTTTTATGAAAGATTTATCAGAGTACAAACAAGTATCGGATCTAGGCAACCCAAAACGTAAATTAAATTTACTTTTGAAAATGCCATTTACATTGTCATGCCCTATGAGAAATATGTGTTCCAAAATGTTTTTCCTGAAAGAACATTGTGCAATGTTGAGATATAATGGCCATAATGGTTATATAAGACCTGATATGTGGGCATACCTTATGAATGTCAGTTACTGTCAATTTTCTTGAATGTTCTATATTCCTGCCACTTTGAACTTCCACAATTGCATTTATTGTTGATGAGATATTGAACTCTTCTTTGAGTAATTGAAAATATGTAACACAGTGTCGCTTTGCGTACCTGTACATTATCAAGGGTATATTTCACCATACAATGACGACAGGATATTTCTTCTTGAGCTCGCCTTCTCTTTGGCTCTTGTAGTGAAATTGCTTGAGATATGAATTAGGATTGACCATCATAATTCAATTTTCTAAATAGTCTTGCATGTTTACTAACCACCAATTCGGCATTGTATCCTTAGTCTCCTGTGGGCAGCAAGGGCGTGTGGTTGCTTGTCTTCCTTGGCAGACGTCTCTAAAGGTGTGATGGTGCTGTTGATTCCACGACTTTCATCCTTACGATACTTTGTTATTATTTTTCTTTGTAATCATTTGTATTGTTGTTCAAAATTCAAAAACCCTTAGAAGTATAAGATGCCCAATACTGCCATCCTAAGCCCAAAGTGCCTATTTCGAGAATAGTCAATTTTGAGATATTGAGGATTTTATAATATGTTGGTCTGCACAAATTAAAAAATAGAAAAAATCTTTGTGTTGGTGTTTAATACTCTTAGGAATTTTTGGAGTTCATGAGTTTAAGAAAAATTAGTTTTAAAAATTAATGTAAAGCAAATAGTACGTATGTTTGACGTGCATCGATTTTGCTTAGTATACCTGAGTTACGACCATACATCTTATGTTTTTCTTGTGTTTTGGAGATACGTCTTGTTTGCTGTATATGTATAGCACCATGAGATATGACCATTTTTCTTAGGAAAAACGAACTACTATGTCATAAGGAGTCTGTACACAGTAAAATCTAAAATATGAAAAAAATTGAGGTATGCCATTTGGGCTTAGGACGGCAAAATACTACAACCTTTATATAAAGCAATGTTTTGTTAAGATTTTAATTTTTGATATATAGTGAGTTAAATGAATTAAAACTATTGCTTACTCTGTGCAACACAGAAATGTTAGAAATTCATTTAAAGGTTTTGGGAAAAAAAGGAAAATACTATCAGTGTACCGTAAAGTTAAAAGTCGCATAATCAATGACATTTGCGTGTGCGCAAGAAGAAAGAAGATCCTCCGAGCTGCGCCGAATTGAAAAATATTGGGCGCTCATGAAGCAAAAGTTTTTAAAGTATAATAAAGCAGCTTCTTCTACTGAGGACTTCAAGTATAAGTGAAAACAAGCAAACAAATGGTTACAAACCAAGCTGTACAGAAGTTGATGAAAGGAGTTTTTAAGAAAATAATTGATTAGTTTTGTTTTATTTGGTAGAAAATAATTGTGTCATTATTTTCAACATGCAATAAAATTTCCAATATCATTTAGCTGTTTGTTTATACCGGGTGTCCACTCTCAGTAGATCATAGGCAATTAACATTGTGCATTTTACTTTTATATATTTTGCTGCTTTTCTATACTAAATCAATAAATATTAAAGTAATGAACAGTTTACATAGTCGTTATTTAAGGGGAAGATTCGCTAGTAGAAAAATAATGTGTTCGTATCTGTAAAATAACTGTTTTATTTATGTAAATAATGACACGGAACAAAAACCAATTTGTTAAGATAGGTTTTCTGTAGGTACCTACGACTCGAATATCTTTACAAAACGTAATCTGTTTTAGAAAGAAATTGCTTAAGTTAGTATATTTTCGAATAAACAACGCATGTCTGATAATCATAAAATTAACTAAATCTCGTCGTAGGTACTTCAACTGACGTTTTTTCTTTCATTTAGTAAAAACCGCATCGTATAGTGCCTTCTACTTTTTAAAATATCTTACATTTACGATGATAAGATACGGATTTTTTTTTTAATACAATTGCCTAACTATCAGGCGCAATGCCAATAGTTTTCGATGGTAAAACTCATGCACGCTACACTGTTAAAATAAGTTCACATTATGCGCGGTCTATTATTATTTATGGAATTTTATTTTATTCCTTAATTTAATTTAATTGAATCTTATTTATTAATTTAATTGAAACCTTGATTGCAAAAAGGGTATACTAAGTTGCAATTTTAACAAAAATAACATTTCTGTCGGAAATTACGTGTCATACTAAAAGGTGTAAAAACCAGCAGTGTATAAAAACTTTTCATTACATACTACCCCAGTAGCACACAATATTTCATTAATATTTAAAAAATATAAATATAATATTATATGTGTTTTAAATATTTAAAAGATTAGGAAGATATCTAAGAAATATTGAAAATGAAATATTTAGAAATATATTGATATACATATTAAATAAATATGTTATTTGTGTGTAATTTTTAATATTTTGAAACAAATATCAAATATATATTTTATTATTATTATGTATGATTGAGTTCTTGAACCTTCTAAAATGTAAAAGTTTGCATAAGATCGTAGTTTTCTTGGGAGTTAATTTGTTTTTTCACTGACAAATCGGAATTGGATTGCAAATTTCTCACTTTCACACAATTCACTTAAAGCAGATGTGTACATGTTCAAAACAGAATGCATAAAAATAGTATTTTTACAAACTAGAATAATATGCGTACCTATCTAGTAATAAATAACTATTTTGTTAATAGGGATGTTTTCAATGAACAATAACAATCACATATTTGGGTTTGGCGCCTTTGCGTGGGCGGTCTTTCTGTGTAGTTTCATCATTCCTTGGTTTAAAGTATGTGTCAGAGCAAATGTTGGATAAAGGTGCCGGTAAAGGCTATAAGTTCAGAGTCTATAAATACATAATATTTTGTATAAATTTCGAATCTCGTAAATAATAGGTTTGCGACAAGTCGATAATGGTCGAAGCTTTATAATTGTGCTCAAAGACTAGAATAAGCGAACAGTGACCCATCCTTCACGGGCAAATTATTAGAGACATACTATAGCAACCTGTGGTTGCGGTAATGTTTCGGTACGCTTGCGCTGTAGCTTTGTTGATGGTCACTTTAGTTATTCCGAGTTACTCTTTGTTCTTGTCGCCTTTGTTTTTTATTACTATAATAAAATATGTTCGTTTATTAATAATCTAAGGTGCGTTCATTTATTGTCGCTGTGTGTTAGGTAATTAGTTTTGTGCAAAACAATACAAACGAAGAAGCCTCAAAAGGTAGCTAAATAGTTTTTAAGATGGGCAGGAATAACAGGCAAAACTGTAGGAAATACAGATATTTAAACAAAGCTGTAATAAGACTGCAAAGAACTAACCCACCTAAATTCTTCTGCTTCACATCAACCATTACCACCGTGTTTAAATGAAAGCAATGAACCCTCAACTTCGTCTTGTGAGTTGAGTACTTAAAAGTTAATATTTTGTCATGAATGTTTTATTATGCTAATTTCAATTAATATTTTAGCATTACACACATTTCAAACATTGAAGATGTAAGTGATAGTGATGATTATACAGAACGAAGGAAAAGGGTGCCAAAAAGGTTCTTGCCTAGCGATGATTCCGATGAGGACGTGTCTATGACAGCAACAGATAGACAGCAATTAAGAAGACCTGAGAAGTTGTTCACAAGAAAACCATTTCATATTCCAGTAGGTATGTATTAATGTAAAAAAAATACTTTTTACAAAGAATGTTCAACTTGTGATATAACCAGCTCAGTATATTATATTTGCATCTGACAAAGAAGTAACTGTCTCAATTGAGAAGAGAGAAGAGGATCATGTTTCTTCATTTTCAAACCCTGATAATGGTAAAACCTGAATCTTTATTTTTCTCTAGCTATAGAAACAACTATAATTGATTTACTTTTCATTACAGATCACGTTGAATGTGTTTCTTTGGCTGTGACAGAAACACATCTATCCAGATCTAGGAGCGAGACACCTGCTTCAAAAACTATAATCAGGAGTAAATTTGAAGAGACAGTTCTTTACGAGATCAGAGAAATTAAAACTAAACTTGAAAGAATAGAAAACCATTGCTTTTTGCAAAGAACAGATGGTTTAAATAACCAAGCGGAAGATACTGTAGATGATTTGGCTAACTTGCCTGCTCAAAATGACGAGGCTCTTAAATTACTCAATGATTCCATAGCACAAGATGAAAGGAAACTGCAACAATTGGCAAGAGGAAAGTATTGCTTCAATCTTCTGTACATCTAAATGTTTTTTGTTTTTAGGTTAATTTACTTTACCTGTTAGGGGGAGCAGATCCTCAAAAAACTGTATATCTTGCAATGCATAAAATTTTTGATAAGAACTTAGCAGTGTCGTATTCTGGACAAGGAAAGAAGAAGAAAAAGCCGTTTTCTGAATTGTCAAACATTTACAATGCTGTACTTGGTATCTACGCTTCCATTTGTATTTATTTTGTACTGTTATGTAATCTTACTAAGTATTTTAGTTGCTGTTAGAAAACGACACTCAACCGCTACAGATGAAAGTATTAAAAAATTTATTGGGTTATTTTTGGCAACTGCCAAAGCTAGACTCTGCAAAAATGCAGCAGCTGCGTTATAAACTCCCGTTCACAAATTTGAATCTTTTGTTATATATTAATCAGGTATGTATGTTGCAATAATTCGAAACTGTTTTATATGACATTGTTGGTTATTTACTTCTAGATAAATTCATCTGGATGTGTTTAACTAAACAACACAAAGTAGTAAAGGGTAAAATTTTCGATAAGACTGGATTATATTTTAGTTGCTGTTAGAAAATGACACCCAACTGTTACAGATGAAAGTATTAAAACATTTATTGGACTATTTTTTGCCACTGCCAAAGCTAGACTTGGAGAAAATGCATGAGCTGTATTATAAACTCCCGTTCACAAATTACTCATGTTCTAGAATCGTTTGTTATATATTAATCAGGTGCGTATGTTGCAATAATTCAAAACTGTTTTATATGACATTGTTAGTTATTTATTTCTAGATAAATTTATCTGGATGTGTTTAACTAAACAACACAAAGTAGCAAGGGTAATAGGTTCATTACCTTTTGATAAGACTGGATTGGAGAAATTTATCACAACAAAAGTTAGGCTATGAAACAGTTAAAAATACTGAAAATATAAAATGTAAATGGAGTGGAAAGAAACGGGATCACTTTGATGAATTATTAGTTGTTGAGTGCCAAGGAGAGGAAGCTGAATGGACAAATTATGATAGGGATGAATTATCTGTTAAAAATCAATTATCCAAGGACATTATAAATATGTTGCCCAGTGAAACAGCTCAAGTGCTTAGTAATATTTTAAATAAGAAAGCATTTTTATGTTAATTTTAAATTATTTCCGGAAAATAAATGATAATAATTGCACATTAAAATCATTTTAAAACTCTTGATACATAATTTGTCTTTTTTTTTTTAATGGATTTTATCCCTTCAATGTTTTAAGACTTGCATTTTAATTTAATGTGCATATATAACTAAGTGCTAATACAACATTCTTATTTTCAATACTTTAACGTTTCCATTTGTGAAATTTATATTTTTATACTTGTTTTTTGAATAAACAGTTAAAACTTGCATTTTAGTTTAATCTTTTATTTAAAGTCACTAATTACAGTGATTCTATTTTAACAATAATCATAATGCTACTTAATACTATAATTAAGAATAAAATCATTGCCATGATGTTTATTGTTCACCTGATTGAATGTTTCTTATGTTAATCAACAGCCGTACTCGTAGAGAAATTACACGCGTGTAATTTCTCTATGAGTATAGCTGCTAGTGTCTATATTATAGTGTCTTTATCATTTGAAACTGTTTTATAAGATATTGTTAGTTATTTATTTCTAGATAAATTAATCTTGTTTATTTTCTAAATTCTATACACTATATACTTTTACAGAAATACGTAATCTTGGTAAGATACGTATGAACGTATACTATGTTGACTTGATTAAAATCTACTTATTTCATTAATTTTAGGATAATACATCCTTGTGTATTCTTAGTTAAATTTGTTTCTCCATGACCACTATGGAATTTTGTAAATTCTCAAATTTTGATAATAACAACTTAATATTCTAATAACTCTTGTTGTAGAATAAATATTCTAAAACACTACTCTACTTATGTATTTTGCATGTATTTCATACCATCACTAGATATAGAATGAATATTCTGTATCAGTACAATAAAAAAACTGTTAGCCTTGATTTCATTGTTTACGTTAAATGTCATACTTTTTAAAATTATTGTGCACATTTTCAAATTGTAAATACTGCTAAATTTAAATTTTCCTGTGGTCTTGGAGAAATCACGGTCCGTTACTTGGTTAGATTGGAAATTTGATGCTCTTGGTTCCTCTTGCTTGTGTTCGGAACCTTCCACTCACATCGAATTTCCATTCTAACCACGTTACAGAATATACTATTATTTAATCATTTGTTCAAATGTTTATATTTTGACATGATTTTCTTATAATGCCTTTGATATTTTATTCTGATATATTAAAAGGAATGTGAAAACTTATAATATAACTAATATTGAAGATATATTTTAAATAATATATTAGCTAAATATTTAGACGGATGTTGAAAAAGATATATTTTAAATATTTGAAAATGAATATTTATATAATATATGTGTGCTACTGGGAATATAACATTCATAAGATATTCTAACTAGAATGTTAAATAAATATTATCAAGATAATATTAAAGAAATATTTTAAATAATATATTAGCCAAATATTTAGGCGGATGTTGAAAAGGATATATTTTAAATATTTGAAAAAAATATTGATATAATATATGTGTGCTACTAGGGTAGTAGAAGGTTTTGAAGGTACATATATTATATATGTATGAGATTTTGTTTTCTTTTACTTTTTAAAATAAAATTAAATTGAGATTTCAACTTTTACAAGAAATATAATTACAAGTAAGATCATAAGCAACAATAAGTAGGTACATACCTACCTAATTATTTTCGAAGGTCTTTTATTGGGCGTCCGTGAGGATACTGAGGATCAATCAATTCAGGTAACAAGCACTTATAAAAGAAAGTCGTTAACTCGTTTTTCATTTTTGTTTGCCAAAATAGATCGTCACGATAAATTTTCTCACTTATCATTTCTTGCGGTGTCCATACAACGAATATGCAATAATCGCGGTTCGTAATATGTAACTGTCCTTGTATTTGAAAGTAATAATTATGAGTCCTTTTTAAACAGATTTCACCAGCCCGGTTTTCCAAAAATTTAATTTTCTTTTCGTTAACAGCACTCATAACTTTCCTTTTTGCAGCTGATGCAGGGCATTTGATTTCAATTAATCCGTCTTCACTTAATAGTCCGTCTGGCGACGCTGCCGAAAAGAAATCATCTTTATCAATAAAAAGTCCGCATTGTTGAATTTGAATATTAGATTGCTCTTGAAATTCCCGAAGTGCTACTATTTCATGATCTTGTCCCCATCGTGTAGCGAGATTTCCTTTAAACGTGCTATACAACAAATTTTTTACTATATTTTTACAATGTGTTAAGCTTTTCATTTTACAAATCTGGCCAAAATTAGAAGCTGTTATTCGCGACGATCTTTCTTGACGCCAAAGTAGATTATTATGCTGACCAATTGTTTCTAACTGTATCAGATGTAATTCGTCTTCAGTTTTTTTCATTGTAAAATTTCGTTTTCCTTTAAAGAATATTCTTCTGCTGATAATTGCATGTTTTCTTCCTCTATTTTTCCATATTCGCTATCGGCTGGTGCTGACTGGTAAATCTTCCTTCTTTGTGATGTTTCACTAAACAGTCTCTTTCGGCATTTAACCCACTTTGATTTGGTTTCCACAGCTTTCACGTATTTTTTTGTAAATTGTCCAGGACTTTTACCAACTACCTTTTTATGGATTACCTTCGAAATATGGCCTGGTTTAAAATTGAAAGTCAAAGCAGCTGCTTCGCATCGTGTTTTTATAGGAACTTTTTCCCGTAAAGTTAATTCGTTTACCTCCTATATATTTTGCAACTATAGAGTTATAACATTCGGCAGCGTTATTGTCCATATTTTGCAAAAGACTTTCAGAATTTCGCGCTACTCTGTCAGTAACAACCATTATATCTTGATATAAGCCCGAGTCTTTGAAGTTAACAATCCAATTGTTTTCATTTTCATGTTTGGGCCCGTTACAAAATAAGTGGCACAATTATTGTGATCCCTAAAAACATGATGAGGACAATTCAAGATGTCATTTCTCAACTGTTGTATTTTCTCAATATGAGTTAAAGTTGCATTTGTAATATAAAAAAGAACGGCACCTTGTATACCCGACCTCATTCGTTTGATAGAGTTGTTCAGCGTATTGCGATGTTGTAGAGGAACAATTATCATTTTGCTACTTATTCTTTTTTGGGTCAGTTCTCTTAATTTACTACAAAAATTACACAGAAGATGGTTACGACATTCGATTTTTTGAATTACTTTCTGCCCATACGGACGAACTTCTGCAAGACGTTTTGTTACACTGCTGTCGCCATCTCAAACCAAATACAAGTATTTCAAATTATACATTTCTATACTTCTTTTGAAGCCCTCTATGATAATATCAGCTTCCATTCCTGTAGATGGTTTGTCCCAATTCTTAAAGCATTTAAGCAAGGGAGCTTCAGAATGTTTTGATTTAGCACGTTTACACATACAACAGTATTTATTTCTAATCCCTAAGAATAACACTTTTTTTGTTTTTTCACCAACAATAACGCCAACTCCTGCAGCTGCATTATAGTTGGTTCTGTAGGATCTTTTACTCCACGCTCCATCTGCAATCACAGTAATGAATGGAATGCCGTCCGAATCAACTCGGCCTTCTTCAATTGCTAAACGGGATTCTATTAAAACAGCTTTTTCCATATATTCCCATGCCGTTTCTTCAATATAAGTAGCAAGAAGTTGTTCTGTCTTTGCATAAAGATTTGGGCCCATCCAAGGAATATCGCAAGTAGCCAACATTTCCTTCAATTGTGAGTATCCTATTCCTGTTGTGATACTTCCTAGAACTGCAGCCTTGTTTATATCCATTGCCTGATCATTACAGTCAGTTGATATAACAGTATTAACTCCGCACATCTCGCATTGAACAACAATTTTACTCTGCAGACCAATTCTTTGCTCGGAAACCATTTTCAGATGTTCATTTCTACACGAAAACAATCCAACATGAGGAAAACGTATAATGGCATTAAAGAAATTACTAATTTCCACAATTCTCCTTCCACTGATATCTTCGTGCTCTTTTTGAACATTAAGCACCTCATTTTCAACGTCAGTAGTATAAGTAGGTGGAATTTCCTCTGGGCTGTGGCTACTACTAGTGGAAGTACAAGGTTGATGTGATGGAGCTGAAAGTTGATCAAATGAAGTTGAAGGTTGACTTGTTGAAGTTGAAGGTTGATCTAATGAAGTTGAAGTGTGATCTAATGAAATTGAATGTTGATCAACAGGAACAAGTTCTGCTGATTGAACTTTTTGGGCAGACTTTTTAAAACCAGAAAGGTTTTGCATTCTTCTACGTATGCTCTTTTTTCGAGCTGATAGCGTTAATCGCGGCATAATCTTAACTACATAAATAAATTGCACGTACAATATGATATATAAGTATTTGTTACACTTCACTACGTTACACTAAAATAGACTACACGATAATTACACTATGCTCTATATTAATACTTGCTACACTTACTTATAAAACATGTAGTACTATCACGAAAACTATACCAGTACTGTTGTTACCGTCGCGCTGTGCTTACGTTCACCGTTGGTTTACTAACTTGGTTTGCTAGGGAAATTCAAGTACAATTCAGAAATAATACTCTCAAAATGATGTATTCACACCAAAACCCACTAAAACGGTACAGCCCTGAAATAGAATAGGGGTGCAATATGTTATTATGTATTTAAGGTGCCTAAATAAACAATAAATGTGTCAGTAAGTAGCCGGTGACAGTAAACAGGTTTCAAAGAAAGGATTAAGGGAAGATTCATTGCGGCTCCTTTTCATTACCCATCCGGTTATAAAACCAAATGTTAAACAAATTTTTAGAAAATCCCAAAATAAGTAGGTAAACCTTTTAGTTTTTAATTGATTTGTTGTTAAAGAAGATTATGGTATTCGGTTCGTTTCTTTGATCTTGTCCGTGTACTTTTTGACATTTTAAATCTATTTTGACATTCGATGAGAGAAGTGAAAAGAAAATGATCTAGCCAAAGAATTTAGAATTCAACCGAATACGCCTTCCACAATTTTAAAGAACAAAGAGAAAATCTTGGAATTCTAACGAAATTTGTGTTTCCAGTAAACGTCTACGAGAACCGCGTTTTGGTGAATTAGAAGAATGTGCTTTAAGGTGGTTTAAACAAGTTCGCGCGGTAAATGGACGCGGCAAATGGACTTGTGTTAGTTTACAAGACGGAAGAATTATCAAGAATTTTAAAGATTAACAATTTTAAGTGCAGCAGTGGTTGGTTAAATCGATTTAAGGAGAGACGTAATTTGTCTTTTAAAAAAAATGTGGCGAGACCGCATTGGTTAATTTTCAAAAAATTCCTTGATTCGAATATTCATTAATTTTTTTTCACTCCCTTTGACTTCGAATTAACGAGATTCTACATATTAGGTAGCTATCGACCTACGAGATTTAGTGCTCTAATCTGGCAATAGGATTAAGTGAATAAAATAAAATAAAAAAATAAGAGATATTCCTGATAATTGATAACATTATATTTTATTTTTATTTTAATTAAATATTAGGTGCATTATCGTATTATTACCATCTATACACAGAATTAAAACTAAAATGAACATTCCATTGTAACAGTGTATATCATATTTCAGTCACAACATAATTCTGACTCATTCACGTTAGAAGCAATTAAATTTTGCTTGCAAGTTAGATCTGCAAATACATGCAGCATTTATTAGTCAGCTATGTGTGTGTCTCACTTCTAACTATTTTATCTTCGTTGCAAAATATATTAGGCTACAGCGAATCTTGGCCTTAATTGTGATGCTTGAGACCGTCATTATTAACTTACTAATATCCTAGGTAAACAAGTGTTTATACGCTAAAATTTAATAATTTGAAAATCATGACTTGTCATACAACAGTTACTCTTTAAATTAGTATTTTAAAATAAAAGTCGTACTCTTAGTATTACTATACTGCCGTGCTAAGCGAAAGCAACCTATCTGCAAAACTGCAATGTAGAAATGTACTATATAGCATGTAAATGTGAGCTAAGAAAATATAAGGTTTATTTCTGAGTTGATGTTTTGCAGATAGGTTGTTTTCGCTTAGCACGGCAGTATTAGTATCATTTGATGCGCAATAATTTTCTCTTTCTATTGACATTATTATCTTTTTTGTAGTTGAGTTTGGCAAGCAGGAATCACCAAGAACGTTCAATACAATGTTAAATGTTTATGTTCGAATTTGAAGACGAACAGGCTGTATATGTAATTATTAATGTATGACATTTTTTCTGGGACAAGAGTTATGTAAGAAATTATTTCTTGTTTCTGGGTAGGAAGTGTTAGTTTCCAATTGAGTATAATTAAGAAAATGGCTATTGATGACAGGCATAGACAGTGTGGGTTTTCTGGAATATAGGTAAGTTTTAAACTATTTTCCTAGCTTTAAAAGAAACATGTATGAGGGTAAAATAGTATATTATATACCAAGGGACTAAAGTGCCTCTTTTAATCCCGAAGGTGCAGTTTGTTGCCCGAGACGTAGTCGAGGGCAACAATCACCTGAGGGATTAAAAGGCACTTTAGTTCCGTGGTATATACGCTATTTTTTGCACTCCGTTTTGCCTAATACATTGAGTTAAAGTTATATTATATAAAAAAAGAGTTAAAAATGTACAATCTAATTGTATAGTTGTTAAATAAATGCAATTACAATTACAAAACCGATTGGAAATGCTAACTATAGTATTGCCAGACGATTCAATATTAAAATAAAATTTGATCTGGTACAAATTCCTCTATCCGTACATCTACGAACAACCTGACATCCCGATTGTACTCGAAGAAGTGAAGGTTGATAATCTAACAGCTTCCACATTATTTCATAAACCTGAAGTTTGACTATTTAGTTTTGTTAATTGTGCTTATGTCTATGTCATTGTACATATAAATCACAATAATTAGCTCATATTGTATTTTGAATTTGGTTAAACTAGTATTTTGAATAAACTAGTTGGCATAGTAACATTAATTTGTTTGTTTACTTTTAATCCCTCCAGAAACGTTAATTGTGAACATGCCGCAAACACACCTAACCTTACTATTGTAATTTTGTGTAAATGTGTGACATATAATAACGCTTTGACATTGCAAAAGTAAGGTTAGCATGTTTTGTGGTATGTTCACAATGACTGTTTCGCGGCCAACTTCGACGTTAAATTAACATTTGTTTTACTTTTAATCCTTCCGGGATTAAAAGTAATTCTAATCCCTCCGGGACTAAAAGTGACACTTTCTTTGACACTAGTCTTTCAAACGGAATATTAAAATGGCACTTTTAGTCTACGGAGTGCAAAAACAATTTTCTATACTTTTTAGGCATAAGTAATTGAGATATAACGCTTACTATACCCAGAAACAAAAAAGTATTGCATGGCATTATAGTCTTATAGCAGATTTCAAGAAATATTCCTGTTAACTGTAAAAACAAATGATTTTACCTTAGATAGAAATTGTGCAAGGTAAAAGGTATACAACATAAACGAACCAAAAATGAAGTACCAACTATTTAATGTGAAGAATCTTTTATGAGATATTAAACAAATATTTCCTCAAAAAAACTACAGTACCTGCTATGTACTCATATCAAGGCTTTTCTTGCAAAGCTTGCTATGTATAAAACTACTATGATTCAAACTATTAAATGTACTCCAGTTACAAATAATAAAAAAATGAAACTGATTTTTTGTTCCTGAAAAATTTCAATTTTGCAACATAACAGATATTGCAATTTTTATGACGATTTATTGTATCCACTTACACTTTTAATTTGACATATTTGAAGTTTAGCCCTTACAATCTTTTTCTTTTGAAGTACACGTAAGAACTTGATGATGCCGTTGAAGGACTTGGTGATTGACTAATTGAAGTGTTGCTGAAATTTTTTAAATGGTCATCTACATATAATAATAATAAACAGAAAAATATTTACTCTTTTTCTGAACATATTATCAATTTATGAACAGTAGCATTTTGATCCTCTGCCTGATTTTCACATGTTTGTTGCAACAAGGAATTTAGCTTCTTATCATATTTACATTTTTCTTTTTTCTGTGAATCTCTTGGTGATAATTTATTGCTACAAATTGTAGTGTTAAAATAAATATCTTAGAATCAATATTTGTTATATTTTTGCTGACAGCATAATTAATTTTTGTATTTTGTATAGAAGTGAATATAAAAAATGTTTTATATGTAAGATAAAAAATAATGTGTGCATTACGGCAAAAAAGTGGTTTTCTGGTCCTTGTCCTTCCTTGGCAGTCCATCTCTTCCTTCAGACCAGAAAACATCCACTTGTTTGCCTAGAAACACAGATAACTATTAAGCTGTTATTATAGTTTACCTCTCTGTAACCTGTAGAGATTTTTCAGAATTATCTGTTGATTTTTGATATTCAATAGGCAAGCCAGTTACACATTTATAGCTGTTTATAACAGAAGATTTATCTCTTGGAGATAGTGCTTGATGTTTAATTACAAAGTCATTTCCACTTGTTGAAGATTCTGCATATATAGATGATGAATCTTTATCTTGTCTACTGAGATCTATAGGTTTTACTTGAGATTGCTTATGTTGTTTGAGACTATCTGGTGGACAGCAAGGATTACAGTCTTTTGGTAAAACCTTTTCTTCATTGATTTTTAAATTATCCACCTTTTTGTCTGCTTTAGATTTTTCTATTGATCCCTCATCTAAAACACCAAGTAAGTAGCATATGAAGTAATTTTTATCACTCGGTAAATAACTAATTCATTATAATTACTCCTTAGTTTTAAAAAACAGTTTAATTATGATTACCTTTAAATTATTTTTCTCAGCAGAATATGTATACTGTAACGATAATGCAATTTAAAGCATTAATCATCACAGTTTAAAGTAGAGATTTACCCCGATATTTCTAATTTTCACAAAATTTTGCATATTTCGTGGGGAAAGAAATGATAAAGTGTATAGTTTTAGTTTTATATCTTTATTAGGAGGGTCAAAGTATCGGAAAAAGTTAAACGAAATTGGTTTGCCTTATTTTAAAGCTTTTTTATGTACTTTTGTTTAACGTATAAATAAAAATTGTTATTTTTCAGAATTTTCAGTTTTGCATTCTTTATAAATGTATATACTTTAAAGCTTTTCAAAAATTTCATAATCTATCTTATATCATTACAAATGTTGTGCCCTGTAAATAGCGACTATTTGATGTCATGTCATGATGTATAGAGATAACCTCCATCGTAATATAATTATACACAACTAGCCCAACTAATGCTCTTTCATCTAATCTATGATATTCATATCAAAAGTCAGGTGCAGATTTATATATGGATTAAATGGGCCATGGCAGGGTGATACTCTTTGAGGGGCGACAAATTTTCCGAATTGAAATATTTTTAATATTTATTTACAATATTTATATACTATTTTGTACACTATTAGGGTTATTATCATTTTCTAAGAAAAAGTTTCTAATATTCAAATTAAAAATCTTATTTTTTAAATATGTTTTCAATTTGTTTTGAATGCATTTTGGGTATTTCTGCAACAGCAATCGTAACTCATTTTACAAAAAATAATACTGTATAGTTTATTAAATACATAAATTTAAGAAAAATTTGCCAATCATGTTTTAAATAATAACAGACATATTTACGGATATTTTAGTTTTCACTAGCGATTTAAAGCTTCCTTTATAGAAATAAAAATATTTATATTTTTAATGCTTTAAAAAAATGTTTGTGAATATGTTAAATCAAATTTTGATTAAGAATGTTAAACCTATATTATTTGCTATTGTTATTTCAAGTATTTTTTGGTATATATTTAGAGAGATTGATTTATGTAGCGTTTTGCAGCAGATTGTTGCTAAATAAATATTACTGTACTATTTTTGATAAATAATAAGCTCTATATGGACGGCTTTAATATAGCCCAGGCATCAAAGAAACTATAAAACAGCATCTGTCAAAAGTTATTGTATATCAAATAGATGCTATATACAGCTAACATCTTTCAGAAGTGGACATGAATTTCCTAGAGATGGACACATAGCTAGCTAAGCTAGCATAGCTTTGTATTCTAAGTACATTTTGTTGAATATCATGGAAATGATTAGAGATAGTGGGTTACTCCTTCACACATTACTATTTATTCTACTTTTTGATGTCACAGCAAAATATATCAATAAAATTTTGAGATTTACAAAAAGCAGACACACAGTGACTTGTAAATTTAGAAATAAACTTTTGTTTACTGGAAATAAGTTGTAACCCATCTATATGCAAAGTGACCTAGCTGACCAGTCTGATGGAGGGTCTACTATATTCTACATCACTATGCTGCAAATGCCCGAAAAACATTACTTTATTCATTTCTAAATGTATTGGAATGAAATGTACACTTGAGATTATTCGGTCTGATACATTTAGCGGTCGCCGTTTCGACGCCGCCGATTTGCCAGCGTCCGGTTCGCCGACAGGACAGTTCGGCGCAGAAATGTAAAATATTGCACCATAAACTTGTATAAAATGTTATATTGATAATTATAATAGAAAATAACCATGTTTTAACTAATGAATATAAAATGTTACATACAGAAATTAAAAGAACAAATTAAATTGATTAGAATGTAGGAGTTAATAAATTTAAAAATTCAAATAACTTAATAAACGACTATATAGAATTGAATAGCTCACCCTTGTTAAATTTATTTGGGTAATATAAAGTATATGTAAATTTCCAAATCATTATTGCCTCTACAACAAAATATGTATCTCCATAACCAACAGTTAACCACGTTTCAGAAATATAATGTATATTCTAGGTTCTAATTTTTTTATGCTGAGCCACTACTATCTGTCTCCATGTGATACACACAGCTACTTGCCAACTCGCCTAGAACGCATATTATGTATATATGTCATAGCCATAGTCATTTTAACTACTCAAACCTGTCATGTATAACACTGTAATGTTGATCTGACAAATATTTCAATAAAAAAAATACATTTTATGCTTTTATCAAATATTAAAAATACCGTAACATGTGTAATACTAATAATAACAAATAAAAAATATTTTTAAATACATTTGTTTACTATTTATAATTTTTAGTGTTACACATTCTATATGTTTAATGTTGCATGTTTCAATGAAAGTGTGGTTCTGTGTTCCAATAATGTAATGTACGTGTATTTACTATTTATACACCTGCTAGCTTGGTTTACTAATAGTAGTATATAAAAGTGGCTAAATATTATTAACTCAAAACACAGTGGCAAACCTGCATTGTGGCCAATTGGCGGTGGTGAACTGTCCCATCCCGGGGAATATTTGCATGTCATTACTATGATTTAGCAGTGAGAAATTTTGAAAATTTTCCATTTAGAACATCTGCAAAGCACAAAAGGCATTTTTGCCAAAAACTCATACCTTAGTGGCACACAATATTTCTTTAATATTAAAAAAATATAAATGGGTCATTCTTTCTGAATTCAACCACCGGCTAGATCCAAAATTTGGCGCAACTTAGAAAGGCCAGCGGGGGCTCATTTTAAAGCTTGAAACCTCTACTTTCAAATGTCACATGTTTCCTATATGGAAAAATGTATATTTGACCCCTAAAACAAGGTAAACACATATCCAGTTCCAAAAAAAAATTTTATAAGTTGAAAAAATTAGAAAAAGAAATATTTTTAAAAATTTTTTAAAGACATAGCATTCTTCGTCAAAGAATACATAAATTTTGTCCACTGCGTTTTTTTCCTAGAGTGCTTCAATTTCCAGTAAAATTGAGAACAACAATTTTGCCATTTTTGAAAGTTTATCATTTTTTTCGTCGGAAATTCGCTTTAAGTCGGTTTGCAGTTTTTTTTTCGGTATTCATCGAGTAAAAATAAGCATTTTTTACTTTTATCACTTTTTTTTCTATCTGACGCCATTTTCGATGAAAAAATGAGAAACTTTGAAAAATGGCAAATTGTTGTTCTCAATCTTGCTCAAAATTGAAGCACTATATGAAAAAAACGCAGTGGACAAAATTTATGAATTCTTTGACGAAGAATGCAATGTCGTTAAGAAAAATTTAAAAAATATTTTTTTTCTAGTTTTTTTTAACTTTTAAAATTTCTTTCTAGAACTGGATATGTGTTTACCCTGCTTTAGCGGTCAAATATAAATTTTTTCATATAGTAGACTCGTGACATTTGAAAGTAGAGGTTTCAAGCTTTAAAATGAGCTCCCGCTGGTCTTTCTAATTTGCGCCAATTGTTGGACCTAGCCGGTTGTTGAGTTCAGAAAGAACGACCCAAATATAATATTATATATTTTTTAAATATTTAAAAGATTAAGAAAATATTTATAAAATATTGAAAATGAAATATTTAGAAATATATTTATATACATATTAAATAAATATGTTATTTGTGTGTAATTTTTAATATTTTGAAACGATTATCAAACAAATATTTTATTATTATTATGTATAAACATGAACCTTTAACAGAATGTCGTAGATAAATATAAGTTTAATATTTGGTTGCAATATTTATAATATCTATGGACCTTATGACAGATTTTGACAATATATATTAATTTGTTTTTCAATAACAAATCAGAATTGAATTGCAAATATCTCACTATCACACTATCGGTCAAAATCTATTATTATGTCCTAATATATTATAAATATTAAACTTCTATACTTTTCAAATTACAATAATACACGTACCCACCTAAAATAACCATTTTGTTAATGAGTTAATAGGGATGTTTTCAATGAACATAATAAAAATCACGTATTTGGATTTGGCGCGTTTTCTTGGGCGTTACCTTCCCGTATGTTATGTGCTTTCCATCATTTCTTTGTTATTAGCTATCGTTACAAATTGCCCATGTAAGAATCTTTTGTTATTTTAATATTTAATCAGGTATATTGAATTTGAAACTGTTTTATATGACATTGTTAGTTATTTATTTCTAGATAAATTCATCTTATTTTCTTAATTCTATACACTATATGTTTTTATAGAAATACGTAATATCTTTCTATGGTTTACTTTAAATATACTTCGGGCCAACCACTATTACTGGATATTGGTAAGGTATGTATGAACGTATATATTGACTTTATTGAAATTTAATTATTTAATTTATTTTAGGATAATTTGTCCTTGTGTGTTCTTAGTTAAATTTGTTTATTTAATGATTTGTTCAAAACGTTCATATTTTGACATGTATGTAGATCTATATGTAGATAATGTGTAATATCTACAATAAATATTTTCGTATAATACCATTTGATATTTTATTCTAATATATTAAACCCAATGTGAACATTCATAATATATCTTAACTAGAATGTTAAATAAATATTATTAAAAAACTATTAAATAAATATTTTAAATAATATATTAGCTAAATATTTAGGCAGATGTCGAAAAAAATATATTTTAAATATTTGAAAACGAACATTTATATAATATATGTGTGCTACTAGGGCCCTAGTAGCACACAATATTTCTATAATATTTAAAAAATATAATATTATATGTGTTTTAAATATTTAAAAGATTAGGAAAATATTTATAAAATATTGAAAATGAAATATTTAGAAATATATTGATATACATATTAAATAAATATCTTATTTGTGTGTAATTTTTAATATTTTGAAACAAATATCAAACAAATATTTTATTATGTCGACTGAATGTTTTAGACAAATATAAATATTATATATAAATAATATTAAAGAAATATTTTAAATAATATATCAATTAAATATTTAGGTGGATGTCGAAACGAATATTTATATAATATATGTATGCTACTAGGGTACATACCTAGTCTGGCTGAATGGGCAATTTTCTTTTATTTAAAATATCCCTTTTGTTATCACTACAAAAGAGGTTTTTGGTAATATAATTTATGTCATTTCATAGTTTTCTTTTAGTTAGGGTAGGTTTTAAAATCATTAAAAGTAAGAGTTCTGAGAAGTATTAAATATTGTTAAATAAAATAGAAGAAAGATTGTTTTGTCTTTCGCTATTTTAACATGTGTACATTACACTGTTATTTTATTTATATCCCTACTTATAGTTCTTTGTGATCATTGTACTGTTCTTTTTCACCTGAAATTCCCATGCATTCAACATGATAATCATATTGAAATGAAATTGCTTACTTTTACAAACTCATATCTTTGGATAAAAAGAGACTAACGAAAACATATTTTACCCTCTTAAACTTTAGTATGTGTAGCTTACGTACTACATATAAATATTTCCTTTGCTCACTTTTCTTACACTTACATTAAAGTGGCGTTTTTCGGGTATTTGCAGCATAGTGTGCTGTAGGAAAAAATAATAATCAGGTGATAATAATAACTGATATGAATGAAGGTTAGCTCTGCAAGTGTAATATTATAATAAATAACTGCAACATACCTTTTATGGAAAATGAACCTACACCAGAAGTTTTATGCTCATTAATTGTACTTTGTGTTTTTTCTTGCAACTCCTGCAATCTAATTAATTTGTTAGTTAAAAAATTACCAAATAATGATTAGAGTAAAATAAGAAATACTTAAAATGCTGCAACTGCAACTCATGTTCCAATTCTTCAATTTGCTTAGACATTATGCTTGTCGTTTTTAGTTGTTCTTGTAAGTCTTTAATTTGATGCTGAAGTTCACTATAAGGAAATGTATTTACATGTCTTTCCGATATCTTATTGTTTAGAGTATTTGACAGAGTTTCTGTTTTTTGTTTTAAATCAACTTTTATCTCATTTAGGTCTTTTGCCATCTGTTGTATAATAATTTCCAAGCTGTTTCTCCAGCTCGTAGAATTTTTTAAACTATTAATATTTGTATTACCACCTTTACTGTTTTCCTCTATGTTGAAATCATTAATGCCACTGTTTAGTTTTTTATTAATTAATGTAATCTTATTTAAATAACAGTGACATTTAAAAAATAAATTATCAACATTTGTTTTATTTTCTTCTAAATATTTCTTTCGTGCTGAGTCTTTGTTAATAGCTTTGATACAAGTTAAATCTGACTCTGAAGCTGATATATATCTTGGAGGTAAGAAATGCTTCTGGTCTGTAGAACCACTTTTCAATACATTTAATTTTTCTTCTATACTTGTTACTTTTTTGATTAAATATTTTCTTTTAAGTTCTAGTTCTTCTTTATCAGTAGCACTATAAACTTTGTTGTTTCTATTCAATAATTCTTTGTTTTTACAGCTTATCATTTTACATCTATTAGTGTTGTAATTGTTGCTGCTACTGTTAATTTTGCTATTTTCCACCTTCGTGTTGCTTACCTTCATGTCATCATAATAGAAAGAATATTTTTCTACTTCTTCTGAATTATTATCAATTGTTTCTTCACTTGTTTGTAATTTTTGTAAGATAATATTATTAATTCTCTGTAAAGAGTTAAGTATTTCATCAATACTATTTTTTGATATGGATAAATTGCTATTTCTATCATTTTCTAACTGCTTTACTTTACATGTAAGATCCTCAATCAAATGTTTAAGTATTATCTTTTGCGCTCTTAGGTCTTTGGTGAGCTTAGTTGAAACTTTGTTTAATTCGCAATTTTTGATCTTGTCATTGTTATAATTTTCTTCCAACAATTTAAATGTATGCATGTCTTTAATTTGTTTTGATAAATCAATTATTAGGCTGTCACTTTCAGCCTCAGTATCACACTTTTGTAAGGTATCTGTTAAATATTTTTCTTGTACTAATATTGAATTTTTGTTGTCATTTAGAAGTTTCTTGAGTTTGTTGTTTTCTTCTTCTAATTTCTGTAGGTAATCTTGCTGCTTTTTAAATTTTTTAGCAATTTCAAGTAATTCATCTTCCTTGCTTTTAAATAAATTTTTCATTTCAGTTAAAGATCTTTCATGGCTACAGAAATCCTTTTGATGATGACACTTTATTGTTTGCAATTCTTTCGTTAATACACTAATCTGATCTTTGAGCTCTTTCAATTCTTCCTCTCGTTGTTGGACTGCTTTTAGTAAGTCCAAATTCTCCTGATGTAAAGTACTTACTTTGTTTTGATAATCTTTTTTCAAACTTTCATGACTTTCAGAAATTATTGACAAAATTTCGGTAGTGTATTCCTTATCTTTATTGTATTCATTTATAATATTATTATTATTTTGGTTTAGACTAGATAAACATTGTTGAAGTTGTTCTTCTTTTTTGCGCAATTTTTCATTTTCTAATGTCTTAAATTCTGCAATATCTTTATATTGTTGTAGAGTGTTTGTCATATCTTTTATTTGAGATATTAAGCTTTTATTATCTTCTTTTAATTTTTCATTTACAGATGTTGCTTCAAGTTGTTCACTTTCTAATTTTTTTACTTTCGCTTGGCATCCTGCAAGTTCCTTACTGTATTTTTTATTTTCACGGTCAGCTTCATTACACTGCCTGTTTAATTCTGATACTTTCACTTGTAACTCTTGAATTTGTGGGATGTTTTTGGTAAAATCTTGCAATTTTAACTGTAGGTCATCTTTAACAAGAGTTTCTTTTTTAAGTAGCATTTTATCCTTGGTACTGGCATCTAATTTTTCTTTAAGTTCTTCAATTTTCTCTTGTAGTGAGTGAATTTGTTCATCTTGTTCCAATATTATTGCTGTTTTATTTGTTAACTCATCATGAACTTCTTCAGTTTTAGTTTTGTCATAATCATCAAAATCATTTCTAGCAATCTTTTCTTTCTTTAAACCATTAATTTCTACTTGTAAAGTTTTAATAACTATTTCATCTTGTGTTATTATTTCTTGCAATCTTTCAATAGATACCCGCATGTTTTTTATTATCTCTTCATAATCTTTTTTCATTATTTCCTTTTGACTATTTAATTCTTTAATGATTTCATTTCTTCTATCTGCAACTTCATCTGCTTCTTCTTTCATGTGATTTATTATCTCATCTCTATGTTTAATTTGCCTGTTTAGATTTACTATTTCAACATTGAATTGTTCAAGATCTTCACTTTGAATACTGCTTTGTTTTAACCTTTCAATTATACGATTAAGTTCTGAATTTCTCTTATGCAATTGTGTAAACTGTGATTTCAATTGATCACTACCCATAGCAAAGCTAACTCTACTTCCTTCTCGACCTCTTATTATAATATGAGACTTATCTTCCTGAGAATCTACAGAATTTCCAGAATTTTGTTGAAATTGTTCTTCACTAGTATCATCACAACGACACTCTTTAAAATCTGGTGGAAACTTGAGCATTTCTTTTAAACTATTAATTTCCTCCCGAAGACCTGCGTTTTCTTTTTTTAGATTTTCCACAAGACTATCTTTAACATCTATTGGAACTGATGTGAAAACAAATTCTTTAGATTCTTCTAATTGTTTATTTAACTCAGAATTTTTTTCTTTCATGAAACTGATTTCTTCAAAGTTTTGTTGCAGTTGAGCATTTCTGTCACTTAGTTCTTTAATTTCTTGTTGTGCATGTTCCAACTCTTTTTTTAAATCATCAAATTCTTCAAACTGTTTGCAATCTAAACTCTGTTGGATAGCATCACCATTTATTAAAATCTGCCTCTTTATTAGAAAAGTAGCGTCTTCATTTTTTATATGCAAGTCATCTAGCTGCTTTCTTAAATCTTGATTTTCCTTCGATAATTTCTCATATTGTATTAATTTATCATTGACTTCTGTGTGCGGTGTGTCTTGTAATTTCTGTACTAAAAGTTCTAATTTTTCATTTTGCTTCAATATTGAGTTCTGTATATGAAGGTATTGGTCTTTTAACACTTCTACATCAGTTTGAAGGTGAGGATTATTTTCTAAATCAACTTGAATTTCTTTAGGTATCTTTTCTACTGATTCTTTTAATTTATCCTGTATAATATTTGTTTGGCTTAATAGCATATTGTATCTATTAAATGTAGTAATAAATTAATAATTCAAATCGGACATATTCTATGGGGGTGCATTATTTTGTGATATCGTACTTACTTAGTTAAAGAGTGCTGAATTTTATGACTCGTGCTATTAATATATTAATTTATATATGATTATAATTATAATGATTATGGAAAATAAGTGGAAATAATTAAATAAGGGCAAAGTTGTATACCAATGAAAACAGATTGACGGTGGTTTTAAGTATAGATCATTGGAAGTAATTAACCACACATAAGCTTCCATAAGAAATATATGAAATCTTTTGTCAGGTGTAAGTTCAGATACAGTTTTGCAGAGTCAAATTTATGAATGATCCATACACTTTGTTAAAGGTTGGGGATGTTATTAGGGTGTTAATGTTAAACACAGTGCAGTTGTGTTATTGCATTTAGTTGTAACGATGAAAAGCTCATTCTTGTCAGCAGGTAGGTATAAATGCTTAATGTAAAATAATTCATTTAATAAAAATCAAATTGTTTAATGTCTTTTATAGAATTATTTCTCTATTATCATTAACTATTAGCAGTAATTAACAACCTACTAACTATAATCTTATTGTTATAAATACAACATTTTTAAATTTAAGGTGATGATTTGAAAAGTATTTAATATGCTGTTGGTGGTGTCACAGTCAAGTTATATCAAAGCAAAGAAATTTACTTTGTCAAAAATCTATTTTTCTTCAAATGTCAAAAACATGATATTTTGAGAAAATTTACATTTCAATTATTCATTCTTTACGTTTGAATATAAAGTAACATATTCTATGCGGAGTGAAAGTGACTTTTTGTGCTTCGGCTGTTTTACCTGCATCACTAACGTTTGACAGTTAAACTAAGAGCTTCAGCACAAAAAACTTCACTTTAGCTCCTTATAAGATGATTTTATAATATCTTACACCTTCATGTCTTTTTATTATTTATTTTGTTTTTAATTTGACTTACCTAAATATTTAAGACTTTTAGGACACCAGCTTTAAAACCATCACAACACACTTTGACAATTTATGTTCATCCTTTAATAAAAAGTAAAATTTCCCTGTGGTTTTTCAGAAAAACTACATTACCTTATTTGTAAAACTTGAACAATGGAATATGACCGGAAAAATAACCTAAAATACTTTCTACTACCTTCATGAAATAAAATACTTTTAATATATTAGACCAGGAGCCCATCAATCACTATTTGTGTACAATATATTTACTCCAGAGATGCTTGGAATGATGTTAATTTGAGGTCGTAGAGCACAGAATGCCAGCTTTTTTTTTCGGTACAGGGATGTGGGACACACATCTAAATATGTAAAAGAAATGTAAGAGTGTAATAGGTTTAAGAATGGAATTTGCAGGATTCGTTAAATAATGAAAAAAATTATCCGGCACACACGCTCTCGCCAGCTGTAAGTTCTGAGACACTGGCCCGCTAGAAGGGAAGATTTTGTACAAAAAACACGTACAGAAGAATTATAGGTTTACGCATGGATATTGGAGGATCTCTGAATTTACCCCAAAATATCACGAATCCCGACTCCCATTCATTTTAGATGGTACAAGCTTGTAAAAAAAATTTAGAACAAAAAATTATATGTAATGGCGCGAGAGTTGCGTTTCACAGCTGTTGAGCCCGTCTGTCGAATTATTTGAATCACGCAAGTCTCATTCCTAAACCTATTACACTCTTACAAGACATTTCTTTTACACATTTAGGTGTGTGTTTCAGATCCCTGAACCAAAAAGAAAATCTGGGGTGCGCATTTCCGCGCTCTCGACTTCAAAACAACATCATTCCAAGCATCTTGGTAGTGTAATGTCTAGAGTGCTGGACTTTCACCCAAGCGGCCCGCGGTCGATTCCCGGTGCCGGCAGATCTGGTTAAGGTTTTCTGCAGTTTCCCTTAGCTGTGACACAAATGTGGGATTTGCGCTGTTCCATCTGTAAGTCGGCTGCAGCCGCACTTAGGGCCTACGTAATAATAATAATCGCCCCCTCCCTCCCGCACAAGCTTATAGCTTCTGGGGCCTGGTTTCCAGGCTATGGGTTGTAGCTATTATTATTATTATTATTATCTTTGGAGTAAACATATTATTACACAATTAGAGGTCGGTGGGCTCCTGGTCCATAGTACCTAATTTGGGAAACTAAAAAGCGTTGGAAAGTGAATTTAATAGCACCTCTTGCAATGTGCCTCATGGCACTTTTTCTTTTTTAATTTTTATGCAATTTATTTAAGCCAGGTTACTTAGAACAATTTACATAGGACTGTATCTTAAATCTTTCTACTATTAACACCTTGTTCAAATTATATTAGATGTTAGATGTTTTGAAACAAGCGAAAGCTATTATAGGGTGATATTCCTTGACAAACATAACAAGAGCTTTTTTTCTTATGCGCTCCATCTGAGGACACTTGTGTACAACTTTGTTTCTAATATAATTATTACTGCCATCCTACTTAAATGGTGAGCCATAAATAACCAGCACTCAGTATACATACATATATGTTTTGAGTATATAAAATAGATGCTTAACTGCATTTTCCATTCTTCAATAGCCTTTTGTAAAGCTTCTACTTTTTCCTTTTCTTTTTCATCTCTTTGTTTGTGGAAAATGTTAATGTCTTCTCGATACTGAAATTACTTTAATTAATATGAAAGATAAACAAGTTAGATTTCTTAAGTCTTACAAATCAAAATTTGCCTACTTCCAATTAAGTTAACAAAACTGAAACTTTAAGAACATGCCTAAACCTGACAAAGTGATAACAATGTACTTTAATGCTGTTTTGATTCTTACCACTCGTAATAATTTTATAAAATAAACATATATCATTCTACTTTGGATTTTCATGTCTTTTATTTGTAATTTTGGTTTCTTCTTATTTTCTCGCCGCTGTTAGGTGTTATGTATGTTAATTTAAGATTGGAATGCTAAGTAGATTGGGTACATTAAACAGAGGGTGCTCAAAACAACCAAGCGATGTGCACTCCTAAACAAAGGGCAAATGAGTGACAAGGGCAGTGGGATACTGACCACCGGTCATGATGAAGAAAAGAAAGTAGCATGTTTGATAACGCTGTTAGGTCAACAAACGTACGCTATCTTAAAAAATTGCTTCGTCCGTTGGGAGCCAAGAACGAAAGCGTATAAGGACTTAATTAAAAGTCTAAAGGATTATTTTACTCCAGAACTTAATGAGATTTCTGAACGATATAAATTTCATAAGGAGGATCCAAAATTAGGGCAGTCGGTAAACGATTATATAGTGGAATTAAGATCAAAAACAACTACCTGTAAATTTGGAGATTTTTTACTGCAAGTGTTGCACGATCAATTTGTATTTGGCATTAAAAGTACACATTTGCGTACCATGTTATTAAAGGAGCGCAATTTAACATTCGAGAAAGCTTACGAGCACGCTTTGAATTGAGAACTTGCTGAAAAGGAAACTGGAAGTGCTAATGATATTAATGGGGTAAATTCATGTCATAATAGTAGACAAAATAACAATTTTGGCATAAGAAATATTGTGAGAAGCGATACAATAAAGTGTTTTGGTTGCGGTCATCTTGATCATACTATACAAAGTAATTGCTATGCTAGAGGAAGATTGAGAGAAAGATCCATATCAAGAAGTCCTAGTAATTATCGAAGAAATAATTTCTACAATCGACATCCTAGCAATTAACGTGGAAGCAACGGACAGGGAAACAATGATAATTTGGTCAATAAATTCTCTGAGGAAATGGCAAACCTGCAAATCAACAGCGTGCAGCAAAAGAAGGTAATGTATGCACCATTAACGGTGCAGGTAAAGGTAAATAATGTTCCAATTTCTTTTGAAATTCACACAGGCACATGTGTGTCAATTGTAAGTTTTGAGAAATATAAGCAATTGTTGTATTTTAGTCCTTTGAAAACAATCTATACAAATTTATCAACTGTTACAGGACAATCAATAAAAATTATGGGTATCATTGAGGCCGACGTGGAGCTGAAAGGTGGTGCTGGAAGGAGGCGATTGGAATTAATTGTCGTAAAAAATGAATCTTGTTTAATGGGAAGATCGTGGTTGGATCATCTATTTCCAAATTGGCTATTATCTTTTGGTAGAAATATTAATGCAGTAAGTCTAGATTTGTCCGACGCAGTGACCTGGATCAAATTAAATTATCCAAAAGTTTTGGCAGAGGAACAAACTCAATGTATAAGCAGAAATTATTTTAAACAACGATAGCCAACTGATTTTTCATAAAGCATATACCGTACCTTTTCGGTTACGGGAGAAAGTAAATGATTAATTAGGTTACAAAATTTAGACATTATAGAACCTGTTTAATTTAGTGAGTGGGCCAGTCCCATTGTAATTGTGCCGAAGAAAAATGGAGATATAAGAATATGTATAGAAGTGTTAGAAATTTAAATTTTACGAGTTACTGGAATCATTATTTTTGGGTCATCATTAGGTCAATGAATGATGTCATCAGAAATATGTATCGATGACAAATGAAAAGGATTTATATATTGAGGCTGAATACTAAAAAGTGTAGCAATAAGAGTATTATGAAGTCGACGAACAGGAGTGGACGTTTCGTAGTGTATCCGAAAGACTTTGTCAGTTTAAATATTTACTTACCTTGTTAAATTTACTTATCTGTTGTTTACAAATGGTTGTTTGGTTTATTAAATGTAATCCAATTAAATAAATAAGTTAGAAAATTTAAAATATCCAACGCTTATTTTGGGGATAAGAAAGAAAAATTAACAGATGCAAAGTTGCCGTGAACAAATTTATTCAAACAGCGCATTATCCCTTGCCACGAGCTGACGAATTGTTTGCTAGTTAAGTAATTGTAGCTGTTATTGTGTGTTAGACTTGTCAGGAGCTTACGAGCAAGTGAAATTAACAGAAATTCTTTACAATATTTGACTATTAATACACATAAAGGATTATTTAGATTTAAAAGATTAACTTTTGGAGTTGCAAGTGCACCATCTAGTTTTCAGAGCATTATGGACCAAATTTTAATAGGACTAGATAAAGTTAATTGTTATCTAGACGATATTATTTTAGGAGATACCAGCATGGAGAAACGTAACGAAAAATTAAAATTAGTTTTGAAACAGTTAGATCAATTTGAAGTAAAAATTAATATCAATAAATGTAGATTTTTTGAGAATGAAGTTGAGTACTTAGGTCACTGCATAGATCCAAATAGTTTAAGTCCATTGGACGAGAAAGTTAAAGTGATAAAGAATGCTCCTACTCCAAGTAATAATTACAACAATATTTAGGTCTACTAAATTATTATAATAAATTTATTCTAAATTTATCTTCGGAATTAAAAGTGTTGTATGAATTGCTGCATAAAAATAGGGAATTTGCATGGAACGATAAATGTAATGAAATTTTTGAAAAGAGTAAGTTGTTACTAATCAATAAGAAAAATTTTGTGTTGTATGATCTAGATAAACCAATAGTAATATGTAAATAAATAGATTATGTAAATAGTAATGTGTTTTATTAATACGAATATAACATTAAGTTATGGAATAAAAAAAAAAATTTTTTTTTTTTAAATAAAAAAAAATTACTTGGACCTTGGAAAAAGTGATCCTTCAATGTGACATTTCTATTTATGTTTAAAGACTATTAGACACCATGAAAACTCTAACAACATATGGCTCAACTTACCCAGATGCCTAATAAGAAATATGTGTGAATTTGATAAATATGGATAATTTCCACAGAATAACATTGTAATTGTATTACAATAAAAAATGAATTACTATCAGCAGTGACGATAGAAGTTAAGTTAGGTCTCTATTAGGTTTTTAAGAATAGCTGATTTTAGAGAGAACTGGAGGATAAAAGGCTATTTCAGACACTGTAGTTTTACAATTATTGAATTTTTTAGAAATCTGTTTTGTGCATCATCAGTAATTTAAACATCCCATGTTTATTTCAGTATAGATTTTATGTCGCATTAAATACAATTTATGTTTATATTTATACTCCAAGTACTATAGTTTGACGGTATTCTTAAAATCCTAATAGACTTAACAATGCCAATCTCAAAGAATTTAAAACTTTTCAACAGAGCCTCTGTAGGTGTTGAGCATGGTGTAATTGGATTGGTCTCTTGTAGTATTACAGTTGTGAACATTCGAAGAAACGATGAAATAATCATAACGATCATAATCTATATGATAAACGTTAGTTTATCATATAGTATTCAAGAACATTTCATTTTTTAAGATTATAATTACACAGTTTATAAGTCAGGTTGTGTTAAAGGGCACATTGTACAAAAAAATGGAAAAACGGGCAATCTCTATCTTTTCATCGTCTCTTTAGCAAATGATCGCAACTGTATAGTTGAAATAATATATAGGTGGTAACTATAAAGTAAGCTCTTACCAATTTGAATTTAAAAAATAAATTATAAATTAAAAAAAATTGAAAGACCTTTTGTAACACTAAAAAGTGTAAAATAAAAAAAAAATCAAAATAACTTTGAAAATGCACTAGAATGTACAAAATAATTTTTTTTTGTCTCAATCCATCCATTTTCCACAAAAGCAAGGGGTGCTGCTTGATTAATTTAAGCAAAATATCTTATCGATCAACTTTTGTATATACAGTGCTATTTATTTACCATCCAATATATGCAAATCGTAAAAAAAGAGCGTACTGTGTAATTGGTTACCTATGTATGCATAATGCTTTGATTTGCTTATTACTTTCAAATGCAACATAAGGAAATTGCAATTTAATTTAATAGTACTATATATAACTTATCTAAAAGTATATAAAACTTTCTCAAATTCCACTTAATTTCATATCCCACCGTTTTATAAAGAACTTAATTGAATAATTGATTATATAGTACAGTAAAACTAGCTCAAAAACTAACCAAACCCAAACATCCAAAAAAAAGGTTCTACCCCGCGCCAAATTGTTCTATACCCTCCTCGTAGTAAGTGACAAAAAGTTGCACAACCCAGAGCGTCGGGTTTGGGAGTAAGGGGGGTGAAAAGGGTAAAATTGTATGTTTCAACAGTTTTTCGCAAATATCACGAAAACTATGAGGTCTAGCGCAAACCTCACTGTATACAAAATTAATCTATATTAAATTACGAACAAAAATGGTTCTACGCATTTTTGTGCTGAAGGCAATGGTTGCGGAGATATGGAGGCGGTAAAAATATCATTATTTTTCAGTTTGCTTGGAATTTCTCGAAATCACTTGAAAATCAGCAGGTTTGCGAACATAAATCTTTCCGGAAATGTGCTCGTAATCCAAAGCACTCGTATATCAAAGCGAATTTCTCCATAAGAAATAATGGAAACTTAGATGGTTCGTGCCGCAATTATTTCGTATTCATATAAAAATGATACACAAACACAAAATACAGTATTGTTTCAGCACAGTTGGACTCTGCACACATGAAGCGTTAGCTAATGCGCGATTGATACGCGTGTTAGTGACTTCATAGCATTGCATAAGTTGCGTACACATTCAAACGCACGATTTTCATGAACTGAGTTGCAACGCGCAATTCGAGAGTAGAACTAGCTCAACAATTGACCAAACCCAAACCAAAAAAAAGTTCTACCCCGCGTCAAATTGTTCTATACTCTCCTCGTAGTAAGTGATAAAAAGTTGCACGGCCCAGAGCGTCGGGTTTTGGGGGGAGAAGGGTGAAGACCCAGGAGGAATTAAGGCTTGGTTCGAGAAGATGGGGTATGGAAGGCGGTGAGGTAAAAGTGGTAATAAGGAGGAGGGGCCGGCCAGACCTTCTGCATTCCCAAGGCCGCTCGAGCCAAGTTCTCAGCCAAGTTTAATGTTCAGTTGCTTTTGTATCTGCGTTCCGTAATGATATTTTTACCCCTTTCATAACTCGGTAACCATTGCCTTCAGCACAAAAATGCTTAGAACCATTTTTGTTCGAAATTTAATGTAGATTAATTTTGTACATAGTGAAGTTTGCCCTAGACCTCATAGTTTTCGAGATATTTGCGAAAAACTGTTCAAGCATACCATTTTGCCCGCTTTTCACACCTCTCCCCCCCCAAACCCGATGCTCTGGGTCGTGCAAACTTTTTATCAAAGAACAATTTGGCGCTGGGTAGAACTATTTTTTTGGATGTTTGGGTTTGACCCTAGTTTTACTGTACTATATAACAAAAACAATTAATTTATACTCTTTATTACATTTATAAATAAAAACGTTTTTGTTTTTTTTTTTGTTGTTTTTTTTAAGCTAATATTTCTATCGTTTCTTTATATCAACTTAAAATATTTAGTATAATATTCTAATGTTTTTTAATTTCTGAGAAATGTTTGACTAAATTCTAGTAGGCTTGACTATATAATACCTAACAGTTAATGCTAAGAATAACGAACGAAATATTTTGTAATAATAAGATTGTACCTTAGTTTCATATGTATACAATGGACACTACTTATTGAAATAACAATTTGTCAAGCAAGTTCTAGTAACAGGGATATATTCTATTATCTGGTTTTATTGTTATTATATTTTAAAATAAATGCTGGCTATGGAATTTTCAATTTTAGTAATTGCGAATAATATAAAAACATAATACAGATATTGCCAGTATTACCAATATTAATAGTAATATGAACTACTATGAAATAAAAACATGAAATAACATGTGTACCAGTGTCTCCACATATATTAGAAAGGGGGTACATTGAAACTATATAAATGTTGACAAAAACAAGCTAGAGATTCTTGTCCAAGTTTTAACATTGGCATATCTTTTCTTATGTGAGGCTGGACAATGGGATGAGTAGCTGAGAGAGAGAGATTCTAATATTATGATGGTGATGACTAATAGAGAGCATTTGTTTCTTTTAGGATAATTTTTGATGTGTTTTATTCTGAGGAATTTTTTTATTTAAAGTTACTTTTTAGTAAAAGAACTACGCCTTATTACACCATCCAAAAATTAAATGTGATGCAATTGACGACGATCCAGCAAAGCTCAATAACATAATAATTGTTTTGTACTATTGATTTCATAATGATCTTTCATAATGACAGCAAGGCTAACATGATGCCATTTTATTCTTTTTTTTCAACGTAAATGTATAGAATAAAATAATAAAAACTAGTGCATCACATTAGCCTTGCTGTCCTAGATCATTATCAAATCAGTACATCCACAAAAATATATAAATTCAAAATATAGGTATATAAATTTAATTCTTACTGGCATCCCACTCAGTGGGTCAAGAGTTTAAAATAAACTCATAAAAGTTGTCTTTGTCCATTTGATGACCATTTCTGCTGATATTGCTTTAACGGATGAAAACTTGAAAATTATTCTAATAAAGTGCGCTGTATTATTAATCCAATATGCAGGAATTTTTAAATGTATGTACCAGTGGCGTGCGGTGAAAATTTAGGCTAGGGAAGCAATCACGATTTTAATTTTAATATACCTAGGTACAATAAAAAACAGTGGTATATTTATTAAGCTTAAAAGTTTTTTTAAAGACGAACTTTTACACCAGCAGTATTCTTTTGCTCTATAATGATAATCGGATTGGTAATTTCTTAGCATATCTCGTTCTTTTGAATACTGATTAACCCCCACCTAGTAAAATATTTTTAGCATGATTGGTAATCGCCTTACCCCTTTGAATCGTAGAAATTCTGTGATTGACATGATTGAATCATAAAAAGTGCTGTGACGAAACTTGTAACTATTGCCTACTATTTATGTACTACTATTTATTTATAATGCAACTCGATTCTCCGGTCTTTTTTAGCAAAATAATCTTTTAGTCTGCCTTTCTCAACAATTTGTAATTCCCTCTGAAACTGTACGAAGAAAGTTCTTTATCTAATAATAATAATACTTTACAAATTGAACAACAAAATCGTCGCGATTCGGATGTATCGGAAGTGCACGAACCTTCCACCGAAGCAGCTGAATTTGCAGTCATGACGATAAAGCAAGTTTAAATGTTCCATACAGAACAAATTAAATAGAATTATTTGTCTTTAATAAATCTCAACTTATATAAATTGAAATAATAAAATGTTCCAAAATACATCTCATTCGGAGATTTACATTGCTTAAGTAACATTTAACAAACACGAAAAATCGAACAAATAACGAAATTATAATAAACATCTGATCACGGAGCACGCTAATAAAAATAACTCGACCTTATACGCTGTTAACTGTACCCCACAACGCACCCGCGACCCGACTGCTACCGAAAGCAAGAAGTGCAGTAAGCTACGAAATCAGTGCTTATATGCGGTGTAAATAACACATTTGAATCGGTATTACCTTTCCGCGCAAATTTAATGAGCCTTATTTAAAATAGTACTCTAAATAATTATACTTTTAGCTGTACGGAATTGATATTGAGCTTTAAGTTGATTAAATGTTACAAATTTAAATAAACGATAACCATAATCTTATAAAAATATTTTTGTTAGCATTGTTTTCTAATTTTGATAAATTCTTAAAAGGGAAGCATTGCTTCCCTTGCTTCCATGGACCGCACGCCACTGGTATGTACTGATATCTTAAGATTTTAGATGTATGATTAAATGCATGACTGTTAATGCTAAGACTAAAGAAGGAAATATTTTGTAAGAATAAGATTATATCTTATAGGTACATTACATACCCACCTTGGAAGTATGTTTTGATAAGTATACAGTGGAAATCACTTATTGGAAAAAAACGATTTGTCAAGCAAAATTATTCTAGTATTGGAGATCATTTTACTACACACCTTTTACAATGAATACGCACCTTTTCACAAATCTTTCTAATGTTTGCCAATTCTTGAGCTGTACGGCAATATTTAAATCTCATATCTTGAGTTTCATCTAGATTTTGTTTATATAAATTTTCAATTTTTTTAAGTTGCTCTTGTAACATAGATATGAGAACATCTCTACTAGAAACTGATTCTTCCGCTTCTTGTAGAAGTTGTTTGTAAAGACCTATTTTATCTTCCTCTTCCTCTGTGATTGTAAGCATATCTTTAGAGCCATGCTTTTTAAATCTGAATTTTTTATCTGATGATGGTGCTTTCAACACTGTGTGAGGACCCTATATGAAAAAATACTTTAATAGGAGCAAAACGTTTGCTTTTGGAATTCATTATCTAACAGTATAGGAATGTAAGAGATAGAGACTAAAGCCTGATCTTTTCATTTTCTTTTAAACTGATCTGTTTTATAACTTATTTATTACCTACTTGTTTAAAATATATATTAGTATATTTATTATTGAAAACCAATCTTCTTCTTCTATATATGTATATACACTAAAATTCAAAATTTACTTGTCAGCAAATTTACTGACAAATTGGTAAATCCTAATCCACACCTATGTGTTTGGCATTAGCATGGACTAGGCTAGGCTTCAACGGGTGGGTTTGGTGGTCTCGAAACCCTGTAAAACCCATACCCAAACCAACTTATATGCTTGAATTTAGCATGTCCCAATGGGTGGATCTGGTAGGTGTGGTAATAAGTAAGTGCCTGTGATTTTAAACAAAAATAGTGAGTTAGTTAATGGTAGACAACTTAACAGGAGATGAAAAGATGAGGCCTAAGAAATAAAAACAAATTTACAATAATATTGATAAATCTAGTATACTATATATACAATGTGTAACAGTAAAGGTTGTTGTAGGCTTTTGGCTATGTACACTGGCTTGCAAAAAATCGCATGCATTTTAAAAATCAAGTAATAACTGAGTTTTTATCTAGTTTTAGCTATGTAATCGTGACGTTTTTGATTTTTGACATTAAATTTTTGACAAATAAGTCTGTTATTAGGAAAATAAAACAGAATAATCTTAACTGATTGACAATGACAAATTAAAAATCAAGACTGGCTTAATACAATCAAAAGTAGGTGTACGCGAAGTTTTTGCAAGCCAGTGTACAAATATTACGACAAAAACATGCAAGTGTCTAGGATTAGCTAGTATTATTATTAACTACCTTAAATTGTTTTAGTGAAGAGGTATTTGATGACTCTGTTGATATATTATCAGAATCAATATTTACTTTCTCATATGGCGCCGCAGCTGGTGGTTTCTTTGTATTATGAGCACTGTAAAAAGCTGAAATACATTTTTTATGAAAAACAAAAGTCACATATACGAAAACATTATAATAGTGAATAGTTGGTAAAGAACTATAAAAACTTGCATTTCAAATTTTAACGTCAGTGTTCTTACAGAAAACATTTTAATTGTTGTTCAGATATTAATAGGTATATCAAATGAAAGCTCGATCGTAATGGGTAAATATAAATTTCAGTTGTTAAAAATGGCTACTAGTAATAGGGGGGGGAGGGGCAATTCTTCTGCTGCTTCTCCTTGGCTGCACCTCATCTGTCACAGGTTCGTTTACCACTTTCACTTGGCAAATATTTTGTTATTGATCAGGGTCACAAGCTTCATTTTTCATTATTTTCTCCAAGAATGTTGTACAAAACGAGTAAAAATGTGACAAATGTTGTGGGACAATCAGAGATATATGAAGTATAAAGAGTCAATTAGTATGAGGTTAAAGGTTGCTGCGCTGTGATTATCATATGTTTGTAAGAATTGCTTCGTATGTGTAATGTGATTTACCTGAAAGTCTAGTATATTCTAGGGTTTCTGACTTGGGAAGTTACTCTATTTTTTGTTGTCTCGAGTTTCGGGAAAAATCATTTGAGACACAGGACTTTTGTATACAAGGTATTCAATTAAAATTCTTACTTTAGAATTAAGGCTTTATTTGTTTCAATTTCTTGAGCTAATTATTAGTTAAAAAAAATAATTCTGCACAAGAGTGTTGCTTTGCACGTATGGTTTTCTCAACCAGCATGTTTAAAAGTACTAACAGTCTTTGCAAACACATACAAATTATTTACAACCTGTCTATAAACAATCAATAAAGGTAAAAGGATTAGTTTTAGTAAGAAAATACCATTAGGTATGGTGCCTCGTCAGAGCATTTTTTATAAGTGAACTTGCAGTTTCTTTTCAATTATATTCAAAAAGGATCTCCATCCGAAATTTTTCCTCTTATTTATAAACAGGTAAGGTAGTCTTATTAAAGCCTAAACAGATGTTTTAGCTTAAAAATTCATATTGAAGTATGAACCGATCGTTTTCAATAGGTAAAGGGTTCCAAGAAAATTTTGATAGTTTTTGTAATGACTTTCGTAATTAATTGCATATAGTATATATATTTACTAGATTTCTGAATTTGTATCATCTGACTTTTATTTACTTTTACCTATTAAATTAATAAATAATTTTTTTTCTGTTTAGCTTCAAGATGAAAATAAACCAAATTGTACTTTGAAATCGTTTTAATAATGTCGAAAGGGCCCAATGTAATTATTGCTTCAAACAAATTTTATGTAAGGTCTGAATTGTAGCGGGCTCATGTGGCATTTAGAATGGATGCACGGATCGCATTGAAAAAACTATTAAAGTAGATATCGTACCTTGTACCTCAAAAAATATTAAAAATTAACAATCAATTTTAAAATTTGAAAAACAAGGAATTTGAGTGAAATTGTATGTATCTCAATAGGTCGCAGAAGATGGAATATCAATTCGAACTATTGCTAATAATATTTATCATGTTTATTATTCATATGATTAATTAAAGCAATTTTAAAAATGAATATTTTTAATGGATTTTTGTGTTAGGTAGCTATGCGAAATTACTATTCGGGATTCCCAGGAATAGCAAAATTGTCAAGACCCAGAAACCCTAGTCTATTCTACTTTGGTATGGGATTGGAAAATGGCTTTCCACAGATTGCTCTGAAACTTTGCTGAATTATAGTTTTCAATGTGTAGATTAAAAGTGTCAATAGGCAAAAAGTTCAAAAAATCATAGTTTTTGGATTACAGCTGTTTGATGTTGACAATTTCTACACCACAGAATCTTTTGGGAAATGGCTTAAGGCTAAAATTCTTGATACTTTGATAGATGGTAGTGCCTATTGTGTAAATTAAAAGTGTTAATGAGCAGAAAGTTTAAAAAGTTATAGTTTCCAAATTAAATAAAAATAAATTAATAAATTAAATTGCACCCCGCAGAATCTTTATGGAAAATGGCTCTTGACCAAAACTCTTGAAACTTTGATAAATGATAGTCCTTAACATGTAAATTAAAAATGTCATGGGGGGCACAATCTCCAAAAAATTATAGTTTTTGAATTACAGCCATTTGAAGTTTGGAGTAATTTTGGTATTATTCAACTTCAAACGGCTGTAATTCAAAAACTATAATTTTTTGGACTTTGTACCCATTAACACTTTTGATCTATACATTAGGAACTATCATTTATCAAACTCTCAAGAGTTTTGGCCAAGAGCCATGCGGGGTGCAAAAAATAGTCAACTTCAAACAGCTGTAATTCAAAAACTATAATTTCTTTGTACCTATTGAGACTTTTGATCTACACATCGAAAACTATCTTTTAGTAAAGTTTTAGAGTAATTTCGTGAAAGCCATTTTTTATAAGAATTCTGCGGGGGTCGGGGTCGGGAAAAATAATTGTGGTTGACTAGATAGGTATTTGATCTTAAAATAACTGATATGACTATCTTTATTCAACTATAACTGACCAATTTATAACATTGCTGCAGAAATTGTTTGCTGATGTGATACTTATGAACTTAATACTACAGATAATACTTTATTGATTACTACTTATATTATATACTGCTATCTAAATCTACTGGAAACCAACTACAAGATTTTGAGCGATAAATGTAAAATACAGATATCAATTTAAAAATTTTGAAAGTGAGACAACTGAAGTCAAAATATATTCTAGACACTGAAAAGCAATTAAAATACTTTAATAACGTTTTTTATAAAATTGACTAAGACACAGTAGAAGAACGCAATATCTACATAAGCATACATTATTTCAAACAAGCTAATATTAATATTTCAATGACCTTTTTATATTAGTTACTACTTATAACAGCCACTTTTGGTTTTTAGTACTTTCCCTACTCATTATAGACTTTCTACTACAATACCACAATTGTTATTTGAAACTCTTGTTAGAAAATACAATACCATTTCTGATATTTATTATACTTTATATTAATAATTTCATTCACTTGACCTTATTATCAAAATCCTTACATGATATTAACTCTTCCTCACTATCAGTAGAAAAGTCGTTATCTTCCCTATGCATGCTTACAAGGATTTTAAAGTTCTAATTATACATATTCATACATTTTGACTTTGATTAAATTTTTCAACTTCAACCATTTTAAATAATTTTTGTGATGTCAGATGTCAAGATTTACTGAATTTTTGTTTTCTCTGTTTATTTCTGGTTTTTAGTTTATAATTTGAAAAATTATTAAAAATGAATAAGAAAAAAGGAAAAAGATTTAAAAGTTTTAAAATTCCGAGATATCTACCAGGTTCTGTTGATAAGGCTGTGTTGGTAGACGATTTAAGGGAATATAATCAACACAGATTCAGAGTATACAGAGATACAGAGTAGGTGTTTTCGTACCTACTTATAATATATAATTAAATATTTTGTAGGTATTTACAGCAAAACCAAGAGTAGATGATAAACCGTATCCAATGGATCCCCATAAGTATGTGAATGCTCAGCGGTTACTTAATGATGCATTTAGATTAAGAGAGATCGATAAACTAAATAAGCACATGATTAGAAAAATCAATGAAATTAACCGAATGGGGGTAGTATTTATACTTATTACAGCATAATAATAATTTTGTAGTTATCTTTTTTATAACATATTACAGGGAATAGTTGATTGTTACAATCCTGTAGCATATGAGCAACATTCAAAGTGGAGATTTCATGAAGGAAAGATGCTGGAAATAGCAGAACAAAATAAAGGCATTTATAAGAAAATTGCTAAAGCTGTAAGTTTTTAATTCTACTTTACAGGGCATCAACATCTGAAATTGTTGACTAATGAGATCTCAGAAATGCTAATTTTCTCTGTTACTAATGTCTCTCTTACAAATTTCTTATTGTAACAGTAAGGTATTTTTGAATTACAATGACAGTACCAATTGCAATCTTGCGCGATCTTGTAACGTTCTTTTTAAATAATACTAAAAATGATGTTTTAACTGTTTATTAACAAGAGAAATATTAACACTAGCACAGATTTAATCTTAACTAATTACAAACACAAATTATGAAACTATTAACGAACTTAAACCAATTTATTTACAGGCTATTTATTTGTTTAAATGTTTAATTACAAATATTTATTTCAAACATTTATGTAGACTATTACATGGTTCGTGCATTTAATTCACTGCCTAACCGGTAGCTCTTCACACGGTTAGCTTTATATATGTCCTATAAAAGGCTTTTTACAACTCTGTGGAATATTCTCGCTGGTGTGTTGCTGCCTCGAATATTCTAGTAGCTGTTGATACGCTGGGAATTCTCTCTTGAGGGTTGATTTTGCTGCCAGTTTATAAGTGGGGTTTTCCGTTTATTACAATATGATAAATTTTATCTAGTCAGATTGCTTAATCACGATCAATTTGACAATGTAAGTAACTGTGTTTTTTGCAACTTGCTGGTAGTGTTGTAAAATTGACATAATTTTTGATGTTCTTTGTTGTACGGATGGCTCAACTTTCATAAATAATCCAAACTTTATATCATGTTATATGCAACACAATGTCACTAATTAAAAAAAACTGCTCCAGTAGCGTTAGAGAAGAAAAAGCTTGTGTAAATAAATGCTGCACTATGCTGCTATGCTTTGTATTCCATGGACCGTAGGTTCGATTCCCGGCCAATCTGATAATTTTTTATAGCAGAGGAAAATTAAAAACGTGCCTTCTTCTCGGCTAGCAAGTAAAACTCTAAACAGTAGGTCTTGTGTCAATGCGATGTTTGGCATGATAAAAACTTCTACTGGGGTAGAATTCCCCTATATTCGGCTAAATTCTAAAAGGGTTGGCCAAAGATCATAGTAATCGGTGCCATGAGGTATGAAGGATGCTCTGCCATCCCGACTCCTCACCCAGAAATAAATAATATTTATGTCCTGAAATAAATAAATAATCTTTATTTATTTCATGATTATGGAGTTCCACAAAGTAAGGCTGGAAACAATAAACAATATTTATGTCCGATTGCATTATAAAGTACTGTTTATTGTATTGTTTTGCGGCAGTGAACTGGCTTATTATTGTACTCGTAAAATAAAGTGGTAGTAGTAAAATAAAGTATATAGTAGTAAAATAAAGTATGACAACTGTATATTACCTGTCAGATGTTCTTCTGTCAAGAATAGGTGTCAAATTTATAAACTGATTTTCTTTTGATAATTACCCAATTTTAGGAATTAAACATAAAGCTTTGTATGCAACTCTTACATAATCGGACCTTATAGACTCGCCCTTTTTATAGGCCTTGCTCTATGGCAACTGGGCTTGTCTATAAAGTCCTACATTATGTACTTGTTACATAAATAGCTATTATTGTTTAAATAACAGTTACTTCCCAGGCTCCATTATACAATGTGTGATAGTTTTGCAAAATGATTTTGGCATGTTGGCATGATACCATTATTCCACGAAACAGTGTTTAAGAAGCTCTGGTTTAGATAGTTTGGGTTACAAAAGTTAATTGGTGTTTTAAGATTATTGTTTTTAAAAAATGCTTTATTTAAAACAACTCTGGTTGGTTAGTACCTAGATCTTCCTGAATACTAAAAGACACTATGAAAATCAGTATTTTACATCTTGTTATAACAACATCTGTAATCATTTAAACCGGGCTCCTATAAAGTTGCTAAAAAACAGTTATGCCAGTATGCATTAAAGGCGACGAAATGTCTTTTCATTTAATTATGATCGTAAAGTGGAATTATGTATGCCTTGGATTCGAAGTACTTTTGATACATTGCACAGCTTGCAATTGCATTGCATTGCAATACTTCCCAGGATGCTTCCATTGCAATTTTTATAAGTGAATAACTATTCCTTGCTAATACTGTTTTTTATTATATCACTCACATTATAGATTTAATATTTCTTTTTAGAAATCTGAATATTCCACTAAAGATTTGGATGAGTCTTGGAAACACAATCTTGAAAAGATGCATTACACATGTAAGTTTCCTATACAGTTCTTGCAAGAAAAGTCACTTGATCAAAGGTTACGTGAGCAACCTTCAATAAGTGGTAATGGTTTAGTTGGAACATCTGAAGAAAAAGTCAGACCTCTGTACTTACAGCCTTATACAACTAAATCTAACACTACTAATTAAGACTATTTAAAGGTGTTTTATGGATTTTCGAGTGAAAGAAGGAGTTTTTCTTGGACGTATAATTATAGAATTATATCATGATTATGTTCCTGTTACTGTTCAGAATTTTTTATCTATATGTTGCAATGAGAATAATTTAACTTATAAAAATTGTTTGGTGCATAGAGTCATTCTTGGGCAGTTAATATTAACTGGTGACATAACTAAAGGAAATGGTAAAGGTGGAACTTCTATATATGGTGATACGTTTGCAGAAGAAAATCATAAATTGAAACATACTAAAGCAGGTTAGTATTATAATATATGCAGATCTTTTTATAAATTACTTTTGGGAGATTCTCATTCTTGAGTTGATTTTATTATTTTGTTATTATCTTTTTGCTTTTGAGGAATTGACTCTGTTCTAAACGTAGTTCTTAAATATTGTGTTGAAGTACATTCCCCAATACTAAATTATCTAATAAATCTATCAATTGTGGAAAAAAGTTTCCACCATGTTTAAAAACAGGTTTAGTAACTATTACCGATATTTAAAATAGTTAGCTACCTATAGTACTTACCTATGAAAGTTAATTTAAAGTCTGATTCACACGTTGTTAAAAATGTAAAAATTAGTCAAGACTTGTCCTAGATTTATTTGAAATCAGCTATACAAAATCATTATAAATCAGCAGCATATGTTTGTAGCAGAAAAATCCACTAAAATGTCTTGTATAGATTTTATTAATATTGTTAGAGCAGAATTTGATAAGGTTAAATATACGACAAAAATATTTTTTGACCTATCAATGCTAAATATTTTGATTTATTGTTACAGAAGCTACATATATGCTTATGGCATTAGGGATGTCACTAATAATTAATTATTATTGTTCCTTTACAATTAGATATATAATGGTTAAAATTAAGGGTAAAATATTTTTAAAGCAAACAATTTAAATAGGAATCACTCAGGGATCCGTGCTGAAATCTATACTGCTTGTGCTATTTATCAATGATTTACCTAAATAATTAAATCTGGCAGAGTCAATGTATGTCAATGACATGGTGCTGATTTCAGCTAGTTTCCTTGAGGAACTCATTAGAAAAATTACTTTAGTAGATGTCCGAGATGTCTGACTGGTGCAATTGCAATAGAATGTTATTATAAATAAGGAAAAAACAATATATAGTACTTATATTCATTTTAACTATAGCAAGATTATAAACACTGATTTGTTTAAACAAGCAAATCTATAACTATATCTGACTCAACAAAATTCCCAGCTGAAAGATTATGACATTTAATAACATACATCACGAATTAGCAAACTTCAGTATTTTTTATGGATTATTCTACTGTGGTCAAAAGTTCTGAAAACAGATTTCGATTCTACTTTTAAAGTAACATAAGAATATGACGATTCGGTTGTTGATCTCATTTGGAAAAGTGATTGAACTGAATTTTGCCAATCTTACAAACTTTTTTAATTTGGATACTTGTAAGGTCTTAAGTGAACGGTCTGGGTGCTACAGATATTTGAAAAACACGTTTTTTTCAATTTTATTATTACATAAATCAAAAAGGTTGAAGATCGAGCAAAACAACATACATATACCCCTGTAGTAACTTTTAAGTATTATGTGATAACATAATTAAAAGTGTGTCTGGCATACAGGGTGGCCATATTTTTAGGTCAACTCCGAGATGACTCGCAAATATTGATCACTCCTCAAGTAGCGCTGAAATAGAAATTCATCATATGAAAATTACGTGCCTCTAATTCTTTTTTCATGCCACAATTAATATTCCAAAGTAGTACTCAATGGTATGTAACAATTATGTGCTCCACGGTATATCTTTGGCACGTTAAAATTAGTACGTAGAAAATACATCCTTTTCATGTCTTCGTCATAAACGTAACCTTCACATGCTTTTGATGAGAATGTAAATAATTGAACACATTTACAGCCATACTTATAGAGAGATTACACGCGTGTAACCTAATAATAAATAGTATGTTATACGCGTGTAATCTCTCTATAAGTACAGCTGTTAATTTATAAATTTCCTACACATAGTGTCGCCGACAAAACGTTTTTTAATCTCATTTTTAGTGCTATGGAAAGGTAAAAAATATATACTTTCGTCATTTTAAGACGAATTCAGAAAAATAAAACTTATCGTTGGCAACGTGGTCGCGGACGATCGTGTATGGTGGATTAACTGATATTTTTAGGGTTATTTTATTTATTCAAGTTTAATGAAAATACCTGCAGAAAATTTTCACTTATAATATACCAAGTGCATTGATTATTGCCGGAAATTTTTTGTGACATTTCTGCAACGTCATAATTGCACGACACGAAGGGGAGTGCAATTACTTCCTACTCTATTCTATCATTCTCTCATTCTCTATATCTCTATTCTAATCATTCGCTGTAACTAGAGAAGTTTCCCATTTAAAATGCACGCTTTTTTCACTTCTTATGTATATATTTATCCACTGGTACAAATTGTTAAGAAAAAAATTGAAAATTGATTTTTTTGGAATTAACAGGGTTCGATACTACTTTTAGACACAAAAAAATTATATGGCGCATTCGATTTTTTCCATTGATTTACAAATAAATTCAAAATAATGCACCGTTCAATTAGGGTTGAAGTGATGTAGAATGTCCCATATAATTTTTTTTTCTCACTTAAAAGTATCATCGATGCTCGTTAATTCTATAAAATCAATTTTCAAATTTTTTTCAAAGATTTGTCCCAGTGGTCATATATATGCATAAGAATTGAAAAACCCATGTATTTTAAATGGGAAACTTCTCGTCGTTACAGCGAATGATTAGAACAGAGATAGGAAGTTCGTATTGGTCTTAAGATTTTCAGTTCTTTTTTTGGATTCAAATGGGCACCCGGCAAAACCGAAATTCCAACATGACCCAAATAAGAACCACCCTAATGTAGCTATATAAAGCATTTAAGTTTCCCGCTCGTTTGTCGCAATGCAACATTGTTACTTTGCGAGCTATATCAAGCGTTCAATAGACAAATTCTTCGTATTAATTTTGTTTTAGCCAAAAGTATCTTTCTAACAAATTTGAAACTTTAACGGTACAATCTTACAATATTTTTACGTGTAATGTTTTGGTGTCAATATCTTTTTATCATTATTTATGAAGTTATTATAATAAATGTATCAAAAACTTACCATTTTGCGTAAGATCGCCTGTTATTTCCAAATGCAATTTATGCGTAAACAATCTTCTTAAACACTAAAGATTTTTCAGAAAATAATTTTGTCCATTAAAATCTATGAATTGCATTTCTTTTAAGTTTTCATCATTTTCTTTCTACAGCCACAACTTCCTTAAAAAGGGAATAAAAGACGCAAAATACAAAAAAATAATAGCATAAAAAAAACTCGTTTCATAAGTCATTATTGCACTCGACCAGTTTGGTTCTCGTTTGAACTTCTAGTTTAAAACGTTATGATCGTAGATAAAACGTTGTAAGATACAGATGTAAAAAAATCTTTTCATTGCACTCATGTCTTTTAAAACACTCGCTCGAACCTGGCTCCGTGCCTTCAACCGTTCGCGCAATAAAGAATGACGTTTTATACTTGTATCTTAAATATTTATTTCGTGTCTTGACAGATAAAAACTGTTTTCGGATTTTTAACAACATAAACATTTCCACAGTACATGCGAATATTTGGAGTGCTTGCAAGAGATTTGAGCATTTCAAGTGCTTGCGAACATATTTCGAGTGCACGCAAGCACTTTTCAGGATTACTATAAGCACTAAGCCTTTTCGTAAAGTGCTCGAATCATAAAAGAGCTTCGAGCAATAAAAACACTGCTTGGAGCCAGCTCTGCCTGGCCCCACCGCCCCACTTATAATAATAAACCCACTGAAGTTCTTATGAATATTTATTATTAAAGCTTTTGGATTTATAACAGTAACTAAAATAGTATTTTATTAATAGGTGTTTTGTCAGCTACACAAATAGGAAAAAATAAAGTAAATAATTCGCAATTCAGCATTACACTTGCTCCGATGGGAAGGTTAGATGGTAAAAATGTTGTTTTTGGCAAAGTCATCAAGGGAAATCCAACACTATGCAAGATTAATGATTTAGGACGTAAATTTGGGAAACCTGTTGTACCTATAATCATAAACGCTTCTGGAAAATTCATTAAAGGAGTAACTCCTGCATGGATAAGGAATTTTAAGTATATTTCTAAAAAATAGGGAAATTCTAGTTCTTCTGTTGGCGTTACCAAAACAGTAACTACAATATTAAATGTCAATTGTCAAAAATTACTAATCAAAATTGTAATAAACTGTTTATTTGTAAATAAATTTTGAAAATTGTGTTCTATTTATTAATTATTGCGTTTTATTTATTTGTCTTTTACTATAAATAAGTAATTGTTGTTTAGAATTAAAAAACATCAACATGCTGTATTTAGAGGACTATTTGGAAAGTAAGTGTAACATAACCTATTTGTACCTTTTAATTTTATAACGATTAATAATATATACCTATTATTATTATTATTGTAATATTTATTAAATTGAATTCTTAACTAATTATATTACAGTGATAGAACATTTACCACAAGAATTGAGAGATCGATTTTCTGAAATGCGTGAGATGGATATGTCTGTACAAAGTAAGTATAATAGCAATTTTAGTAAATTTGAGGAAGATTAGTATGAGCTGATACCGAATTGTAACTTAATACTTGTAATCTTATAGATTATAGCTAATTAGGTATGCTGCTCAATTGGGTCCATATTTATGATTTCCTACTGTACATAACGACTGTATTTTATAAAGTCATGCAATTAACTCTTAAGACATGTCGGTTCTACTTTATTATAAATAGAATATTAACTTTCTGTATATATTTTAATATTCTGGTAATTATTCGATATACCGACCCCTATCGTACATGCATACATACGGAAATACCAAGCGCTACGGGTTTTCGTTGGAAAGACGTCATAAAAACGTAAAAATTATAAAATCTTATTGTCAGATCACACAAACACCATTTTTACTCTATTTTCACGTAAATACAGCCAACTTTTTTTACTAACTGTAACCTAACATCATAACATTCTAACCTCAAAATAGCGATTTTAATATTGTTTTTCTTATTAATTACCGGCGACCGGCGCGATTTTTTTTCGGATTATTGTTCTCTGAGTTATCCTCTACAACTCAGTATCATTGGCGTAGCTGGGTTCAGAAGGGTCGGTATATCGAATAATTAATAATATTTTCTATATTTTCAAACTATGAACCTATTCTTCTTATCTTGAAAGATGATTCTGGAATTTTCCGATAGACTATTTATAGTAAGAAAATTATGAACTCATAAGAGAAACAATAAATTAATACAAAAAGCAATTAAATGCGTTCATCATCACTTCTTTTAGTGGTGAGTTTTAATTGTTAGTTTGTTCATAGTTGATGACCACAAAGCAGTTAACAATGACGAAAAAGAAAGCTGTACCAAATTTGCTGTTTGTAAGGCAACTTTGATTATGTGCCTGAATAACTTCTAATTCACCTCTCCTGTTTCTTATTAAAATCATGTCGGCATGAGTGGTGCTCAGTAACCTAACATCTATTTTATCCTTCTATTTCATACACATTATTATTTTCTTATTACAAACAGCTTTATGCTCAACTTTTTAAACTTTTTCTCAGTTGTAAATTTGGGAAGATTCTTGTAGTTTACTCTTAGAGCCTGGCTAGACGAGCTACTTTCAGTCGTTTTGTCGCTGCTACTAAAAAGTTGTTCAAAATAAAACAATATTTTAATGGAGTCGACCACACCACATGACTGTTTAGTAGTTGCAACAGAAAAGATGCAGCATATTCCATTCTAATTGCTGACGCTGACGACTAAACTGATGTGACGATTGTCACAGCCAATGGAACACAAGTCTCATACATATGCGCACCGACGGGCTACTATTTTGTCGCAACTACCTTCGGCTATTCTCATTTTTTCTTCTTATTTCGTATTTTTAATACAAAATTCTGTAGAATGGCGGAAATGCACACGGAAGCATTGATAGTTGAAGTGGAAAGACGGCCAGGTTTATACAGTGTGTGCCGTAAACTTGTACCTATATGGGAAGTTTTTTTTATATATTCTAATTGGAAAAAACTTTGCAGGGATTTTGCGCATAATTCTGTTAATGGTTTTTTATTAAGTTGCGTTTGAATAGTACAAGAATTTCAATAATAATTTAAGCAATTTTGCATGAAACTACTACATAAAGGATACACTCTAAAAAATTCCTGGGCAATTTTACCCTTAAAAACGGATGCAACTATTCTACACCCTATAATAAGGGCAAAGTTTTCTCTAAACTCTTCTCTCTGTACTTTTATCATAAAAAAAAGGGTAAGATTACGTCAAGAAAAAATCCCTAACAGAAAGTAAAATTAACCAGAAAAATTACCAAGTATATAAATTTTTACCAGCAATTTTGCAACTAAAGGGAAAATACCCACAATTAAAGTAAAATTAAACTGCAAAATTCCCATTTACGGTAATGTGAATAATGTAATGTTACCTCTAAAGAAAGTAAAAATTACCATTAACAATGGCAAAATTACCATTTTGAGGGGTAGATTAAAAAAAAATCTAGATTCGTTTGAAAATGTAAGTAATTTTATTTTCAAATAACACAGTCAACACTCAAAACTACATAATTATATATTAAATATTGTACATATATGTAGTGTATTTTCGTATTGAAAAAACAATATTATACATATATAAATGGCATATAACCAACACCACCTACATAACAAGGCCTAAAAACCACATAGTGACATCACAACAAAGAGGCAATTCCCAAATCTTTTATTCCTCATTTTACATTATAAATATGAAATACAAAGAGTAAATCACTACAAGGGCGCTTTTTTAAGCTACAAAATATAACTCCATTCTCACATTAAGGATTTTCATTAGTCCACTCAGAATTGGTTTTAATAAGTTTAAGTCTTAAGTAGTGAGGTAGGGTAACTGGGGTAAATATGAAACACCAAAAATTTGGGGTAAATGTGAAACGTCTTGATAACCACTCTATCTTTATTTTTTAGAAAATTCTGAAAAGTTAATATGATTACTTCAGGTTTATACTACATGATGTATAATTATAATATGTTGGACTGCCCTTTATACACAATTTATTTTATTCAATATAAAATCTGCTAAAAACCATCAAAACAAATTTGAAAAGCATATATAAAACTTTTCCGGTAATTAAGATTCTATACCAGCTACTCTATTAATTTCCTATTTTTTAAATAAGGAATAGATTACTTAACACAGAAAATATAATAAATTGCTTTCATAACATCTGGATTTTGTTTTATTCAGTTACAAAGTTCAGGGAAAAAATGCAACACAAAATTGGGAAAAAGTGAAACACGGCCTGGGAAAAAATGCAACACCATTTGCAAGATTCAACGTGAGTTAGAGGTAGAGATGTTACTGAATTTACTTCTCATTTCTTAATATTTTTATTTAATATTTTGTGTTACTTACTAAAAGAATGGTACTAAGTATTCAAGTAAAGAAGTTGAAGAGGGAAGAAAATCGCGAAATCTACTCCAACATTGGGCTGGCCTACCGGTCACATTGGTCTGGGTCACTGGAAGTTGTTTTGCTCACTACATTTTAAATATGGTTTGTTTACATAGGTGCCGTACTGGCACAATTGGAGTGAGGTTACAACAGCGCCCCTTGTCGTTTATTTTGTTGTGCTTAATAGATATTTTTACAATCTCGACCGAAAGAACTGTTGATATTTACAATTTAGTTTTATTATCCTCATCTACTATTAGTTGCTCCACTAATCATTAGTACAAATATCGAATTAGGTTATGTCACTCTATATTTGACAAGTAAATTTAAATATATTAAACGGTAACTAATTTTTCATAATTTAGTCAAAATCTACCGGTGACCAGCACCGGTAAGTCTGCTGAATGCGGCCAGTGTATTGAATGTTTCTGGTGATTCCTGCGCGCCAAATTCAACTACAAGAATGATAAAGTTATCAATAGAAAGAGAAAGTTATTGCGCATCAAATGATACTAATAATATTAAGAGTGCGATTTTTATTTTAAAATACTAATTTAAAAGTTGGCTGTTGTTAAGTATGACAAGCCATGATTTTCAAATTATTTTATTTTAGCGCATACACGCTTGTTTACCCAGGTTATTAGGAAGTTAATAATGACGGTTTCAAACCTCACAATTGAATAATGACTATTTAAAATGTTGATTGTCAGCAAATCATGTCAGTAAATATTGTAGTTGTAACTGCATAAACCTTTATGATCCATATTGTTCAAGCAAGTTATATTGCAGGTAGTCACTTCTTCTGACAGTGGTAGTAAAACAAAATTTCAAAACTTACTGTTCATATAGTGTGCGTATAAAGTCTGGAACTATCGAAATCTGTTTTTCACCAATCTTTAGTACACAACCCATTCTGTTTTTAACAATATCCGCCATACTTATGTATAATGTACTATGTGTGTTATGTAATACTACAATACGAATAGTTACAACAAACAACACGACAATGTTAACAATAATTACAAACGATAAAACCCAAACAACTAAGCGAAGATCTATAGACGCCCAAGCTATCAAAATTTGAAACCAAATAATTATTTCTGTATTAAGAAATGTGCTTATATGCGTTTGGTGACAAATAATAGTGCCGACAAAAAAAGTTATACTATAATTTCAGTAAGTACAAACTGTATTATGTAGTTCCACGAAGTAAAAGTAGAAAAAACCAGAAGGATTTATTGTTTACTGAAATCCTTTGCATTTGCTGCTAATCCTAAATTTCCGTTTTTGCAAGTTTCTTTTGAAACAAGTTGAACAATGAATGATTTTATCATGATGATTCATTTTACCGTTAAGATTGCGTTTGGGACTTCCTTTATTTACCTGTGAATTAAAAAATTAAAAAGATCATAGAGAAGCTAACTAGCCGTTATTTTTATTTTGAAAGAATTTTAATGGAAAAGAATTAAACAAAAAAGTATAAGTAATAAAGTATCGAATATTTAGGTACATGTACGATGTAACAATTCCAAGTAATGTTTAATAAAATAACAAATACATGTTAATAATACCGTGATATCAAAAATTATCTTGGTCAAGGGTTGTTATGGAATATAAAACGGTTGTCTTAGTTTGAATTTCTAAATCTTGTTCTTAAAATAATTCTGTCGTTGTCAAGCTACACTGACATCATCAATAACCTACAAATCTGACAGATTTTGACACTCAAAAAATTATTGACAAATTTTACAGCTGAACTAAGTAGGTAACACATTTGTAGGTTATTGATGATGTCAGTGTAGCTTGACAACGACAGAATTATTTTAAGAACAAGATTTAGAAATTCAAACTAAGACAACCATTTTATATTCCATAACAACCCTTGACCAAGATAATTTTTGATATCACGGTACTTTCTTTTAAATTCTCCTTTTGTATGGTTACGATTACACTTTTTCGGTTACTGTTTTCAAAGGTTTAGAACTTCTGGAATCTTAATCCACATTTCTATAGATTCATACAGTGAAATAGGTGGCAACAATGAAGCACAAACTCCCATAAGAAATACATTGGCTATCTATCCTTCGCTGTAGTCCCAACGTGAGACAGACAATAGATATATGCTCCTGTATCTGACGTGATTATGTCATTTTATATGTGAGCTATTTATATTTTAGTGCTTACAACACCCTCTCGCTTGTCTAGGTATCTAGATATGAGCTTTCCCTGTTGTTGACGGAAAAACTATGTGTTTCAAAAGACGTCTTGTGATATACTCTCAAAAAAAATGCACCAAAAATATCAAAATTCCAAGCCGTCATAACTCGGCAGATTATGGACGAAAATGGATGAACCTTTGCGTGCTAGAAAGTTTGAAGTGGCTATTTTAAGATTGTGCGAGCGAATGTTACGCTTAAGCCTTTCCGCCCCCCGCCACACCTGAAGAATAAAAAATGTTTCTGATTAACAAAGTCAAAGCTTAACAGCTTGTAGGTGTACCAAAAAAAAGATGGACCCAATCCACCGCCAGAGCAATCAAGTTCAGCTGGCAGAAGAGGAAAAACACCTGACAAAATGCAGGGTAAATTTCAAAAATTCATAACTTCGCGCTAAATCATCGTAGGCACTCGAAGTTTTGAAAACTTTACAGAAAAAGGACTGAACTTTATTGCCCAGGCGGTTGATTTGGTTCACGTTTTTTTTTTGTACACCGTACAAGCTGTTAAAGTTTAACATTTTTTGAATCAAAAACGTTTTTTATTCTTCTGGGTGCGGCGGGGGGCGGAAAGGCTTAAACGTAACATTCGGTCGCACAACCTTAAACTAGCCACTTCAAACTTTTTAGCACGCAAAGGTTTATTCATTTTCGTCCAAAATCCGCCGACTTGTGACGGTTTGGAATTTTGGTATTTTTGGTGCGTTTTCAAGTGGTGCGTCTTTTTTCCTTGGAGTATCTATATTGTATTGGTCACAACGTATCTTGTTGCTATGTCAATTATGATATAATTTTTGTTCAGTAGTTCTTGTGTATTTATTTTAAATTGGCACGTGTACCTTTCCTAGTTTATTCGAAACATTTATGTTGACTCAATTTCACTTACTTTTGTTGTTTTATGTTGATGAGAGATTTACGTTTTATCTATATATAATTATATATAAATACCTTGTATAAACACTCAACTGTATCAACTTGATAAATTGATTTATGGAGCTGTACTGTTTATTGTAATGGAACTAATTAATAATTTGATCACTTATTGAACTTGAAGCGTTGACGTATGTAATTTTTAAGGGGATTTTTACATAACTAGCCTTTATTTTGTTTGTCAGTTTAAATCCGTCCCTCCTCTCCCAAGATTAAGAATAAATTAATAAAATAGTACAATCTTTAAATTATTAAGTACAAGCATTGTGTTTTCATTCATGTGTCTCGGTATTCGGCGAGACAGCCAGCGCTACCTAGCGCTGGATGACCCAAACCCTATTGAACTACGCGATGTAAGAGAGGTGAGGATCCGAGCTTGAATTCTTTTTTCGTATTTCAACAAAAGCAACAAGTTACTAAAGCTTACCCATTAGGGTAAGCAGTTGGCACCTAGTTATATTTAACTGTTCTTTAATTTGTGTTTATTTCTCTTTCTCCATCCTTATGAAGTAAATGAATCGTTATCAACCTTGCTCACATATTATAAAAAGTAATCACAACTTAGACTCCAGTTTGTTCTTTTTGTTATATATTTACCATAACAAAATTTGTCATTTGTAAGGTTGGTAGTGCTGTGCCAATTTCTGTTTTGTTAAATATTTGAAATTACCGTGGGTAGAGTAACTTTGGCTGTGATCGTTTAGTGGGTGGGGCCCTGTGTTATTACAGTATGGAACACATTGTTATACATCACAAAAAAAACAATGAATTCTATGTAAGTTCTATACATTTTCATTCTCTCTCATTCTTCTCTGTCCGCAATGTATTTTGTACATGTACATGTGAGTGTACAAAACCTAACGTTGAAAATACGTTGAAACTGTTGAAAATGTATGTGTATGATTGTAGAAATATTTAATTTACTCATAAACAGGTCAACATACACACCAGTGTTTAACAAACTAATTAAAATCGTAAAATTAATAAAAATCAAAAATCATGTTTTTTTAAATATGTCAATGATTTTTTTATTTTTTTTTTAAATCATGATTTATATCAAACCCTGCTTTGAATGCAGTTTATGTCATATCTTTAAAGTGATGTAATCGTTTTCATTTTTCAAATGTTTGTTAGTAGAGTCAATTTTTGCATTAAGTTCTTATTTTTTACTATCTAAAGATAGAGACTTGAAATCTTTTGTAATGCCTTCAGTACTGGACCAATATAAAAGTTATATGTTTAAAATGGGGGCACGCCCCCTCGGGGGGTTGAAACCCCCATTTTGTACCCCTAATTTAATAACGCAGCCAAATTGAGCGAAATTTATACTAGGAGGGTTCTTGGAGTCGCTGATTATGAATCCAATGAGAAGATTGAAAAATCCAAAATGGCGGACCCAAAATGGCGGTCCTAAAATAACGGCATTTGAGATTGAGAATGCGATTTACGCCGTTTCTATTGATTTTAGAGAAAAACTCAGAGTCAAAAAGTGCTTAAAATGTGATTTTGCAAAGGAATACACTATTTTGATTACCTTATTATGAACCCCTTCGCTCTGCCCTAGTAGTAGAGTCAATTTTTGCATTAAGGTCTTATTTTTTACTATCTAAAGATAGAGACTTTAAATCTTTTGTAATGCCTTCAGTACTAGACCAATATAAAATATAATATGTTTAAAATGGGGGCACGCTCCCTCGGGGGATGAAACCCCCATTTTACACTCCCAATTTAATAACTCGGTTATTAAGTTATTAAGTTTTCCATCAACTTGAAGCAAATTCATGTTGGGAGATTTTTGGGGTTCCTGATTATGAACTCAATGAGAAAATTAAGAAATACAAAATGGCGGTCTTTGAGATTGGAAATGCGATTTACGCCGTTTTTATTGATTTTAGAGAAAAATTCAGAGAGTCAAAAAGTGTCTAGAATGTGATCTTGCATAGGAATACACTATTTTGGTTACCTTATGATGTAACCGCCTTCACTCTCCCCTAGTTGGCTTCTGGCTCTTTGCATTTTTCTCTAAAATCAATAGAAACGGCGTAAATCGCATTTCCAATCTCAAAGACCGCCATTTTGGGTCCGCCATTTTATATTTCTTAATTTTCTCATTGAATTCATAATCAAAAACCCCGAAAACCCCCCCAATATAAATTTCGCTCAAGTTGATGGAAAACTTCCCGAGTTATTAAATTGGGGGGATAAAATTTGGGTTTCAACCCCCCGAAGGGGCGTGCCCCCATTTTAAACATATTACATTTTATATTGGTCCAGTACTGAAGGCATTACAAAAGATTTCAAGTCTCTATATTTAGATAGTAGAAAATAAGACCTTAATGCAAAAATTGACTGTTACTACTAGGGCAGAGCAAAGGGGTTACATAATAAGGTAACCAAAATAGTGTATTCCTTTGTAAAATCACATTTTAAACACTTTTTGACTTTTTGAGTTTTTCTCTAAAATCAATAGAAACGGCGTAAATCGCATTCTCAATCTCAAATGCCGTTATCTTAGGACCGCCATTTTGGGTCCGCCATTTTGAATTTTTTAATTTTCTTATTGGATTCATAATCAGCGACTCCAAGAACGCTCCCAACATAAATTTCGCTTAATTTGGTTGCGTTATTAAATTAGGGGTACAAAATGGGGGTTTCAACCCCCCGAGGGGGCGTGCCCCCATTTTAAACATATAACATTTTATATTGGTCCAGTACTGAAGGCATTACAAAAGATTTAAAGTCTCTAACTTTAGATAGTAAAAAATAAGAACTTAGGCATGTTTTTTGCAAAAATTGACTCTACTACGTTATATTTATTGAGGTTCAATAAAAATATTATAAAATACACTCATCTAGTAGGTCAGAAATGTGTGTAACTTTATATAGATGTCTGTCATTAAAGGCAACTACTATACAGGGTGTAACTAATATAATTACAAACCTCGTAATGGGGGGGTGGTAGCTGTAATGATTTAGTACATTTTCCTTATCAACATGTCGTCGCTTCCTACTAGTTTTCTCGAAAAACTTTTAAATTTTAAGTACGCCCCTTGTACTCAAATTACATGAAAAATACTAAACAAGCAAAAAATTTTAAAACAATTAAAAAAGCTTTTATTTTGCTTGTTTAGTATTTTTAATGTAATGTGAGTGCAAGGGGTATACTTACAGATACTACCTATTACAGCTACCCCCCCATTAAGAGGTTTGTACTTATATTAGTTACACTTTGTATAATCGAGATTTATTGTTGTATTGATCATGTCAAGTTGTAATATTTTTAAGACTTTATTCTTGGTGTAGATTTGATTGGAAATATATATATACTATAATATATAAGTATAGATGTCCTTAAATAGCCATTATTGCAAATTCATTTTAAAGACTTAAAGTCTCCATTTTTATAAGTGAAAAAAAATCTTTTGACTGATGAAGATTGACTAACAGGCAATTATCATGACTGATGATCTATATACATTACTATATTGTTTTTATAGATAATCTAGAAGAACTAGAAAAAAGGGTAAAGATATTTTTCTCAGACTGCAAACGTTATGCTAATGAACTTCCACCATCTGCCGACAGTGAATATAGTGAAATTAGAAAAGAATACTATAAGGCATTAGAAGATGCTGATGAGAAAGTATATTGAGATTTTAAATTGTAAGTGTTTAGCCGCTAAAGTTTACTTTTATAGGTTCAGTTAGCTAATCAAATGTACGAATTAGTGGATAAATATTTGCGGCGATTGGATACTGAATTACATAAATTTAAGTGTGAATTAGAAGCAGATAATAAAGGAATAACTGAAGTACTTGAGAAACGATCTTTGGAATTAGATACCCCTACACCAGGGCAAAACGTTGGGACATTGGGACAGCAAAAAGAGAATAGATTTGAAAGGTAATTATTGTTTATATTTGCAGAGAGTTCTGCATTTAGTGATTGATATCCAAATCTTGGATAGAATATTCTTGTATACAGTGTGGAAATTTAAGTAAAATAAATTTAGTTATTATTATCTATTGGTGGATAATTTTTATTTAAAGCAATGGAACTTATTGATTGTATGTGGATCTCATATGTATTCTGCAGCTTTTTTTAATTGTATAGTGTGTTACAATTGATACATTGATTTGTCTGTTTTATCAAAGATTGTTCACTAATAAGTTAAATTAAAATTTTATTTCAAACTGAAATGTTTCTTAAGTAGATCTTTTTCTGACTTATTTGCAGGTAAAGAATATAAGGCAGAATATAAGCAAATACATCTATTTTTGTTTTTCTTCTTAGAAGTGGACTTGGTGATTTTATAATATTTGTGGTATTACATTCAGTAAATGCGTGCTAGTTTATAATTACAATTTGTTTTTCTGTCAGGCCCAAACCATAGCAAGCAATTTAAAATGCGTAAATGAATTGAGAACAATTTAAAAATTATTGGAGTTAAATATTTAATTTTATATTTTGATATTTAATTTTTTGTGATCATTACGATGGTGATTGACAATTTCCCATAAATTGTTTTTGCTTAATTGTTGATCCAATTTCTCAATGTCAAAGGGTGCTGTAATTTTTTTGGTCTAGTGTATATGTAAGAACTTAGCTGTAGCAATAATTTAGCTGTGTAAACCATGCTGGACCTGGCAGAAAAAACTGATTATTGTAAAAGTTGATGTGTGCATGTTTGGCTCTTGGATATATTTCACAAATAGCTTTGTTTTTAATTTATTTATTTATATTTTTTAATTTGTTTTTACGTGATAAACCACTAAAAAAATATTTTGGTAATATCTGATCTGTAGTATTTGTCCAGTAAAAAAAAATTAAATTACTGCTCTTCACTGTCCAATTTTTTAAAGTTGAATATTATAAATGCCATTATTCGACTTCTATTGATTTAAGGTTAGAATGTCTAAGACATCTACTCATTTTTTTTACTCATTGTTTGAATTTTTATAACGATCATTGTTATTTATGTATATATAGAAATTAATCTGAAAGATTCAAGTGAGTCTTTGTTAAATTTTAGCAACTGACGTATTTAGAGCTTTCTTTGTACCTGAACTGTTACAATTATTACTTAAAATATACTCTTCAATGGCCGTCCTGAATCATGTGATAATCAGATAGACTGTAGTATAAAATCTAATAGACTATCTAGGCATTTATGAAAATTGAATCAGTTCGATCAAATCACTATTTCTATCTTTTTCTTTTTAATGACAGAAATAGTAATCTGATCAACCCAATAAAATTTTTGTAAATGCCTTCTGTTAGCGAAAAAACGTTTTATTTCATACTGTATCGTATTATACTTGTTTACGGTAGCGATTACAGTCCGAAAAATTAAATTTTACTGTCTAGTATGACCAAAATTTTTTACTGGACTCAAATAAAATAAATCAACTGAAAAATTCTTTAGTATTCAGTTACCATGGAAACTCGTTCTACGTTCTGAATTCGACTAATAGTTGCCATAGATGCTCGTTGTTCATAGATATCCATATTTTAAATTCGGAAATTTATTTAAAAATTTTTTTTTAAATTAAACCAATAATCCAATAATTGCAGGATGAAATAAAACGCATTACGCATTACGTCCTGGAAATGCTCTTACAGTCTCGTTTCGATGTTCCGGACTCGGCTCCTTCATCGCCTTGTCCGTAACATCTTACTCGACTGTAAAATTTCATTTCCAGGGCTTATAACGTAAATAACTATAATGTCTGTTTAAGCATTGTACTAGAGACTGGATAACTACTAATATTTTTATTGGAAATAACTTTCCAGTCACTTATTCACTTAAACTTAAGCAGAGATTAATTTATATTTATGTATACGACAAATAAGCTACGCTTATTATTTGCTATTTACTTTATAAGTATCCCTACACCCTACGGGTACAAAAGGGGTTTGATTATATATATATATATATATATATATTATATAAATTTTAGATGAAATTAATTTTTGTTAAGTTGATTAATGATTTTACATTAAATAATATTTTGAATGCAAATTCATATAGAAAAATTTATCGACTCTGCTGGGACTCGAACCCAGGACCCTCCACTGTCTAGGTGGTATTTCTACCAACTGAGCTACAGAGAACGACCATCAGCATAGCGAGAAATTTTCCATATGAATCAAATCTGTGTTATTTGCATGTTCTCAGAGACTTTGTTGTTTATTTTGTGAAATTGCAGTTTGTAGACATTTATAACTTGGCTAATGTAGCTTGAGGTGCAGTGTTATATTTAAATTTAATTTTGCAGTAGATAGATTTTCAGAACTTTTGTGATTTTCACTATTTGAAGCAAAACCGCAAATAAGAGTCTAAAGCACATTTTTCGCAAAAGGGAGAAAACCTGTTTCTTCTAGAACCCATTTGTCATCATCAGTGTTCACCTCATCCTGTGCTTTAGACCCTTATTCCACACTTCATACCATCCGATACGGATATTCGGGAGAAAGCTAAAATATTTTATTTTAATAATCATAATTCCATTATAAAACAATCAACAGGTGCTCGTGCCATAGACCCTTGTTCCATGAATTTAAAACCAGATGTTAGTCTTTGAAAGGTGATATTCGAGCCATCTGGCTAAATATTTTGAAACGAAAAACTATACTGACATTGTGAGAAGGTTCCATAGACCTTTATTCCATACAAAACAAAAATTCACCCAAGATGTGCTATAGACCCTTATTCGAGGTTTTGCTTCATTTTTCTAACTATTTGCTTATAACCGAACTATGCTTTCCTATTTTATGATTTTGCAATCATTACAATTTTACTTTTGAAATATAAATGTGTATTTATTTTATTATCTTTTAATTTTTCAAATACAAATAAAATGTCAATAAACCGCAGACTTCTTGGTTATATAATTATCGACTATATAAGCTAAACATTTTGATTTTTTATACTTTTTTCTGTTTGATCTAGCCTGTGTTGCAACACTAAAAGATAGAAGTGATTATCTACTATCCATTTTTTCTCTAGACACCGATGACTTTGAAAGCGTATTGCACGTAAACTACTGAACCAAATTAAATATTTTAAAAATGAGCAAATACATACAACTGTAAAATATTATATATCTAAGTGGTGTGCTTTTGTTTTTATTGGACTATATGTAATAAAGGTACCCATTTTTAGGGACAATTTCATTGAAAGTGATTTAAATCATTTTTTTCTCTCAGAAAGTATACGTCATTAGGGTGGTTCTTATTTGGGTCATGTTGGTATTTCGGTTTTGCCGGGTGCCTAATTGATTCTAAAAAAAAACTGAAAATTCTAAGACCAATACAAACTTCCTATCGCTATTCTAGTCATTCGCTGTAACGAAGAGAAGTTTCTCGTTTAAAATGCATGCTTTTTTTCACTTCTTGTGTATATATTTGTCCACTGGGACAAATTGTTGAAAAAAAATTTGAATATTGATTTTTTTGGAATTAACAGGGTTCGATACAACCTTTAGGCACAAAAAAAAATTATATGGAGCATTCGATCTTTTTCAACGATTTACAAACAAATTCAAAATAATGCACTGTTGTGAACGACTCACAACTCATATATTTTTGCTTCAATTGCGTTCAATTAGGGTTGAAGTGATGTAGAATGTCCCATATAATTTTTTTCTCACCTAAAAGTCGCATAGATGCTCATTAATTCTATAAAATCAATTTTCAAATTTTTGCAAAAATTTGTCCCAGTGGCCAAATATATGCATAAGAATTGAAAAAACCCATGTATTTTAAATGGGAAACTTCTCGTCGTTACAGCGAATGATTAGAATAGAGATAGGAAGTTCGTATTGGTCTTAAAATTTTCAGTTTATTTTTAGAATCAAATGGGCACCCGGCAAAACCGAAATTCCAACATGACCCAAATAAGAACCATCCTAATGCGTCATATATCTACGAGATTCTTGTTGAGGTTAAAAACAAATCTTGTGGTTCTTATGCTATTAAATTACAGGCAAAAATGCATTTTATTTAAGATTTATATGACAATCCAACTCGAAAATTTTTAACCAATCAAATTACAGAATTTTTCAAATTGGGACCAATGAAATTAGTTTTATAGTGAAAAAACCACTAGTGGTTTTTTCTTAGTGAAAAAATTTATGTCAAATTTAGCTAAATTAATATTAACTACATACGCTAAATAAAAATTTGCTCGATGGATTGTCAAGCCGAATACAACTCGTGGTCTAATTTTTTCTTGCAAAATTTATCATTTAAGACATTTGTAGCTTTTGCTTTTGGAAAATAGTTTTCGTTGCGAAAGCTACTCATATCTGAAATGACAAATTTTGTCGGAAAAAATTAGACCACTTGTTATATTACATATGAAAAAATAGTGAACTATGCGCTCTTGTTTATTTTTATAACTACGAAATCTAATAAAGGAAATTTCTCTCTTGCTTTTCTGATGTTATTCATGATACAAATTGGCCTTTACATATATTATTCATGGCTTCCTATTTAATTTTAAAGCCTCTTTGAGGGGAATAAGAAGTTCAAATGAATTGTATATATTTGTGGTCATTTTACCAATAGGTATCAACACATCCATACATTTGTCCTCCTTTTACATAAGTTACAAAGGAATGTGCTAAAGTTATCAAAAAGTACACATAAACAGTGCAATACATCGCAGCAAACTTAAATGTGTACCGCCTATTCAATTTCCAAGCTTCATGTCACTAAAGCCAATGTTCTTACATACCAATGCCATTCTTACTGTGCAAATAAGATTAAAATTATGCTTGTTTTAACAAGGCATTATATACTGGAATCTTGTGATAGGCATTTGTGTTGTGCTAACTATGTATGTCCTTCTTTGCCTTCTATTTTATTTAGTAAACTAAAAAACTACATATTTCTGAGTCTTAGTCTGCAGCTAATTTAGTTCAATCAATATTTTAAATTTCAATTATCTAATTTATTATTCAACAGTTTGTTTAAGAATCCTAACACTGTAGCATAAAAAACTGGAAAGCCAAAAAGGATACACACTAGTTACTAGAATTTGCGTGTAGAAGACCCGTAGAAAGCACAGTTTGTTAAATAAAAATGCATGGCAAAATTTTTATAAAACATAAGCAATAAGAAAAGCAATTTACTTTTCCTAAAACATTATTTTATTCACTAATGCGTGATATAATTAGTAAGAAGGTTTCAGTTAGTAGAATTTCAGTTATAGTCATTAGTAGAATGGTTTCAACTAATGTTTTTGTGTATGCCACTGTAAATGTTTCTATATTTTCTTTATCTTTTCAGTTAGATAGATGTATTTGGTTTATATTTTTGTATCATTTAACTTCATCTTCGTGAATGCCCAATCATTTTCTATAGGGTTTGCATCTAGAGATTAAGCAACCCAAAAATTCCACTTTCTCTTCTTCAGAAAGTCGACTTCTATATTTGGGATCATTATCTTCTTGTAACAGCCAACCTCGATTTTCTTTTCCAAATCATTTATCTGCAGATAGTATTAATGTACTGCTGTACTATCTGGTATAGTGTCTTTATGAATTTTGAGTAAGTACCAACAATTTTTCAAAACCTCTTCTATTAAACCATTCCAGAACATGGAGGTGTTTCACAGTGTGCTTACAACTTTATTGTTCTCATTCATATTAGGTTATCTTTATCTCAATCCAAGTTTTCTTGCCCACTTCATTTATCTTTTTAGGTTAAGCTTTGTTAATAAATTAATAAAGTACTGCAATGTTTGATATCATATTCATTAAGATTCCTAATGGCAGGGTCCATATTCGCTACATATTTTATGAAAAACTACATATTTTTCATAGTACTACATATTACTACACATTTTTAAACTCTATTTCATAAACTTCATATTTTTGAAATCTTTATTTACTCATCCTGTAAAATAAGTTCCCGGTGGCGTAGGTATGTAGCCAGTTTTGCCGCGTTTGCGTGTTGTGACACATGATGTTGCGGCCATTACGCGTACGAACAAAGAATTTCTATTGATTTCTTCAAGATTTTCTTTTGATATTGTTTTGTTTTATGAGACCTTCATTACCAAATAAAGTGTTTCTTAAACAGGGTGGCCAGCGAACTTGAAAAAAAAACGGGAATTTGTATCAATGCTATATAGTCACTAACACGCGTTAGTAATCGCCTGTTAGCTAACGCTTCATATGTACTGAGTCTAAATCTATTATATTTTTAATACTATTTTTCTCTTTTTTTACGTATTTATTCTTTATTAATTACAACGTTTCAAAGCAAAGAAATATTAGGCTTTACCTTACTGGCTCAGATTTACTTTAGCGTGCAGAACGGAGCTTTCACGCATCCTACCCTCTCAATGCAGCTTGGCGAGCTAAGTCGAATGACACTAGTCACGAGGTGCGAAAATACCCCGTTCAAAAGTTACGCCCCTTTCTGCTACCTATGTTAAGTCTATGCAAGTGACCTTTTCATTGAAAATTAATAGGACTTTGATTTTCGAAATCAATGTGTTCTTTGCGAGTTTAAGCTGGCGCTCAGCGCCTAAACCGCCCTTTTATGGGCGTGTCCCTAATTAATTTTAATACATATTTTAATTTTTGAAAAATTCCTTTATTTTTGTAAAAAATATTCAACACGGCCGGCGTTAGATTAGGATAGGATAGGTCAGGTCATGTCAGGTTAGGTCAGGTCAGATCATATCAGGTCAGGATAGGATAGGTTAGGTGAGGTCAGGTCAGGTTAGATGCAGAACATCATTAAATTTATTGCGCCACTGAATTTCAATGAAACAAAAAATTTCCCATAAACTTAACATGAAGTACTAAAAGTGACGTAACTTTTTAAGGGGGGTTTCCGCACTTTGTCACCAGCACCGTTTGACTTCCCTCTTCAAGCCCTGTCGATTGACGCCACTAACGCTCCTTTTGGGCGTGCCCACTAAATTAAATTTATACCATTTGGTCAAGAATGTGGATATGCGTAAATTATTGAAGGAAAAAACCGGGAAAATAATAATTTTACGACTTGGAAAACCGGGAAAGAAAATCTTGAATTTAAAAGTACCACTCTTGCTGGCCACCCTGTTAAAACATTTAAATCATTTTGAATTACACATTTTATACATATTATGTTTTTTTACTGCATAAATAGTACATATTTTTAATATTTCTGCTACATATTTTCATATGTTTTCGAGTATAGTTTGCTACGGACCCTGTAATGGTGATTTTTGATATTTCCACTCAGCAAGTTTTTTCTACTCTTGTCTAGAGTAAGCCATGGGTTTTACTGGAAGAAATTGACAATGACATTATAGTCGTTTTAGTTTTTCATGGTATAGAAGATCATCCATGATCTAATGTATGCCATAATGATATTGCCACTTAACAAAGATTTTGATTTTCTTAGATATTTGGCAACAGCTTCATTGATATTTAGTGATATAGTGATATTTATGGACCTGTAACGATAACTAACAATAAAGCAGGTGTTTGATTAATAGTATAGAATTTTATGTAACACAACAGTTTATTGTTAAATATACCTTTTATTTAGGGAAAGTAGACCACGAAGTGAGAAGAGACGTGACAGTAACACATCCTTACCAGCAACAACTTTTCCAGAGAAACGTCAAGCAGTACAGTCAGTCGCTCTTGTAGAAACACGACACAATTCAGCTCCACCAATACCACCTGCACCTGCACCCCAACCACCTGTTAATTATAGTATAAGTCATATTGGTGCAGGTCCTGCTATTGCAGCAGCAGCTTCACAAGCTATAGCAGCTACACAACAGGTAGATAAATCATAGCTCCTAAAAATTACTATTTAATTTTTAATAAACCATTTAGATGCAACAAGGTAGACGTACAGCAAGCCTTAAAGCATCATATGAGGCTATCAATACAGGCACCCATGTAAATGAGTTTGGAATAGGCCGGGAGTTAGCAGGAGCTGCTCAAACAGCAATACAAGCTATTCAACAAGATCATGTTAATAACAAAAAGAAGCAAAAGTAAGTTAAAGTTGTTCAAAAGTTATAACTTTAAACTGATTGTTGTTTGTTAAGGAAATGGACAGGCAGTTCATCTTCTACAAGCAATGCAAGTGTGTCATCTACTGTTCAAGCTATACTTGCTACACCTCCTGTAGCAACATCTGCTCCAGCTTCACCCCAGGTAGATGCAAATGCACAATCTGGCGATGGTGGTGATGTAGATTGGACATATGATCCAAATGAACCAAGATACTGTATTTGTAATCAAGTATCGTATGGTGATATGGTTGCTTGTGATAATGAAGATGTAAGTAGTATTTGTATCTTTACTTTGACTTTGTTTAAAAGCTGCCATACATTGACTAATTTATCATCATTAACTTTATTTTGCAAGTGTCCCTCTGAATGGTTTCATTATCCTTGTGTGGGTATTACTGCACCTCCAAAGGGAAAGTGGTATTGTCCGCAGTGTACTGCATCAATGCGGCGGAGAGGTAGCAGAAAGAATTGAGGATTGGTAGGTAAAATATATTTTAGTAGAATGTAACGAAATTTTGGTATAACTGTTTTTTACTAGGGGGACTTTACTTGGAGCACTTATATCTATTGTTAATTGACTGGATTAGAATAAGAACAAGAAAATTTCTACAAATCATGGATAGTAAAGAAAATTGTAATTTCTGGAATTTTTTTTCGGAGGATGTAATTAATTATGTTTTTTGATTATAAATGATTTTTATGAAGGTGAAATCTTTTGAAAAGATTTTCTAATTATTATAGCTTTGTTTCCATCTGTACCTGTAAGCTTCTTCAAATAAACATTTCTTGATGTCAGTGCGATTATTATTTAATATGAAAATAACATTAAGTTAACATACTGAGATATTGTGTAGTACTAGAATATAAACCCACAAAACTCTAGGTTGCTAAAAGTTGATCAAAAAGCTATCATCTTAAGGGCACATTTATACGCTGCACTTTTGCATGTTGTACAAAGTTATTTATTTTTGAACGAATTAATTTTGATTTTTCTCATAATTTTAAGATTGCTAGTTGCGAGTAGAGGCAAAATTAATTTCTTCAGAATTTTTGGATGAAATTTGACCTAGTTATGAATTTTTTGAAATATTGGCTTTTTTAGCATTTTTTGACTGTGTGATTGAGGTATTTGAATCTTTAAACTGATCTTCCCACTGCAATAATCTTGGTATCATTTTAAAGCTGATTTCACAAGCTTTCATATGGTGTACATTATTCAAGTATATTTAATGTAATGTCATCCTATTTTAGCCACCTATTCTTAAAATTTCAGTTTACTTTAAGCATGAACTTCGATCAGCTGTAGCACAAAGATACCTCAAAACACAAGAAAAAGATTTATGTCAGCAGATAGGTAGACATAGGCTTTTTTCTGAGTGTCTCTCTTTTGTGTTCACTTCCAGTTTAACTGCAAATGATATATAAAAAAACTTTAAAAAAATAAAAGACTGGTGAACACCGCATTTCATTATCTCAATTAGTTCAAAAGTTATATAGGTTTATAAAGGGTCAAAATATAATGGAACATAATGAAGATAATATGTACTACTTGCTAAAGTCCGTTTGCCGAGACTTGTCGCAAGATGTAAAGAACTTGAAGTTAGTTGACCGTTGAAGCTTCATTTACGATGATGTGCGTTTGCATACAGTGTGCGCTTAACTCGCTCTTACGGTTGCAGCGTAATATGGAATGAAAAGTGATACTGGTGAAAATTAAATACACCACAATTAAATCAACAATTTCTCCAACTAAACCTTTAATAGCTGTTAGAGTCATTTCTGGATGCTGTTCACACAACCTCATATAGTTATTAACTATGATCTCCTTTTCGCGTCTAGAAATTACAACTTGTTTCGTTTTCAAAGGAGAGTGTTTTCTTGATTTTCCGCCATTCATGAACACTTACACAAATACAACACTCTTACGAAACAAATGCAACAAACTGCACAAAACGTTAAATGTTAACGAGAACTGATTGCATTATACGTGTTTCCGCATTTATGTGAAGTAGTTTAAGCGTTAATGAGACCACGTGCGCGCCGACCAATAGCATTGCTTATAGTTTGTTTAGTGCTAACTTCAAGTGTATTTACGTTTTGCGACAGGTCTCAGCAAACGGACTTTACCTTATGTTATCCAATAACAAAGTTTAAATAAAGTTTTTTTTTGCATATTTTACTGTTTACTGTTTTTTACCTTTTTAAAACCAATTCCAATAACACAAAATCTCAATTAGGTAATTTTAAATTAACTATAACATTACGTCGGATATGTTTTAGTCCCATCATCATTTACTATCTTTATTATACCTTACTTTATTATTTTATTTATTATATTTGTGTCTTTGAAAAGCAAGGCGGAAGCTTGGTTTCTATCTTTAGTAAATTTTTACAGTTTAGTACGAAAGGACCAAGCGTTTAGTATTTTACTTTTTTTAATGTATTTGTTAGTAATATCCTGCTCACATGTACAATGCTCACATTTCGATGTGTTTGCTTATCAATGTTAATTGAATACTTAGTTGCTCACAGGTTTATGACCGAATTTTTACATGAGTTGACGGACTAATAAGAACCAGGGGCGTCTACACATTTGGCTGCCCTTGTGCAAAATTTATTACTGCTGCCCCCAATTTTTATATATGTTGATCAGGGGGGGGCTTGTGATTGATCATACTCGTAATAATGTAGTGATAAAACAGATCAGACATTATTTACTCGTCGTTAGGTTGATGAGAAACAGTTCTAAACGAACTGTTTATTCCTTTCAATGACGAATAATTTGTCATTTGAATTTTGTGATGTCAACTTCTTGATAATGTATTGACTAACCTGTTTCGATTCGCAACAGGCATACACACTTACAATTGTCATTAAATAATCATCAGAAAAATTAAAATTAATCCAATTCATAATTTGTAGTTAATGATAGTTAGTTATTAGGGAGTTGTAGAAACCTATCTGAGTAAACACCATCTTTTAAGTCTTAGTCGTTAGTTTTTAATTGTTAGTGACTGTCTAAAATAGACATATAAATAGTTTTATAATTTTTAGTCAAGTGAATGCTTTGTTCTTACGAATTACTTTAAATAGGTAGAACTGCATTGAGATTTCGTGGAACGAAAATAATAAACACAAATGTTTTAAATTGATACATCCTCCAGTCTACGCTTATGATTTGACATTTCAACCTCAAATATTTTAATAACATCTACATTTTTTCGATAGTTTTATTTTGGAATTTGTTATCGCTGCCTAGTATATTAATTTTAAATTCATCTGGCTGCCCTAAAATGTGGCTGAGCCATGCACACCTTCGCACACCGCTGGAGACGCCCCTGATAAGAACATTGGACGTAAATATACGTTGGTGCACGTCGGTCATATTCCTAGCCACTGCGTTTATTAATACTTTCAAAAATTATTAATATTCTTTTCTATTTGCGTGTCAAAATGAAGTCATGTAGACATACATTTACGTGTCCAAAAAATTTTGTAGGATACTGGAACAGTAACAATTTTTTATATTTGCGTGTCCTAATGAAATCATTAGGACACGCATTTTGCGTGTCCTAAAGAAATTTATTGGAATACGGAAAACAGTAACATTTTATTTTTTAAAGTTAATATCAGTATTGAACAGCTGTTCTTAAAATGCCAAGCTTATTTATGTTGTAAAGAAAAACAAATACGGAATATGAATTTTTAGTGTTGGCAACTATTAAACAACTAAACAAAGTTCCACTAACAATTTTTATTTAAAATTAAATTATTTCTTTTTTAAAATGATTAAAAGTAAGGCAAATAGAAAAAATAGTATAAAATATTCGTGTCATAAGACGTTTTAGCACACTTGTCGTTTAGAAAATTCCCCGCTATGCGGGTCGCTTTCTAAACTTGGACGCGTGCGCTAAAAACGTGTCTTATGAAACTAATACTTTAATATACTATTTTAAAATGATTAAAAAATAACGCAAATAGAAAAAATATAAAGTATTCTCTTCATAAGATGTTTATTAAACTTGGATGCGTACGCTAAAAACGTACCTTATGAAACTTTAACATACCATTTTACAGAGTTTAATTACACTGGTCTATTTTTGATCGTTATTTGGTTATTTAGGCTCTTCGGGCAATAAAAAAAGGCTTCAAGTGAAGTGTTATGTTCCGTTATTATTGATTCTAAACTAATAATTTGATCATCAATGTAGTATGTGTAAATTATTGAAGGAAAAAACCGGGAAGAATGATATTTTACGACCTGGAAAACCGGGAAAAAACCTTGAATTTAAAAGTACCTACCACTCTAACTCTACTTCTAAGTATTGTAGAACTTTTATCTTGGGTTTGTTTTAAAGCTAAAGTTGTATAATATTTAATATACAGTGCGTAAATTAAGTATGGAAACGGTGGTATTATTTGAATACGGCCATAGATAGAACTCTGAAATTTGGTAAGTAAGACATACGGTTTTCTACTAAAATTCGTGGTTCCAATTTTTTATCGATCGTTACAACTGCAGCACGGCCAACTTGATTATTTTTTTAAATTGAAATGGGGGTCGAAAGTATCATCATTAGAAAGCTGTTTTTATGTAGAATCCAACGACGTAGCACTTGATATGGCAGTTTTGAAAAATAACTTCACTATCAATGTGTAATGACAAAAGCTGTTAAAGTACCCAAAAACTTGGCAAGAAGCGGTCTAAGAACACCCCCTGATAGAATTTTATGAAACGTCGTATAGTGTAGATGCAGATACAGTACTTCACTTTTGGCGACAAGAAAGAGTCGCTTTCTAGACCAGAAGAGAATTTCGGAGTAAAGATGGCGGGTTAATTTTTAACAAAAAATGAAAGTAGATGAATTAATATGCGTCGGGGTTCGTACTTTCATAAGATTTAAATTGGTTATTTAAACATTTAAAACTGGTTATTTAAACAAAAGTTACCTATTTATTATTTTATTAATTATTTTTTTAAATAAATAAATTAGTTACTACACGTTCCCCTAGTCTAAGAAATAAATCTAAGAACTGATGCGATCAATTTGAGTAAACATGGAAAGTTGGTTGAAATATTTCGATATACTTATTTAAATATGAAACATTTTTTTGTGAAGTCAGCGGCTTTAAATTCTTGTGTATTGCTTAAAATTCAAATTGATAAATTAAAAAAAATAGAAATTAATAGTTCTACTTAATTATTAACTTTCTCTATCTCATGCCAGTTATGTGAGTATATTATTAAAGATTTTTACTATTCAAATTAATATATTTCAAAAAACAGTTTAATATCTACTTGGTATTTTACATGTGTTTTGCAATTTTAATATTTATTATGCGTTAGATGGTGGAAGTAAAACAAAATGCAGAAATTGAAAACTTTTCCTCTCACTTTTCTTAGTGGGTAATTCTTCAGAAATATAAATAAATTTATGGTCCCTGCTTAATTAATATTATATTCCGAATACCTTTTTACCTTTTAGTTCAGTGAAGATGTAATAGCAGTTCATCTAGCCAGGTACATATATTGTATATATTCTAACTTTCTTATTAAAATAATAATCAAAAATGCTGTTTAAAATCGTCTATTACTAAAGAAAAGATTATTTTCCTACGACCATATCAGAAAGTAGCTCATATCGCACAATCAAGTTGCCTAGAAAACCGAACATACACACGAAAGTAAAACCACACTAGTGTATTTTACTTTCGGCTGTGCGATTTACTTTCACAAATCTCACGGTCGAAATCTATGCAGTAAATAGCAAATTATATAAGTAATAAGAACCTGCTTATATTTTTTGATTATTTTGATGCATTAATCATCTAGTAACACAACAATTAATTAATTCTAGCTGTATTTATTTCATGAAAAACTATTGATTAAATATATTGAGGGATATTTGACATATTTTCGCTGCACCAATTGTCATTACACCAAAACAACTTTTCACTGCAAAATAATAATTTTAATCTTGTTTTCCATTTCCAACAATATATTTTAATTTAAATTGATAATAAGTTTTAATTAATATTTTATAGATTTATTGTTAAAAAGTTTTAATAATTACTTAGAGTATAATTAATTTCTAAAAATATTTTAAATAAATAAATAATCATAGACGGCTTTGTATAATGTTCAATATGCGGATGATAGTCTTGTGTTTAAAGACGCCGTAAGTATAAAGGCTAATTTATCATTGTTAGTAGTTAACTGTAGATTTTTCTTTGGTTTAAATGTTTAAAATGGTTAAAATATTGAAAACTCATTTTTACAAACACCTTTTCACAACTCTCAAATTCCAAGAAATTTAACTAAATGTTATAATAATCCGTTTACGGATAAAACAATAATACTGACAATCACGACCTTCTAGATTTCACGAAACGAAGTCTCTTATCCGGCCTGCGCACTCCATTAGTTCAAGTGTTTCTCCGCTGGCGCCACCAAACACGAAAATGCGGAAACGGATATATAACACGTAAACGCCAATTTCAAACTACGCTAACTTCGCGCGCTTTTATACTTTTTGTCGATTTTGCGCGTATCGTCAATAAATTATATTTTCCTAATCTTTTAAGGCAGTTTTCTTTATTTTTTAATATAATTACGTTATTTCCTTATTTGCTTAAATTTTCGTAGTTTTGTTGCTGTTTTTTCGTTCACTTTAGTAATGGCAAACACTAGCAGAAAAAAGTGTAACTGCCGCAATGCAATGTGTAATAGTACTGATCCTACAATATCATTTCATGAATTTCCTTCAAATTATACCTACTTTACGAGAAAAATGGTTTCAAATCTTACGTTGGGGTTATGGACACCAACACTCAACAGCAAAATAATATATACTTCTTTATTTCGACAGATCAACAATTACAAATACCTGAAAGAGTCAATTTCTACATCGAACTTCCTAAAAATATAACAGAATTAATAAAAGAACTCCAAACTTTATCTATGCATCTCGATTGCGAATTCTTTCAGCATCTGTAGCCCTTCTGGCAGGATACATTGCAAAGAAACTGAAGAAAGGATTAAATGCCAATAGCCTATTAGATTCTCTGTTAGCTGCCTCGTGTTCAAATTCACTGATAGGATTTGTAAATCTTCAAAACAGAGGTGCCCTAAAATACTCCACTAGAAGATTTACACTTTTAATCAACCAAATAATCGAACTTGTAATACATATTGTAGAACATTTACCTGGAGAATGTAATCCGTCTAATATTCTAACATCACTAGGTATTTCTAACTCCAATTGCTTTTTCACAGTTTTGGTTTGCCACGACCACAAGCAGGAACTTAGTAATATAATTCTTTAGAAATTGCTAAAACCTTGTTTGGCAAACAGAAACATTGCAAAAACGTGAACAGATAATGTACTTACTGCTCACTATCTCTATATCCTAAATCCAGCTCACGGGCAGTTATAAAATTGTAATTTCAATAATGTCATTGAACTTGTAAATTAATTTTAATAACATAATTAATTTAATTATATAAATTTATTTAATTAATTCGCAAAATATTTACGTAAACATGCAATGCTTGACATTTGTAAGGGTTATCTAACCTATATATCTTCAAGTGACAAATAAACATCAGCGTGTCAGCTAGCGCCAAAACGGCGAAATTTTGCGTTTTCTCAGAAACAAATTTTATATGGGAAATCGTAAAAGTGCCCAGGCCGGATAAGAGACTTCGTCTCGTGAAATCTAGAAGGTCGTGCTGACAATATTCAAAACGCACTTACACACACGCTTTCCCCAATTAACTTCACAAATTGTTACAATAATCATATAGTTATAAACTTTATTGGTCCTGAAAATAATGATAAAAATAAAATTACTAAATAAAATGTAAATTGTTTTTTGTTAGCATTAAAATAATTTTTTCTTTGAAAAACTGTATTTTTCTGGTCGTAGGAAAAATAGTGTACATAACTCGGTGGAAAGTGTGTTTCTTACTCGTGTGATTTCCGGACTCGATTGACGCCTCGTGCGTAAATTTCACACTCGTACGAAAAATGCCACTTTCCACTTTCGTTATGTAATATACTATTACAATGCACTTAATTAAAAACACTATAACTATAAACTATTTAACAAACTATTAAAAATGCTAGGTATTTACAAATTTATTTGAGGACTATTTATGTATTAACTAATTATTCAGAGTACATTTCAACACGACGCTGGTTAACCATTAACTCCTTTCTACTCGCGAACTCAATTTATATCTTTCATACGATGACTCATACATCTAGAATGTTCGATGACGTGTTGATGAGTCATACACGCAGCTGCCGATAAGTCACGTCGATGAGTCATACATGCACGTGTTATTGATGAGTCATACAGTTGATGACTCATACATCTAGAATGTTTGATGACGTCATATGTGGGTTTACTATTCGTTACAATATTAATAACTGACCTATTTTTTTTAATATAATGTAACGTTCTTTTTAAAATAATAACAAAAGTGCTGTTTAAATCGTCTATTAATAAGAAATATTTATTTACAAACACTAATGAATACACTATAAATTAACGCTATGATTATAAACCATTAAAACTATTATTTACAGACTGAATTTCTAATACAACATTTATCTTCACATTTACTATTTATTTCGTGATACACAGTTAATGACTCGCTGTTGACTGCCCCTCTTTTATCCGCGAAGTCGATTTTATACCCTCATATAATCGTACCAGAAGCCGCTAGAACCTACTATGTATTTCTGGAAGGCACTAGATAAACCGCGTCTGGTTTACATACTTGGTGCGATGCGTCATTCTCTCGAATGCTGTAGAATATTCCATTTGTTGTGTGAAGAAGAGTTTCTTTCTTTTTCTCTCTTGTTACACTGCCCCCCTCTTCAAGTCTGTTCTGCCCCAGAACAGGTTTTATGCTGTGGTTCCTGTAGAACGGGTCATGACGATATCGACAGTCTTCACCTCGACTACACGTTCCATTACGGTAGAAGTAACAGTCTACACTCTTCGTTGGCCTTAATGCGGGCTGTGGGTCAAAACTGCAGACGAAGATCTTGACGTCCGTACCTCTAAAGACAACTTCCAGCATGTTTCTAACGATTCTCCAATCCAGCTGGTCCCGCCCACAGCCGAGTTTGGGAACTGCCAATTTGTTAATTCCCCTGGTAAGCAACTCGATCCTCAAATTCCATAATGCTCTCCACAAGCCGGCGTAACTCGGTTTCTGGTAGTAAAACTGCTTGGTTACCAAGTAGTAAATGGATCGGTCATGATCAGGCAAGCGTAAGGATTTACCAACAGAGGGATTTTGTTCTCGAAGTTCATTCAGCCGTCCAATTTTTTTGCTAAACACTACTGCGATCCCCCTGGACATACGGAGATCCTTGGAGACACAGTGGGCAATGGAATAATCACCAGGGACCCGGAAGAGATCTTGTTGCATCTCAGTCGTGACTCCGAATCGCGCTTTTCTAGTTCCAGAAAACGCAGCCATAAATTCTCTGAAGGTTGGCTGATCATCTCCAGGCCTTACGGTATTGATAGCCACCTCAGCCTCATCTTCCCGATCCGGGACTGCGTCATTATTTCCCTCATAGTGCGCCAGACGATTGGAGTGTACCACCTTTGGTTTCCCTCTTGGCAATTTCTGGATGCGATAAATCGTCATTTATTCGTTTCTTCACCTGTTATGGGCCCTCCCAATTCCGCTGTAACTTTGGAGAATAGCCACGACGTCTTTGCGGGTTGTATAACCAGACAAGCTCTCCAGGTTGAAACCCTCCTTCTTGGGCTCTCACATCGTACGTAGCCTTCATCCGGTCACTCGCGATTCGACTATTGTTTCGGGTTCGGTCGTGAATATCCTCCAACTTCTTCTTTAAGTTGATGACATAATCATTCCCGGCTACCTCCTGCTCTATAGGTGGAGACCCAAATTCCAGATCACACGGTAACCGTAACTCGCGTCCAAACATCACAGACGCTGGTGACTGACCGGTTGTTTCGTGGACCGATGCACGATAAGCCATTAGGAACAAATGCAGGTATTGGTCCCAGTCTCGTTGATGATCGGAGACGACCTTGGCCAAATATTTGCCCATTGTCCGATTCATGCGTTCTACCATTCCATCGGACTGCGGATGTAACGGTGTGGTCCGAGTCTTGCGAATGCCCAACAGTCGACAGACTTCTCCAAATAGTACAGACTCAAAGTTGCGGCCTTGATCCGAATGCAGCTCCATGGGCACTCCGAAGCGACTGAAAAACTCTTTGACTAGTACGTCAGCAACAGTCGCAGCTTCCTGGTTTGGTAGGGCATATGCTTCTGGCCATTTGGTAAAGTAGTCCATTGCCACTAATATTTATTTATTCCCATCGTCGGTTTCGGGAAATGGTCCGGCAATATCTATAGCTATTCTTTCCAGAGGACTACCCACATTGTACTGCCTCATAGGTGCTCTTCGTTTCCCCAAGGGTCCGTTACCAGTGGCACATAGTTCACATTTCCGGCACCACTCCTTCACGTCTTCTTTACAGTTGACCCAATAAAAACGCTCCCTAACTTTCTCCAAAGTCTTTTTCACACCGAAGTGTCCTCCTGAGGCACCGTCATGGAGATGTCGCAACACTGTAGCCACTCGGCTTCTTGGAACCACGAACTGAGACCTAATGGTGGTGCCATCTTCACTCTCCAGTACTCGCTTCAGGAGATCGTCTTCCACCTTCAAGGACTCTCATTGGGCCCAATATGCTTTGAGCGTTCTGTTGAAAGGGCTGACGGCCTCCCAGGCAGGCCTTTCTCCCACGCGCTTCCATTCCAGTACCATTTTTTAGTTCGGGATCAGCCTTCTGCTGTCGTTGTAATTCTTCCGGCAACCAATTGTCGTTGACGATGGTAGTTCTTAATACTTGGCAAACCCTCTCTTCCAAGCGAGAGCAATGACGGCAATCCGTTGGACAGGGTCTTCTTGAAAGAGCATCGGCATTTCGATGACTAGTGCCCGCTCGATGTTCTGTGTCAAAGTCGTATCCTTATAATCGCTCGATCCACCTTGCGACCTGGCCTTCAGGATTACGAAATTGTAGAAGCCATTTCAACGCTGCATGGTCCGTCCTCAATAAAAACTTCCGTCCGTACAAGTATTTGTAGAAATTCTCAACGGACTTCACGACGGCCAATAGTTCTTTTCTGGTCACACAATAATTCCTTTCGGCTTTCGACAAAACCTTACTAAAATAGCCGATGACCTTTTCTTGTCCATCCTGTATCTGAGAAAGTACACCCCCAATGGCCAGATTACTTGCATCTGTGTCAAGTATGAATTTCCCTTCTGTCCGTGGATAGCTCAATATTGGTGCTGTTGTCAGGGCACACTTCAACTGTTGGAAAGCTGTTTCACACTCTCCGCTCCAAACATACTCGCGCCCATCTTCAGTTAACCTTGTCAGAGGTTTCGCTATATTGGCAAACCCAGGAACGAAACGCCTGTAGTAGGTACATAACCCAAGAAAACTACGAACTTGGTGTTTATCTTTCGGTGTTGGCCACTCTTGAACTGCACGAATCTTATCGGGGTCGGCTGCCACTCCATTTTGTGATACGACGTGCCCGAGATATTTCACTTCCTTTCTGAATATGTGGCACTTTTTCGGACTCAGTTTCAGATTGGCTCCACGTAGTCTTCGGAACACTTCCTTTAGATTTTTCAAATGTTCGTTGAATGATTTTCCGACTACAATCACATCATCTAGGTATACCAAGCAGGTCTTCCACGACAGCCCTCTCAGGATGGTCTCCATTAGACGCTCAAAGGTGGCCGGAGCGTTACATAGACCGAAAGGCATAACTGTAAACTGCCATAGTCCTGAACCAGTAGTGAACGCGGTCTTCTCCCGGTCTTCAGGTTCCATTTCAACTTGCCAATAACCACTCTTCAAGTCCAAAGTCGAAAACCATCGTGAACCAGACAGGGTATCTAACGTGTCGTCGATGCGTGGTAAGGGATAGCTGTCTTTCTTGGTCACGTCATTGAGCTGCCGATAGTCCACACAAAATCTCGTTGACCCGTCCTTCTTACTGACCAGGACCACCGGTGATGCCCATGGACTGCTGGATGGCTCGATGACCCCTTGTTCTTCCATATCCGTAATAATCTTTTCGGCTTCTGCTCGCCTTGCTAGAGGTAGACGCCTCGGCTGCTGACGGACAGGCATAGAGTTGCCTGTATTGATTTTATGTTTTACTATATTTGTTCGTCCCTTCTGACTATCGTCAAGAGCGAAGATATCTTGGTATCGGTGAACCAAACCCTGCACCTCTTTCACTTCCATTCTGTTAAGGTCTTCGCACGAACTAGTGACCATACCCACTAATTTTCCACCATGGTCTTTGGGCGCTGGTTTTGGAACATCGGCCATACACCTGGCTACTCGGAATACTGGCACACACTGTCCCACAAGGGTACTCTTCTTCAATGTCACCGGATCCACATTAACGTTCATAAGCCTCACCGGTACTGTTTTTCCAACCTTGATCAGCGCTTTTCCCACCAGTATGCCACTATGGATCTTCTTATCACAAACAGGCTCCATGATTCGCACACATCCTACCCGAAGATCTCCATCCAAACCTGCCTCGACAACCATCTCGCTTTGACCCGGGAATATCACATCTTCTGTCAGCAAAACCCTTACGACAGGATCTTCTCGTGGGTGCAATGGAAGTTCTTCGTTACCAACCTTCAAAACACCCTCCTTCAAGTCCAATGTAAAACCAAATTTTCTCAGGAGGTCCATTCCCAACATGAATTCGTCAATGATGTCGGCTACCAGCACCTCACGATCACGTTCTTCACTTCCAATGCCAATCTTCATCTTCACCACTCCGCGTGTTGGTATCACTTCACCTGTTGCTGTACGGAGTTGAGTAGTTGTCTGTAACAGCTTCATACTTGTTCGTAGAACATTAGGGCGTATGATGGATTTTGTCGCCCCCGTATCAATAAGTAGTGGAACAGTTCGATTAGCAATTTTTCCATCTACGAACAAACTACTGGTACTATTCTTTGATGTTACGGCATGAATGGTGATCTTCGGGGCATCTCTACTCAAGGTCAACGTTCGCCTCCTCTCGTCGACCTTCTTTAGTTTTCCGACTGCTGAACCCGTTTTAGGGCAACGACGTCGTATGTGACCTTGTTCGGCCAATCGGACAAGCCGCGCAACATCGGCTTCAAATCCTGAAGGCTTTCTCCATTCTTCTGGATACTATTCTTCACTTGCGCGTGATACACTTGTTGAAGATGCGCGTCTCCATATCTCATCTCCAATCTAGACACTAACAATTGGTAATCATTTTCCTGTCCTGCTGGGATTGTTTGCAGGACGTTCAACGCGTCTCCACGCAAAGCCACAGTTAAAGAAACGGCCTTTTCCTTGCCTGTCCATCCGTTGGCCTCAGCGGCCGCCTCAAATTGTTTGTAGTAGGTGGACCAAGGTATCTTTCCATCGAACGTGGGTGGTTTTATTTTTATCCCTACGGCAGGAACCGTTTCTTCTTTAAATTGCTTCTTTACTTCATTAAACTCAGAAGTTGAGGGAAACCGTAGTTGCCTCATTCTATCTTCCAGCATTTCGGTCATATCGTCTTTCTTAGTTGTTGGTGGTAATTGCATTTGGGCTATTTTCTCTTCTACCATCTTTATTACCCTATCTTGTTTCTCCAATTTAATTTCTAATAGTCCTAACGCGCTGGAATTTTCCAACAATTCTTCGAAAACCTTATCTTCTAACACTTTGACATTGTCCAGCAATTCTTCTTTAAGCCTTCTAGAACTTTCTTCAGACTTTTCTAGTAATTCTTCCTTAAGCAATCTTGTCTTTTCTAGTAAATCTTCTTTAAGGAGGTTACAGCGGATCTTTGTGGGGTGAAGGGCAAGGGGATATCTCCTATGCTTTTACATAGGCTCTAACAAGAAATACCAATCGATAAAAAAATAAATTAACATTCTTAAAACTGAACAAAATCATTTTATTATGAATGCCTATAATGCATTTATTAATTATTTGTATATATTAAAATAATTTAAGTCGATTGGAGTGCATTAGTTTAATTGTTGAAAGTGTAAATATAAATGTAAATAGGTTAAGAATCGTGGCAACACCTCAAAGAAATCAATCGATTTCGTTGGTAGCAGTGTTAGGTTTCAGCTTTCGATTGAGTTGACATCCTAACCTCCAAATGTCAAACCCAAAATATAAGTGGAAATATGTTGAATGTTTTGTAATTTTGTATGCATAATTACAGATGGGAATATTCTATTTTTTAACTTTTGTATAGTCTAAAGATTACAATCTGCTAAGCAGATACAAGAAATATATAAAAAGTTGTTGAGGTTTAATACATATATTTTTAAAATTAGTGTGTTTGTATTACTGATTTCGTGGATATTCTGATTGTGATGATAAATTGTATTTATCATGTATTTATCATCACATTGCAAAAGGTAATTTTACATTTTGCAATATTTCCGTCGAATTAACATTTGTATTCTGATATTATTAACGCAGAGACTGAATTGTTCAACATACTTTGATTAATAAAATATATGATTATTAGTTAATACAATAAAATGTAGATTATTATAACAGTCATTATATGTCATCTTTCTGTTCTGTTATTTGAATTGTCGCGCGCTATGAGGTGTTGTCACATCTCTGCTGTCTTTCCACATATGTCGTGAAACATTCTTGTTTTGTTTACTTTAAATTATTATTGTGCATTAACTAGACACAAGATTTCAAAAATATTGGGCAGCATTGTTCTTCGAATATGAGAGTATGTCATTTTAGTTTTTTATCAGATTCCCTATATTTATTCATCATAATTTTTCGTTAAAACGGCTAAAGGTTAGATGGTCTCCATAAGAGCCCATGTTAAATTCTGGATTTTATTTTCCATTTTTCTCGGTAATGGTACACAAGAAGATTATAAAAAAAAGTTACCGAATAGAATAAGTGTCAAAGAACTCGAGGTTTAAATTTCACGCCATTCTCTACATTTTTACATTTCGCTGTATCCTCCTTAAGCGTTCTAGAATTTTCTTCAGACTTTTCCAGTAGTTCTTCTTTAAGTATTCTAGTATTATCTTCGGACTTTCTAGAATTCTCTTCCATTTTACTTAACAACAAACTAGTATCAATTGCGGGTGCAGGTATCTCGAAGCGGTAATTTTCAGGATCTTCCTTCTGTTCTAAAAGCCATTCTCTTAGCCGATCTATTAACACGTTTTTAAGGCCCGTTGTGTCTAAATCTCGTTCTTCAAGTTCGTGTTTTAAGTCTATTACTTTGAGATCTTTTAACAATTTCATCACCATTTTAAATGTTTGTTGAAATTATTTTTGACACTAAAAATTTATTCTCACAATACTTTATTTAATTATTACGCGATTTTATTTATTTTAAAACTCCTCACACCTGTAACACCACTGTAACGTTCTTTTTAAAATAATAACAAAAGTGCTGTTTAAATCGTCTATTAATAAGAAATATTTATTTACAAACACTAATGAATACACTATAAATTAACGCTATGATTATAAACCATTAAAACTATTATTTACAGACTATGAATTTCTAATATAACATTTATCTTCACATTTACTATTTATTTCGTGATACACAGTTAATGACTCGCTGTTGACTGCCCCTCTTTTATCCTCGAAGTTGATTTTATACCCTCATATAATCGTACCAGAAGCCGCTAGAACCTACTATGTATTTCTGGAAGGCACTAGATAAACTGCGTCTGGTTTACATACTTGGTGCGATGCGTCATTCTCTCGAATGCTGTAGAATATTCCATTTGTTGTGTGAAGAAGAGTTTCTTTCTTTTTCTCTCTTGTTACAATAAAGTAAACTTTATTATGTCATATGTCATTCACGTGGCATAGTATGGCCCTAGTATGTATTCTCAAAGTAAAAAGCAGTTTTTCTAAGGCATCAGTTAATGATTATTGTTCTAATTAAAGAGAATTGTAAAACAAGTACAGGGCTCTCATCCAAAGTCAATTAATATATAAAATATTAAGCATCGACTACTACACAATCAATAAAATGTTGTCCCTGATATTTTTGTCATTTGCGTGGATCTAACTAAGAGAGAAGAACATTATTACGTATAGTATCAGTATTTTTACAATATCAGCATAACACATGCATTGCTTGCATATGTAATTTTAATTAAATCAACATATAGTGTCTTGTTCAGTTGATCTATAAACTTTATAGAGGTAGTTTATAGGGTTTGATGTAAGAGTACATTTACTTCGTGTCATTCACGTGGTTATCATAATTTCTTACTGGCGTTGAATTTAGAAAAAAACTTTTCGTAAGTTAATACACTACTTGTGTTGTTTCATTATAGGTAGTATGAAGCCTCCGAAGAAAATAGTCTAGGCGCTATGTTATATTAATGCATTAATAGTCATTTGCGTGGCATTTTCATTGTGTCATTTGGTGGATTCCACGTAATACAACTTGCCCACGTAAATGACAACTGCTACATACATTCATGTTCTTACATTATGAGGTGCAAAGAAAATGTGGAAAAGAAGAAAAGAAAAAGAGAATGCGAGAAGAAAAAAAGAGAAAAAATTAAAAATGATCCAGAAAAGAAACAAATGGAACAGCTTAAACATGATGACAGTCATATCACGTAAAATAAAAATTACTAATTTTTATCTTACTTGTTATCCATTACTAAGCCATTATTCAGCATTATCGTGTTAGAAACATCTTTTTATTATAATATTAAAGTTCAGTTTTTTTTTATTAAATATACTTAATCTTTTCTGTCATTTGCATGTTATTTGGATCATTTACGTGGATTTAAACACTGTAAAGGTCGAAAATGTCCACATTAAGCTCTACTAATCAACAGTATCTCTTCTGTACATTCAATTAATCATGCTATTTCTTAGAAAAACAGATTTCAACATTTTTCTTTTCCGAGAATTTTTCACAACCAAATTGTGGATTTCGGGAGAAACACCCTAGTACAACTTGTGAAAAAGTCTCTCTTGTGCAGCGTGTAAATATTACGCGCCCAAAATAAAAGTTTAAATTTCATTAATATTGATGGTATCAGACAAAATTGTATAATGATATGCAATTTTCTCCTTCCTCAAGCTTAAGTTTAGCTTCCTTGAGGAAGGAGAACATAGTCTTCGAAACATGTTTTGAAATTTTTATTTGGCCCGTTTCTCGATATTCCTTCTAACATGAAATTTCATTGTTTGAAAAAGTCTGCCCTAATAACCTCTTTACACCAATGGATTTTTGATGATAGGGCGTGTAGGGATATTTTAGGAACGAGGACTTAACATCAAGACGTAGTCCGTTAAACATCACCGGTCCACGATATCTTTACTATCTTCAGTATTTATCTTATGTACAAAACTATCATATACTACCGTTTAAAAGTTTTAAAAGTTTCCGTTTATCTGCCATAAGTAGAGATTAAGCCAGTCTCGGTGGATTAGTGGTTTTCATGTTTGCTTCATAATCCAAAGGTCGCAGGTTCGATCCCCGGCCAAGCTGGTAATTTTTCATAGCGGAGAAAAATGAAAAACACGCCTTCTTCTCGGATAGGAAGTAAAACTGTAGGTCCCGTGTCAATGCGATGTTTGGCACGTTAAAAATCCCTACTGTGGGTGGAATTCCCCCAGATTCGGCTAAATTCTAGTAGGGTCGGCCAAATGATCATAGCAATCGGTGCCATGAGGTACGAAGGATGCTCCGCCATCCTGATTCCTCGCCCAAAAACAAACAAACAAGTAGAGATTAGTGAAGTTAGTGCCTAATTATCATTTATCGGAGTAGCCAGATAGCTGGTAAACCACGCCAATTCCATTTTTTCTTATTTTGTATTAATCTACTGTGTTTTACGCAGGCTCTTTCCTCATATCTCATTTTGCCGTACCGTACCGATACGAATAACAGTTTGGTAAAGCTGCAAAAAGACATAGAAGCCTTTAGATCAGTGGTTCCCAAGCTTTATTGGATTGCCCTATAACTTTACATGCATGTTAAAATAAGTCTTGTAGACTGTGATTGCACTTTCCCACTTTGGAAGGGAAAATGCAATCTGCTGCAGACAGGGCCGGATTTAGACTTGATAAGGCCCTAAGCTATTTGAGATATGGGACGTTCCGGACGTGCGGCATTGGGACAAATAATGGTGCAGTATATTTAAGTATATATGACAATTGCTCACTCAGACAATCTTTTGGGGGGCACCCAAGAAAGTGATGGCCCTAAGCTATACCTTGTGTAGCTTATACGTAAATCCTGTACTGCCTGCAGACTTAAATAATAATAATAATAAAAGTACACTTTTTCTGTTTTGTCAACGAAACAGGTCCAAAATCCGTTCAAGCACTTTAAAAAGTACCGCTCCGACCAACATATTACTTTCTTAAAGTGAAAGCTATACATATTATAACTTATTGAAGTTGAACTATTCAAAAACCTGGTCTACTTCTGACTTTTCTTTTGATTTGCAAAAGAGTTGAGAAACCATTCTCACAAAGATAGGTAGAAGCAAATGGTACTAGTACCTGGAAAGAAGGTAGCGCGACATTAGGATACGACCGAAGCATATGGTACACCAAAATTCAGTCAACGATTTTTCCTGAAATAAAAATTCCACAGTTCTAAAAATTCATTCTGCACTTCATCAGGGACGTCCCCAACATCCAATGACGCATGAAATGGGTGCCTTATTACTGCAACTTCTTGTTCAGACAGCTCGGGGAAATAACTTTGAATTTCATTTTCAAGGATTGAAGGTGATCATCAATTTTATTTTTTAGATTCTCCACAATTCCTGTCTCTGATGCTTCAGCCGTCGTGCATAGGTGTTCAAACATTGCAAAGTTTCCAAGACTTGCTTTACGTTGCCAGTTTCCAAGCTTGAAAACGAAGGCTTGGAGATTATCTCTAAAATGTATTATGTGCATATCCGTACCCTAGAGTTTCAAATTTAATTTCTTTAACTGGCCGAAGATGTCTGGCAAATAAGCAACTCTGGATCCAAGCTTCGTCAGTAAAATGTATCATAAAATCTTGTTTTCTTTGCATTTCCAAGAAAGATTTAAGTTCGTCTATTAATTCAAATACACGTTCAACAACATTCTCTTTTGATAACCAACGAATAGCAGTATAGTACAGAAGAGCCTTGTCACCAGAATTCATGTCATTACAGAGTTCTTTGAACAGACGGGTGTTGAGAGCACTAGATTTCATATAATTAATAATTTTAATTAAGGAGTCAAGCGCTTCTTGCAAACGCTTTGGAAGAGTTTTAGTAGCAAGGGCAAACCGGTGAATCATGCAGTGCCCTTTGCTTGGGATGTAAGCTCTCTAACTTGCAAAATTAAATTTTTAATAAATCATAAATAAGAAGGTAAAATAAAAACATAAACAGTTAATTATCTTCCTGAAGAGAACAAAGACAATTTTTAAATTTTGCGGTAATACTTATTAGCGCTCTAACATACTAAAAAATCTGATCTTAATCGTGATTCGTGACGGCTATGAAGATCTGCAAACCTCATGATCAAATCAATGGAACCATCTACCAAACTGTCCCAGCTAACACACTGACGTTAATAATGACGTTATTTTTAATTGATTATTGGTCGGCGACGCCATATGATTAATAAATGATGTCCATAAGACGTGATGTTATGGGACGTATTTAGACGTCTTCAAAACGACGTCTTTTAGACGTACAAGAAGGTCGTTTTTAGACTTCTAATATTATTAATCATGATCTATCTAGGTAACCAAAAAGTGATATATTCCATAAAATATTTTATGTTTTTACATTTGCAGAATGTAAATAGAATACATTATTTTACTGTTTTCAATATTCAATTACACTATTTTTGTATTGTCAGGTCCACTGATGTACGAGAGACAAATCTAGCAACACTGTTTTACTTTATTTTTTTACTGAACTGCACGTGACCACATGCCGCAATACAAACAGCAACAACGTCTTTCGTGTATTTGTTTTGCTCTTTAATTAGTAACGTTTCTACTTATTATTAAAGTCGTTGACGTACCTACATTTATAGTGTTATGTGTAGGTGCAACTACTGCATAATAATTGTGTGCTTTGTCACAAATGGTGAGTATTAATAATTACTTGTTCCGTCGCAATACTACATAACCTATACAATTTTACCAGTTCGACGATTTTGTGAGATTACTATTGTTAATAAATTAATACTAATACAATGGTTTCTTAGTACCAAGGTCCGTCGATGCATGCATAATTATATCCAAAGTAAAGGTTATCTCACCCATTTCCACCAAGGTCCATTCATGTGTATGTATACTAGTACGCATACATAGGTCATCTCATCAAAGTTTTAGACGGCCATATTTGAGCCCAAGTTCGATGTCAGTTTCTGACATAAGTGAACCGCCAAAGTATTTTTCCCAAAAAATGACTGATTGTAGTGCACCAAACTGTTCTAGCAACTCCCGAAATGGTGAACGTTTGTTTCTTTTTCCAAAAGATACGAAAATAAGATAAATTTGGTTAGATAGGCGTAGCCGTCAGAATTGGAAATTACTGAATACTCAAGATTATGCGAAGTAAGCAAGTTTGAGTCTTAATAAAATTACATGTAAAACTAATATGAATTATTTAAGCATAGAGAAAATGTAGTTTTTAGATTACGTACACTCTTTTATTGCCGTTTTACATTTCTACGACATTTAACGGCAACATCTGACGAGAAAGAAAAAAGTAATAACTCGGAATGAACATGAAATTGGAATGGAACACGGAAATAAATTAATAGCGGACGTCAAACGAAAAACCATTAATTTATTATAAACTGCACAAAAGAAATTTGCATCACCTCAAAGGAAACAGAGACACTATTCACTTCAGGTTTAAAAAAATACTGATGTGGCCGCTGGAAATTTTGAAAATGGCAGTACAAATATGATTTGCAGGATAATTTTCAATTACCTACTTAATATATTCTTAATTTTTAGGTGTTTGGAAAGGTTACAAAAGCTTAAAAAATAGTTGCAGCATCCACTTGCATCATACTCCATTCTGTACAGACATTTACAGAAGTTAGATTTTCGTCCACGGCTTTTATATGGCTTTCTGGCATATTTGGATAACAAAAAAGAGAAACTCAAATACTGTTTGAGGAGGATACCATTAATAAATTAGTTGTATCACAGTTAAAATATTCGCTTTAGTTGTTATTGTTGTTTTGTTCATATAACTTTTGTTCATATAACCAATAAATCTTCGCCATTTTAGACCATCATCTTTAATGTGTTAATGTTTTCGTGGTTTTATTCAGTAGCACTAGTTAATATTACTCAATAACAGAAGATAATTCGAATGCCTAAGAATATTATTTGTTAATAAGTTAATACATAGTATTATTGATTGGTTTTAATTAAAATATTCGTAACCTTTTCTGTATGTTATGTAAATATTTGATTTGACAAATTCATGACAAATTAAAATTGCCGCCAAAAAGGCGCCATTTTTGAGCCCATTTCAAAAGCCAATAGTGGAAATGGGTGAGATAACCTTTACTTTGGGTATAATTATGCATGCATCAACGGACCTTGATTTCCACTATTGGCTTTTGAAATGGGCTCAAAAATGGCGCCTTTTTGGCGGCAATTTTAATTTGTCATGAATTTGTCAAATCAAATATTTACATAACATACAGAAAAGGTTACGAATATTTTAATTAAAACAAATCAATAATACTATGTATTAACTTATTAACAAATAATATTTTTAGGCATTCGAATTATCTTCTGTTATTGAGTAATATTAACTACTACTACTGAATAAAACCACGAAAACATTAACACATTAAAAATGATGGTCTAAAATGATTTATTAGTATTATAAAAGATTTATTAGTTATATGAACAAAACAACAATAACAACTAAAGCGAATATTTTAACTGTGATTTACTCTATGTTGTGATACAACTAATTTATTAATGGTATCCCCCTCAAACAGTATTTGAGTTTCTCTTTTTTGTTATCCAAATATGTCAGAAAGCCATATAAAAGCCGTGGACGAAAATCTAACTTCTGTAAATGTCTGTACAGAATGGAGTATGATGCAAGTGGATGCTGCAACTATTTTTTAAGCTTTTGTAACCTTTCCAACCACCTAAAAATTAAGAATATATTAAGTAGGTAATCGAAAATTATCCTGCAAATCGTATTTATACTGCCATTTTCAAAATTTCCAGCGGCCACATCAGTATTTTTTTAAACCTGAAGTGAACAGTGTCTCTGTTTCTTTTGAGGTGATTTAAATTTCTTTTGCGCAGTTTATAATAAATTGATGGTTTTTCGTTTGACGTCCGCTATTAATTTATTTCCATGTTCCATTCCAATTTCATGTTCATTTCGAGTTATTACTATCTTCTTTCTCGTCAGATGTTGCCGTTAAATGTCGCCGCAATGTAAAACGGCAATAAAAGAGTGTACGTAATCTAAAAACTACATTATCTCTATGCTTAAATAATTCTAATTATTACATGTAATTTTATTAAGACTCAAACTTGCTTACTTCGCATAATCTTGAGTATTCAGTAATTTCCAATTCTGACGGCTACGCATATCTAACCAAATTTATCTTATTTTCGTATCTTTTGGAAAAAGAAACAAACGTTCACCATTTCAGGAGTTGCTAGAACAGTTTGGTGCACTACAACCAGTAATTTTTTGGGAAAAAGACTTTGGCGATTCACTTATGTCAGAAACTGACATCGAACTTGGGCTCAAATATGGCCGTCTAAAACTTTGATGAGATGACCTATGTATGTGTACTAGGTATACATACACATGAATGGACCTTGCTTAGTACTTACTAATATTATTTTAGTATCAATTATTCTGCATATTCTTTTAGCAACTTTTCAGTTAGTAAATGTTTACTTTTGTTTAATAATTATGTATGAAATAGTATATAATAAATATTATTTCCAATATTCAACTATTTATTTATAATTCCTGTCCTAGTCCTAGTATAGGACGTTTTAATGGCGTCATTGGACAACGTTTTAATGACGTCGTTGAATTACGTTTTAATGACGTCTTATATTGACGTCCTTGAGATGTGACATAATGCTATCAGTTTTATGACAATTTGACGTCGTTACTGCCGAAAAACAGCGACATTATGACGTCAGTGTGCTGGCTGGGGTTATTAGTATCGGTACGGTACGGCAAAATGAGGTATGAGGAAAGAGCCTGCGTAAAACAGTGGACTAATACAAAATAAGAAAAAATGCAATTGGCGTGGCTTACCAGCTATCTGGCTACTCCGATAGATGATCATTAGACACTAACTTCACTACTCTCTATACTTGTGAAAGATAAACGGTAACTTTTATCAGTAGTTTTATCACTACACAAGATAAATACTGAAGATAGTGAAGATATCGTGAATCGCTGATGTTTAACGGACCACGTCTTGATGTCAAGTTCTCGTTCCTAACATATCCCTACACGCCCTACCATCCAAAATGAATTGGTGTGTAAAGAAGTTATTAGGGGAGACTTTATCTAACATTGAAATTTAAACTTTCATTTTGCGCGCGTAATATTTACACGCTGCACTTGTTTGAAGCCATAAGGTAATAACTATTAGACCATTGCAAATCGTTTTTATTTTGATTTGTCACCCTCCAAGTGAATTATTATACAGGATGATTCAGAAATAAAGGTAATCTTTTAAATGGTAGGTAGATGGGAGGCAGTAGAGCTAATTTACCTTGACAAGTATAGGTCAAAAACGAAGTTTTCCAGAAAATTAATTTTAGTTTTTTTTGGATTTTTGGATCCAGTCCTGACCTTGGATCCAAAATTCATTAAACTTTAAAATTTATTTTCCGGAAAACTATTCGTTTTTGACCTATACTTGTCAAGGTAAATTAGCTCTACTGCCTCCCCTCTACCTACCATTTGAAGGATTACTTTTATTTCTGAATCACCTTGTATAAATGTATTTAGTATCCACTGTCTACAAGCTCACTTATAATAAAAAATAATAATTGAACATTCATAAGACTGAGCAGTTTCATTTTTCAATGAATATCTGTTTTTGTTGTTCTCTTAATTAAAATTAATCTTTTACAATTTGTATTTTTTCTTTATTAGAAAATATGATTTTACAATGATGTGATATACAAAGATCTTATGTAATCCACAAGTAAAACATGCTATTTAATAATAATAATAATAAAGTAATACACACTATTTAAATACATTATGTACAAGTGTACATATACCTATTGACAGCAAGCTATTATTTACATTTATTTCATTTCGTATTTCAAACAATTGTTTATATACTACAATTAGTAAAATAAGGTATATCTTTATCTCCGTTGTCAATGACACCGGAGTTCAAGATGTTCTTGATCTCCGTTGTTGTTGGCAACGTAAAAATGATTCGATGTTGCATAACAGCCACACGTGACATGCTACTTTTTATCTCCTTGGTTACGCGTATGATGACATAGACAAGGCAACTTGCTTCATTATACAATAAATTCGGATGAATTTTGAAAGGGAGAAATTAGGATTGAAATACGAAATAAAATAAAACAACTTAAGCAATACGGAGATCAAAAGATACTTTAAATCCGAGAAGATGTATTATAAAGCCGAGGCGCCAGCCGAGGCGTTATAACATCTTCGAGGATACTAATTACATAATATATATTATTTCATTACGGTCATAAACAGTTAGGTTATATATGCCCTGTCGTTCGTTGTCGACCTTTCCTGGATCAAAGCACTGAATATCTTGTTTATTTCTTGGGCTAGAAATGGGGAATAGGTAGCTATTGATCATATTTGTGTGTTGGTTTATCTTTTTGTTTTCATATGGTTGACCCTACTAGGATTTAGCAATCTAGGGGAATTTCATCTCAGTTTTTAATATGCCAAACAATGCCCAACATCGCATTGACAACTGGCCTTCCTTACTTTCCCATTTAATATTTTGAGAACAAGACATGTTTTGACGTCCCTGATATGCCTCCCGGACTAGGGTATAAGATATCTATGCTAACCATTAATTCACTGAAGCTCGTAACAAAGCCTTTGTTGTTTTTTCCTATCTATAGTCCTTTCTTGTACTTTTACGAAAACTGAAGTATTCTGAAAAAGAAAAAAATTCATTACTATTTACTTATAGGCATATTTTAAACAAAAGCAAATTTTACAATATCACTGAATTAATGCTGTGTTACTATAGTATCTATTTAAGCCTTAAAGGTGATTCTCAATTTTGAGATGATTTTTTTAGATTATTTTTACACACACAGTGGTAGGTACTCTTTACTTGATATGCTACTAAATGAGTGAGTATTTGAAAATATTTCTAATTGCTATTTATTTCTGTAGTTCTGCAAGCGTGCTTCGTCATTAGTATTAGGGAACGGCTTAAAGTAGAAAAGATTTTTTTTATTTTACGCCTACATACATACACTATACAGGTGAACCAGCAGCTAAGGTCATATGTCCCCCATCTAACATGCAACACACCTATAGCTGAGGTGGCGTAATTTTCCAGATAGAAAAATCCCGCCTCTCCAAGTGGAACTCGAACCCATGACCCTTGAAACACAAAAAAAATAATTAAAACACAAATACACCAGAAATTATGTATTTACTGCAACGGTATGACACTGATATAAATAGATAATATCTTGTAACAGTTGCTAATGAAAAGCAACGCTTAATTTGTTCAATTGCTAGAGGTGTTTTGAAATCGTGATGTTGACTTTGTAACATACCGTACTAACGATAAAACAAGTTAAATTTAATTAATGTTTTAACTGCAAAGAATTAATGATATAATGCATGGGGATATGATAAGTAGATATATATCTCTAATTTGAGTAGATATACAGTGTATATAATAAGATGTGGTTGCAGAATGTTTGCACAATACAAGGTGAAACTTTATTCTTAATTATTTATAGGCTATCATCAGTTTGTATTATCAGCTTTTCAGCGAATGATACCTCCAGATTTCCTTTATGCATTGACTAAGCTGACTAATACTTCTTGAGGGCTTCTGTCATAGTTTTCACTTCATAATGAAAACTTATACCTCGCAGATAAATCACGGTCCAACTAACAGGTAGAAACCACTTTACAAGTGCATAAATACGAGAGTGGTCCCAGAAGTACCCGACCAAACAAAGAAAACACAAAAATTTTGGAAAAAGATTTATTTATTTTTCAACGTAATCTCCTTTCAGCTCTATACACTTTTCCCAGCGGTGTTAAAAAAGTTCGATACCCTTTTTATAATAAGAACTGTCTTGCTCCTCAAAATAGCCATTAACTGCTGACATCACTTCTTCATCGTTGGAAAATCTTTGACCACTGAGCCATTTTTTCAAGTTTGGGAACTGAAAATAATCCGAGGGGGCTAAATCTGACGAATATGGTGCATGAGGTAGCAATTCAAACTTTAATTGATTAATTTTGGCCATTGCAATAACGGATTTGTGAGCTGGCGCGTTGTCGTGATGAAACAACACTTTCTTTTTAGCCAAATGCGTCCGTTTTTGCTTGATTTCTTCGCTCAAACGTTGCAATAAGTTTGCATAATACTGGCCGTTGATAGTTTTTCCTTTTTCGAGATAGTCAATAAAAATTATTCCACGCGCATCCCAAAAAACCGACGCCATAACCTTGCCTGCAGATGAAACGGTCTTCGCCTTCTTTGGAGCCGTTTCTCCCTTTTGAGTCCATTGTTTCGATTGTCTCCCTTTTGTCTCGGGTGTGAAATGATGGGCCCATGTTTCATCCATTGTTACGAAACGGCGCAAAAATTCTGTTTTGTTGCTGTGAAACTTCGCTAAACACTCAATTGAAACATTTCCACGACACTGTTTTTGCTCGAGTGTGAGCAAACGCGGCACCCATCTTGCACACAGCTTTCTCATGTCCAAATTTTCAGATAATATGCGAAGTACCGCACTTTCTGAAATGGCCGTAATGTCTGCTAGCTCGCGCACTTTCAGTCGACGATCATCAAGTACCGCTTTGTGGATTTTCTTCACCATTTCTGGAGTCGTCACCTCATTTGGTCGACCACTGCGATGCTCGTCTTGGCAGCTCGTACGGCCTCGTTTAAACTCAGCTACCCAAAATTTAACTGTTGTAAACGAAGGAGCAGACTCACCCAGAGTAGAATCCAGTTCAGCTTTTATATTGGTTGGGCTGAGGCCTTTCAAATAAAAGTATTGTATCACATAACGATGACCAATTTTCTCCATTTTCACAAATTCACTGACAACGTTCACTATTGATGGCTGCCAAACAAATACTGAACAACGTGGCGCTTTCAAACTTGAAACATATGCTTTATAGACTGCGTACTTTCCCATACAGTGATATTTTCAAACAACTACCGCCACCTCTTGGTCAGGTCGGGTACTTCTGGGACCACCCTCGTATATGGAGTTGTTTCAATACAAGGTGATTCGGAACGTTTACGGAAGTTTTAAATCTTAAAATGAAACAACAATAAAGTGGTTTAACAACAGTAATTACACACGGTGATTGCGAACGGATAACTCAAACCATCGGAGCCGATTGAGCACTACCTGGAAGAGGAAACACCACAAACCCGGTAAAATGGCAAACTGGCAAATGTCACACCCCAAAGACGTCATTTGACAACGTGAAAAAGACGTTGTTTTATGACGTAAATAACGTCATATAATGATTAAATGACATTTTATTGACCTCTTAATGACCTACTTATTTCTAAGTTTAGAAATAAAACACCTTTTAATTTGAAACAAGCAGATTTATTATTTAAAATTCTGAAGCAAAACATAATCACTATTATTATATTATTATACTTATATGGCAGCCATAAAACGTCTGTTGTTTTCGAGGCGTTAGCCAACACGTGTTAACGATGTTATACTTCCTCCGTCCTTTTCGGTCAATTGTATGAAATGCCATTCTAATTTGTTTTACCAACACCGACACAAAAACTGCAAGAAATGCCCAGAAATAAAATACCACAAACTTATTTTTTTAATGAAATATGTATACATCAAGCAACAGACAGGGAAATCAACATCAACCTACTTTTTGCACGTATTCGCCTTTTCATTCGTTGTTTTTCACGATCTTTACTGATACCGGTCACGTGATGCTAGAACAGTCTGAGTTTGAATTTTTAAAACTTATGCACCACATCTATTTATTTTGCTATAAAAATTATTGAGTCTGTAGCAATAATAGAGCTAAATACTAAGTAATATAAGCACTAGCACTAAGTGTGCAAGATATTTTTAGGTTTACTTTATTTATTCAAGCTCAATGAAAATACCTATTAATTGTAAATTTATTGTAAAGATTTTGTGGAAAATGTTCAACAAAATTCTGGTTAAACTTTCCACAATTATTTTAGTGTATTGTTATGATATAGGCATCCCGAATTACATGCATGCACAATGTGTTGCCTGTCTTCCAGGCGAAAGAAGGATTTCACGATTTTTATTTTAAAACAATAAAATCTTGCGTTAAATATGTTGAGGATACACACTGCAACACTGTAAGATGATAAGGGATAAATTTTAAACAGATTATTTATTTGAATTTCACAAACTCAATTTTAAGATGAACGATTTTCTGTCGTTGGTTGATATTTTGACATTTAGATATTATGAAGCCATTTTATGGCATGTTTTGACCTGAAGATTATTAAAGGCATAATTGAGAAGGTATACACAAGTATTTATTACTTTACTTACAGTTTTTATTATTGAATTTCAAGAAAATGTTCTATTTCTTTGACGATTCATAATTTTCCATAGTAAATGGATATTTTCCTATGTTATTTGAATTTCTAAGTAAAATATTTTACTGCAATATTCTTAACCAAGTTCTAGGGTGCATTTGACACTAGAATGTTAAAGTGGGGAACTTTTTATAGAGAAGGTTTAGGCCTTTGAAATTCCAAAATTGTAACGTTTCAGGATGGTCTGCTAGAATGTTAAAATTTAGTTTCTATTTACAATTTTGGTTTGGCAAATTTCCGTTTTTGCAGTATTTGAATTTTTGTAAAGTAATGATTGGGAGAAAATTCAAAATGGTTGTCAATGAATCCTAACTCTAAATTTGCATTTTGATAGCCATGTTAGGTATCAACATAAAGGAAAAACTTCTCATCTTTCATTTTATAACATTTGTTTAAACAATTAGCTTAATTTATTATTAACAATGTGGTTATGAACATTTTAGTGTAAAAGACACTCTTACTAAAGTAACTTACTAAATTAATCTAGTTCCGAACTAGGAAAATGGCTAGCGATTCGTTATTGTTTTCCAATTATCATAGAAACAGCACGAAAATTTGGTTAGCCTCTCTTGAATTTCCATACAGAACAGAAGTCATGTCAGTTTGTATGTTATTTTGTTAAAATTTGGAGGTTATTTTGGTGAATTCTACGTCACTTTAAATGTCAACAAAGTGAGTTTATGACAAATGTCATCTTGTGTTTAAATTCTTTTTATTCTATTATTTATTTTAAGTTCTTAATAATTTAATTAATAATAATTATAATGAACAATCAAAGCGAACTAAAAGTGAAATAAAACAAAAGCGAAGAGTTGATTTGTTGTGCAGAATTATCTCATAAATTGAACTTTTTGGTATTTTATTTTGAATGGAACGAATTAAAGGAAGGTAATGGAATCTTGTTGCAAATAACCGAATTATTTTATGTACTCACGTCATGGAAGATACATGTAGCACCTTTAATAATTATAATTATCTTCATAAATCACAAATAAAATCAATTTTAAGGATGATCTGGAATGTGCTCATCTTGTCAACAAATAAGCAGGTAATTTTACCAACTATAACTGGAATCTGCTAATCTTCAGGTTAGGGTGATTATTTTTTTTGTGTGGCGCAAATAATTTTAAAATTTACATTAACTTTCAATTTTTTTTAATAGTAATTTAAGATTGTTGGATTGATCAAATAAGAATTAAAAAGAACAAAGAGAATTAGAATGTCTCTTAATTCTTATTTTGTTAAATCTATTTGACACCAAGATTTAATTGATTTTGTTTCACGTTTGTTTAATTGATTTAAATTTAAGATGTTAATGATTGTTTTCGAATTTTGTTATTAAATTAAAAATGGCATCAATCCTATGACCGACAAACCGACGTTTACGCATAATAATACAGTGTGTGCAAGTGGGTTTCGGCTCTAACTGGTAGGAGCTACGTCATCACCTCACAGCCTTCACACTTTACAAGCGTTTTTCTCGGTACCGATATGTATTATAAACAAATCTTTTTGACAAATGAATTTCTTTTATTATTGGCTATTAAAATGTTTTTAAATAACCCAATCAGCGACCAATGACTTAAGGGGGCCTTTAATAAGCAAGGGAAGACATGAATTTGTATAGTTTTGTTGCATTGGCGAACAGCATGCAAAAACACAATTTTTCAAATATTGGCTCCTGTAATTATTTTAGAGGAAAAGTCACTGTAGTAAAGTTGTACATCTTATTGAGTACTGCACAAAACATCCCCATTTTAGCATTCTAAGTTTCTAAGATATGAGCGATTTTCTGGTATAGGAAATTAACATTGTAAATGAAACATTTCTTGGTTTTTATTATTTGCCATTTAACAAGTGCATTATCTATTAATATTAGCTCTTCTAGTGATTCACTATTCATTTTCTTAATGCAAAACGTATGTATGTTTTGTTTTAATTTAAAACACTCTTTTAATCAGTTCATTGCAACGTTTCCACATAAACATTCAAGTAATAATTATGAAAGATTCTAACTATTGATCGTCTCACGTTGAGAATACAGTGTGTGTTCTTATGGACAACGGGGTTGCCAAACATCTTTCAAGCAACTTTAAAAAACACTTTCTAAATATTGAAGTTGTAACTGCATAAACCTTTATAATCCCTATTGTTCGAGCAAGTTATATTGCAGATAGTCGCTTCTTCTGACAGCGGTAGTAAAACAAAATTTTAAAATTTGCTGCTGTACATGTAGTGCGCATATAAAGTCTGGAACTATGGAAATAAATCTTTTATTAAATATTTTGAGAAAAATCCTCGAACGCGTCGATTTTTATCTTAAAGGAGACATATTTTAGTGTAATCGTTATTTGTAGATCGTCTTTTGTTTCCGAGTTATGACGATAACGAATTTTTTTAAAGGGAAACCCTAATTTTTTATGATGGATTTGGAGATAATGTAATGCTAAGATCAAATATGCTAAAAAAGTATGATACTGTATTAAGAAATTTCCGAGATAATTGCTTTTAAAATTTTAAAACAAAAATTAAAAAACAATCAAGAGTTCCAAGTTTTAATAAAAAAAAGAATTCTTTGAAGAACTGTCATGTAACAAGTGTCAAGTAGCCATGTAACAATTGACTTAGCGTTAAATTTATGGCAGTTCTTAAAAGAATTTTTAATTTTTTTTATTAAAACTTGGAACTCTTGATCGTTTTTTAATTTTTGTTTTAAAACTTTAAAAGCAATTATTTCGGAAATTGCTCTCCAAATCCATCATAAAAAATTAGGGTTTCCATTTAAAAATATTTTTGCTATCGCCATAACTCGGAAACAAAAGATGATCTGCAAATAACAATTACACTAAAATATGTCTCATTTAAGATAAAAATCGACGTGTTCGAGGATTTTTCTCAAAAATATTTAATAAAAGATGTACTTCGATAGCTCCATACTTTATGAGTTAACGCCAGTACTATTACAAATAATTTTGAGTATAATTAAAAGTCAAACGTTTTATTTCGAGTTTTTGTCAAGACTGAATTATATTATAGATACTAGGCTATAAAATAGCGAGAGCGAATGTAAATAGTACTCTCTAATAGATACGGTATTTTTGTAACAAAAATCATCATGCATGATTGACATGCTATAAAAGATTATAAAAAGTTGTCAGGTTATTACTTATTAAAATCATTCTGTATCATTGAACCCAAGTGCATTAGTAAACAAAACAAGTTTGGTTACTTTCTCACATGTATTTATTGTTTTTGAGTTGGAAGATAACAGCATACGCAGTACATCTACATATAAAACACTATTTATGTACACGAGATAATAGAATAACTAGAATGTTCGTAAACAAATTATTTGTTTTTTTAAGTAGTTGCCATGTAAGGATAAGTAATAAACTAATAATACTTAATTGTATGTAAACTACGCAGAGATGTGTTGGTTTAGGTTTCCTTACAGTAGATGGTTATAAGTAGGTGCGGCACAATGTTCAAATAATCCATGAATTCAATTTATTGATTCCATACATTTTAAATGACTAAAATAAAAATCAAAGATGATTCGACTAATTCTAATTTAATTTTTTTTAATGTTTCGAGTGCAATGACCAACCTTACCTTACCTTAAAACTAAGGTACTCTAACGTCATCAAGATTCTACGAACTAATCAATGACAAAATACCAGAAAGGCATTTCTTAATGTAAATTTAAAATAATAAAGTTCAATTTCTTTCAGAAAAAGATCTCTTCTACCCATCAATTTAAAATAGAAAGTTATCATTGCAGGTATTACAGCATTAAAAGTAGTGATGTCTTTCCGACATACAGTGTAAAAGGAAGTAGGAAAAGTGTTGACTATAATGCACTCACGATCGCTGTTACATAATATAAAGATATTTTAATAATTGATACGATCATAATTTTTCATATTCTCATGAATTTACAATAATATAAGCCACAGCTATTAGTTATTACCACATTTTTGCATGCAGTTTTATAATTTATTTCTTAATACTGCACTTGCAGTTGCACAGCCTGTCATGTCTCGGCTTTTGCACTCCCTTTTTCATGACCTATTAATTAGTTAGTAAAAACAGTGAATAAGTATGATAATGCGTTTTCTCAAACCTTTTACCAATAAGATCTACTTAATTTAGGTTATCGTTCTATTAGAATCTAAAAAGATCATTTGTATCCATTATTATGTAATCACTACCGATATAAAGGAATCGGTAACTTTAATGGAAGTACAATATTTATCAAACGCACTTTTCCGGTTCGCAGGAAAGTTACTAGACCCAAATATATTTTATATATGTGAAAGTAGTTTGTAATGTGGTGGATAATAACTAAAATGCATGTTTAAGTGTTACATAAATATTGTACATTTATCGGAAATTTTATTTTTGATTTTTCGTTCTCATTTCAAACTTACCGCTGTATTAATTGTAAACTCAATATTTTTAATTTCTTGGTAATAGATATCTAACGCTTGCCCACATAGTAGGTAGCTATAGCCAATTCTGTTAGGGCACTTTTATCTAATTAATATAAATATTTTTCTTATTAAACATTGATTTATATGTACTTATTGGAAATAGTGGAATAATATTATCTGTTTCTAATTAATTAGTCGAGTGTATGTTTCGTAACAAAAATTAAATTTGGCTTACACATTATTATCTCAAACCAGCTTGGTTTCAGTATTTACCTTTTTTATTTGGAATATAGGTATAAAGCCAACCATTAGATTGATTTAAAAATGCCGTTATATGGTTAGTTATATGTCATAGAAGAAAGAAATACACAAAAGTGAACGTGTAAGAAAAATCTTAATGTCCAGGTCGTAAAACTTTATTATACATACATACAACTTGTCAAATTCAGCTTGCTCGATGCAGATCGGTACATTCTATGAAAAAGTATAAACTATATGAAAAAACACGCTAATATTTTATCACAAAAACTCGTTAGTTTTAACCTTTCTACCTGAAAAGTCTTGTTTTTGGATTGTTAATAATTTTACCCAATGCTATAATAAAGATTTGTGTCGCTAAAGTAAATTCCAATTTACACCCTTTTTGTGAGATGAAAATACTTGTACCACAGATTGTACTTTCTCTTTACCTCCTACATTTTCTCTTTGTCGAACATTTCACAAATGGAAAATCTCAAATTTGGTTTCCTATCGGATTACGAATAATTTCAGTTTTTTGGTACTAACAAATTCTTAAGTAATGCGGAAGTACAAAGCATATCAGTATACCAGGAATGCTTCTTAAATTGTAATTTAGAATAGTTATCATTAGTCATTAATGTCGTAATCACTAATTGTTAATCAGTCACGATTTCAGGTCTTTTATTGGGGAGGGCAAAGTCTCGAGATTTGATTAATTCAAATATCTAATGATAAAGCAAATGTTTTTAGCGTTTACTGTCTCCAACCTTACTTCATGGAACTCCATAATCATAAAATAGAATATAAATACAAAGATTAGTTACAGTTTCACAAATATTTTTAATGCGTTTTTAATTGTAACAAGCTATTGATTGCAATAAAAAAATCATCGAATAATTGGACAATCTTTTGATTTGCCACACAACCTAGCACGCTTTCTCAACGAAGACAGACTTTCGCAAATGCCTGGTGTATGTAATATTTGCTGACAAGAGTCTACAATTATCTGTATTAATTCACCTACATTATCAACCGGCGTGGCGCATATTCTTCAAGTGTCCCCAAAGTCTAATATATTTAAATTCGGTGAACGAGGCGTCCATGCAACTGGACTGCCATGTCCTACCCACTTTTCTTGACTATTATTTAAATGTTGTCCAACAATCATAAGAAAATGGGCAGTTTTGTTTTATTTTTTAGCAGTAATTTTTTTTCTATTCATTGAAACTGCTAATAACTACAGTGTAGGGAAATGAATCTGCACTTTAACCGTAAATAAAAATAATAAAACAAAAAAATCAAAACAGCAAACTAACAAACGTATGAGCACATGGATTTTTTGGTGTTTTGCCTAAATATCACCTAACTCAATTCTTAAGAATAGGATATACAGGGTGTCCTGAGTTAGAACGCATTCATTTTAAGGTGTGATAGAAGAGATCAAAAGGAACAAAAAAGTCTTAATAAGTTTTTTTCTATATTAATAGGCTTTCGAGTAATTTAGAAAAAACCATCGCCATATCTGGCAACCTTACTTAAATATAATCGCGCTGGGTCTTGACCTTGTTTTAGAAAATTAAACAAACAAACTGATGATGACAGTCGTCGTTTAAAAATAATAAACATCCAAAGCAGATTAGTCGGGGACTAGTTCTATGAAAATTGTAATCCGAATGTTTCCGTAAACAAAATTTGTACGTTGTACGTTAAAAACACGCTGATTCATAACAAACCAACTGTAAAAATAAAATAATAACTGACCTACATTTTATGGAAACATACATTAATTTCCGGAATATTTTCAAAATGTCTCGACGTATTTGTTTTTCTATTAAAAAATATTATCTTATGTAAAAAAAAACTTGATTAAGGCACCTAATTACCATAAAATCAAAGATTTTTTAATGTAGCCAAAACAAGGTGTCAACAAAATCCCTTAACCTAATTACCTAATTTGAATTAGATACATCTTCTCTTTAAAAGATATTCTCTTATAAAATCATTAAAAACTGTTATTAAATAAACAGCAAGTTGCGAATTGCGTTATTGACAAATTATTATTTCAAAGTTCAATGAACTACAAACGCAGTATTATCTCAAGAGTATTATTTTAATTTTATTATTTTAACATCACTGTGATCAGGCATTGACCCAAATATTCTTAAATTGCAAGGTTGTATAAGCAAGACGTGCTTTATTTCAATGTCAAGATGTCCAGATCAGGATTTTGTGCGGATGTTGAGCAGATTTTATTACAAACTTTACAGGGTTGTCACGTTTCTTAATTGAGTCAAATGAATTTTTAATTGTAAAAAGAATTCAATTTTACGCGGAAACGATATACGATACGATAAAATGTCATTAAGGTTTGTTGTTGTGATAGATGAGATGCATCTGCCGACAAAGCGCCATAATTAAAGTACTATTATTAACGCGGCAAAATGATGTTAAAGTTTTCAACTTTATTATTTTTTTCTGAAAAAGTAGTACGTTCTAGAACAAAGTTGTACTTTTTTGTTCTTTTTGATGTCTTCTATCACTCCCTAAAATTAATGCGTTCTAACGCCGAACACGCTGTATAGCAATATTTCTTAGTTATAATTGTTTTTGTTTTCTTTAGAACTGCAAAAGCGCAATTCCACTGAGGCAAAATTTAAGTAACATGTGGCGGTCATTTTTCGTCAGAATTCAGACAGTCAGCGTCTCGAATAACGTCGCCCATTCTACGACAGTTATGGGATCGATATGGCTTGTATCCTGCGACATGAAGTGGAATATTAGAAAAAAAAATAAAATATATATATATATATATATATATATATATATATATATATATATATATATATATATATATATATATATATATATATATATATATATATATTATGTAATTAGGAGATTAAGCAATACTTTAAATCCGAGAAGATGTATTATAACGCCGAGGCGTTATAACATCTTCGAGGACTTAAAGAAGCTTGATCTCCGTATTGCATAAGTTGTTTTATATTATTTCGTATTTCAATCCTAATTTCTTTCTTTTAAAATTCATCCGAATTTATTGTATAATGAAGCAAGTTGCCTTGTCTGTGTCATCATACGCGTAACCAATGAGATAAAAAGCAGCATGTCACGTGTGGCTGTTATGCAACATCGAATCATTTTTACGTTGCCAACAACAACGGAGATCAAGAACGTGTTGAACTCCGGTGTCATTGACAACGGAGATCAAGTTATACTTTATTTTACTAATTGTAGTATATCAACAATTGTTTGAAATACGAAATGAAATAAACTACTTTATGCACAGATGCATTATAATTAGACTATTATTGCAAGACTCGTCTAAACATAAAAGTCTTTTTATGGCCCAAGGGTGTCTTTATGGTCAGACGGGCAATAACGAAACGTCAATTAAATGTCAGAAGTTTTTTTGTAGAACTTGATTGGTTCTTAATATAATTTGCAAACTCTCCTTCCAAGAAAGATTGTTTGCGTGTAAGCTGTTGAGATTTTTACTGGACGTTGATGTACCATACCAGGCCTATAAACTGGAAGATCGGAGTGGGAAACCACAAAGGTCTAACAATGATCTCCCCAACTAGCTTGGGGAATTATATTCACAAAACACTAGGGTGGGTGGTGCAGACCACACGACACCTGCCCAATGAACTGGTCCCAGTTAACCTATCCCAGGCTTGTCTGTGTAACGGTGCTCAACGAAAAAACTCTAGGTTCGCCGCCTAGGCTCCCAGGACTAAATGTGTGAAAAGGAAGCTCTACTAACATGAGGACCGGTGTGGGTGGATTTGATTCTTACCTGGGACAAGGCTATATATAGTCATCGTGAGGAACCAGCTGTATGGTTGAATCCCAAGGAGCAGAATCGAAGTGAGGTTTATCCTGGCTCTGGAGAGTATAACAGGACCAAATGGGAAACCGCATGCCTTAACCTCTACCTTAAAGGGAGTTGATGCGAAAAGGGGTATTATAGTCTCACTCTCAAGACAACTTCACCCGAAAAAGGGGTACATATCGGGGTTTATAACGTTTAGACTTGTAAACGAAGCGCTGTCGAGGTCATACCAGGCCTATAATCTGGGAGACCGGAGTTGGAAACCACAAAAGTCTAACAATGATCCCCAACTAGCATTGAGGATATATACTCACAACACACCTGCCCAATGAACTGGTCCCAGTTAACCAATCCCAGGCTTGTCTGTGTAACGGTGCTCAACGAAAAAAAGTCTAGGTTCCCTACCTAGGCTCCCAGGACTAAATGTGTGGTAGAGATACACGCAATTCCTGTTCTCAAGGAATACTCATAAACGTTGCAGAGGAAGCTCTGCTAATAGAACCGGTGTGGGTGGATTTGATTCTCGCCTGGGATAAGGTCTCTCAAGGACCAATGAGTATCCCGCTGTTTGACTGAATCCCAAGGAGGAGAATCAAAGTAAGGTTTATCCCGGCTCAGAGGGGTTAATCTGAACCAGTGGGAAACTGCATGCCACCAGGTACTATGGTTCAACTAGAACCTCTACCTTAAAGGGAGTTGATGCAAAAAGGGGGTATCATAGCCTCTCACTTCCAAGACAACTTCATGACATCTTTCGAGATGGTACCGATCGGTGAGCACGTTTATCGCTCCGGTACTAACCTGGAGAGCTAGTATAGGATGGATAGTAACCTCGCTCTCACCAGTGAGTTACTGGTAGCATTGCTTAGCAATCGCGCGCTAATTCGTATCTCAATTCGAGCCCCTTAGGGGACAATAAAAAGAGTTTGGACATTCGGACTTAATTGATTGGATGTTCAAATACAAATATGAGTATCAATTACAGTTTTAATTCAATAACGGCCTATTTTAGTTACCCAGGTATTAGGCTTTAAGAAAGGGGAACGCATACGAAGTTCTCAAGATCTATCGACGTTGATATACCAAGGCTAACTACGTAAACTACAAGCTTCATCGTCAGCAACCAATTTTTTGATGAAAATGTCAATGAAAAAGTCATTCCGAGATTATTTACCATCAACATATGATTCTCTTCTCCACCACCTTGGTCTTCTTTTCTTCTTCTATTACTATACGTTATTACTAAATACGCAGCCACTGCGACCGTTTCCAAAGACATAATTAAAGGGTTTTTATTGATTTTCTTATAAATCCTAATATTCTAGACAGAAACTAAATTTTAATAACGCAAAAGACTGATGTTGCTTCGATGGAATTGTTTAGCCGCATGCTACAAACACAGACAACGTGCATGCCTTATTGGGCGACAAGTTTTACGTGCATCATAAAAGTTTGTGGCACGATTTAAGTCGCACTCGCACGTCAAGAACAGGCAGCACTAGACGACATGTAGCATGCTACATGTCGTCTAGTGTTCATCAATGGAGTTGCGCCTTAAAGGGGTATCCTGAATATATATTCTATTTTCCCCTAACCCATGCTTTTTGTATTATGACAACGCAAGTGTATGCTCCTAAGTTCTAAGCATGCAGATAAAAACTGGTTTGCGTAATGTTAATCCACTACGGTTATAAAATCGCGTTCACCGGCTAAATGCACATTAAAATCTGTTGCATACAATACACACGTGTGTGCACATATACGAGCCCTGTCTCACGGAAGTTGACACACTTATATTTTTGTTATTTAAAAGACGTATATTATTTTAATATATACAGTAGCTGTTTCTTGTTGTTAGAGTGTCTAAGTACTGTCTGTGTACTTATTCTGCCTCAGTAAATTTTATAAAACGTGACATGGAGTAGATGCAGAAGCAATATCTTATTCTAACAATAAGGCACAGCCACCTTGAAGACCAAAGGAAATTTCGGGAAAAAATTGTGGAGTATACTTTCTTTTAAAATATTGTAACAAATGGGGTTCCCCCATGCATAGGCGATAGAACATTAGACAGCATCATACACCTGCGAGAACCTTCTAGTGTTTTCGATATACGGGTATATTTGAGCGATTACTAGAATATTTACATGGAGGTATAAAAACGACATCCCGGATAGAAGAGAGTCCGTTAGTTTTTAACCAGAGGCGTATCAAAGTGTGCTCTGTGTAATTAGTAATCAAATATATTAGTGAATATAGTTATTTGTTTCATTAGTACAAAAATTCATGTTTTTGGGACGAATAAGAAAGTTGCCGGACGACGCGTTAGCGGAGTCTGGCAACCTTATGAGTCCCAAAAACGCAATTCTTGTAGGAATTAAACATACTATTTTTTTCCAACTGCTTATTTTTAACAAGCAAACTCTGTGAGAGGACTGTTTAGAATAATAAACAAGATGACGTTAAACTACTTTTTATTTACTGCAATTCTAATATGTGTATAAAGTAACAATTTGAATATTAAGAGTTAATATCATTAAGAAATACTCACAAATGTATAATCTCACCCCCATTTCGTCGAGAATTCGAAGAAACTTCGACAGGCGTTGTCTAAGATATATGTATTTACCGTTAAATAATTAGAGGTTAGGATTGGTTTTTGTCGTTTTTGTCGTTCCGAGCAGCAACTAAAATTTTAATAGAAACGTCGAATGTGTTTTTGTTTTTTTTATGTCTTTAATTAATTTAATATTGTTATAGAAAAGATAAATGATTATCATTTAAATGAAAATTTCTACTTATTACTTCGCATTGTTACTATAAAAGAAAATCTTTTAGAGCACCGCGGAAAATAGTTCATACATAACCTCAGACTACTTTTTGTATTGTACAAAAACTGATTACTTTTTGTACAATTGCTATGGTAACGAGTAACAGTTCCTAAATGGTTTACTTTTTATACAAAATAATTTTATGTTATAGTGTCATATTCGTGCGGTTGGAGAAAAAATAAATGTTTAATAATTGTTAATACATAAATAGTTCTTTTATAATTTACTTTAAGTTTTTAAATATCTAGCATTTAAATTCATTAAATAGTTTATAATTATAGTGTTTTAATTAGTGTATTTAAATAATATCTCTCTTGTGAATAGACGATTTAAATAGCATTTTTGTTATTACTTTAAAAAGAATGTAAGAAGATAAATACACAACGAAATATAATAATGAAACAACATAACTTATAATATAGGATTTCAGTACTTTACTCTAGCAACAAGAAATAACTACTTCGAAAAGGAAAAAATCCAGGTTAAAAATTGCCTTTTTCAAAAATAGAAGTGTGCCAACTTCAGCGAGACAGGGTTCGTTATACGTATATAAAGTCTGTATATTTAGTTTACATTTAACACTTAATATTGAACTTATAATTTCTAATTTATGGTTATTCAGTTTCTTAATACCACATCTTTATTTCTTAAAACGTACTTTTTTAAATTTAACAGTTTTATCTCTGCTACCACACGTCTTTTCACATTAATGAATAAATACTTTTTTTAAATACAAATTTCTTAATTAATTTAGCGTAGATTAATAATCAATATGCATATTATTAAACTATTGCAAAAACAGAAAGAACTTGAAAATAAATGAATATTTTATATGTCTTAATTTATTGGAATTAGTATTAGAAAGAACCGTGTTTTAATCTTAATTTTAAACAAAATGGCAGTAATTGAATTTAAATTATTTACGTTAATACTAGAAATGAGATAAAAAAAGATTAAATAGATTCGAATGAAAATATATGCTCACGTAAAGCTCTCGTTTATAGCTTAAACGTTGTCAAACCGTAGTGCGATATGCATAGTCCTTAACTTAAACTACAGACAATGCGACGGCCACGTGTCGTAACTAGAATCGTATTTTAAAGAGCTTAATCCTTTACGTTTCTAAATAAAAAACGTACTTTACTAAGAATTGCATCCTTAATAAACCCTTGGAGCTTGATGCACGTAAAGCTCTACACTCACTACTATAATAATAATATAATAATAATAATTGCTACAACCCATAACCTGGAAACCAGGCCCCAGAAGCTATAAGCTTGTGCGGGAGGGAGGGGGCGATTATTATTATTCCGTAGGCCCTACGTGCGGCTGCAGCCGACTTACACATGGAACAGCGCAAATCCCACATTTGTGTCACAGCTAAGGAAAACTGCAGAAAACCTTAACCAGACCTGCCGGCACCGGGAGTCGATCTCGGGCCGCTTGGGTGAAAGTCCAGCACGCTAGACATTACACTACCAAACCTATCACCTTGTATACCGTAAAACCAAAATAATACCCCATATTACTGTAATATTAACCGTCTTCTGTAATAATCTAGGCTGATCAATTTCAAATTAAATCAAATATATCACATTCCTAATGTTATAAATTTTGGTTAAATTTAAACCTTCACATAACTACAATCAGATTCAGATAATAACAAAATTGAATTAATCTATTTTCTCTTATTGATTGCTGCAGAATTTCCGGTACTTGGATTTTAAGCCTATAAAGTCAACTTCCATCAAAACTGAACTGATGTGTTTTCCTAATTAAGTCGACAAACTGGAAAACGATCGATGGTACAAAAACAGTTTTGTATAATGAACATATCCGTAGGGTTTACATGGGACTAGTAGATTACCGATTTTAATTGGATATTATGTTTATTAATCAAACAGTACTTGTACTACTAATTAAATCATAATGAGGTAATCTTGATTTAAAATACAAGCTTAAATTTCACATCTAATGCAGGCAACATATTTACAATACGGCAACAAAATACTGAATTAGTAATGTCAAGGTTCGAAGGTAAACTCCCCAGAGAGAATTTTATATATACATAAATTGTATGTAAACTGTGTTTACATTCTAATCGAAGTGTAACGACCGAAACACAATCGTTAAACTTAATAAAAACATAACATTTTATTATATTTATGTAATTGGAATAAAGCTACAATTACAACTTTCATATAATTATGTTCCAGTAGCGACTATTAATATGGTGGATTTACATATACATGTCATATTATATATTATGTAGGTATACCTTACAATATATGATTAATTTTGAAAAGAACCAAATATATTTTTAACAAATTAGATAATTTCTATAAAAGTATAGAAAAATAAAAATTACTTACTGTATACTAGTTAGAGGTTGGGGGGCAAACTTGTCTTAATTTTTATTTATTTAAAAGTAACCTACTGATTAGAAAGGGTGACACTCGAATTGCAATTACAAAAAGCTCCGACCACATAAGTTACTGTTTAATTAAGTATTAAAGAAATAAAATAAAATTGCTCCAGATTTTCTTGTTTTGCCTCATAATTCAATGATTTTTTTCTATAGTACTGCGAAAATAAATAAGATTAATAAAAAAAAATGAAATAACGATCGTATTTTTAGTTTTAGAAAAAAAAACTTTCCATCAGTTTTATATAAAACTGGTGATTAACCAGTTTGAATAAGTATAAGCCCCTCAAATTTGAAGAAGTTATATCAATATAAAAAAATTATAATTTAAATGAGGCGCAAAACACATTCAGGGGATTATTGAAAGGAGTAGCGAGTGTCTAAGATCATCAAAAAAATATCACACCTGAAAATGTAATAATATTATTTATAAAGTACATTGTAAAATTTTATTGAAATCCGGCGAAGGAGCAGTTTCCCAAAACGTACCGGCACCCTTAAATGAAATATTACCCCAAATTTTTGTAATTTCAATTTTATTATACAATGAAATAAATGTAGTCTATATTTTATGACTCGAATTTGCAAATATGAACTTTGACAAGTAGGGGTACTGTCTTGGGGGTACTTACCAGAACTACCAACCAGAATAATTCCACAGTAGATAGATATATAGTACACAGAGAGTGATATCTAAATGCTGCTTATTTGTAAAACATTTTTGTTATAGTTTAAGGGGAATTTTGTTAATATTAGAAATATGTTAATACGAAAAAAATTATATTGAACTGTGCTAACTTATAATAGAAAAAAAAATATAAACGACTTATCAGAACACTTACAGAAGATTTTAGCATCCAATTAAAAAAGCATGTTGCACATGATGTTCTTCTTATCTTTAACATGAATTGATTTTTAAATATAACTAATTACATCACATCAAAATACAATACTAAAAGGTTGCATAGAACTGCAGGTTATTATTTTGGTTGCATCACTAACTTCTTTCGCATATCCCTGCCACCCGAGAAATCAAACTTTGGGTGCTTATCTTGTGTTCATGGCGGGCATTCAAATGCCTACTTCAAATGAACCCGGACATTAAGAACAATGAGTTCAACACACTTAGTTTTAGCGTGTTTAGTAAGTGCATTGCCTGGTAAGTGTCTTTTTATTATAAGAATTGTACTTTCATTTATGCATTTCTTTTTCATAAACACTTTCCTTTTAACAGGACCACCCGGTGTGCGTTACGAAGATGCCTATATTCAACTTTTTCCCGTTGACAAGACGAAATGTCCAACAATTGATCCTGTGAGAGATATAGCATACCATCTTTTTACGAGGTATGTAAAAGTATTTACTTGATAACAATTAATTTGGATAATTTATAGTTTGTTTTTGTTTTCCCGGTAAAGATATGCATACATTCCCATTTCATTCTTGCAAACGTTATTACCTGACGTATTATGTAATTAAAAACGAACGAGGCCTGAAAACTAATTATTTAATCGCGCTAATGAAGATTTTTAACTTTCATAACATTAAATAACTACGTTAGTTTTTTTAAAAGTTATGTTTCTCCATTATCACTTTCTAAAGTTTCAGAGATATTTCATGCAAATACTAAATCGTGCGTGAGCTATTCGTTAAAATTCTTTTGATTCGAACAATACAATTAAATTGTGTTAACTGCATTGCTCTAGATCTAGATAATTTTTATATAATTATTTGTTTATTTCATTTTTACACAATGATGTATCGTTAAATAGGTACATGACACTTTAAAAAAAGGATGCGATTTAAATACTGATGATTCCGTTTCAAAAACTAATGATTTGATGTTTGATAATTTCTTTGTTAAATGATTCGAAGATGATTTAAATTAAATTTTATTTTTGATATTTTGGGTAAATTTTCTTGAAACTTTTTGACAGCTTTAGAATAAATATGGATTTTAATTTTTAGAATAACAAAACTTTAACGTGTAGCTCTTTCTTCAATAACGATGCTATAGGTATATAATAATTTCTACATATATTTGAAGATAAACTTCATATTTGCCAAACATGCCTCTTCCACTAAATTATTTTTTGTTTTAATTGCGAATACTGCAAAAACTATTAACTAAATTCTTTTAATGAAACTATCAAATATGAATAAGTTATTAATTTAATGTTTTTAAGTATGATTTTCACTTATTACAGAAATTACACATCTGTCTGTCGATTTTCTGTTAGTTACTAGATCACGACCAAGGTCGATTTTTAATTGGGATATTTATGTTCTTGACATTACTTAATCTTAATGTATGCCTCTAGGTGTGTGTCTGTTTGATATAAATCTACACGGTTTTCATGCATACCTTATACCCGTAATTTGGTTTGATCCTTTGTTGAATGACACTATTGATGTATTTATTAGTTTATATCTAGTATTAACTGCAGGTATTACTTTCCTTATTGACGCTGCACCGTGCACTTATATTTAAGGCTTCTGTGAACTTTCAAACTTTCTTACAGGGACAATTAGAATTTGATTAATTCATAAAGGTAGCACCGCTCATAGATTCTGAAGAAATACATTTTTTGCAGGTCAATCTATTTTTTTTTATTTGATGCTAATAGTTTTCTATTCTATATATGAAAATACATACATATTAACTAATTTGACGTTTTCAATGGTAGTATATACAGGGTGTAATGAATATAACTAGGAACCTCGTAATGGGGGATAGCTGTATGATCGCTCCCTGATAGTTTTCAAGCAAATCGCATTTTAAATTTTAGGTATGCCCATTGTAACCAAATTGTATAAAAAAACATTTTTTTTTAAATTACGAGATTTCTACTTATATTAATAACACCCTGTATACTATGCTATGCAAGTTCTATAGCCCAGCGTCTGTTCATCATATTACCTTTATAATTAACTATCGAACTACTTTTAGAAGTAGTTCTACGGAAATCCAATTTTTAAACCATATTCTAAGACAGGTTACATACTAATGGTTTTTAACTGGGGCGCTCTGGGAGTGTTATTGAGGTTCTTATTTAGTTCTAAAACAAAGATATGTTGAGACTACTAATATACACTATATAGTGCTATTAATTTAAAATGCAATATGCACGTGCGTCTAAATGAAGAGTTGAGCCCGCCAATCAGATTGCAGAACATTAGCAACCAATAAGAGTACGAGTAATAGTCCGTTAAGATTTAAATTCGTGTGGGGTGCCTAAAGCGTGATTTGAGTGTTGAATATTGAAAAACTGTTTACCCAGTTCACGCATTTAGACTAATTTAATTTCACTTTGAACCTACAACATTGATGTAGTTATAAATTTGTATAGTAATAAACGTTTTTTCGCTTTTTTTAGTATGACTGTAGTGCAAACGCAAAACTTTCATACAAGAACTCTGGAACGAAAGTTACGTGATAATCTAATGCGTTATAAATATTATAAGTTAAAAATAATTAACAATTAGCACAACAGCACAAACATAATGCACAAGAATAGGTAATATAATCTTCCGAGAGATACAAGAGATAAATGGAATTGATACGTGGCAAAACAATATAATTTTAAAATTGTAATTTTAAGATAAGCAAACTTTCTACTTCTGTCTCAATTCATCTTACCAGCATTTTGATATACATCGTAAGGTTTTGGGGTATTCATTTGATGTGTATTAGGGTGGTTCTTATTTGGATTATGTTGGAATTTTGGTTTTGCCGGGTGCTCATTTAATTCTAAAAAAAAAACCTGAAGATTCTAAGAGCAATACGAATTTCCTATCTCTATTCTAATCATTCGCTGTAACGAAGAGAAGTTTCCTTTTTTCACTTCTTATGTATATATTTGTCCACTGGGACAAATTGTTGAAAAAAAATTGAAAATTGATTTTTTTAAAATTAACAGTATTTGATGCTACTTTTAGGTACAAAAAAATTATATGGGGCATTCGATTTTTTCCAACGATTTACAAATAAATTCAAAATAATGCACCGTTCAATTACTGTTAAAGTGATATAGAATGTCCCATATAATTTTTTTGCCTAAAAGTAGCATCGATGCCCGTTAATTTCATAAAATCAATTTTTTTTCAACAATTTGTCCCAGTGGTCAAAAATATGCACAAGAATTGAAAAAGCGTGTATTTTAAATGGGAAACTTATCCTCGTTACAACGAATGACTAGAATAGAGATAGAAAGTTCGTATTGGTCTTAAAATTTTCAGTTTCCTTTTTGGAATCAAATGGGCACCGGTCAAAAGCGAAAGCGAAATTCCAACATGACTCAAATAAGAACTATCCTAATGAGTATAGCTGACGGGTTAAAAAAGCTGCATTTCGAATTGCATAAAATTATAAACAAATAATTGGTATGAAATTGTGTATTTTCATTTAACAGAATTTTAAACAGCCAAAGCCTTTATTTGAAAAAACGGTAAAAGGTATACGAGAAATATTATGTATAGGATAACATTATTACAACCAAAATAAAAAGGCGAGAGAAAACGTTACACATTTATTACTGTTGTTGGTTTAGAATACAAAAGATTAGTAAAATCACATGATCGAGTAAACTGATTTTAATAAAAAAATATTCAACAACGAAATCATTATAGGTGAAAAGGTTTCGAAACAGCACAATGCGCAGAAACCGAAATACGTATGAGCGTTCGAAATTCCGTCGCACGCGCATATCTTTCTTAATACACATATTTTTAACCCCTTTTAATGAACAACATACGCGCCGCCACTGTACTCGCAGTTGACGTTCGCGCAGATCTTGATGAGTCATTGTGATGTTTCGAAACTACGTGAACTCTAGGTACCAAACACGGATTTAAATTTGAGCGAGTTAACACTGGTATCTTATTATTGGTTAATGATTTTCTGCAATCTGATTGGAGGGCTCAACTCTACATTTAGACGCTCATGCAATATGCTGCTGTATTTTGTATGTTGCAACTTAAAATAATCATCTCAAAAATGGTATTTACTGTATGTTTATGCAACCTACAATACATAAGCGTTCAAAATGCGCTAGCCGCTTAATCTTTCATTTCAAATTTAATTTGAATATGCAATATGCTGGTGTTGTTTGTACGTTGCAACTTAAAATACGAGGATGAATTGATAAATCTCCGGCCTAACCCATATGGGATACAAATTTTTGCAATGTTTTTACGGCATTTTATTTTTTCATAATTTATCAGTATGGCTGTGAAATAACAAAAATTTCTGTCAAACAATAATTGTTTGGCAAGTTGTCAAAGTCGATAAAGTTTTGTGTGGTGTTAAAATGGAAAAAGCTGAAATTCGTGCGGTTATTAAATATTTTCACATTAAGGGTTTATCCCCAAAAGAAATCAAAGCTGAGCTAGACGGGACATTAGGCGAATCTTCTCCTTCCTATAGCACAGTTAAAACCTGGGTTGCGGACTTTAAACGGGGTCGCAAAAGCACAGATGACGCACCGCGTTCAGGAAGACCGAAAACTGCTTCCACAACGGAAATTGTCGAAAAAGTCCATAGAGTTGTGTTGAATGATCGGCGATTGAAGTTGGCTGAAATAGCAGATACCCTGGGCATTTCAACGGAACGAACATATCATATCCTAACCGAAATTTTGGGAATGAGAAAGTTATCGGCACGTTGGGTGCCGCGGCTGCTCACAGTGGAACAAAAGCTGACTCGCAAAACAGTTTCAAGTGAGTGTTTAGACTTGTTTAATCGAAATTCAGTGGACTTTCTGCGACGGTTTGTAACAATGGATGAGACGTGGATTCATCACTACACACCCGAAACAAAGCAGCAATCAAAACAGTGGACTGCCAAAGGAGAACCTGCTCCGAAGAAAGCCAAAACAGTTCCGTCAGCCGGAAAAGTTTTGGCTTCAGTCTTTTGGGACGCCAAGGGAGTACTTTTCGTTGATTATCTTCAAAAAGGTAAAACAATCAACGGAGTATACTATGCTACCTTACTGGATGAATTAAAAAAAAATATTGAAGAAAAACGACCTGGATTAGCAAAGAAAAAAATTCTGTTTCACCAGGACAATGCACCTTGTCACAAGTCGGCAATTGCCATGGCAAAAATCAATGAATAGGGAGAAGAAGTGCATACGTCATACCGTGCCTGACGTCATAATTCTTTCCTCGCAACGCGCATGTTCGCATCGCTCTACTTCGCTGTAAACCGTTTGTTTGACAGTTTTGACACTGTTGACAGTTGGAAGAGAAAACGTGACGCTACTTTGTGAGGTTAAAATAATAGATAGGTACTATCACAAATAAAATATTGAAACAACAATGGGTGAAAGCCATTGGGTAAGTGTTTTTATAGCTTGTAAACATCCTTTTTAACACTATCAATAATCAGAAATGAAAATATAATGTGCCTTATTGAAGTACATGCGCGTTGCGAGGAAAGAATTATGACGTCAGGCACGGTATGACGTATGCACTTCTTCTCCCTATTGCAATTGTTACCCTGTGCAAAATTGTTACCCCATGCCCCTTATTCACCAGACTTAGCCCCATCGGATTTTTATTTATTTCCAAACCTAAAAAAATTTCACGCTGGAAAGAAATACGAGTCCGATGAAGAAGTGATTGCTGCCACAAACGCCTATTTTGACGAGTTAGAAGAAAAGGCTTATAGGGACGGTATAAGAGCACTTGAACAAAGGTGGACCAAGTGCATTGAACTCGATGGGGACTACGTAGAAAAATAAAATTTTTGTTAACCTGATATTCTTTTGTTTTATTGCCTAGGCCGGAGACTTTTCAATTTATCCTCGTAATCATCTCAAACCATTGTATTTACTGTATGTTTATGCAACCAACAATACATAAGCGCTCAAAATGCGCTAACCGTTTAACATTTCATTTCAATTAAGGCTAATTTAATACTAATTGAGTTTTTTAAAAATACAAACGTAAATAAAAATACCATTTATTGTAAAATAAAAGATGCAAAAATGTACTTATTATTACAAACCACGTCTGTTCGTGGTAAAATGCATACATACATATTGACTTGATTATTTTCAAATGCAATATGCACTGTAGGTTGAGCTATATATCAGCGATTACCAACCTTTTTCGTTTGCGGGCCGCCAAACGACGTAGCGTTTGCTTGCGGACCGGTAAGGTAAAAAATTAAAGAAAACATTTCGCAAAAAAAATCTTATAATAATAAATTTACTTTTGCACTGTACAAGAACAATCTAAAATAAATAAATATGGGTCATTCTTTCTGAACTCAACCACCGGCTAGGTCCAAAAATTGGCGCAACTTAGAAAGGCCTGCGGAGGCTCATTTTAAAGCTTGAAACCTCTACTTTCAAAAGTCACATGGCTCCTTAGGGCTCAAATATAATTTCTTTTATATGGGAGCCATGTGACATTTGAAAGTAGAGGTTTCAAGCTTTAAAATGAGTCCCCGCAGACCTTTCTAAGTTGCGCCAATTTTTGGACCTAACGGGTGGTTGAGTTCAGAAAGAAAGAGCCATATATGAACGCCCAAAATCTCGGGTGACGAGAGACCGGAGATTTCTCTTTTCGTCAAATGAACGTCGAGAACACGATCACAAGGCGGGGTGAAATTGCGTGTGATCACGAGGCGCGGAAGACGGTAAGTGGGTCCTAGACACATAGGGCTGTTCATCGTTCAAAACCAGAACGAGATATCTCGACAGGGAGCTGAGATATAACCAAAAACGCTGGTGAGTGAGTTTCGGGAGCGGCGGTCTAAAACGAGAATGGGCTCAAACGACCCAGGAGGCAATCATATAAGACCTCCAGAAGTGGTTTCCACTTAGGAGCCCGATTAGGCTGGTGGAGGCGATACTACTTTAGCACGATTCTTGAATGAAAAACAAATAAAACAATTTTGAGTTTTTCGGCTGTAGCTTTTTTCTTATGGCTTTGCACGGCATTTGAAGAAGAAACATTTTGAGAATTGGTTCCTATAGTTTCCGAGATACCGCCTCTCGAAAACAGGCGAAGCCCCTTGGAGCGGAGAGGGCTAGAGATAGGAAAAAACCAATAGACGCACAGCTCGTAGCAGGCCGCGTGACATCGAATGCCGCCAACACATGTTCGATCGCTCCCAAGTTTTGCGGCCCTACTAAATCCGGATTTGGATCGTTCGCGTTAATCGGGGACGCAAGACGAAATTCTTTTCGGTTCCGGCATGCCTAGACCCGTGCGTACCGAACCCGCTTAAAAATTCTAAAATGGGAGATCTTCTTTATTACCTATTACTGGATATTACCCCACAACATAAGTACGGAGCCGGCGCGTTATATATTACGTATGTACTATGTATGTATATAGAGTTTACTCTTGATTAAATCCAATAAACCATTTGACCCTACGTAATTTCCAGGGTAACACGAATTAACAAAATTCTTTCGGTAAGATTTTGAAAAATACGGTTATTTCTCTGCGCACCGGCAAGAATTTCCGATGGACCGGGACCGGTCCGCTATAGATCACTAACAGAGAAGGAGACTAAGGGAGAAGTAAGGTACATACCATGGTGCGTTGACTATTACTCTGATTACTTTATTCTGATATCTCTGTATTATTTCTATGTTCTATGCACTAGCAGTACCTCATAATGATTATACCATACATCCAGTTCGGTTTTAAGATGGTTTTATAGAATAAAAGTTTATTGTCAGTCGATAATACAGAATTTCTGACAAGTAGCCAATATATAGTTGAATAAAATTCATATATACTTGTTTTCTTTTGGTGAGGATGTGTATGCGCCATGTCAACCTTCTATCCAGGTAAAGGCCTAAGTATTTATTTACATCTTTTTGTGGTATTTGAGTTCCATTTAGTGTTACACAGGTAACATGTGTTGATTTAGCTTCGTTGGCTTTTATTCTCCAGCCCTGTAGCAATTCTCCGAATTGGTTTAGATGTGTTTGTAGATTTCTTGAAGCAATGCTGGGGTTTACATGTGATGCTAATATTGTAGTATCGTTAGCGTATGTGGCAATAGTTGTTTGTGTGGTTTCTGATAAGTCTGCGGTATATATGGAGTATAACGTTGGGCCAAGAATACTTCCCTGTGGCACACCTGATAGAACTGGGAACAGTTCAGTCTTAGCTTCTTGATATTTCACTCGAAGAGTTCTGTTAGTGACATATGACTTTAATAATGTTTACACCGGATGTGGGAAGGTACTTTTTAGTTTGTAGAATAAACCAGTGTACCAAAGTTTGTCAAAAACTTGACTTATATCTATACAAACAGCTGAACAATATCATTTATTTACAAAATCCCGGTTGATTTGATTTACTAGACGGTGTATTTGTTCTATGGTTCCATGTCCTTTTCTAAACCCGAACTGATGATTGGGTATGAGTTGATGTTCGTCAATCATTGATGTTATTCTTTCTAGAACCTTAGAGATAATTGGTATTCTTGTATTGAATTATTTCTAATCTTATGAAGTAACTTTTTAAGTTTTTGTGCAAGCTTATTGTACTGCTTTTAGACAAAAGCAGTGTGTGCTATTTAGTCAAGGCTTCTTTTGCTTCTTCGATATCAAGTGCACTTTTTAGATATATTTCTAAATTTAACATCTGATCTAAGCTTTCTCTAAAGAGATTCCAATCTATCTTGCTGCTATGTAGTGATGGTCTCTTTGGTTTTCCAAGTACGTAGGTTAATGTGGAAACTATTACTGGTATGTGATTGGCGGTTAAGTTCGAGACAGGATTCAATTAAGAATATCTTTGGGTCAAATCCTTTTGCTACACAGTCCAAGTCCAGCAGGTCAGGCATTCTATTGGGATCAGACGGCCAATATGTGGGTTGTCTTGTGGTTATATAAATTAAGTTATTTTTTTGAATGGTATTAAGGAGCTCCCTCCCTTTGGTTGTTGTAGTTCTTGCACCCCAGATGGTATGCTTAGCATTGAAGTCTCCTCCAACCAGAAATCTATTTTCCACTGTTTTAATAGTATATTAAGAACGAGTTTCATAAGGCAAGATTTATTGCAAGAGTCCAAATTTAGAAAACGAGCTGCTTGCGGCGAGTTTTCTAAAGGATGAGTACAATAATGACTTATGAAACGAGTTTTTTATGCTATTTTTTTATTTTGCGTCTTTTATTCCCTTTTTAAATAAAAAAATCGCAATTTCAAAATTTAGGGTTTTTGTGGTAGTTGACAACACTGATGTGACATTTGAAAATTCATTGATTGACACAGAAAATTGAGTCTTTGTCAATTTTCTGTTTTTTGAATTATTTTTTCAAGACTACCAACTTTGAAAAAGTTGGGCTATTAAAGCACTCAAATGAGCTATTAAAACACTGTTTTGGGTGCTTTAACAGGTTTATTATAGACGCAAAATAGAAAAAGAATTTTTTCTGAAAAAGAAAAAGAATGTCCCAAGTGACGTCACGCTTCAACTGCTAGAGTTGACCGTGAGACAACTTCTCCATTTATTAACTTTGTGTTTGGGATATATATACGGTGTCCCATTACCGAATAGTCAGACTTTGCCAATTGTTAAATAACCATTAAACAAAGAAAATTCCTATATTCAATGGTACAATGGTTTTGCTCGTACTTTTGGAGAAAAACAGCATTGAAGTTCAGCCCAATGTTTTCAAATTTAATAGTAAGGATGCACATGACACATGTTTCAGGTTTAAGTTCAAGTAGATAAACAATACTGCTTTCTAGAATGTGCAAGCTAGCGTAATAAAGTAATAACCCCGTCTTTATTTTGACCAAGCGTTTAATAGAATAAGAACAAATAAACAAAACATGTTGAGAAACGACCTCTCGTTTGATATTCTGTTTCAAAAACGGTATATTTGTTTTGTGATTTCTGATTTGTAAGACAATTTGAAATTCTTTTAATAGGTGCAAGTCTGCAGGTTTGTGAATAAAAAATTATAGTACATGTAATAGTGACCCATTTTGAAGTTCAAGGAGATAAACAGTACTATTTGGTTTCTCAAATAATAACAAATTGCAAACCCCTTACACTGCAGTTTTTAGTAATAAAACAGTAACAGTACTTATTTTTTATACATTATTTTTATACTATGTAGACTATGTAAACAAATTACCATCCATCAGGGCAGGGCCGGCGCTAGCAGTTTCGCCGCCCCGGGCAAAAAGGTAAAATGCTGCCCTTTTATAACAAAAATTAAAAGAGATAACCTAAACCCTTCACACGCTTAGTAGTAAAATAAAACGAAAGCAAAAAAATTGGTATTAAAAATGCTGAAGTTTTGATTTGCAAAAATACAAATTTCTTGATTTATAATTTTGGTACTAAATCATTAGAAATTAAGGTTGCACAGAAGAGAAGAAAAGACACAAATCTAGTATATAATTATAAAATGCATATATTAAAAAGATAATAAAACAAATTATAGAACCATTTTTGACATCAGTTTCTTCAGCTAGATCATGTTCAATGGCTAATGTTGCCAAGCCATTTAGCCGATCCTCGGTAGTTGTAGAGCGTAAAAAAATTTTAATTAACTTTAATTTGGAGAATCTTCTTTCTCCACTTGCTACACTTATTGGGAGAGTAAGCAAAATTCTTAAAACTATACCGAGATTTGGAGCAAAATCCAGCTTTGAAATGAATTTTAAAATTTCGATTGGACTTTCTTTTTTATTTAGTAAGGCCAAAACCGATACTATCTCGTCTGCCAGGCCCAGCGCGTTTATATCTGATGAATTCCCATCAGTTAACACTATTGCTAGATCTTTACAATATTTTAGTAAGTCGTTTTGAGGGGTATCTTTTAAATCATAAATATTGTATAAAAACTGGAAATAGTTGCTGTGGGTACTGGTCAAATCAAACCTGGATTCAAGTGCATTGATAGCTTGGTCTAATGTCAAAAAATAAAACTCTGCCTTATATTTCATAGTAGGATCTTCTATCGGATCATCTCGTGCCTCATAGTCAAAATTAACATTCCTTCTTCGAACTCTATGACGTGGCTGGGTAAGCTCAAAATTAGCCGGTATGTCAATTTCGTCAGCGAGTTCTCGAGCATTGCAAAGCATTTCATTAAAGGCCGTGTCCGATTTAAGATCCTTGAAAAAATCTTTACAATTTTTCAAGAGTTCCATAGCAGATGGTAAGTCATAGTCTTTTGTCTGCAAGAGCTTACTTATTGGATTGATACATTTTAAGATTTTGTACCAAATTACAATGGAGCATAAGAACTTAAATTGTTTAACACAACTTAATAGTCCAGAAGCCTCAACTCTTATAGAGTTGTCAATCTCCGAATTATTACAAACAGCAAATAAAGCATCGTATATCCCTCCTAATTGATACCACAGTGGTTTTAATGCATCTATTCGGCTTTCCCAACGAGTATCACTTAGGGGTTTTAAAGTTAGTCCCTGAACATATTTTTTTAATATGGTCCATCAAAAAGTTGATGAGGAAAAAAATAGATATATTTTTTGGACGATATTAAAAAACTTGGCGGCTTCGAAGGATGCCTTTGTCATGTCATTAACGACCAAGTTTAATGAGTGGCTATTACATGGGAGGTAAAATGCTCGTAGATTTAACGCTTTTATTCTAGATTGTACTCCCGATTTATCACCTCTCATGTTGACCCCATTATCCTAAGCCTGCCCCCCTCATATCTTGCAAATTCAATCCCAATGTTTCAAGTCTTTTAAGTATTAGAGTTAAGAGTTTAGAGCCCGTCGATCTTTCAACCGGAAGAAAGCCTAAAAAGCTTTCATTAATTTTAATGGAAACCTCATTGTGATTGGATTTGTCACTGGATACATACCTTACTAAGGCTGTCATTTGCTCGATCTTGGTTACATCAGGAGTACAATCTAGAATAATTGAATAATATTTAGCTTTTTTAATCTCTTTACCTTTAGCTAATAATGTGAGATGTTATATTTTCACTTAAAAGAATAATTATTTCATTTTGAATATTTTTTCCGAGATAGCGAACTTTAACTTTAACTGTCGTGTTACTATTCGTGGTCGTGACACTTGCAGTGTCACGACACTTATTGTCGAATAGTATCGCTCTTATTAGAGTGTAATTCTAAGTTGCTTGATCATTCTTACAAAGAAATTAAAGGCAGATTTATTGAACTGGCCAGGAATCATTGAATGAGACGTACATATAAAAATATTATGTTGTGGGTTTTTTCTTTTGTATTAGTATAATATTGACGGTGATAATTTTATCTTGGGTTTTGAGCAAAATGAATTAAAATCAATAATTGAAGTTGAATAGGTTCCTCCAGTATCTAATTACTATTTCAGCTTTTTATATTTATACCTTATTATAACGTATTTTGAAAAAAGACTACTATCGAAACACGTGTAAATAAATACAATGATATTAATTTTAATTAATTCAATTTATTTTGCTGAAAATCCAAAATAAAAGTATCATCTTCAATCTTAACAAAAAAAACGTTCTCGACTAAAGACCAACGTCGTCAGCGAAATTACATTTTTAAATAGTTTTTATAATAAATCCAATGAATAGAAGTTATTTATAGAATTTGTTTATTTTCTTTTAAATTTCTGTTAAAAAAAAGGATTTTGCTTTCATAAATAATTTAATTCTTTTAATGTATTTAATGCATAATAATATATAACCATAACAGAATTTACTCATATAATTGTTTTTTTTGTACTTTGCGTTCACAATGGGCTCATTGTGACACCGAAAACGATTTCATAATAGAGGCTATTATAACATCGTTTTTGGAGACTATTTGTTTTGTAAGATTGGTAACATTTGTTTTATATTACATATAAACACATTTAATCTTGACACATTCTAACCTCACCAAACGCGAAAAGTCATTTTATAGTGTTACCACATGTTAAACGCAAAAGTCACTAGATTGTAATGCAATGCTTTTAATAGCTTGAATTTACAATTTCTATAAAATTAATGGCGCAAAGTACAAAAAATAGTATATTATACTTGTTTTATAAGACGTATTGTAGCACTCGTTCCTTTGGAACACTCCTCGCTTCTCTCGTCGTGTCCCAAACAACTCGTGCTACAATAGACCGTCTTATACAACTCGTATAATAATATACTATTAATCTAGAGTTTGTTTATGATTTATGTAGCTATGAATCTTGACTGCTTCTCGTTTCAATTGGATTGAATTTACACTAGCGCATGCATGATGTAAATGCGAAGTGTCGTTAAAGTATCATGAAGAGTCGACACTTCACACGGGAAATTGTTTCGACTCTCAAGTGTCGCGACACTCGGGTAGTATCACGATCCCATCACTAATTAAAACCGAAACGTCAGCCATGGAATAGAAAGTGTTTTTTTTAACAATTTACCCTAAACAAAGCCAACAAAATCTAGCCTTGAAATAAGTAAATAAGGGTACGAAGAAACAAAAGATTTTTCGAGTATTTTTGGAAAGATGCTCCCCTACGAGGGTTAATTTTTGCCCCTGACATTTATTTATAGCGAACATGAGTTGAGCGGTACCTTGTCTGTTCTTACTTACCTTTACTTACCTTTTGATTCTTCTTATGTATTACATATACAGGGTGTTCAAATTGAAGTTGGCACTATTGCCAACTTTGTTACTACTAAAGATGGTTAAATTACCAAAGTAGTAGCGTCTTTTCTTCCGATTACGATGGTAAAATTTTAGAAACAATTGAACTTCGCGTTTTCGAGATATTAAAGAAAAACAACATTTTTCTAAATGGAAAATCCTGTATATTTTTGCACATTATAAACACTAATTTAATTTTAAACAAAATTTATTAAAACGACCACTTTTCTTTACTTGTAGAATAATCTACTATTCTTTTGCGTTCCAATAATCGGCAATTCATTGGCTACATGATATTCATTTCAACTTGAACTGGTACATTTAAATGCTTGTAGTTCGTTTATTTGTAAGTTTAGGGTATTTATGTATTAATAAATTTTGTTTAAAATTAAATTATCGTTTAAAATGTGCAAAAGTATACAGGGTATTCCATTTAGAAAAATGTTGTTTTTTTTAATATCTCGAAAACGCCAATTTCAATTGTTTTTAAAATTTTAACATCGCAATCAGAAAAAACGCTACTACTTTGGTAATTTAACCAACATCGTATCTTTAGTAGTAACAAAGTTGGCAATAGTGCCGACTTCAATTTGAACACCCTGTATATGTATTACGGTTTTTTTAAATCGTTTGATTAGATTTAGAATATTTACCGTCAAAGTTACCGTAAGCCAAAAAAATATTTTTCTGAACAACTACTTTTTGCTTGGACCGATCGATTTTATTTTTAAAAAAAGTCACTTTTGCTTATTTCTGTTAGGTAACATGCTCAAAGAAATAATTTTTATTTCGCTTATTATTTTCGAAAAAATACGTCGTTGTAAGAAGAATTATAAACCTTTCAAAACAAAGTGCCACTTGACTCACTTTCTTTATCCAAATAATAGGGGTAAAAATTACCCTTCATATGGGTTGATAAATATAAAAAAACAAAATAAAAAGAAACGTGACTTCCTTCAAAACAAAACCGACGTGTCCGAGCAAAAAGTCAAAATTTAAAGATAACATGCTTAAAAAATAATTTTTAAATGGCTCATGGCAAATTTAAAATTAAATATATAACAAAAACTATTTAAACGATTTATAAAAAAATCGACCGTAGTAAGAAGAATAAAGAGGCCTTAAAAACAATGTGCCACTCGGCCCATTTTCCCTATCTAAATAAGAGGGGTAAAAATTACCCCTCATAGGAGGTGTATCCTACTGCATAAAACACCAAAATGCCCAAACAATTGACGGATTTGAGCTTTTTTCCAAAAACATTCTGTAGAAGCTATAAAAATATTTGTTTAGAAAAGCTGCCTATTTTTAATTATTACCTACTCACCTTACTTTTACAACACACTTTATGACACAATTTTCAAAAACTCACGGCAAATAATAATTGTACGTAACGCACTCTGCTTCACTAGTAACCAACCTGTAAGGCAATTATTGCATAAATAAAACAATCGAACTGCCTCTTTTCCTTTTATAATAGTAGCGTAAAAACCGTGTCACAGCTTGTTATGACTGGTTTTTCGCGACCTCATACGCATACATGTTCCGACAAATTAAAACACACCGTAAAAAATTCTTTTACAGCACTTTGTATGTGCGTTCATTTATTTAAATTATAATAAAAAGGGTCATTTTTTATTTTATACATTTTTAAGCCATTTTTAAGCGGGAGCTTATTATGCTTGTGAGCGGATTCCTTGCAATATTTTGATATTTTATCTATATTGCTCTGTATTTTTGGTTCGGTTTTGGATTTGGTCTTTAATACACGAAAACTCTACTCATCTTTCAAAACGTGTTTTTATTTAAAAACTACATACCTCAACCTTCTTATGTCGTTCTCATGCTTGAGGATTTTTTAAGTGAGTGGGTATCTATACTTAAAAGTTCGTAAAACATATTAAAATCAAATTTTATTAAAATTCCACCTTTTAATTTTTCATAAGTATTCAAATGAATCTTGGTTTAATCATTTTCTTCATAAACTAGTTAATTTTACAGCCCACTTGCCGCCTCCTAAGGTTGCCGCCTCAGGCAGGGACCCGGCTTGCCCGCTCTTAGCGCCGGCCCTGATCAGGGTCGTTAATTAAAAGATAAAAAAGTCATAAGGTTTTACTTAAGGAACTAGCTAGAATTCCAATAACATAGAAAAAAATGACAATACCTATTGATATATAGATCAAATTATCTAAATATGTCTTTAGTTAATTAACTAATATCTGTTTATTAACGAATAACAAATCAAATTTAATGATATCATTAAATGGGTCAGCATTAAAATGATGTCATTTCTGTCTGAGTTTCCTATTAGAATGCAGGGCACTCCCACCAATTAATAGAACGTTTTAACTTGTTTCAACAACATCCAAAATGGAATGTCTGCATCCTTGTTGTGCTCGTTCAACAGATATCACGTTTTTACTTATGGTGTCAATTTCTAAAGAGCTTGCAGTTAATCCTATTCGACTTAATATTGGCTTGCATCAATTATACGTACTTTTCTGAAAACACGCACCAAAATTTTCGAAATTTTCAAATTAATTTAATTAAAAAATGTTGCTAAAGTTTTATGTTTCTAATGACCGGAGAAGCTTATCCCTTCCTTTTTGTATTTATTACAATAGTTCAAATTTACCCCTTGTTTGTTAAAGGAAACTTAAAGATAAGCTGATTTAGATTTATTTACATATCGCCTATTTAGTAAATAATGAATCCATTTCAACTCACTTATCATGGCTATAAAAATTTATTAGCCTGGGGAATAAGCGAGGTTTATCGACCTCAAAAACCTTTAAATGCCAAATTTTATTAATAATAAATTCTAGAGAATACTATTCTACAAAAAATACGAAAATAGATATTTTGCAAAAGATGAAGAGCAGTGGAAGATTTTCGGGAAACGTGTGGGCCTGTATATCTGCTTAAGGTTGATCCCAAACTACCAACATATTCACAATGTCAATTCAGATACATGCGCCTCTATAACATATTAAAATTTGAGATAATTTTGTTATTTTTTTGCAATATTTACAAGTCCATATGAAAATAATACTCAAATGAATATGATATGATGTGACATGCGAACAGGCTTTTCCACACTTCTGGTCTAAAGCGATATTTTCTTGCAATTTTATTGCAAGGTGTAGCTGTAAATAGTAAATAACATTTCGAATAAGATGATAAGTGATATATTTGGTCAATTACTGGGTTTCATTCAGAAAATATGTAAATAATTAAGAAAAACTTAACCAGTTACTTAGGTTATTTAGGTATTTCCAAAAAATGCATGTTGTAGATTAATTCTGACAAAGACAGAAGATCCAGAATAGCACCACACCAACAGATTTGGATAATAACTCTGATTAAGATTTTATACATTTATACATATAAATTATATACATAGATACTTATATAATAGTTTTTTGTGTAATATTTTAATTAACATAAAATAATCTTTAGCCGGCAGTCGGCAGGGTGGTTATGGTGGATTACATCGCTTAACAGAGTTAAGTCGAGTTTGCCCCGGAAAGTACTCGGATGGGTAAACTACGAGCGCAGTGTACTTGCCTACATGGCTCCGCTGCCTCGTCTCACACCCGCATATCCACTCTGCTGCTTGGTGTGCCCTCGGCACCAAAAGGTATAAGGGGTTAAAGATTACGTATGTATGTATGTAATGTAATCTTTAATTAACGAGGGACATTATCAAGGACGTGGCAAAACATTTCGTGGTAAGAGTAGATTATGAACTCTCTTGATGATTTTTCGGAATTTCTTAATATGTTAAAATGTGCGAATGGATTGATTCACCTGAAACACGGTCCTGTCCGCAGTAAAACACATTTTTGAAAATTTTTGCAGCAATACGTATCCCGATAGTTCACAAGGTAGCAGTGGTAGCATGTTCTCAACTGACTTTGCCTGTAAAATCGATCTGAACCTGTCTATGATCAGGGACCAACCTAAAGAGTTTTTTGGGAGGGGACTAACGTTAAAATTGCCAACTTATTACGATGAAAGTACCAACTGAATATATGAACAAAAACTTTTACACAAATCTTATTTTTATTTAAAACGAATTCTTTTTTCTAATATGCTCCAAGATTTACATACTGATTTTTTCTCATCGCTGCCGTCAATGTTATTCAACTGCATTATTTGATGACTACAAATGCAAATAAATAAATAAATATAGTTCGATATATACAGTGTGCGTATAAGTAGCGCATGAAATTCATATTTTTTATGGGTAAATTTATTGAAAAATTCTAAAACACGTCGATTTTTTTATATTAAAAATACACATCCTTATGTTAAATTAATTATCCCCCATTCACTTGTTTCGAAGCTTTTACATCATTTTTTTAAATGTAGATGAGTTATATTCGGGAATCTAAGCAGGCTATCCAACATGTTCTCGGCGACCTACATACATCGAGACTAAATACATCATTTAAATGCCTTCACTATAGTTCCAAAATGTGGTGGTACTTCATCTTCTTAGAATAAAATTTTTTATTTTGGGACTTCGCCATCCTGATTTATCCGCAATCTATGTATTTTTTCTTAAAAATGGACATGTGATCCCTACATCGAAAACCTTCTGTACTTGACATTCATGAGCTTTTTTCTCAAAGACTTTCTTATGTAAGGTGTAAGAATTTTTATACATTGTTTCTATTTAAAAAAATGACGATCACGTCAACTTCGAAACGTATGAATGCTGGAAAATTAATTCAACATAAGCATGTGTATTTTTAAAATAGAAAATCGACGTGTTTTAGGATTTTACAATATACTTACCCATAAAGAAAATACGATTTGTATGCTTTTTTTTTATATTTGTGCACCATGCCAGATTTGTTTATTGTTTTTGAATGTTTTTGATTTACCGCGCATACTGCTCATACTGCTGCGCCCGCCGTAGTGCCAAAAACAACTCTCCTTTATAAAAAAATTTAAATGCGCACGTCAAAAATAAAACTGAGAGTTTTTCCTGATTTTTTCAGTGCAATTGTATTATTAATAAGGACACCCCGAATCGAGAAGCAACCATGGACAGTTTTGACAGGTAGGTGGTATGTTAATACATTTCATGGGTAAAATTAAGTACAGAATTCCAGCGTTCTTTTTTATGCATAAGTTTGTGCAAACAATTTATATTCACATTATACAGGTCGGAAACACATGGGGTTTCTATAGGGATATAAAAGTGTTCGTAAAAACAAGAGTGGGATAGCGAAATGTTTGCCGTAGTCAAGCAGAAGTGTTGACTATTCTCCTTATCATCAACACATCTATTTATTATTTTTAACTAAGTATTTAACGGTATACGGCAGATACTATTTGGCCGGCGGTCAATGCTTTCAGTCGGGTAAATCTAAAGTAATATTTTCTTCGCAGTCACAATAATGCTGGTAATTGCTAAACTTAAAAGCACAAAATACTTCTCAATTGTTTCTACTGCAAGCACTAAAGTTAAAGACGTTTGTAGGAGAATCTGAAACATACCTTGATATATGATAAATAAGAATTGCCAATTCTTAAATAAAAACAAAGGAATTGATTCTGCATTTTGGTTAAAATAGACCATGTTTTATTTTTAAAATAAAAATATTATGGTTGTTATAATCTTCACATTTTAAGATACCTAAAAGCAAATTATCTTTTAAACATGCAATATCAGTAAATTCTTTTTATGTTGAGATTACATTTTTTAAAATACTGTAAAATAAATTTAATTTCCATCAGACGGACGAGAGTAAACTAACTGCTTCTGCTCTGAACTGTACCAGCATATCGACGTGCCCACTATCGTACAACGAGAGTTACTTTACCGTCCATTCTCCCACTACCATTTTTATAAACGCTTTTATATCCATATAGAAACCCCATGCGTTTCCAAGTTGTATATTGGACCATGCAAGTAGTAAACAAATTTTCGTTTGTATTTTGATTAATAAATCAAAACGGTCTGTTTTACTGTACAGCTGCGACGCGACGGTTTCACATTTCGTAAACTATGTACAATTTTCAAACTGCGTTAAGGGATATACAAAATTAAACACTTTCTGTATGCATGGCAATTAGATACAAACATTAATATACAGGGTGATTCAGAAATAACTGATATCCTTTAAATGGTAGGTATAGGGGATGCCGTAGAGCTAATTTACCTTGACAAGTATATGTCAAAAACGAATAGTTTTCCTGAAAATAAATTTTAAAGTTTAATGAATTTTGGATCCAAAAGGATGCAAGGTCAGGACCGGATCCAAAATTCATGAATTTGTATCCTTCAGTATCTATCCTTCAGTATCCTTCCTTAGTTCTATACAGGGTGATTCAGAAATAAAGGTAATCCTTTAAATGGTAGGTAGAGGGGAGGCAGTAGGGCTAATTTACCTTGATCCAAAAGGATCTAAGGTCAGGACCGAATCCAAAATTCAATAAAACCATAAAATTAATTTTTTGCAAAACTTCGTTTTTGACCTACACTTGTCAAGGTAAATTAGCTCTACTGCCTCCCCTCTACCTACCATTTAAATGATATCAGTTATTTATGAATCACCCTGTATATTATGTAATTATGAGATCAAGCGATACCTTAAATCCGAGAAACGCCGAGGCGCCAGCCGAGTTGTAACATCTTTCAGGATTTCAAGAAGCTTGATCTCCGTATTGCATAAGTTGTTTTATTTTATTTCGTATTTCAATCCCAATCTCTCCCTTTTAAAATTCATCCGAATTTATTGTACAAAGAAGCAAGCTGCCTTGTCTGTGTCGTTATACGCGTAACCAAGGAGATTTGTAAAGCAGCATGTCACGTGTGGCTGCTATGCAACCTCAAATGATTTACGTTGCCAACAACAACGGAGATCAAGAACGTCTTGAACTCCGGTGTCATTGACAACGGAGATAAAGATATACTTTATTTTACTAATTGTGGTATATAAACAATTGTTTGAAATACGAAATGAAATAAATTATTTTAGACACATATTCTTATCTTATCATTTTTCTCGATTGTATAAGTGATCTATAAACACAAATTTTGAAATTGTCAACTCTTCCGCAAAATTTTGAACTTTGGGAGGAGTGAACTTCCTCTCTTCCTATTGTTTTGTAGATTTAAATGTTATTTTTTATGTTTAATGGAGATTTAATTTTGATCACTATTTACTATTTTTAAATTTAATAGTGATAGGTATTGCGTCAAAACTTGAAGCTTTTCTAAACATTTATTTGATAATGGGTTTACTACATATTGTACAGTTGCGGCCGAAAAATCTTCAACGGTAATTTATCAAGTTAGCACATTTTTCTGATATTCACATCGTATGAATCTGGCTTGTATGCCATTTATGGCATTTCGAATTAATAAAAGTGACGTCTCTTATGAGAATTGAAAAGTGGAAATTACGCAGTCGCAATAGACCCTTGAAAATTTTTCGGTCGCAATTTTACATCGGTCATTATTAAACACCGAATCATAGAATAATCTCTTATTTCTAGTTCCGAGTTTTCCAGTTCCCTGATGTTATGGTCAATTATTAATTCATATTGTCAGTTAGTTAAGAGCGGATATCGGAAGTGATTACAGTTCACTCGTTTCATCCCTAAGTGCATCAAAATTCTCAGAGGTACTGGAAACCATTTGCTTAAATCGGTTTTCTTCAGGAGAATTGTTTCACAGAAGCAAACGTCAGTTATCGTTTGTTTGGGTAAACAAGTAAATAGAAAAGTATATATGACCCTATTGAATTTTTAAGAGTGTTTATTTACTATCTATATTTGAAACCTAATTAGCAAATTTCTATTTTTCTCTTCTTAAACATTAATTGAAAGGAAAAGTATGCCACTATTTGTGTCAAATAAAATATTTCAGAAACTTTCAATATATATTTTAATTTCTAAAATATATCTTTTATAGAGTAGATATCTATTAGGTAAAACGCCTATCGTACCACTCCTTTCAACTTTGTATGCACAATTGTACTATTACGAAATTGAATTGTTAGAAATAAATAAGTTAATGCACTTTACCGTTTTCATATTTTATTGAATTTCCATTTACTCGTTTGTTTGTAAAAGTAAATTGCATTACTAGTGTTAGCGTTAGTATTTTTTTTTGTTTTACAGAAACAATCCATTAATGCCAGACGTATTAAAAATTGGAGACGATGTCGCGTTGGAGCATTCCCATATGAATTTTTCAGACCCTACTGTAATATTTTTCCACGCTTTTTTCGAGTCATCCACGGGAACTACGGCCTGGACTATAAAAACTGGTAAAATATATGGATATGTACAGTGTGTCCCATTTTACAATTACACCGGAATAATACTAGAGTTTTATCAGTTATACACAATCCCAAAAACGAACATATTTTTAAATTGAATAAGTTTTAGAGTACTTTATTATTAATCGTGGTAACTTGCTTCTAATTAACCAAAAGTAAAATATAGAAGAGCAAGTGGTTGTTCGATTAAAAATATTAAAGAAGAACCCTAAAATTCGGGTTCTTGTCAAGACGTTTTGGACTTATTTTTTATTAATGGGCATTACTCATGATATCAAAGTTCCATACTTTATCTTATATATACAATGCACACCACTTCAAAGTACCATAACATATTTTTTATTCATAAAATTAACCTTATAAGACCGCCACTGAACTTATGAACGGTCAAAAAAAGTTTAAAACATAGAATTTTTCGAAAATGGAGCATTAGATAAAAATATCAGTTTTTAATTTTTAAAGTGAAGTTTCGTAATGTAGGTAAAAATCTAAAAACGTGGAAAATGCCCATAATTTATATTCAGTAGATGCAAGCGATTTAAAATTATTGTACAAAATAATGACCAAAGAAATAATTAACTTTGGCGTAGGATTTGAAGCATGGCGAAAAAGACCACCAGTCAGGTTTTTTCATCAATCTTTATTTTATTAGTAAATACCTTACGCATGTACTAAATAAAAAACTGTTCTAATTTTGTTGTTGCAGTTTATAAATTGTTTATAATTATTTTGTTTGTTATAATTTAGTTGCAATTAACTTTTCTGTTACATCGATGCGACGTGTTATAATTGTTGTCTTAATCTTACTACTACATAATTAGTAAAGAGGTTTGTTTACCGGTTTGTCTACCAGATTTCAGCTTGGATTTATAAAACCCGGAACACCGTCATAAAAAATTGTTGGGGATGATGAATAGAGACGACTGACACAAAGATCATTACATTATTGAGCGGATTTACTTGACTCGCCTGCGTTAAGATTATAGTCACGGCCTCCTATTGAGTAAGGAATTGAAATAAGATAAGGTCAATGAGCGAATCACTATGTGAGTACTAGCAGTTCTCATTGGTGGAAATTATATTGCTAACCATCCTCTACTAGCTCTTCAGGTTAGTCAAGTCCAACCTCAAGTATGGTTTGAGTTTGGTTCCTAGGCTTGCCTACACTTACCTAGTATTTAAAATTATATTACCAATCCATTGCAACTGTTAGATTACAGTTTACTTAATGAACGGAAAGAAATGTTAAATAAAATCAGTAGTCCCAGGTTTGCTCATCCCGGTCTACCAAATCGGGAATTGGTGCCCCTTCTACCTAAAATAGGCGATCCCTCTAAATGGTCTTTCTGGGATCAACCATATCGGATCGCCATAGAAACCGATCGCTCCATAGGCTACAGAGTAGCTGCGGAATAGCCGATTTATAAACTTGACTGCACCAGGGAACTACCTGACGAGATAAATTCCATAGACCACTGACATCAGGGGGTCACTAAGGGATAGACCGTGCTAAACTTCATTCTGAAAATGACCCCTGTGTGTAATTCTATCTGAACAATGTATAACAAAGACGGAAGGTCGTTGCATCATTGTCTATTACATAGCTTTAAATGCAGCCTGAGTCTAACCTTTAAAACTGAAGAAGCAAGAAAACGATTAGCAACATTGAATGCGATTTAATTTTTCCTTTATTTTTACTACGCGATAAAGGTTACAACGAAAACACTTCCAAGCACGTAAATTAGGTGGCACAGTAGTAAGCAGTACACAAACTTTATTTTTAAATAAACGGTCACCTTTATTAACAATAGACACGGTAGATTTTAATTTTTATTATGAAAAAGCTTTTGAAATTGTATCAGTGAAAACGAGTGCATTAGAATATTATCGAATTGCTTAACGAGCTATTCAACGATTAATTTTTAATTTTTAAAGTAAATTCCTAAACAATGACGTCACTTGAAAAACCACGATTTTCATTTGTTATATACATATCTAAATAAAATTCTTATGTTTCTGTGTTCTTTATTTTATTTCATGATCAACCCAGAGACACCTTGTATAAATAATTTACATATGTACTATAAAAGTTTATAAACTTCCCTTCACACTTATTCCAGGTTTAATGCTGGCAGCAAAATTGCTGGCGCGTTGTAGGTAAGTTTCTACAACTATCATCAGCATCATCTCCGAATTTATCAGTGTTTGCGGTTATTATTAGAGGCATTACTTTTTCACCTTGATTAGATGACAGACTGAATCCGTATGACGGAAATTCTTCCAAACTTCGGGGATTATTTGTTAATAATATTTATTAGTAAAATCCTATAAATATGTTTTAAAAATAAAAAATTTTAAACAACGTGGTTATTGATAATAAATGTGGCCGGTTTAAAAATAAAGTTTGTGAACCCTTGGGAAAACGTTGAGATACTTTGTTCAAGTACAACATACGAGGTAAGCGCCATAAATTCTCGGCCTGATATAGAAAAAATAAACTTGGCAAAATAAAATAATTTATATTTTTCAATATAATCTCCCCTAATGTTAATACACTTATTACAACGTGGAATTAATAATTCAATGCCCTTGTAAAAATAACCTTAAGTTTTTCCTTCAAAATGTTCAATTACAGCTGCTTGCAAATCGTTCTCGCTCACATTCGATGCGACGTTGACGTTGAACAGCAGAAAGAACAGCGGTACCCATCTTGCACTAATTTTATTCATACCCAAATGGTCATGCAGAATTCGGCGAATACTTGTTCCCTAAATGGCAGACATCACTGCTAACTCCTTAACTTTCAAACGGCGATCTTCTAATATCATTTCTTCAATGATTGCAACTGTTTGAGGCGTTACCGCTTCAATTGGCCGACCGGTGCGCTCATTATCTTCAAGAGATTCTTGCCCTAAACGGAAACATTTCGACCACTTTCTTACAGTGAAATACGAAGGAGATAAATCACCATAAACGCCGTCTAAACGTTGTTTGATTTGATTAGGCGTGTACCCTACTTTTGTTAAAAGCACCGAATTACTAAGCAGTTGGTCGGCATAGGTAGAACGTTTTGCTACTCTGGATCTTACTGATTTCGCTGGGCACCTTAGTGCGGTGTGAAGGGGAACAAAAATAAGAAGTTTGCCCGATTTTGGTCTAGCATTTTTTGAGCAGGTATCAAACATGAAATATTATGTTTTTAAATGATATAGTAAGTAATGCGATACTTCTAGAGGAGCAATAGGGGTGATACTACCACAGTACCACATTTAACCAGGAATAACTGATTCTTTTTCAATACTGGATTGATCTCGGGTCCCGTCACTCTGTGGATGAGTGGTCGCCGATTAAGTCTGGATTCAGTATCAAAAGACACCGGTGAGGGCTATCTCTGACAGTGCTTCCTAGCCACTGACCCAATGGGAGACCGTGTTACCCTTAACAGACAATTGGTAGACACAGGCAAATCCGCAGATCTGGTATTTTGGACATTACTGGTTTTGTTGGGTACCTTAGTAAGGGCATAACAAATAATAATAACGACTACTTTCCATTACCTGGAACCTGGGACCAAACCAGGTCCCAGAAGCAAGAAGCGTGTGCTGGCGCAAGAGGCCACTATTATTATTATTATTATTATTATGCAGACCCACCGTGTGGCTGCAGCCGACTTACAGATGTTACAGCACAAATTTCACATTTGCTTTACAGCTAATGAAAAACTGCCGAAAACCTTAGCCAGATTTGCCTGCACCGGGAGTCGATCTCGGGTCACTTGGGTGAGAGACCAGTACGCTAGTCACTACACCACTAAGGCTAATAACAAAAATAAGAAATTTGCCTGATCTTGGTCTGACTTCTTCCGGAGCAGGTATGGTAGAGTTCACTAAATGTGATTCCAATTTCCACTAATAAGAAATAAGAAATCTAGTAAGAGATTAATATCAAGATAAGAATAATGCAATTAATTATGTAATTTTTCAACAACATTTTTATGTTGTTAAACAATAAATAAAATTTTACTATAAGTTAACTTATAGTAAAATATTATTTATTGTATTCAAGGCTAGCAACAGACTGTACATTTTACACCGAAAAACCAAAACGGTATTCCATATTACCATCTTTATTTATTGCATCTTCCTTTATCTCCATCTATTGCACGCTTTTCAATGGATTGATTGATTTGAAACTATGTAGGCAGGGTTTATACTCAAATGAAATGGATTTTTTATATTTTGCGTTCAGAATTCCGGTATCAAAAAACCTCACAGTAAAACTCTAAATATCTGCTGTGTGTTTTACAATTCATACGAACTGACATTTTGCAACTCTGAAAATTCCAGAATTTTGAAATCGTGAATTGAATGAATAAAATATGACATATTTAAAATGGATAGTCGTGTTCCAGAATTTCTAAGCTTGAAGTATTTGAAACTTTCAAGCTTTTAAGTTTCAAAACTTTAATTTTTAATGAACGTTGCACCGTAGAACGTTAGTTTTGAGAAGCTAACCTTAAATATGAAAGGACCTGAAGTATGCAGACATTTATCATAATTTTTCGATATTAAATACGACATAAATATAACACCATATCGAATTCTGGATTTCTGTCCCTTTTTCCAACTGTCAACAGACGTTTTCTTATTCAGCGCGATTGAAATCCCATAAAAGCACCTGACACCCTATTGTTATATGAAATGATTTTTGCACGTATCTGAAGCCCCTTTATCCCAGTAGTGATACTCTAAAGGTAGCCTACTCTAAAAGACTGAGAAGAAGTGAAGAAGAAATGACAAAAACATATTCATCTAAATTGTCACTTGAACTCTTTACCAAATAACCGATTCATTTAGCCTTTGCTTTTCTTTTCTATAGTATATTTAGTACATCTGTGTTTAAGATATAATTTACACATAGCTAGGGTCTTCCACAGTTCAAAATTCAACAATGATTAGTACTACCTAAATACACTTTAATGCAAGTGTCACGATTCACCTAAAACATTGAAAATGTAGCTTTTCCGACAAAAATAAGTTTGTTTTGTAATATGAACTTTTTTAATGGTTTCTTATGATAAAACAAGGCCTATGATGGTTATTATTTTTTCATTTATTTCTATTATGGGGCCTAACATAAAATTAGTCCTGTTAACTAATAAAGATTTGCTATTATTAATCCCATAACAAATTTAAATATTAATTGAGAATTGTACAATTTTAATGTGGGACACACTGTATGTTGTAATTTAACAAAGTATATAACTAATTTATTTGTTATTTAGCCTATCTACAACGAAAACAACATAATCTGATTTTGTTAAATGCTCCAAGATTAGAAGCTGGTCCGTGGTATTTTACCGCATCGAGAAATACACGAGTCGTTGGAGAATACACAGCGACTTTTATAGATTATTTGGTGTCTAGGGGGTTGCAGTTGCAATCCTTACATCTCGTAGGATTAAGTTTAGGAGCCCAAATGGCAGGCGTAACTGGATCAAACGTAAAAAGCGGAAGAGTTCCCAGAATAACAGGTTGGTATATCCTAAAGGTTTCGTTGAATAAATAAAAATCTTCTGTCTTTTCTTTCACATGGATTTTTTTGTATGTATGGCTTATCCATATTACAATAATGTATTAGAAGATACAATGTTAGAGAGCGAGGGTTTCTTAAGAACTCAATCAAGATATTTTCTCGGCATTCAGAATGTAGCGAGGAAGGATTTCAATCGATTTAAAAGTTTCAATTAAACAACTCCATTCTACATCAGTACTAAGTTTAATTTTCGCAATCTTAATGTTGTAACTATTCGGAACAATTGGCATTGAAAGATTTAAAATTTATTTGTTAACGTCCAGATTTCAACTTTTACTCTAAATTTAGTATTTCATTTTATTTTAATAATGTATTTTCGTTCCTTTCAGGTTTGGATCCAGCTGGACCAATATTTACAAAGCTACCGAAAAGTTTAAAATTAGATAAAAGTGATGCTGAATTTGTTGATGTAATTCATTCAGATGCTGGTATATTCGGTTACCCAAGAGCGATAGGACATGTTGATTTTTGGCCAAATAGAGGAATTTCTCCACAACCGGGTTGTCATTTTTCAGAAGTAAAGAAGAGGAATCCAGATACTATTCTTGAACTATGTAAGATACTTTAGGGAATGCCCAAAATGCCGAATGCCCAAAACGCCGACTCCCATTCCGCCGACCATATCCAAAACGCCGAATAGTGTCGATGACCAAAACGCCGACTCGTGTCCAAAACGCCGAACGGCGTTAAACGACGTCAAATCGCTCGTGAACATGGCGTCGGAGCCGAATACGAATCTAAATTTGTCACCAATTTGACCAGGTACGAGGTTTGTCCAAAACGCCGACCGCAAACCGAGTCGGCGTTTTGGGCATTTCGCAGTATGTCCAAAACGCCGACTCGCTACGATCCCCGATCAAAACGCCGACCACATCGTATAGTATCGGCTTTTTGCAAATAAAGGATTATTCTTATAACCACAATTATAATAGTGCTTTATTTCAGTTAATATCTTGTCATAATTATTAAACGTTAGAAATTAAAACGTTCATATTAACCTGGCATGGGCATACACACTATAAAGATCCGTTTGCCTCTAAAACTTTAAGTGACCACAGCTGGTTTAAAATTATTTACTCTGAATTTTGTTTGAATAACATCTTAACATGAAACCGAAACGAAACTTATAATAACGTACGGGGAGAAAAAATCTGCACAAATTATAAAGCTTAAAGAAATAGTAGCGCAAGTGAAATGCACCTGTTCCTTTAATGTGTCCGTAATTTATTTTCATCTTGACGGTCATCCTTGACCATTAAGACAAGTCATTTTGCATTTTATAACAAATGGCTATCATTGAAGAAAACCTTAGAAACATAATACCTATGGTACAATCTTGTTTGTGCAAGATTTTTCACCGTCATACTTTTATTATACAGTGTGTTGACAGGATTGTGTATATAGGATTGAGTTCACAAGAGAGGAAAAAATTTTATTTTTAGTTTTATCGAAAAATGTCATTCTTGATAAAAAGTTTTGCTTGTTGTAAGACCCCAGAAAACTAAAACAAATTCATGTTTTATTTTACCGTTTCATTTTATAGTTAATTTTCTGTGAAACCATATGAAATTTTGCAGTTCAAAACTTTAACAATAATCTAGTGGGTGACGTTTATGTCATTATTAGCAATAATTCTTTCAAATTGTCATTGTGTCACAAGTATGCAAGTGTAAAAAGTAATTTTTTACCCTATTTATAAGAAGAATTGTTATTCATGTTCATTGTTATTGTTATTAAATTATTTGGACCAAACTTATCCACAGAGATGGATTGGCCGTCTTGGTCCCATTTTGTGGCCTCCTCGGTCTCCGGATTTAAACCCACTAGATTTTTTTCTACTGGGGTTGCATAAAGGAGAAGGTCTATGCAAAACCAATAAATAATGCAAACGAATCGAGACGCTATATTCATGAAGCCGCACAACAAACAAATGTCGCAGTGCAAGACGGATAAACAGATCTTTTTAAAAAGATGCCGCGCTTGCATTCGACTTGGTGACAGGAAAATTGAACACATTCTTTAATTTTTATTTGTGTTTGTGTTAGTTTTTAATAAATACTTGTCACTTTAATTTAACAAGTGTTTTCATTCGAATTCCCGATTATTGAAATAATTTTACAATTAACTTCTTTTGCAGTAAAATAGCAATATCTTTTTTGTCTAAAGTAAAGTATAGAAAACGTTTCACCATTTTAAAAACTACACTAAATGAGCAATTTTTTAAAATAACTTGCCAGGTTAGCGTGGTAATCTTTTTTACAGTATGAAGAGTCTAAGTTAGCTAATAAAAAAGGAATTAACTCATGAATCGGGCAAAAATGACTTGGTGAACTGAGCGTGGTGTGTCACTGGTGTATGCGATATGCGAAGCTAACTTAACAACTTCAAAGTGCCGACAGCCTAGTGAATATGCTGTAGCTATATTTTTATACTGTGGTTTAGCTGCTTTGTTGGAGTGCGAGAGTTTCATAGCGGCACGTACAGCGGATATTGTAATTGCAATAATTATATCTGTCTTGCAGATATCGAAATAATTTTGTTACTAAAAACTTCTTTGAACTTTTTACTAACTGTCGTCGCGAATATAGGCGTCTATCTGTTGTAATAAAAAGTCTTTCATATGGCGAAGATTTTAGTGCACAAATATGACATGACTATGATATAATATAATATGACATACATATGACTATATATACTATAAGACTATCGGCAGCTCAACAGCGTGACCAAGAAGGACAGCTATCTCCTACCACGTATCAATGACACATTAGATGCATTGTCTGGTTCACGATGGTTTTCAACTTTGGACTTAAATAGTGGTTATTAGTAAGTCGAGGTAGAACCCGAAGACCGCGTTCACTATTGGTTCCGGATTATAGCAATTCACGGTTATGCCTTTTGGTCTATGTATCTTCGAGCGTCTGATGGAAATCTTCTTGAGAGGTCTGTCGTGGAAGACTTGCTTGGTACATCTAGACGATGTGATCATAGTTGAAAAATCATTAGGCGAACACCTTAAAAATTTAGAGGAAGTGTTCCGAAGACTACGAGGAACCAATCTGAAATTAAGTCCGAAAAAGTACCAATATTCTGAAAAGAAATACGTATCTCGGGTACGTCGCGACGCGTCGTATCATAAAATGGAGTGACAGCCGATCATGATAAAATTCGAGCAGTTCAAGAGTAGCCGACACCGATAGACAAACACCAAAAAAAAATTCGTAGCTTCCTGGGTTTGCCAACATAGCCAAGTCGCTGACAAGGTTAAAGGAAGATGGGCGCGAGTATGTTTGAAGTGGAGAGTGCGAAACAGCTTTCCAACAGCTGAAGCGTGCCCTTTGACAACAGCACCAATATTAAGTTAATCCGCGGACGGATCGGAAGTTCATACTCGACACAGGCGAAGTAATCTGGCCATTGGGGGTGTACTGTCTCAGATACAGGATGGGCAAGAAAAGATTATCGGCTACTTTAGCAAGGTCCTATAGAAAGCCGCAAGGAACTATTGTGTGACCAGGAAAGAATTATTAGCTATCGTGAAATTTGTTGAACATCTTTACAAATACTTGTACGGACGGAAGCCACATTTGGCTCATTGGCAGTCCTTGGAGGTGGAAGACATTTTCCTGAAGCGAGTGTTGGAGAGCGAAGATGGTTCCACCATTTGGCCTCAGTTCGTATTTCCAAGAAGCCGAATGTCAACAGTACTACGCAGGGTTGCAAAAAACCCGGGTTTTTTTAAAAAAGACCAATCCACTGGATTTTTTCTGGGTTTTGGTTTTTTTTGGGTTTTTTATATTTAGGAATTAAATTTATTTGTAGAAATTTTAATTTTAATCTATTACTTCTGTATTTATATGGTTTATATGTTTGATGTGTTTATTGTGTGCATCAATATCACATGAAATCTCATATTTAAATTAAAAGTACATTTAAAAGTAGTTGTTAAAAGGATTCGAAATTAATCACATTTCTTAACACTAATTTTAACATGACAAATAGCATTTCATCTTAAATCATATGTCGAACTTATTTCAAATTGTTCGAATATGCCGCGAGAATATTCTAGTTTGAATCGGTTCATTACTAGGGGAATTCGTTTCTAAGTTGGTGGGTAAAACTGGGTTTTTTAAATGGGTTTTACCCAAAAAAACCCACGCGGGTTTTTCTGGGTGGGTAAAATATGAACAACCCTGGTACTACGATATCTTCGTGATGGTGCTTCAGGAGGACACTTCGGTGTAAAAAAGACTCTGAAGAAGGTTAGGGAACGTTTTTTTGGGTCAATTCTATAGAAGACGTCAAAGAGTGGTGCCGTAAATGCGAACTGTGTGCTACTGGTAATGGACCCTTAGAGAAACAAAGAACACTATGAGGTAGCACAATGTGTGTAGGTTTGGAAAGAATAGCTATAAATATTTCTGGACCGTTTCCGAGATGCAATGCTGTGAATAAGTAGGGAAACTGTTGTACCTTGATCATAGTTTACCTTGGATCACCTCTTTGTGTTTTAGAATGTGCTTCTAAGTATAAAGCAATCGAATCGGTCTAAGAAGAAGGGCCCAAAAGCGGAATTTAAAATTTTACAAGAGACCCAAAAAACTGTATCAAGGTCAAATTAAAAAAACTATTTTTATAACGTCATATGAAATAATAGTTGGTTTTTTTATCTGATAAACAGTTGCGCATTACTATAAATAAAAATCCCCGAAAAAACCCATTCGCCAGAAATTACCAGTTGGGACCTTCTTGTAATGATCGATTCAATTGTATTATAGCGATGAAGTAAATATTTCATGCATTATTATCACGGATGTCACTCGGATCACTGACAGTTGTAAAAAAGGTAAGATACGAAAAGAAAGAAACAAAATGGTTTTAAAGAAAAATAGATCTACAGAAAACCTGCCAAGAACTCAAAAAATATCTAGAGCTAAGGAGTAAAAGAAATAATCTTTGATAATGAATCTGAAAGTGAAAATTAGATTAACATGCTCTCAATCTTTGAGAAGGGAGATTATGTACTTGTAGGATTTCCGAGGAAAACAAGGACTATCTGAACATTATGTATGTAGGGAAAATTATTTCACAAGATATGTGAGGGTTTGAATTGATTGGAACAAGCAAAGATTTTTTAATAGAATCAAGGGAGGTGTTTGGCGTAAATATGAAGGACATTTTAGTTAAATTTCCAAAACCAATTTTGTGTAGTGGCTCGTGCATAGTCTGTTTGTATCGTTTACTTGTATTGTAAATATATTTGAAAAGGGTACTTTTTTTACTTGTGAGATGTTTAAACTACACTTTTCAGGTTCTTGTCCAAGCATATCATATAGACGCATATCATATCATATATACACAATCCTGTCAACACACTGTATAATAAAAGTATGACGGTGAAAAATTTTGCACAAACAAGATTGTACCATAGGTATCATGTTTCTAAGGTTTTCTTCAATGATAGTCATTTGTTATAAAATGCAAAATGACTTGTCTTAATGGTCATGGATGACCGTCAAGATGAAAGTAAATTACGGACACATTAAAGGAACAGGTGCATTTCGCTTGCGATACTATTTCTTTAAGCTTTATAATTTGTGCAAATTTTTTCTCCCCGTACGTTATTATAAGTTTCGTTTCGGTTTCATGTTAAGATGTTATTCAAACAAAATTCAGAGTAAATAATTTTAAACCAGCTGTGGTCACTTAAAGTTTTAGAGGCAAACGGATCCTTATAGTGTGTATGCCCATGCCAGGTTAACATGAACGTTTTAATTTCTAACGTCCGAACATGTGTTTGCAATAATTACTCTATTGAATGTATTTTGTAAATCGCACTCGTTTCTCTTTAGAAAATATAGTTAGTACATCGTTTTTCAGATTATTAGCTTATAAGGCATACAATTTATAATAATTATGACAAGATATTAACTGAAAGAAAGCACTATTATAATTGTGGTTATAAGAATAATCCTTTACTTGCAAAAAGCCGATACTATACGATGTGGTCGGCGTTTTGGTCGGGGATCGTAGCGAGTCGGCGTTTTGGACATACTGCGAAATGCCCAAAACGCCGACTCGGTTTGCGGTCGGCGTTTTGGACAAACCTCGTACGTGCGTTCGTGGACATTTTGCCGAAAGACCAAAGCGCCGAATGGATGTGTAGTCGGCGGTTTGGGTCAAATACAAATTTAGATTCGTATTCGGCTCCGACGCTATGTTCACGAGCGATGTGACAACGTTTAGCGCCGTTCGGCGTTTTGGACACGAGTCGGCGTTTTGGTCACCAACACCATTCGGCGTTTTGGGCATGGTCGGCGGACTGGGAGTCGGCGTTTTGGTTGAAGGCGCTAAGAGGATAAAGGGCTCTAAAACACTAATTAAGCCCGAAATGCATACGTTAGTTTATGTCCGGCCTAAGCTTAAATTAACATTTAATTTTAAAATAAACATAATTTGAAAAGTGCAAAACTTCAAGTAGGTGGGTGCAGTGATAAAACTTCAAGTAGGTAGGTGCAATGGTATATAATTACTGTTATTACTATGGAGCCGGCGTAAACAAAGGTATCTATTTTTCTAGCGGGCTCTAAAAAGTATTAGAGCCCTAGAGCTCTAATTTAACAACTTACGCTCTAAAAACAGGCCGCTAAATAGGTCATAATCGCTCGACTGGACATAAAATAAAGTTTATATCATATTATATGCAGAATTAATTCCAATTAATTCTTACGTTGTACATAAACGTCGTATTCGGGTTTGGCGTAAAATGTGCTTTCCCGTCCTAATTGTAGGACACGGCTACGAGTTGGGCTATAACCTTCAGGACTAGGGCGACAAACAAGCACTTTACGCCATTAATACAAAAATAATCGTTGTCTAAATCGTACGTAAGGATAGAAAGTGGTACACGTTGTACACTAGGATGCAACATGACCATTTCTGCAACCAGTGTAGTGGTCGACAAAAACAGTTTTCGCCAAATATACGTAAATAAACATTTTCTCTGGAGCCTACATTGATTATTGAAATACCCTTTTGATTTTTTATAGTTTAACTATATTACATGTTGTGTTAGTTGGTTTCGAGAATAGTAGTGCCAATTAGTTCTATAGCCCCTTTTTGATATTTTCTATATTATTTTAATATAAACATTAGGTGGAAAATTGAATTTTACCGTATACGTAAAATTTTATTATTAAATACAAAGATGATTTTCCTTGTAGAATTCTCAATATCTCGATGGTTTAAAACCTCAATAATACAATAGTAGTTAGGAAATAATTCATGGGTTGAGTTAAGCTGATTAAATTAGAATTCCGGCCCGAAGCGCTGGGAATGATATCATAATTGTTTTCTATAAAACTTATTGGCAATCGTTAGCTAAGTAGATGAATTCTAACAAGCTCCGTATCTAATTTGACTCTGTTACTTCTTTATATTGTTCATCCTATTTGAATACAATTGACGTTTGTTGATGTTGTATATGTTAAAGAAGATGGGGTAGCTATTAATCAAAATGGGGTACTGCATTTGATTAACTAATTTGATGACCAATTATAATGGTTATATTTTATAATAATAATAATTCTTCATTCCCAAAATAAACTGTTCATAAATTAACTATCATGACAATCTACCATACCGACAGTTCGTCACTATCAAGTAACCATAATTAAATGCAAACTAAATTTAATTTCTTAGCTACTTCATGACAAATATGAGACCACAAAAACTTACATTGAAAGTTCCTTGAGCAAATTTACTGGTGCAAAAAAAGGCGAGATACGAAGAAACATCCAGACATTTTTGGTACGGAATTAAATAAACTTTATTTTATCTAACCTCCATCATTTCGATAAATTCTTCGTTTCCGCGACAAACGACCGTTAGGGGGCGTAGTTTACCCTCATTTTCTCTTCGAATTCACCATCGACAGGTGCTGTGGTACTGCTGTAGTTGATAAATTAAAAGTTGTCGATTTATAGTACGGTTTTCTGCACTTAATTCCAAGAACATGTAGGTATAATTCCATATCGAACGATTTTAGTCTAATGCCATTAGGATTTTTGAAAAATTCAATGTGTCTATCACTTACACATTTTGGTGATTAGGTTATGTAATTATAGTGACCACTGCAACTTATCTAGATAAAGCGTTGAATTTCTCATTCCGCAGACAAATAAAGATTTATCAATTCACTCACGAAATTTTACCAGGGTGGTTAGATATATTAGGCCGGGAAAATAAATTCCAAGAGTGATTTTGACAAAGTTCTTCATTGCAAAACTGTGGAGGTGGAGTTTGGTTCTGAAAGAGTCAGAATTCTGTAGGGACCGTTTAGTGTGCGTGTTAAATTTTGGAATAGGAAATTAACTGCTATTACAGAAGCAAAATGTTTTTTCTTAAGTATGCTGAATGAGAAACCTTTATATACATTCAAAATGTATTTGAGATAATAAATTGTTATTATTAACATAGCAAACCTAGATTATATATTTCTAGTAAACTTTACAGGGTATATAGTTATTTTACAAACACATTAACACTTTCCCTTACTTGAATATGTCAAACAAATTAAAATACTCAACATTATTATAAAGCAAATTATGACATATTCGAGTAGAGTTACATTGCCAATAGAGGAATATTTGTCTGGCAAGTTTGCTATCGTTCTTTTTCAGTATTTTGATTCATATAAAAATTAAAAAAACCATTACACATGTGTTTTAAATGTGACATTTCTTAACTACACTATTTGATCTCTTCCTCCATAAATCAGAGGAGTTGCCCTGCCAGACAAGGGTTTTCCTACTTATGTACTATGAATACAGATAATAAAAGGGATTTTATCCATTACGCAGTTGTGAAGCGGTCGTGTTCGGTAGCTCTCCGACTAATAGGTGTTACTACATTGTGACAATCTGCCATTTCAAATTTTTGTAACAGGTTATTTACATACTCCTTTTGTGACAATTTCAGAATCCCTTTCTTTCTATTTCTATTTAACTTCATTCCTAACAGATGTGTAACGGATCATAATAACTTTATTTTGAAATTCTTATTCAAAATTGCATAAAGTTTATTGCTACCTACTTGACTATTACTAAAAACGAAAAAATATCTACATGCAGAGCAATGATTACCTATTCTTTGTTGTAACTTTTGACACACATACATTTTTGATTCTTTAATTTTTTATAACCATGAAAGCAAGACTTTTCATTCCAAGCCCTGTTTTAATCCGTACAGAGCCTTCTTCAGTAAGCACACTTTATTATTCGATTCAATTTGAAAACTGATAGGCTGCCCCATGTAAATAGTTTCATGAAGGTGGCCATTCAAGAAAGCTGTAATGACATCAATGTGTTCTATGCCCATGACAAGTTTCACTCCAATTGCAAATAAAGTGCGAAGAGTAGAATATCTGACAACTGGTGCGCAGGTTTCTTCATAATCAACACCATATTTATGAGTTAAACCTCTCTCAATTAAACGTGCCTTATATCTTTGTAAGTTGCCATCGGCGTCGAATTTTTCTTGAATACCCATTTACTTTTTACTATGTTAGTGCTTTTTGGCTGTCAACCAATTTCCATATGCCATGTGGCAAAAGTGAGTTGTACCAGTTGTACTCATCTTACATAGCTTCAATCCGGTGTTCTTTTTGATCTGAAACTAAAACACCCCCAATACAATTATAAAGGGCCCATAACCGATGTTAAGTATTGGATCAGGAAATTAACTGCTATTTCTTATGCTGATGGTTTTTGATGACTTTTGGGTATATCATGAAAGGTACATTAAAAAAGTGTGTTTGCTTAACAGTTCTGTTCTTAGACTTGTCTAGTGATCAGTTTGTCCATAAAGCATTTAAAGTTCCAAATCTCTTAAATAGAAACAATTTCAAAGTACTCGGAAATCCTAGTTCGAATGTCACAATGTTTGTTTCCTTCACTTGCGATTTCCTCTCGCAAATCCCAAAACTGGATGTTATCTCGAATCTCAACAATTTTAACGGTTTATCGGCATAAGGTATGCGAGGGAGGGTCACTCAAACGATATTTTTACTTGTAGTTTCGGTGATTTTGATGGGTATCTACTGCTGATTCTTATTAATGGGTATCTACTGCTGATTCTTTCTGCTGATTAAATCTTCTAGCATAACCTAGCTTCTTGCTTAGCCAGATTCTTGTGAAACTGTCAATCTGTTACATCGCTTATAATCAACTCCATTTGGCGTGAATATAGAGTGAAGTTAGCCTAAGGGTCATTCCATGCGAAATCGATCACTAAAATGGGTCGATCTCACGGATTTCAATGAAAATCACTTATGAGGTAGCAATCAACTAAAGAACATAACTTTCATTCATCAATTTGCTAAATTACGCAGAACTTTGGAAATATTCAAACTGAAAAAATTATCAAAACTGCTTGCACGCCTTTAAAGAAATATAAATATCTCGAAAAGTATTTGGCCTAGAACAAATATCTTTTTTGTATATTGCTCACTAGAAGACGGGCTTTTTGGACAGCCTAATAACTTTTATCTTACTTATGTTATCAAACGTATTTTTATTTTTTTCTAAACGAAATATTTTAAAAATGCAGAAAAATCGGTGTGGTCACATTTTTAAAAATCTGAAAAAATTGTACAGATTCTTTGAACATTTCTGTATTTAAATGCCAAATGGCAAGCTGGACGTTTTAATAGTTTTGGCAGGGTAAATTTTCAAAGACCGCGCAGCAGACAGTCGGTGCACCATAGATCACGGTGAACCGGCGCAACCCGCATTCGCTACCTTCTAGTTAGTAATAATACCGTCTCTATTTTCAGCGGTCGGTCTTAACTAATGTACATAAGATAAATGTATATATGTGTGGATATGATTATACCTCCTGATTAGTTAATTACGTATGTATTTAAATCGATTTCTTCGGGTGTGTTGCATAAAGCATTTTTCTTGCGGCCATCAAAGACCCTAAAATATTATAATGCAATAGCTTAGATACCATTTTTGTTTACAGAAGATGAGTTGTTTTTGATCCTAAATTAAAAAAATAGATTTTCACTGGGTTAGACGGGGTGATATTGTAGGTAGCAACCAATCACCAGCTTACGTTGTATTATATTATTAAGATCCAGTCATCGAGCTAGAGTGTCAAATTTATTAACGTTAAAAACTATAGACTGAGCTATAGGATCATTGCAAATTCAATATTTGAACTTGTGGCACAGGTGAGTTAATGATATTATCCACTGCAAAAATTATCATAATAACTTACTTAACTCGCTTGTACCATAAATAACTATTACCGATCTCTATTGTTGGTTCTGATGTTTAATAAGGTCAGCTGCGGTAATTAGAGCGATGGGGTAACTGAAACTATGCTTAATAAAAACTAAAACTATCGTTGATTCTTTGAACATTTCTGTATTTAAATGCAAAATGGCAAGCTGAACGTTTTAATAATTTTGGCAGGGCAAATTTTTAAAGATCGCGTTGCAGACAGCCGGCGCACCATAGATCACGGTCAACCGGCACAAACCGCATTCGCTACCTTCTAGATAGTAATAATACGGTCCATATTACCAGCTTAACTCTTAACCTTAACCTCTCAACTAATGTACATAAGATGTATATTTGTGTGGATATGATTATACCTACTAATTAGTTAATTACTTAAGTATTAAAATCGATTACTTCGGGTGTGTTACATAAAGTACTTTTCTTGCGGCTGTCCAAGACCATAAAATATAATGCAACAGCTTTTTTAATTTAAGTTTTAAGGTCAGTTGGGGTAATTGGCCCATAGATATACAATTCTTTTGCTTCAAACTCTTTATCTCATATTTTATCGTGAAGTATAAGTTTAGGACCTTGTTTTATAGTAACTTTAATATATGTATTTCCAAAAGAAAATGTAAAAATAAAGCAGCTCTAATGCCAACTATTGCATTTAAAAATATTTTTTTAAAAACATGTCCGGTGGTTTCAGTTACCCAATAGATTGGGGTAAATGGAATCATCGTCTATATTTTATATCCACATTACTTTATAATATGTTCTGGGTAACTGGGACGCCCTAAGGATATTAATTAAAATGTCTCCTAAAAATTAGGGCTGCAGTAGGAATAGTTCAGGAATTATCGCAGTTGGAAGAGTGTATAGGGTAAAGTCGATAAAACTAAGAATTCACGTAATTCTCATAGACGTTTAACGATAGTTTTAGTTTTTATTAAGCATAGTTTCAGTTATCCCATCGCATTACTCTAATTACCGCAGCTGACCTTAAACATCAGAACCAACAATAGAGATCGGTAATAGTTATTTATGGTACAAGCGAGTTAAGTAAGTTATTATGATAATTTTTGCAGTGGAGAATATCATTAACTCACCTGTGCTACAAGTTCAAATATTGAATTTGCAATGATCCTATAGCTCAGTCTATAGTTTTTAACGTTAATAAATTTGACACTCTAGCTCGATGACTGGATTTTATAGTTATTAATAATACAAGTGCAAAAACACAAGCTTAAAGTTTGAGGTTGTTGTTATGCAACGAGACGAAGTCGAGTTGCATATATACAACCGAAATACTTTAAGCGTTTTCGCAAGAGTGTTATTCAAAACTTTTCTTGTTGGTCAACTACGTTGAGCATGAGTCGCTATGGGAATGTTTTTTGTTTATTCATTAAACAAAAATGGAAAAGTCAAACGAAATGGAAGTTCCTGAAAATATTTTAGAAAAAGGGAAATTAGTGCGGGAAAAATTATTGCCTGTGAAATCTAAAGCTGCGTATGAGAAGGTTTATGCAAGTTTCTGCCAATGGCGAGAAAAAAACAAAGTTTCTTCAGTAACAGAAGAGGTGATTCTTGCTTATTTAGACGAGAAGGTAAGTCTGCGATAAATTCACATCGTTTGTATTCAATTTATTTGATTTTTAGTTAACAACGTTGTCACCTGGATCATTGTGGCCCCATTATTCGATGCTGAAGTCTTGTTTAAAAGTGAAGGAAAATCTGTGTATTGAGAAGTTTGGTAGTGTCATTCCTTACCTCAAACAAATAAATGTAGGGCATCAAGTGAAAAAATCAAAGGTGTTATCTCGTGAACAGATTGAAAAGTTTTTAGTAGAAGCTGCAGACGACACATATTTATTTGTGAAGGTATTTACGTTAATGATTGCTAAAATACATAATAAGTCAGTAACAAAGTTTCCTTGTTTTATAGATTGCTCTAATTTTTGGCATTGCTGGAGCATGTCGACGCAAGGAGCTATGCGACCTTACTGTAAATGATATCCAAGATACCGGTGAAGTTCTCATTGTAACACTTCGAGATACCAAGACGCATGTAGACAGAAAGTTTACTATTATTGGAGAAGGATTTGTGATTAACCCTTTGGGCGTATACCGAAAATATACATCTTTACGTCCTGTGAACACACCTCACGATCGGTTCTTCTTGTCGTATAATAATGGAAAGTGCACTAGACAACCTGTGGGAATCAACACTTTCGGTCAACTTCCATCTAAAATTGCACATTATCTGAAATTAGAGAATCCTAAAGATTACACGGGGCACTGTTTTCGAAGAAGCTCGGCAACATTGTTGGCCTCAGGAGGTGGAGACTTAGTTACACTGAAGCGACATGGCGGCTGGCGTTCTTCAATGGTCGCAGAAGGATACATCGAAGATTGCGTAGAAGAACGTATCAAAATTGCCAGAAAGGTGTTTGGGGAAACTACGTCTACAACTACTACAAGGTGAGTCAATATAACAATAAATAATATTATAACAAAATCATTTCATCTTCCAGTTCTGCCAATGTTACCGAGTTCTCTGCAAGTAACGTCAGTTCATCTTCTACGTCTGCCAGTAATATTAGCAAGTTTTCTGCAAGCAACGCTTCATCATCAAGCAATAATTATGACAGAGGTCAATATTTTCATAAATGTGAATTTCACTTTCACATAAATGATAAGTGATAAAAATGCTACCTAAATGATAAATTGAATTGTTTGTTTTGAAAATTAATAAAAAATGAAGGTATTATTCTAATAATTATCATTTACTTCTAAAACACGATGCTATTGGCAACGTGTTTTAAAATAATTATTTACTTTTAAAACACGATGTTATTGGAAACGTGTTTTAAAATGGTCTTTATATCCATGGACTCAGATATTAAAAAGATGACTTAAAATGTGACCAACAAGAAAATAATATAATACAACGTTAGCTGGTGATTGGTTGCTACCTACAATAGCACCCAGTCTAACCCACTGAAAATCTATTTTTTTAAATTTAGGATCAAAAACAACTCATCTTCTGTAAACAAAAATGGTATCTAAGCTATTGCATTATAATATTTTAGGGTCTTTGATGGCCGCAAGAAAAATGCTTTATGTAACACACCCGAAGAAATCGATTTAAATACATACGTAATAACTAATCAGGAGGTATAATCATATCCACACATATATACATTTATGTTATGTACATTAGTTAAGACCGACCGCTGAAAATATAGACGGTATTATTACTAACTAGAAGGTAGCGAATGCGGGTTGCGCCGGTTCACCGTGATATATGGTGCGCCGGCTGTCTGTAGCGCGGTATTTGAAAATTTACCCTGCCAAAACTATTAAAACGTCCAGCTTGTCACTTGGCATTTAAATACAGAAATGTTCAAGGAATCTGTACAATTTTTTTCAGATTTAAAAAAATGTGACCACACCGATTTTTCTGCATTTTTAAAATATTTCGTTTAGAAAAAAATAAAACTACGTTTGATAACAAAAAATTATTAGGCTGTCCAAAAAGCCCGTCTTCTAGTGAGCAATATACAAAAAACATATTTGTTCTAGGGTAAATACTTTTCGAGACATTTATATTCCTTTAAAGGCGTGCAAGCAGTTTTGATAATGTTTTCAGTTTGAGTATTTCCGAAGTTCTGCGTAATTTAGCAAATTGATGAATGAAAGTTATGTTCTTTAGTTGATTGCTACCTCATAAGTGATTTTCATTGAAATCCGTGAGATCGACCCATTTTAGTGATCGATTTCGCATGGAATGACCCTTAGGCTAACTTCACTCTATATTCACGCCAAATGGAGTTGATTATAAGCGATGTAACAGATTGACAGTTTCGCAAGAATCTGGCTAAGCAAGAAGCTAGGTTATGCTAGAAGATTTAATCGATTATTTTTTTTAATTCAGTGCTCAACAAAACAGTTTATAATAACGCTTTTGTTATTTTAAAACAATTTTTTAATGAAATGATATTAGTAAATTATTATTTTCTTTGTCTTCAGTTTTTTGCAGTCACTGGAGATCTTATCAATTTTATGCAGAATCTTTAGTAAATGAAAATGGATTTTTAGCCGTAAGCTGCAAAAGTTGGAATGAATATGCGACTGGAAAGTGCGATGAGGGACAACAACCAATACATATGGGTTACGGCGTTCCGAAAACGTAAGTTTTTGTAACTACATTGTACTTAACATATTTTTAAAATGTTAGTACTCTTACTGATTTGCTTTTAGAGCCAGTGGAAATTATTTTCTGACAACAAATCCGGAATCTCCATTTTCTTTAGAAGCGAATCCAAAGACTTTAGCTGAGAGCAAACATAAAACTCAGGAAAATCATTATCCCAAGGAAAACTCTGATAGTCAATTTTTGATACAAGAAGGTATTAACAATTCTGAAGAAGAAAATAATGAGGATAGCATAGTAACAAATCTGGAATCTTTTGTTGATGTAGCAGGGGATTCAAAGAGTGCAGTCGACAACAAACATGAAACGTACGCAAATAATTATCCCGAAGAAAACCCTAACAAGCAATTTTTGATACAAGAAGGTATAAACGATTCTAAAAAAAAAGATAATGAAGATAGTATGGTAACAAATCCGGGACCTACATTTGCTGTAGAAGGAGATCTAAAGGCTACAGTCAACAACAAACATAAAACGCACGAATATAATTATCCTTATGAAAGTCCTAATAAACATGTTTTGATACAGGAAGATATAAACAATTTTAAAGACGATGATAACGAGGGTAGTGTGGTAACAAATCAGAGACCTACATATTCTTTAGAAACAAATCCAGTCAATATCAAACATGAAACGCACGAAAACAATTATTATGCCCATGAAAATCCTGATAGACAATTTTCAATACAGGAAGATATAAACTCTTCTAAAGGAGGTAACGAGGGTAGTAGGAATAATGAGAATCTTTATCCTATTATAAATTATATACAAGAAGGTTATTTAAATGAAAATCTCAAAGTTTTTATGGGAAATCGATATAACGAGCCGGGTAATTACGAGCCCCAGTATTATTCACAAGAAAACTCAAAGACACCTTCAGGAAATCAATATTTTTATTACTAGACTGCTGCTGTAGTTTTAAAACTTTTTATTTGATTTAAGTAGAGCAATATTAAGTCTCGAAATTGAAGAATGGATGTCTGAATGAAATTTGAATATACCTATCTGGATTGAATTGTTTTAAAATCCATCCTATATTAAAAGTATTGATATTGAAGTTACTATATTTACATTCAATGTTTATTTAATGCTAGAGTTCTAGAAGTTGTTATTTATTTTTTGTACATAAATTGTAAATAAAGTTATTGTTTATTTATTACGTTGTTATTGTTATTTTGCTGTTTACTTTCGATTGATAGTTGGTTGTAATGGTGTACAATATTAAAACGGTGAACAATACTCTAAAGTGATAGGAAGTATTAAACTTTAGGTTGAAAATATGATAACGATATTAATTAACAATACAGTCCCTATTAGAGAGCTCATTTAACTTTTAATCTGCTATAAGAGGAGATGCTTCATGAAACTTAATATCATTTATTAAAGAAGCACTGCAAGTCAGGGTGATTTGTTGAAATTTCCATTATATGAAAAACTTACCGGCAAATGAGATAAGGTTAAAAATTTAATAGAAAAATTTAAAAGTTGATAGAAAAAGAATTGTCATTGTTTCATTCTTTATTTTTTGCTGGTAACATATATAGTCAATAAAGTAAATTTCTCATTCTTTTAGCTGTAATAATAATTACATTATTCGATATCATTCGATTCCATTAATTCCATATTACTAGCTGCCGTTTCTGAAGCAACCACTGTCCAGTTTCAAAAAAAAAGGAAAAGGATTGCCTCGCTAGATAAGTTGGTACAAAAACGATCGATACGATTCATGCTTTGTTACTAGCACAAATAGCAGGCAATAGGTTTGGTATGGTGAAACATCATTAGGAGTGGAAAGACTAGAAGTAGATTTTTTTGAAGATACATAAACTGGGCCATGAATTTGTTAAAGCTTAAAAGGCTGTTTCTGAAACTGGAAAACTTTTTCCTTAAGTACAAACAGAAAAAAAGATTATGTTTTTGGTTTTACGATTTTGGTGCACCCGGGTGGTAAAGGATAAGATGTTAATTTTTCGTAGAAGCACCGCCTTCTCAAATGCGATCACTCGTTTTGACGGACTCCACGAGTAGAACTACTTTGTTTTTTCTTCAACTCTTACTGGTATCGCTACACTTTGACTGGATTGGTCTCAGGGTTCGTCCCTTGGTTTGGGAGCGGGTTCAAAACGGGTCTAGAATTAAGTACGCGAGTCGATACTATCAAAGTCTAATGCGGCAGCGACCCTCAGATTGCTGACTAAGTAGAGACTGTACCGCCAGTTGCTTCTCCATGGGTAGTCGCATTGCACTGTGGATTGGATGCAGAGAGGCCAACCTTGTGATGGCCTAGTAGTTTGAGTCATTTCGTTGACTTAAGAGGCTGTCTCCGAGAAACTAAAATAAATTTGTGTTCTCCAATTTACTTCAAACTTTTAGGGGTGATAATTTAGCCCATAAAGGCTGTACTGACCGAAGAAGGCATCGCTTACATTGATAAGCTGGGGGTAACAGGGTCGGTAAAGGTCAAAATGCTAACTTTGCGTAGAAGCATCGTATACTCACATCCCAGAGTTCATCTTGGCGGGCTCGGCGAGTAGAACAGCTTCGTCATTTGATGCATCTAAAAATTCCTACTCTGCACAAAGTTATGTCCAAGGTTAGGTTAGGTTAGGTTAGGTTAGGTTAAAAACTACTAAAAAAATGAACCTCCCTGGCAGATTTAGGAATTTTTTTATGGATTCAGAATGTTTCCCACCATATGCTGTATATCTTCAGAATCTACGATACATTGTGCTTCAGATACACATGTTATGCATTGGGTTCGAGTCGCCTGGAAGGTATAGTCCAAAATGTATAGTACAAAACTACAACAAATTTTCTTTTTTGTCTATTTCCACGAATATCGTTCCTAACTAGGCAGTGTTATATGCCATTCGAATTGCCCCAACGAGAGCTACACCAAGGTATATGTCATTTTCAGTCTTTGACGTAACACTTATGACAGTGGTGAGAAATGTGTTTTTTTGGTAAATTACCTTAATCCTAAAGATAAGCATAACATATTATACATTTTTCGAACGTATTAGCCTTGGTGAATAACTTTCTCCTATGCGCCACCTTGAATCCAAGCACTCCCTGAAAAATTAGATTAAGTGATCTTTTATAGTAGCAACTTTAGGTTGAAATTGGGTTTAGGTTAAATTTGTTAGAAGAATATAAAGTACCTATATAATATAGATTATAGAATTGTGGCCTTAGTCGGAAGGTACTGGTACCTAACCTCCCCAGTTCCACTTCAGTATCCACTCGGAGGAAATAAAGTTGTCTTAATATAAGACAACCAAGTAATTTCAACCCAATTGTGTCTATTTACACACTAAGTATGAACACATTGCAATGAGAAGAATAACTGAATAATTAATGCTCTTCGGAGAATATTTCTTTTACCGCCTTTCTTAATATCTTCTTAACATTTTCGCATATTTACAAAACCGACGCATTCTTCTTTGTAAAATTTGAACCTCAATATTCAGGTGTTGACCACTAAAATAGATATTCATTGTGTACATCCTTCAATAAGCGCATTAGCTCGACAATTTTACCACCATCAGCCTTTCTCGAAGGATCGTCGATTCCTTTCATGAACTGATCTCGCAAAATCTCGTTTGTCGATTGCCCAACTTCAAATCTTCCACTCTTGAAAATCCGTATTAAATCCGTAAGAATGTTGCAAAGATATTGAGAAAGCATTAACTGTTCAGCTAGTCGTCTCATCATGATTTGTACCCAGTACATAAAAAGATGTAGTAGACTTCTTTTCTTTTGAATTAGTTTGAGATTTCCTGGTTGTCTAGATTATCCTCCTAGCGGTCACCTTCATATGGATGGGGGGAGGAGGCCACAACTCTATAATCTATAATAAATACTTTATAATCTTCTAACAAATTTAACCTAAATCAAATTTTCACCCAAAGTTGCTACTGTAAACCACTTAACCTAACTTTTCAGAGAGTGCTTGGATTAAGGTGGCGCATAAAAAAAACTTGCTCCCACCAATGCATACTACAAATGTAACTGACGCACTAATTAGGCGTAACTCAATTTGTAGTCCCCTAAAAGGAACCGTAGTCATAAGCTAACGCAGGTGGGCCACGTTAAACAGATATTGGATAGTCTGTGTGCAAAGTTATGTCACAAGAACTATTAATATCCGAAACCTCTTTGTAGTTTTAAGCGTTTTCTCATAAATCCATAAGGTCTCTAATCATAAACTACATATTTTTATAATTTACGTAAATTTGGCTCCAGATATACTTACATTTATGCACTGAGTCCTAGTCGTTTAGGAAATCTAGTCCAAGATGTACGATACAAAACTACAACAAAATCTTGTTTCTTGTCTGTTTGAGCAAATATTACTCCAAACTATGCAGTGTATATTCCATTTGCGTCTCGATGAGAGCTACACCATAGCATAGGTGGTTTTAGGTTTTCGGCATAATATAGCTACTAGTGGTGGAAACTGTTCTCTTTTAGTAACTGACCGGCAATTACCTTAATCCGAAAGGTAAGGATGACATGCATTTTCAGAATTCTTTCGCCTAGGTGAATACCTGTTTCTTTTTGTGCCAACGTGACAGTTTTTGGCATAATATGGCAACTTAGTATTGAGAATTGTGGCATTTTGGTACTACCTTAATTCTAAAGGTAAAACATATTAAGCCACGACTTGGCGATGGCGCAAAAAAAGGTACTCACTTAGGCGAGAAAATTCTGAAAATGTATATGTCATGCTTACCCTAAGGATTAAGGTATTTACCGGTCATTTACTAAAAGACAACATTGTATACTACAGTATGTGTACTATGGTGTAGCTCTCGTCGAGACGCTTCGAATATTGTAGTTTTGTACTGTACATGTTGGACTAGATGACCCATACGACCCGGGACCAGTGCATAAATGTAAGTGTATCTAAAGCTAAATTTATCGTAGATTCTGAGAATATACAGTTTATGGTGGGAGACCTTCTGAATCCATGAAAAAACGCTTAATATCACCAAAAAGTTTCATTTGTTAGTAGTTTTCTTGACATAACATTTACGCACAGTAGGTACTTCCGGACATACCAAATACAAAGTTGTTCTGCTTATTGCACCCGTCAAAACGAGGCATGGCACTTGAATAGGCGGTTCTTCTAGACAAAGTTATCATTTTGACCATTACCATCCTGATGGTACACCAAGGTCGTCAATATAAGTGATGCTTTCTTCGGACAATATGGCTTTTACGTGCTAAACAATTATCCCTAAACGTTTGAAGCAAATAGGAGATCATAAAACTTTTTCTAGATTTTTTAAATTATTCCTGTTTCCTGGAGACAACTTTTTAAAATTCTAGATTTTGTAACATTTCTTTTTTCTAGGAGATAACCTAAGAGCTTAGCTCACTGTGAACAATATCACTTCTGAGTACATATCTCTAAGCTATCATGAGATGATCCAGATGTCGAATTTCACTTAACATCTTCTAATGATAGTGTTTGAATGAATATATTTAATATAACAGTATGCGCATTTACTCTTTTTATTACGAATGGGTCAACAAATGAAGAGATTACAAGAAGATAAATCAGCACGTAACCAAGTTTGCAATTATAATGTCTTTGTTCATTTGCGACTGAATGAGTAGATATGAATGCATTCTCCTGTAAGATTGGATCGTCATCAGACCCGACATAGGAACACGATGCGCAAATTATTTTTGGTTAGGCATATGATAGATTAAGTAAATAGATTAAATAGATAGATTGAAAAATGTTGATATTACATGAAAAATTCCCATTTAAAGCTTTTGAAGTAATTTTTTCAATCTTTGTAAAGATATACAGTAAAAACTGTAAATCTGACCACCTGTTTAAACTGACCCTCTGGTCATATTGACCACTTTTTTCAGTCCCTGCAAAAATTGCCAAACACATTTTGGAACAGAACCACCCAATGACACCTCAAAACAACATTAAATTCTTACATTTTTGCAACATTTTTGAAATATACAAACATAAAAGCACAGTACCTTTAATGAATGAACAAACTGAACTTAGTAATTCTCCTTTATTAGAAGTGTTAGATATTTAGTTTTTGTTATGTTTTGTATCTAGTTACCTATTTTCTATATGTATTTATCCTTAGCAACGTGTTTGTTTATCAATCTTATCTACCTTTGAAAATGACACAAAGTGTCGAAACAATATTGTCAGGTTAAGATATTAATAAAACTTGTGAAACTTTAACTAATCTTTGTATTTATATTATATTTCATGATTATGGAGTTCCACAAAGTAAGGCTGGAGACAGTAAACGCTAAAAAAGAAACTAAGTCTTATGCTTATGTAATATTACTAATTAGTGATATTTATATATAATTTGCAATCATCTGCATAAAAATAAAGTTGACATTTAAAGTACATGAACTACAATTGAACTTAGTAGATAAATTTACTTGAAGATTATTTACCTTCAAGGATTTCCAACAAATAAAACAAATAAATTACAAAACGTTTTCAATAACAGAAAAAGTATACTGATAACCACGAATGTATTTGGTATCATTGGGGATCAATATAAATACACCTTATCTATGTTTTATCTATGTTATGAAATATACAAGATTGAGATGTACTAATTGTCAAGGCTTAATATTTATTAGACGATCTGACAGTAACTTCTGTCACGTTATCGGAACATACATTGGGAGATTTGTTTATGAGTGGTAGAAGAATAATAAAAGCAAAGTCTAACAATTAAGCAACATATGGACAATATAAAAGACATGATAAGAAATTGTTGAACATGTTAATTTGCAAACGCAACGAAAAAAAGTTCTTTGGGTTGAAATCCTACCAATGTTTACGTAATGTAGCCATCACGTAATGTAGCCATCAACATCAGTTACATCACGTAACTGTAATGTCGCATTGACCCTTGATAAAAATGATTTCTGATCTTTTAGTTGTGTTTCATCCGCGTTCTAAGTGCATTCCATTCCAGTTTAAATTACTTTTCTAAAACGTTTTAATAACTTAATGATTCGTTTTTCATTTGTGACACTTCTATTTAGGCTATTGGGACCAAACACTACATTTTGCATTATTGTTTTATATCTTAGGGTCTTAAGTTAATAATACCTCGAGATACAGTCCTTAATATGCCAGTGTGGCTAACTGAGTCTGTGGTTAGATAGTTTGGAAGTGATACTAATGTAAATGTCTAGGAGTACACTTCTTCTATCTACTTGATCTATGGTGCCTTTTAAGTCACGAAGTCAAATCTTTTCTACGTCCACGAAACCAACTAATCAAAAAATCGCTAACTAAAAAAGGTAACATAAGTAAATGTTAGATCGAATGGATATGCCCTCAATAAGAATGTTGCTGGATTAAAATATATTAAGTTAGGTTAGGTTAATTTAATAAATCAGAATTCAGGGCTGATTTAACATGTGAGCTAATGGGGTTATAGCTCAAGGGTGCCCAGCTAAAGGAGGCGCTTGATATGTTAAAATTCCCCCCGAAGATATGTTAAAATTTCAAATATACGAAATTAAAATGGTATATATGGCCATGTGATAACCCATTTGAAAAGTCTTTCAATTCTGTGTGGCAGGATTCTTGTTAAATGCATTAAAGAAATGTAAATAAATAGTTTGTTACAAAAGTCACAATAATTATGTATAATTGTATATACTGTGACTTCAGTTAAAATGCATTTTTAGTGAATTATTGGATTTTATTTTCTCATCGCTCATCATTGATATGTCTAGGCACTTACATGGCCACGATTCTGCGGAAAAGGGTCTAGATGTGAATCCAAAACTGCAATTTCAGATATCTGTATATTGGCACATTCTGTAGTTTTCAAGACGTTCACCAAGCAGATCTTTGTTACGTCCTGCTTGTTTCCCAAAAGGTTTGTCACGGCTTTTAAAAAAAATTTCACTGCAGCTTCCTAAGACTTATTCACAGTTTGCCCAAACTCAGGATTCTTTATGAACTTATGGTGACTCATTAGCTTTCCATTTTCGGTGTGGCGCTGCTCTTATCAACTAAATTCGATTAGTCATACAAGATTCCAGTCATACAAAATTAGACTCTTAGCATAAGAAACGACCTTTTCTACATATTGGTTATATGGGGTAGAATTGTGATAAGATCTCGTAGACGTAAATTTTGGAGATCGAAATTTAACGATAAATTACAATAGCATGCATATAACTCTATTGAACATATTTAACCATCCTGCAGTAACCAATCTAATATGTTTGAAAGGTAAAGAATTATGTTGATAACAAAAAATTTCTACATTTGAAGATTCATAAATTATATGTGTAAAAGTGACCTCTCTTTTATCATACCTTGCAGAGTGATTAAGATAAAAAAACTTTCTAGTTACATAATAAACAAATAACAAGCGAGGTACATAGAGATAACTTTGTTTGGTCAGAAATAATGTTATCTACACACACTCATATACTATGGTAAATTATTGATATAGGAGTTATTGATATAGTATAATTACTACAGCTGTTAAAGTGGCTTATAATGGAGGTGGAAGATTCTCAAACACATTAATGATGTAGTTATTACTATGGTTAGATAACTGAATTAATCTTTTTTCCAAACAAAATGTTTGTATTTATATAACAACTATTATCAGATATATATGTGTACAGGGCTTTCTTTATGTTTTGCACTCCACCTACAGGATTTATTATAAGAGATGAAAATAAACTTTAAATACAAAAGTTACAGGCTTTCATGTGTAGTTACTTAAAAACTTCAAAAAGCCGACAAACACTGAATATCGGAAAACTTTGAATCAAAACCTCCCTCAATTTTTTTAATGGAAAATGTATAGTTTGTTAATAGTTAATTAAAATTGAATATTTAAGAGAAATCGATATAGTCATCTAATTCTGACCAAACTATTCTTAGAAATCTATTCACTGATTTTCGAAAATATTCGCCATATACCAGAGGTCTATTTCCAAATACAAAACATTTGCGTTTTTAACCATTTTTTACATGTATTTATTGTCACTATAGTATGTTAGGAGTGGTTTTACTCCATTTGGGGGATGTTTTTGGCTCTAGCGCAAGATTTTGAGGGTATATGTGCTTTTCTAAGGTCGGATTCGGTTTCAGCGTCGAGAAATACATCGGAATACCATAGTCACGTTCCCAGGTCAGAACATCTTTTTCTGGGGCTGTGTTATCTACTCGACCAGGATTTGAACTTGCTAGTTTTAGATTATGAAGTAAACATGCTAATACCAGTTCATGGAAGTTGCCTTGTCAAACATTTATTATTGTGTTGGAATTTCTAAACTACAGACGATGTGATTTTTTAACAGTAGAATAGAAAGAAGTGGAATTATACAATAAAGACAAGAATTAGACTTTGAATCATCTTCAAAAAACCTTAGTAACATATTTCGTTAAAATATTTAGGGAAGCTAATATTTCCAATGTTGCGCTCGGCAATGCAGCACCCGGTATGTAGTTCAATTTACTAATTTTACTAAAGAAAAATGAACTACGAACTAGATAACCTCACTCAAAGGGCAGATATAGTATAATATAAATAAAAGCACAAATATTAGCATTGTTTGGATATATACGCAGGATGGTGCACAACATTGATATTAAGAAATTAACCACATGAAACCCTGTAGATAGATCTAGGTCAAGACCAGTAAAAATATGGACATATAAAGTATGATGTCAATAAATAAGGGAGAAAAAAGTATAGTTACAAGACAGCTAGAGACCGAAATTAAACAGTTAAAACATAAGTACAGAAGTTCAGTAAACTATAAAGCAAAGCAATAGACTGAAAATCAATTAAGGGTCTGGTTACCGCCATGTTTTGACGTATTCCATCCGCTAATCGGTATGTATGTTCAAGAAAGATAAGCTTTTATGTTTTGGCGAAAGCGAAGAACACTCCTAAAAGAGACTCTAGTTCTTTAATCTTAGATCATGCCGATCCTACACAACTCTACATATTGCGTACTGACGTCAGTGAGTTTGCGCTGGGGGCTGTTTTAATGCAGCTAGGGGAAACATATTTAAAAGCCAATTGAATATGCAAGTAGACTCTTAACGCAAGCTGAGCACAACTACATTTGTATAGAGCGTGAAGCCTTTGCAGTAATTGGGACGTACAAACATTCCGTATCAGTTAGAAAGGGCAGAAGTAACAATCGCTACAAATATGGCCAGTGAGCCATGCGGACATAAGGTATGAATATGAAAATCATTGATATTCCTGGAAATTAAAATATTGTCGCTGATACGTTGTTTAGACCAACATGTGACCACGAGGTTACAGATTCATACGTGGTGTGTTATGTATCGACTGAATTTAGGTAGTTTAGCTTAAAAAATCTTCAACGAAAACATTATTAGTACATAAGCAAACGATGATTCTTTAGAAGTCCCCCGTTGGATAGAGCAGGGTTTTCTAATGGCTAATAGTATTTTATAGCGATGGGACAAACAAAATGATATAGAGGATCTATAGTTAGCAGTACTAGCCCTCTATAGAAGATATCTTCTATCATCTATAGAAGATTCGGCTGCAGCAGATTACTATAGTAAAGAAAGCACTCTATAGAAGATCTCAACTAAATAATATTTTGTTGGTATGCATCGTTATACTATAAACGATCGCATTAGAAACTTCGCGGAGTGCCAAAAGCTCTAAAGCCAGTTGGGCTGTTACAAATTTCAGATCTATCTTAACAGTTTGAAACTCTGCCGTTTGACCTATTTGAACCGCTGCGCAGCCAAAAATATCTAGTAATAGATGGATACTCATCGTATGGGTTGTTGCATCGAACTGGATGGAACCATTGCCAGTTGCATCTGCTGAGGCTTGTGTTAAAACTTTAATTAATGACGTTATCCTTCGCTACACGCCACACTACGAAAAATAAAATCCGATAATTGTGTCGAGTTTGTTAGTGAGGTGATTATGAGCAGAAAGTCACTTACTGTTTTGAGATTAGTAGAACATTCATTTCGGCATATCATCTGGAAAGCATCCCGGTAGAGCGAAGGAAGAGAGAGTTGAAAACATAATTAGCTATCCACAAGGCTTACACTGCATGTAGGATGGAATACATCTGCAAGATGTATGTAACCTCGACAGGATATACTTCTGCATACTCAACCATTGGGAGAGAATTTGGAGCTCCGCATGATATTTATGACTTTAGAAAAGTTCTGGAATCCGAGAATGGTGTCACTTGAATAACTCAGCAGCCTTAGAAGAAGCGCAGGAAACAGTAATGAGGCAGCAAGAAATAAGAAAGGAGCAGATAGATCAAGAACTTAGGAGTGTTCAATTGAAAGCAGGTGAAAGAGTCCTATTGAAAGCACATGTATGAAGTAGTGTGCAGAAAGGAATCACGTCGAAGTTCGCATCAAAACGAGTTGGACCGTACGTGATTCCTAAATTAGTTACACCCACTACGTATGAGCTCAGCAATATAACGAACCTGCCAAAAGTTATTGGAAGATATCATGCTTCAGATACCACAGAGCTTCAGGTAACATAGGAAAGTTTACCTCCATCGGATAGCCCAAAACTACTAGTGATGCTACATCCTTATTAGTGGTGATATCGTATCCTTAGCCGGTGGACGTTCGCAGAGTCAACAGGAGTATGTGTAGCTGTAGGAATTATAGAAACAATCCTTGCGCAAATGTGCTTAATTGAGAGGAAAAAGATTGTGTTTGGCGCGTGCATTTAGTATGAAAAGTATTTTAACATTTAAAGTGACGACAAAAAGTTATTTATTGTCAAACAATATTCTCTGAGAATTGATTCTCAACAATTTGATTGTTGTATTTGGTAATTTTATTTATCAATTTCGTAAGTCTGCCTTAAAAAGTAACAATTAAATTTGCCATGAATTTTATAATAAGTAGGTATATACAACCTGAGTCAAGGGAATTAAGAAGTAGCGTATAAATGCCCTCGTCTGATCGTAACCCAGTTCACAGATTGAGGTTTCAGCTTATAACAGTTTTCGAAGTCCACTGAGAAGCAATCAATCAGTTATAATGAAATGCTTACTATCAGCAGATAACGTGATTAAAAGGTTAACCCACCTACCTGTGTTGTGTCAATTTTGGAGCTACAGTTGGATAAATCTTCGATCGTATCAGATTTACAAAGGTTAGTTAATAAGCAGAACAATCTGAAAAAGACACTGAAAATGTATTACAATGTAACGAGAGTCCAAAAAGTCTTTTAGTCTTGAACGGCTATGGATTTGTAAAATTATGCAAGGCTGACAGTAATTTTTGAAACAATTGTTTAGCGTTTTTAAATTCAAAGTTAATGTTAAAATGTGCGTCATAAATATAATGAAAATGTAGGTGCTTTTGGATTTCGAATTATAAATTCAGTTACATTTGTAGATATCCTTTCAGGTGAAAATTGGATCAACCAGTGAATGTGATTTAATATAATTCGGGTAATGCTCAGGTCAGATCTAACTTATTTACAAAATATTGAAGAAATGTCAACTCACTGTTACATAAATTAGTCTAAACACATTAGAGAACAATGTATTGACTGCTTAAACCAAATGTCCATGTGGAAGAAGTCGCAGTCAAAGCCTAAAAATAACAAATGAAAAACTCTTAGTAAGCGTGATTTTCATTTTATTTACTACGTATATTACACAAACAATCATTAAATAAATTATTATAGTGTGAAAATATCAGATTTACAAGCAAATATTTGGTATCAAACTCGATAATAGATATAATTTACAATATTTGGTTTTAAATGTTGTGCCCATTTAGATACATTTTATGTGATCTTTGTATATTGCTATTACAATTGATATCACTAACATAAAATTATCTTGCTATGACTAGTAAGTATAAAAGCAAGAAGAATGCCAGTTATTGGTAGGTACAATAAGTTTATTGTCTTGTACCTTCTTGTATTTGGTGTTAGTCCATTTATGGACAGTTGTAAAACTTCTTTTTACTACATTGGATATGTTTGCAATATATGTATATTGTTCAGTGGAGATCAATACAATTCTCAAATTCTCTCATGTACTATTATTGTAATAGGCAAGTTAGTAGGCAAAATTAATGTATAGTCATAGTAAATAGTCCTTTAACAACCATAAAATTTTTGCCACCTGTTATAAGAGAAGGTACATAAATGTTTAATATTTATATCTTTGTCAGTACATCTGCTGAAGTCTACGTTTAAAATCTTATCAAAAAGTTTTAAATTTTAGATGGCAAAAACTTTTTAATACTTAAAAGGCTTTACACACACCAAACATTAAAAAGTGTAAACATCGGTAATAAAACAAATAAGTACACTAACATATTTACACGAAATTTTTAAAAGTAGAAAGGAAACGTGGACGTTAATTGGAGCAATCTAAGTCATTTAAAAGATTTGTTGCATTTTCGTGTCAAATTTATTTTTAATTTTGTAATCGTCACAATTCTTTACAAGCAAAGCTTGAAAAATACAATTAGAGAGTCCCTTGTCTCAGTAACAAAAATATAAATAGGTATATTTTACAGCGGCGTGCGTTCTTATTTTATTAGTATTTTCCTTATAGGTCACCATTTTCAATGGCTTTGTTCAAATCGGCAACAATCTTTCCCAGAACATCTCGGTATTCGGAGTTGGCTCTGAAAACGGCGTCTAAAAATTGTTCGTTTGCAAAGAAACTGAACACACTGTCGATTCGGGCTAAGGACTTTTCAGTTAAATGCTTAGAAACAATAAACTGAAGGCACTTATGTGACTCATTGAGAGCTGATATTAAATAGTTGCGATCATAACTGAAGTCCACTTCGTAAAACGATATGATCGCCATTGCGGCCATGCGAAATTTGGATTTGAATCGTTCGGCGTGTTTCAATTCTTCATTGGAAAACAGTCCGTTCCGATGTAGTACTCCCAGCTTTATGACGACTTTGATTATGTTCTTTATCAGTTTTTCTGCTTCCTTTTTGTTGCCTGACTGTAACCAATAATACAAATTATGAATTAGCAACATAAGGTTTAAACTTAAAAGATAATAAATAGAATTAAAAATAATGTATGGACAAAAACATGTATATAGATTCTAAACGTACTATGAATATTCAGATATAGCTACTCAGACAAATTTTCAACTAAAGTAGACCTTTTAGATAATTGTGGCGGAAATGCCGAAAACCTGTTTTATAAAATATAACTAAGTTTATATTAAAGTGTTATAAAAGCCTTCCCTGCTAGAAAAGAAGTAACCAAAAACGTTTTAAATTAGGTACAGATGATTTTTCACAGAATTCTACTCTGTGGAAATGTAAAGATAATCTCAAAGGATCGGCTTTTACACTTACCTATAAAATTAAAGAAAATACTTAATAAAATTGGTGGCAACATTTATGATTGGTGGCATTAAAGGCAAAAATGTAGAATGCTATTCACGATCTAAAAAAAGTGTAAAAGGAATTTAGGCCAACAGTACGTTAGTGACAAAACCAAGAAAAGAGTTGCTGCACGGAAACTTGAACCGTCATGTGGATGTAGAAAAAACTGCCGGGAAAAAAAGAACGGGAACGGTCAGCTAGAATATAACTCAACATAAATAGAACAAAGATTCGTGTGTGCAAAAGTTTTTACACATCCATGGTTTACAAGATTCAAAGGGCAGGATAAACAGCATTATTTCCAAAAAAATATCAAGGAATCGCAATACCTAAAAAGACAAACGTGGCAAACATAAAAATTGCAGATGCAATTTCGAAATACCAAAGTCACTACAGTAGAAGTGAGAATATGGAGAAAGTATATCTTAATTGTGACAAGAGTATATTGGCAGTCTTTACACCGAATAATATGTACCGAATAATAATATGGTGCCAGGAAAAAGGAATTCAGTCAGTTTTGCACCACGATCTAGGACGTTTCGGCGCGGCCGTTTAGGCGCGACCGTTTCGGCGCGCGGACAGTTTGGCGCCGGACAGTTCGGCGCAAGGACATTTCGGCGCAGGCACACTTTGGCGCAAGCACACTTCTGCGCGTTTTTTTGGACCATTAGTCTAATTTTTTGAAAAAAGCTATCCTATTATCAGAGTAGCCTTTTTTATTTTTATGTACACACATACACCTTAAATTGCGTAATTCCAGCGTTTTTTGTGGTTAAGCAGTGACACGCATTGATAAGTGTTACCTACTGAGACAAAATTCGTGAAGTGGGATACGTATTTATCAGAGGTACGATATTCAATGTTAATGTCAATTTTCCTATCTGATTTACCTGATTTTATAATTTTTTTGGTTTTTTAAATTTATAATAATATGATTATCAAACACTAGTGGTCCGTCCCGGCTTCGCACGGGTGGACATTTGTTTTTAAACATTTTGGGATAAACGTAGAGTAATAGTATCTTTATGCACAACATAAGTAGTTTTTTTCAAATTACTATTTATATTTTTCTTATGAAGTTGAAATACCTATTTCTTATATGTATACGCCCCTCTCCCGCACTTCGGTGCCCCCTCCCTCGCCGTGTTAGCCGCTGCTCTGCGTGGGGCCACACCGGCCACGGCGCGGCGGCGTTTATTTTACTATTAATATTTTGTTTAGATTGACATTTTTAAATTCGTAATATCTTTTGAATGGAATGTCCTATTTGAATGATTCAAAAAGTAATCTACAGGTATTGAAACAGTCTTGAATACGAAATGATTTATTTGGATAAGGATTAATACAAAGGTATGGATAACATGGTCTGATTTTGGTCGGCATTTCTGTCAACTTTTAAAATGTAAAAAAGTAGTTATAGTGACATAACTACAATAATTGGACATACGGTATCGCAAAGTTTTTTGTAGATATTGATATGCTCCTTAATATTGTAGAACATTTCTTTGTTCTATCATCAATAGTTTCCGCAGCGCATGCGATGAAAGACTTTTATGGCTAATTATGTACACCTTGGGTTACATTATTTAAGTTTTAGTAGAGATCCCTAATTTTTTCTAGTAATAAATATAGCCTATGTTACTCAGGGATAATGTAGCATTCTAATGGTGAAAGAATTTTTGAAATCGGTCCAATAGTTTTTGAGTTTATTCGTTACAAACATACAAATCTTTCCTCTTTATAATATTAGTATAGATTAGTATAGATGATATTCTTATAAACAATCAGGGATTTATAATAAACAAATTAAGTTCTTATTACAAATTTTTCCCTTTTGCAGAGATTCGCAGAAGAATCTTAATTCTAATGCTTTAGCAGCTTAGAAACATTTTCTTAAATATGGCTTTTGTGATTGGCAAATATTGAGTTTTTTTCTCATCATACCGTATTTATTTAATACTGTATTTCATTGATCATACTGTATTTATTACCTGTAAGTACCTATAGATTTTGTTCATTACAATAATACTAGACAATTTCTCGTGCCGAAGTGTCCTCGCGCCTAAGTGGTCCGCGCCGAAGTGTCCCTGCGCCGCAGTGTCCTATCGCTGAAGTGTCCTTGCGCCGAAGTGGCCCGCGCCGAAACGGCCGCGCCCAAATGTCCGACTCCGTTGGCACCGACATACATTTTGTACGCAATACAATATAGGCTTTAAATTACCAAAATCAGATACATGTAAAACTCGCGAGGAACTTAATATTAAAATAAAATATACACAATTAAAAAAAAATGATAATGAAGCAACGAGACTTACAGTATAATGAAATTTATATAAAGCTGAAGCACAGGGCAAGCAACAGCTTTTCAAACAGGAAATTAAACAATCAAAAACAAACAATAACAGATGTGTAATTTCGTTTGATTTACAACAGGCTTTTCCAATTCTAAAGTTGACAACTGGAGCGGCATTCTATTTTCGCAAAATATGGATGTACAATCTGTGAGTACATGATTGTACTGAAGATAGAGGACGCATTTCATATGCATGGACGGAAGATCTATGTAGCTAAACGAGACAGGGACGAAGTGGCGTCTATTCTTTTGACATTCTTGTCTCGCAACTCTGATGTTGAAGATTTATTAGTAGCTATATTTACGGATAATTGCACTGCCCAAAATAAGAACTGAGGCTTATGATGTCCTTATGGTTACACTTACAGCTTTGTTAAAGAAAAGAAGTTCAAAACAATAACTCATCATTTTTGTTGTTAGTGGACACACCTATCTTGCTTCAGATAGGGATTTTGCCCTTATCGAAATGCGTCATAGAAAATATACACCAGTTGTCTACTCACCCAGTGAGTGGCACCAATTTACGAGAATCGATTACGATACGAGAATCGAATAAAAAGCAGCCTTAATGAATCAAGCCGGTTTCCTAAACTTATTAGACTGTATGCATTACTATTTGTTTGTTAAGAATTAGATAATAAACATTTTTATTATTATTCAACCCATATTAACTAACATAAAAAACAGTTATGCACAGAAGATAAGGAAAGTCTAGACTATTTTCCAAATAGTCCTTTGTGACTTACGTAGAAAGCACTACGAATCATTACACATTACCAAAAAGGAACAATGTCAACTGGTCTTTAGCTTACGTGCCACCTGTTCGCCATGGCTTTTACTCTATTTTGCCGTTATTAGCGAATGAAGATCGTATAGATGAATTTGAGGTAGTTGAAATTACTGCTTAGTAGAAATTGTGTTACTTCTATTAATGTCTAAAAAGACATTCTGCATTATTTTTTAAAATCTAAAGTTTTGATATTTAGTTTTTATGTAATAACGTAACAAGCCACATATTTTTTGAATAAAATATTTTGTCTGCACACATTTGATTAAGTTATGTGTCTGTAAAAATAGCACAATTTAACAAAGCTACTTTCTTTTATATATTTTTTTTCATCTTTTTAAACCTTTAACTTTGAGTTTTGGAAACACTTATTTACTTCAGTTCCGAAGCATGACCTAAAGCATGAAGATTTAGACGAGAAGTATGAAACTAAACATTCACAAATACTTCCAGATCTTATACTAGCAAGTGCTAAAAGCTAGATCGAAGAGAAAATCAAAATAAACGACATGAGAATTCTAGTGCTCTAATTGCTAATCAATTAACTTAAGCTGGTTTATTTTTCTAGGGCATGTAGGTATACATATTTGCAATCAACATAACATGATTAGTTTGATAAAATAAAACTCTTATTACTTTACTTCATTTTATAGTCGTCTACAAAATGCTGCAAAAGCGTTTTGTATCAGTAAAATAGGTATTGTCTATAAAATTTAAGATGGTATGTTTATCAATTAATAAACGAGAACTGAAAACGTGTTTTTCACTCTAGAATAAATAACAAGCAAATGAAAACATTTATTAACGTGTTATCTGCATACCATTCCAGCTAAGTAGCACGCTGTTAGACGGTTGATACACACTGGCGGAGATAAATTACATCAAGTTTGTGTGCACTAGAATCGACTAACGGATCAGCGTACAAACGTAATTTGACGTTTTTAATTTTTGGAGCGCTAACTAAAAATCAACCAGTAGTAAGAATGTGTAAAATAATACTATTATCTGTACAAAATGTAGGAAGAAACAACCCAAGCAGCATCAAAGTAGCACTAACTGAGATCGGAACTTTGAGCGAGTAGTTGTTCCGTAACTACAACTAAATTTATGACTTTATAGGTTTAATTTCTTCACTTCGGATTGTTTTAGTAATTATGCAGTTGTTTCTACTGTTTATTAGAACTATGTAGTTCCATTCCTTCTGAGTAACCTTTAAAGTATGTGGAACAGTATTGACACTTACAAGGGACTCTTACAATTGACGTGTTGCCGATTTCAAAATGTAAATTCGCAGGTTTATAGTTTTTGATTCAATTTTTATGAATAATTTAAAAAGTAAAAAATACTTAATGTTATGTCAATTATTCAAATATACATAAATAAAACATTTTATTAAATTTATGGTAACTTTTAACTATATATATATTATTAGTAGTAGGTTCTTGTTCCAATTTTCTGCATAATAATTAGCGAGAGTTACAATTACGATTTAAGCAATACACGACTTATAATCGGAATAATTTTTATTGAATTATTTAAAAGTGGGCTTAAGAAAAGCCCAACTGTCAACAGGAATGCATTTTTACTAAAAAACTAATTTAAAAAAAGTAAGGGAGCTAGTGGGAATTGAACACTAGGCCGACCGTGTATAAAGGTAATACGTTAACCACACGGGCGCCTTGTCTGTTGAGAGTACGTTTTTATTCCAAGTAAATACGTTGCGTCTTGTTTGTATTAATTTACTGTTTTTTAAATAAGCCGTATGAGATTAAATGCAGAAACACGTATTCCCTTATATTTATTTTTGAATAACTATTGATTTACTTTTATTTAAAAAAAAAGTTTTTGAAATTAGCGACACGTCAGCTGTAAGCTGCCATTGTTAGTATTTACGACTTTATTATTATTAGTATTAGTACGACTTTAAAGTCGTACTTAAAGTTCCTGCCACCAGTCTCAAACCATTGCCTAGCCATTTAAGTCACGAAACCTTACAGTAGTATTGAAAGTAAAACTTACGTTTTTGCTACCCAGGAGAATCACTTTAAAGTGATTTTTTGTAAACTACTCCATCTCCATATTTGCTTGTAAAATGTAGGAGGCCATTAATCAATTTGCAATTTGTTATAATTGTTATTAGATGTTTTACTATATAACCTTCAATAAAAATAACAAATTTGTGCCTTAGGAGTAATATAAAAATGGTTTCTATCATGTGTATCAACTTATAAATATTTTTGTAAATATTTTATTAAAGACATTTTTTATTAAAAATATATTTAAAGAAGGCGTGGCGCTTTATTATTATTCGATATATCATCATCACATTTAACAGAAATGTTGAAATGGTTTATAATTTTGGTATACTGGAATGACGAAATAATTAAACCGGTACGTAGCTGGACAAGTTCCAGAGAAGTTACTGCAAAGTATCTGCTACCTAAAAATTGTTCGCCATTTTGGTTCCAGGCACGTAACAAAACGGTAGCAATTACGTGCTTGTGACTAGTGGCAAAAACTTAATAGCAATAAAACTACCACCAGTAGTTGCTGGTACGTAGCGATGACTAAAAATGCTGCTTGGGAAATCGAATAAATATTATAGGAAGAAAATATTGAAAACAAATTCATGTAATATGTATAAATTAAACTAAAAATCACGCTAGATATATTTTTTTAGGTTATGTTTCATTACCTTTGTTACCTCAAACGTAAAAATCTAATAATGACCTTTACAATTTATTTTGTGTTCTTATATTTCAGTTATTTGATAAAATTGTAACTATGCATGGCCATAGTATCTATACACAATATCTACATCTAATAGAAACACACTACGAAAACTTCGGAAATACTACTTTTAATTAAAACTGGAGAGCAGAAGAAGAATATCAAATAAAAATAAAAAACAGATTATAAAAATGTAACTAACTCATTTAAAAAAGAATAAGACAGCTAGCAAACAAGAAGAACACATTAATTAAATGAGTTACAACTTTTCTTTTATATAAGATTATAAATATTAGATGTGCCTTTGGATAATGTTCTTTTTTATTTTAATCATAGACTAATAGATTTAACTAACTAGATTTAAAATGCAGATTAATTCAAGCTGAGCTAAGCTTAAAAGGAAAATCTAAGATACAAATTACATTTTGTTCATAAAAAGGTTCTTAATTTTTTTATAAACAGAATAATAAAAAGAAGTACTAAAAAAGGAAAGAAAAACATAATACATATTAATTACTTACGTATTGCTTTGCAAGACGATAGAGATTGTCAAGGAGAGAAGCTGTAACATCGTCAATGAGAGCACGAGCTACATTTTTCCCAGCCATCCGTGAAAGAATTTTCTTTTGAGCGCGCAGGCCAATATCCCGCGCCCGAAATGCGGTTTCGCTCATGACTGAAAGAATTAATTTATTTAGAATTTGCTGAAAAGCGGAATTTTAAGTTTGAATAGATAATTAACGTTGCGGTATTTAAATAAAAAGAGGAGAAAACGTCTGTGAAAAATCTCACTCGTATCTTTTTTTTTTGTTTAGTATCGCACAACATCCGGCTTTTGGTAGTAGGTACTATTTTAAAACAATGTTCGATAAAAGTACAGTTAGACTATTATTATTCTTAATAATAAGATAATTTTCAGTTTGCAACTAACAATTTAATAAATAATAAAACATACAGATTTCGAAAAGGACAGCGATGGGCTTGACTTTTGATCTTCATTAGTTCTGAACATTTAATATACATATACGTATACACATCAATTGATTCTGTAAATATTAAAAGAAAACATGAAATATTTTTCTTATTAACCAATTTATTTATTGTTTAAGAGATAACAATATTGTAGTAATTGAATAATGAAATATAAATAAACAAACAAAACTGAAAAAGCCATTTTTCCTGAAACCAAAAATAAATCTATTCAATGAATTTTGCTGTCAGGCGTAATCCCAGATAATGCTTAGACAAATTTGGTCATATATCTGCATCAGTTTGTGAACACAAATTAATTTTTCCATTTAATTTTTCTCCATACGGTTGTATTTTTTCAACATAAATATGCGAATTTATTTTTAGAACCCCACGTTCCGTTAAATTTACAAAAAAGTCGACTGTTAAGTACAATACCCAGTGCAAAGTGTTTATAGTCGTCATACAAGGACAACAAGCGAGCATCAGGAAAATCAAGTTTGTAAACTGAACTTAAAGAAAACTAAATAAACTATAAAAAATCATACCTGCTTCCAACATTGAACGGGCAACAACTCTGGCCAGAGGTCAATAATGGTAAAGTAAATTAAAAATAACTGATCCTAAAACGAAAAAGAAACAATCAAATAAACTATTACACTTTAAAAAAGTAAGTAAAATATAAAAGGAATTTAAATTCTAACAATAACAGGTATTGCGTGCGTTAGATAAGGTAACAATAAGCGGGCTTTTCTCTGATAAATGATAAGGAAAGTGATTAATACATACTCTAAGAATTGTTTAGGAAAAAAAACTTACTTTAGCGAACTGTACTTACACAAACAGTGACTGCATTCTGTGACAATGTACTGATAAATCAGCCAGCTTTCGAATTCCACCACCGCGGCCGACATGCTATTTGATAAGGACTAGATGACTAGAGAAAGGCGAGACAAAAGGCAGTGAAATGTATATACATCTGTAACAAAATAAAATTAAAATTAGTTATTAGATCTAAAAAACTTAGATTCAATTGCTGAGATCATTTGGAACAATAAAACACACTTAATGGTACTTTCGAAAAACTGAATTGAAAACTATTGATTTAACTCGTAATACGGACCACTACTAATTTCTTTTGATAGTCGTCAACTGGGTATTTCATGTACTGATATTGGTCACGCAATCATGCATTTATTGTTCTTTGCATGAGTGAATCATGTTTTATAGGGCCCTAATATTACAGCAATTCGTTAATGCTGTCTACACGAACGTACTTTTTTAACAGCATACTTTACAAAACCCATGAGTAACGAATGCCAATTTGGAAGTACACTTTTTCATGCCACCAAAAAATGTTTCCATAGGAGTAGCTAGTTGTTCACTTGGATATTAACTGCATAAGTATCGATTTGATTCGATACCCCTTTTATACTATTTTGGTCCAAAAATAGAATTCCATCCAATAATTTTGTATAACGTGTATACCTCGTAAGGTCAAGGATGGATACGATTAGATCCGATCGAGATTGTTGTTATATAACATAATCAGAAAAACAAGTGTTCCTGACGTTTTCCATTTCTGACATTTTATACTGTATACACAATATGCCAACTTTTACTTCCTTAATAAATTGTGCGCGCTACAATTTTGTTTGTTATTTACTTAATCCTGACATTTATAAAAAAATACCTTGTTTATATTAATATTTTACGCATTAATGGGGAAAGTCGGGTAAAATTTCATTAAAAAAATAATCATAGGCAGTCACGCGAGGAGTAACCACAACCAAGGTTATCGATAGAAAAGTTGTAGTTCTTTGCTCTTATTCACAAACAAGTGTAGGTTATAGGTTTGCAGAATTTGTTGAAGGTCGAAATTTAAATAAACATGCAAAAAGGAAATTTTGTGGTATAAAGGAAAGCTTTATTATGGAAATATGTTGCTTTTAGAAATTTATTGTTTACATACTTCTACTGAGCTGTTTGGCTTTTAGCGATCCCTGCAGGATTTGGTAATCTGTAAAATCTACGTAAACTAATACAGTGAAAGTATTATTAAATAAATAAAATCCAGCTGACTTACATAAGAAATTAATAATAATTATGCCTTAAAGCTAGTTCTATTCTCTTTTCTTTTTATTTTCCTATACTGTTTCAACAAGATTAATATGTCATATTGCAGTAAAAGGAATCCGTATATTTCTTTTTAGCTGTAATAAGATTTGTTGTTTGTCAGTGTTTGGTTTCTATTTCAATTTGGACAAAATATAAAAATTCTGTTTAATTGGATTTCTGTCGCTCTATTATAAATTTCCAGTTTATATTTCAAATACATACCAGCTACATAGAAAATGCATTAATACATTAGTTTTTAAACCTGAAATCGATATAATATTGTTCAATCTACGACCTTTTTATATATACATTGAATATGAGATGAGATATATACCAATAAAAATACCGAGACTAATTAAAAAATTAAAAAATACACATAACCTTTTCGGTAGGCATGATACGTTGGAAAGATATGTATTCGAAGCGGGTTTGTTCATATGCATATGTACGCTTCCATAACAATACTAATACCTACTAAACAAAAAGTGGCCATGTCTTCGCTATTTAACTGAACTGCATTAATGAAAGCTGATATGGATATAGATTTAAGGTTTTTCAAGTAGTATCGGACCAACCTCACTGGTGTATGTATAGATGGGTGTTTCTCCCGAAATCCACAATTTGGATGTGAAAAATTTTCGGAAAAGAAAAATGTTGAAATCTGTTTTTCTAAGAAAGAGTACGATTGAATGATTGTATATAACACATACTGTTGATTAGTAGAGCATAATCTGGACATTTTCGATCTTTACCGTGTTAAAATCCACGTAAATGATCCAAATAACATGCAAATGACAGAAAATATTACATTTAATAAAAAAACTGAACTTTAATATTATAATAAAAAGATATTTCTAACACGATAATGCTTAATAATGGCTTAGTAATGGATAACAAGTAAAATAAAAATTAGTAATTTTTATTTTACGTGATATGCAAATGACAGAAAATACTACATTTAACAAAAAAACTGAACTTTAATACTATAATAAAAAGATATTTCTAACACGATAATGCTTAATAATGGCTTAGTAATGCATAACAAGTAAAATAAAAATTAGTAATTTTTATTTTACGTGATATGATCGTCATCATGTTTTAGCTTCTGCATTTGTTTCTTTTCTGGATCATTTTTAATTTTTTCTCTTCTTTTCTTGTTATCCACATTTTCTTGCACCTGTTAATGTAAGAACATGAATGTATGTAGGAGTTGTCATTTACGTGGATAAATTGTATTACGTGGAATTATAAATCCACGCAAATGACGCAATGAAAATGCCACGCGATTGACTATTAGAGCATTAATATAACATAGTGCCTAGACTATTTTCTTTGGAGGCTTCATACTAGCTATAATGAAACAACACAAGTAGTGTATCAACTTACAAAAAATTCATTTCTAAATTCAACACCAGTAAGAAATTATGATAACCACGTGAATGACGCAAAATAAATGTACTCTTGCATCAAACCATATAAACAACTACCTCTACAAAAATACTTTCCAACCACTCCATAGTACTTTTAGTGGGCATACGTTGATAAATAATAATGAGCAATCTTGTAGTCTACCCACAATTTTTTTTAACCTCTACTACCTCTACCTCTATAAAGTTTATAGATCAACTGAACAAGACACTACATGTTGATTTCATTAAAATTATATATGCAAACAATACATGTGTAATGCAGATATTGTAGAAATACTGATACTATACGTGAAATTTAATAATGTTCTTCTCTCTTAGTTAGATCCACGCAAATGATCTATCAGGGACAACATTTTATTGATTGTGTAGTAGTCGATGCTTAATATTTTATATATTAATTGACTGTGGATGAAAGCCCTATACTCGTTTTACAATTATCCTTAATTAGAACAATAATGATTAACTGATGCCTTAGAAAAACTGCTTTTTACTTTGAGAATAATGCTAGGGACATGCCACGTGAATGACATATGACATAATAAAGTTTACTTTTTATTGTTAAAAAATAGGTCAGTTGTTAACATATACCTGGCTAGATAGACTGCTATTACATCTTCACTGTACTGAACTAACAGGTAAAAAGGTATTCGTAATTAATTAAGCAGGGACAGTAAATTTAATATTTCTGAAGTAATACCCAGATGTGCCTACACAGAAATAATTCGAAAGTCACTACTACTCACTCAGTAGCAGAGACAGCACATTGATTGCTATGGTATTTACATATTCATGTGATCCATAACCGTACAATTTAATCTCTTTAAATCTCTTTTTTTCTTAGATCTCCTAATGTTAATTTCTATCACTATTCTAGAATTCCTCGAATTATCCTTACATCGCTGTATTTTATCACTAATTTATGGAACCATAGTTTAAGCATACACGAGACATTGAACTTTTGAAAACAAGTTTAAATCCTTACTTATTTCCTTTTGCAGTTCTTGCATCTTCTCCTTCTTTAACAGTATATCCATTTGTCGTAATTACTACTCCCAGGAATGCAATGCTTACACTTTCACAATCTCTATTCTTCTTTTGTTCTTAATTGAAATCTTTAATTTGTTAAGTATTTTAGTACTTCAGTAGTTCACTTTGTTTTTTTATTTATGTTTATTTAAAATCCCGGTATCTTTGTTGCTCTTATTAGGTTTTTCGTAACTTTCCTCGCTCGTTTAGTGACCTTTCCAGACACATGCTGCTCATTATCGGAAGCTAAACATTGATGACTATTACTGGCCTAGTTAATCTTTTCAAAGATAATATATAGCAAATCCACTATAGAATTAAATCACATAGCTACTACTGTTATTAAATTACATGGTCAATATCTAAAGATGTAATTTTTACGATGATTTTGTTCGTTACTCAAGGTTTACCCTGACTTTGTACTTACTTTTATCCTTCCGTATATTTTATAGGTTACAATAAATATAAGTGAAAACTTATCTAAAACTCACTGAACAAAATCAGAGAAAAGAAATAACTGCATGAAAAATGATTAAGTACAAATGCGAAAGTAGATTTGCAAAACTACAGAGACAAAAGTAAAGAAGTCGAAAGATTGGTAGTGAAAGAAAAAAAAATGAAAAATGGAATAGAGCACGCCACAACATAGAAGAGTATATAGGAGGAATTAGAAGTTCATAGTTCTAGAGAATGATAAAATAATTAAAAGCAAACAGAAAAAACAAACATAGGTATATATCATACATTAGAGAGGATAAGTGTGAAAAATACTACAAAAAACTGTTAACGGAAAAAATAGAATTTTATAGAAACAGAAGAAGACGAGATTCCAGACCAAGGCGAGAATGAAAAACCAAATTGAAGTAACAATGGAAGACATAAAAAAAGTGAACATCGCACCTGAGCTAATAAAAAAGGTACAGAAAAAATTTCTAAATCATGCAAAGAATGTTCCAAGAAACTATAAATGGATAACGAATACCAACAACATAGAACCAAAGATACATAACATCAATCTATGTACAGGTGATTGTAAAAGGACCCCGCACAAATTGAATGGAAAGTGGGTCCCGGTCAAATTGTCTGAAAATTGAGTATGTTATAGTTCTCGACTTTCTGAACAAAAGTCTTCATACACACAAATTGATCCTATGATTAGGATCCAAGATACAGAGGGCTGAAGGTTGATAGTTTGGCTCGGAAATCTCGGGAAATCAGTAATCTGAAAGAAATCTCAAAAAAATAAGTTGTAAATAGGTGTTGAGAGGTAATACATTAGTCATCACCATGAACCTTACAAGGTCAGTTCAAGGTAAAGTTGATTTTTTACAGGTAAATCACTGTTTCCTAATATCGCCCTAAATAGAGCAGTTCATGGGTCCGAACAACTTCAGATATAAAGCTAGTTGGCTTCCCAAGGTCACCCAAAGGTCATGTCTGTTTACTTGCCCTTGACCATGAACCTTACAAGGTCAATGCAAGATCAAGTACATTTTTTACATATAAAATCATCATTTAATTTTTAAAATAACATCATAAAAAATATTGATTTTTTTCTGCATTGTCTACATATATCACTGGTACTGTGGGTTGAGTATTTATGAAGCGAAAAATTAATTTCCTGAAAACATATATTGCAGCTCAGTATTAAGTGGTATTGATAATGTAGGAATTTACAAGATGTTCAATCAAGTTTCAGATTGATTTTTCTGGATTCAATTATTGGTTCCTACTAAAAAAACTCACATGACCAAAATTCACCTAAAAATTACCTTGTAATGTTTATAGTCAAGGGCAAGTAAACACTCATAACCTTTGAATTACCTTGGCAAGCTAACTGACTTTATATCTGAAGTTGTTCGAACTCTTGCACCCCCCCCTATTTAAGGCCACATTAAAAAACAGTAATTTACCTGTAAAAAATCAACTTGACTTTGAATTGACCTTGTAAGGTTCATGGTAATCACCAATATATTACCTCTCAACACCTATTTACAACTTATTTTTTTATCATGATCTGGAAACTACATTAGGGATATATATCAGTAATATAGCCAAACTATCAATCTTCAGCCCTCTGTATCTTGAATCCTAATCATAGGATCAATTTGTGTGTATGAGAACTTTTGTTCAGAAAGTCGAGAACTGTAACATACTCAATTTTCAGACAATTTGACCGGGACCCACTTTCCATTCAATTTGTGCGGGGTCCTTTGTGAGAACTATATAGGGATAAGTATCATCAAAAATTTACGGCGAGATGATCCGAATTAAAATAGAAAACCATATACAAAATAAAATCAGTGAAGATCACGCAGCATTCACGGCAGAAAGATCTACTGTTGATCATATATACTATATACATATGCTACAACAGCTAATGGAAAAGAAAAAGGCAAAAAACAAAGTACATAATCTGTATGGCATTCATATTCATCGATTTGAGAAAAGCATATGATACTGTACTTCGACGAAAACTATTTTCAAATCTTTGCAAAATAACTGTTTTGAATGTTTGCCAAGTTTATTTACTCTAGTGATAATAATAAATAACTAAATAATATTTATTTCCAAATTGAACTTAATAGAAAAAAAACAAACAATTTGCAGACATATTTCAATTTTTATCGAAAAATTTTCTCTCTTAACACACGGTTGATTCGCTGAGATTTTATTATGTAATAGCAGTAGCAGGTGAACTTATTGTAAGTTCTTGTTCTTTAATCATGGGGATTTCTGAATGACATAAATCTTCGATCACTTAAAGCTAGTGATGAACTGTAAAGATCTTACAACGAACTCGTGTTTTTCTGTGTCTTTTTCGTGTCGCATGTGCAATCTGCGACTGCTTGATGTCAGTGTTCTTATGACTCATAAAAGGCGTTTACGAAAATGGAGCCGGGCCAGTCAGATCATATTTCAGTATTTTTCCTTTTTATGCTAATAACAATGATAAAAATAGTAACCCGATTTATTTTCGCAAACGCCTGTATTGTACGGTCGGGCCACGCTGATTGCAGAACAAATGTTCTCATTCGTAATTATTAAGTAATATTATGAAAAGAATAGTTTTTAAACGACAATAACAATAGGTTTGCAAATCTCAGGTAAATCTAACGATGAGCTCGAGCACTATGCACTACAGCTCGCCAGTGAAAATTTGAAATTTGATATATATGTGATGTAAAAGTGTCTGTAAATTTGTAAGTATTTCTGTAAAATAACTGTATGATTTTAAATATTAGTTAGTATGCAGTTGTTTTAAAAATTATTTAAAAATACAATGTCACAATAATGCTGGGTTCGGTATTTCAACTCTTTTTGCTCTTTTTGCTCTATTGCTATAGTAACAATTATTTACAACAATGGATACCATAGAAACCCTGCTCTTTGGGTAAACAGATCTGCAATACCGAATATGCCTAAAATACACTAAATCATAATAAACCAAAACATCATATTGTTAAAAACATTCAGATAGAATTAAGCTTTTTTGTGAAAATATCCATACCCAACATTTATAGTTAGAGGAAAGAAATAGTCTTCATGAAATTTGCTAGAAGTACCTCGATTTATCTTTCTTCTAGCTGGTGACAAGTTTGGTTTCACATCTTCGGCAGAACACGTCATACCAACAACTTCTCAGATACTATAAAAACTAAGATTATTTTTAAGAAATAAGAAGTAAAAGACACAAATTGGTCAAATGTTTGATCAAACCATCATTGGAAATTCAAATTTTCTCGTTTTTCCGTTTTCTATGATTTGATTGGTTCCAAACAAGTGAGATGCTTTAGGCAAATACAAATGGCGTATTGTCATCGATTACAGAAAACTAAACGAAATGACACCAAGTGATGCATGCATGCATGCCATGTCTTCAGTATCGAAAAGATCAACTGAGCCAGTCTAGGTACTCTCAACTTTTGACCTCACATCCGTCTTTTATTACATTACAAATATCATTTGCTAGATGAATTTATAACGACACTTCAAATGTTAAGTAATGGGTAAGGTATTACAACTACTACACAAAGGAAAAATGAACAACATAAGTACAAGCATATTATAAAAAATAAAGAAAAGCAGGAATGCTGGCTAAAATATACAATAATTATAACAGCAGAGATCCAAACCACCTGAATTGATGCTACACAAACATAAAAAAAGGTAGACTAGAAAAAGTTGCAAGTCAAGGAGTAAATGATAAAACAAACATTTTTTTGGACAAATTTTAGAATTTTAGATATGTACACGACTTGCAAAATTTAAATACAATGCTCAAAAAAGGCGTTATGTTTTAACTTTTGTTTATATTTATTGACAATACTGCATGTCCAGTAAAAATGATTTCTATAATTGAAATAAAATATTTATTACTATAATTATGGGAAAATATTATTTTAAATATTGTTTTTAATTTAATTCTGTTTTTTAAAGTGATTGTGCAGGGATTGTTGAAACAAGAATTTCGAAATTTCTCAATTAAAAAAAGTAATGTCTTGCTAAAAATATAGTATTGCGCTAAATCATTACAAAACTTTTATGAGACCGGTCACGGTCATTAGAGGTGTACTTTCTGATATATTTGAGTTTAATTTTAACGTGGGTTAAAATTAGTACCTTTTTTTTTATCCTGACCAATGTTTAAATAAGACACTTTCTTGTAGGATCAATACTTTGGCCTGTAGAACTAAAACAAGCTTTTACTACTAAAATGTCCTTAACTCTACAAGCCAAACTATTCTAGCTATAAGGTATCTCATTTAAAAATTGCTGAGGACGATACGTTCCAGACGTATGCAAAATTACAGCTTAACCGAATAAAGAAAATTACGCATAAAATTTCAAATTCAAATAACTCTTACTTATCATATTTAGATGAGACACTTTCTTGTAGCTACAATAATTAAACTAAAGGAAGAATTAGTAGTAATAAACTGTCTTTAAGCACTACAGGCTAAAACATTGATGATATAAGAAATTATACCATATAAACATTGCTCAGGATGATGAGTTTTAGCTGCAGGCAAAATTACAGTGCTTTACCAATGTTAACTGTACACTCAGAAAGTACACCCCTAAGGTTGGTAAATTCTTATATTACATTGTTCTATCGCTCAATAGTTTTCCAACAGTATACTATAGTATTTATATTCTGCTTCAAATAGGCCGGGTTTTCGAACTTATTATTGTATTAATACCTTTGTTATGTCACATACAAATTTACACAAACATGTAAACGTCTTTCATAAGGTACGATAGACTAAAAGTACGATGTAGGAATACTTAATTTTGTTCATCGAAATCACAAATCTTCGTTCCATGGTGCTTTGTATTGTTATTTATAGCAAAGGAATACGGTAGTATCTAATCTCGTTGATGTTTCTGTAGCACGAAGAGTACATATTTCTAGGGTTATACAAACCTACGTGGTCTTTTTATTGAAAATGAATTTTAAAATAAGTAAAATAAAGTATAAAAGCTCAGTTACAATTTTTTATTGCGAAATTTATAACCAAGGAAGTAACGATGATAACCGGATAGAGAAACACTTCCAGAGTAACTTTTTACTACAGTATATATACACTTTACTAAACTATCAAAATGACATTTTCAATTTAAGAAGTTTTTATCGACAGTCTTCCGTTTTCTGCCTTTCAGTCCTGCAGTAGATGTAAGAGGATGATGATATTGATAACTCTCCTTCAAATAGCACTTTAGAAAGTATTCCTGAAATACATTTTTATGATTTCAATTTGTATTTAAATACGTTTAAGCTACCTTTTGAAGAAGATAGGTCTCGCACAAAAAAGTTTATTATATTAAAGAAACATTTTTCTGTATGCGTATAAGTTAGGAATATTTGAGTTATTTATTCTACAAACTAAAAAGCTATGAATAAATACATATTATGAGGTGTTGATTAATAATATTGACAATGGGTTTGTAACTGTGTAGGTATTTACACATACTGGTATTTATTTGTTTAAAATGTAAATCAATAACCTTTTACTCAAGTCAATAACTTCGAACTTTGATTATAGATAGAATCTCCGGATAAATGTTTCTTAATTTCCACCAACCCTGAGATTCTTTTATTGTGCATTAGTCAATGTTTGTTTTAAAATGTTTATAAGAAATAAACTTTAGTTTTGACAAAAACTGTTGTATATAAATGCTTCTAAAGATTAAACTAGATTGCGATACAGGTATATCCCTGCTGATTGAGCCTTTCTCGAGATCTTGTATCAAGAGCTCACAGACTTAAAGTTTTTCAAACATTGAGATTTTATGGTTTAAGAAGTAACATCTTAACTACTAATACTTTAAACTTCAGAAATTCAAACTTGCAGGAATGTAAGATATTTAATTAAGAGATCATCGTAAGAGATTTATTAGAGATTTTTAGCTTTTTATATAAGAGAATCTGATAATATTTATTTATTTATAATACCTTTTCCACTAGATTGATTTTTGACCGATTTTTAGTATTTTACATTTCTGGTAGAGAATGACTATTACTTTACCACAGGAGACTAATCTGGAATTAGTTCTGAAAATTCAAAATGTAATATTTTTGCAAATAATACAAATAAAAAACAACTTAAAAAAAAGCGAATTTTCCTCTATGTATTATACCAGTTAATTGTAGAGACCGATTGGAGCTTTTTGGATGATTTACTGTTATTAAAGATTTTGTATCAGCCTTTTACAACTTCTGTTTAGTTTTTCAACAGTTAGAATACCTCAGTATCGAATTCGTAGAAATAAGTATCACTATATTTACAGAAATCAAAAACATCAATGAGATATCGTGTTATATAGAAAATGGAAATTTACTAAATCTCATTTTTTAAATGGTTGCAATACTGGATAAAAGCTCAAATTGATTTGCCTATAGAAACAATGTCACTTTGGTGGAGGACTCCATAAACCCTGATCCAAAAATCCTTAGACATCCATACAGCAAAAACGATCAAAATCTCGAATCTTTATCTTTATGTTTGTAGATGACTCAACTGTTGTTGCGCGTGATGGCATAGTAAACGCATTTACTGACTTTGAACACAAATACAGAAGATGCAAGTATATTATTCCACCTAATCCTGATTTCAGTAATATTGATGGTACTTTTTTCCGATAACATTTCATTTAATGAATCCGAAGCTTTAATTTTAAAAAAACGACAAAATAAATTAAATGTAAACATTTTTAAATTGCCGATAATAACAAAAGCCTTTTTGGGTATACGGAAGCAAACCAGAAATTTGCACATTTTTCAAAGCGGGCAATATACACAACGTCTGTAACTACTTTGGAATTGCTAAAGTACCCAACTTTGCAAAGACCTTCAAATGTGTATTTACAATAAAATTGCAAGTTTCGAACAACATGTACGAGGATTAGTAATTTTGCTCTCTTATTAATCGATGCTCTGCATTTCTAGGATCATATACGATTCAATTAATCTAATAGAATTACCTACTTCCTTAGCCTGCACGTTCTCTTGATCTTTCTCCGGTAGAGAGCGTATGGGATGCAATGTGATGGTTCATGCGGTCTAGAGCTTACCCACTCAGAAATCTTGCACACCTGCGAGAAGGTGTTCAAAATGCATGGGAAAGTGTCAACCAAGATAAGATCCGCCTATTCTACGATTCACTACCTCCGCGCATATTTCCGCTTGCGGAGGAAATACGTTATAAAGTTTCAAAATGTAATCGTTACATCACCACGAATGTGATGCATATAGCTCTACTTCTTCGAGGTGGGGCAACTTTATGGACGGTAGTGTATGCTTAATGTAGGTTAATTACGTTAACGGCCAAAACTGTATTTAACTGTTTCAAACATAAGGGGTTTTTACTTTCATTTAAAGCAGTTTTTTAGTGCAGTTGACTGGAATCATCTGGACGGCCATATTGCCGTAACTTAATTAAACATATGATTGACATGGGACGTTGAATTTTATTTTCCCATTGTGACGCGCCAAAGATTGACCTAGCGGAATTTTATTAAATCTAATTATGCAGTATCACGGTCTCCCCGATTTGAGACACGAACATGAACGTGTCTATACTATTATGGCCGTCGGGTTAGTAGTTCCAGGCATTATTCCTGTTTTGAGGGAGGAGCCCCAATACAAAACAACCAGGTTACGCTCTTTATAGAAATATTACATTGCTATCCGGTTGCGAATTCTCAAAGTTGCTAAGAAATCATAACCTCTCATAAAATACCTGCTTTTATAATTGTGGTATTTTATTTATCTAGTTATAAAAACTAAAAGACTAAAAACTAAGAGAAAAGGAAATTCAACAGAACAGAACAAACAAAGCTATCTCTAGAACGTAGATCTCTTAAGTTAAAATAACAATTATTCAAACTATTTGTGTCAAAAGTTACTTAATTGTTCTACCAAAAACATTGTAACAAAATCAGTATTTAAATTTAATGAGAAATTAAAAGAAAGGTAAATATATCAAATCTTCGTCAGCCGACCGGTTGAAACAATTATTTCTCTTTATAAAAAATTAAGGCATTGAAAACGGGGTTTTTCTAAACAAAACTAGATAAAATTTGAACAATAGAGCTGGAATATATCTTATATCATTAGTTAGAAATTATAAAAATGAAATTAAATAGTGCCAAATGAAATTTTTACATTTATTAAACTTATTACTTATTATATTAGATTAATTACTACAGGATTCAACAGATGGCGCTACTATACTAAAACTGTCAAAAACAGAAATTCTTCCAATGCTACCGGCCGTATAAGAGAAGTTTGTCTCTTACATCAAGGAGACCGTATGAGGTACACGGCCTCCTCGATTTGAGAGATAAACCTCATTTACACGACCGGTCACGTTGGAAAAAATCTGTTTTTGACAGTTTTTGTGTAATGCTGCCATCTGTCGTGTCATATACTAATTATTCTTTATGTTTTCTTAGAAACCCTGAGAATTCGCAACCGGACAACACTGTAATAATATTTCCAAAAATATATCGATAATGCGCCGTCCGAATGATCAGCGTTGTGGCGTCCCCTTCAAAATAGAAATAATGCCTGGAACTATAAACACGACCGGCTGTATAAAAGATGTTTGTCTCTTAAATCGAGGAGACCGTGATGGGGTAGGATAATAATTGTCATATAGATATTGAAGGGTTTAAGGAATTTGTGGTGGGATAGTCTGAGCCAAAAGCTATTTTGACAAATAGAAATAATTACATAGTTTTGCTGCAAATAATGGCTCCAACGATACTAGTGGAGGAACGTTAGGCAAAAAATAGCGTTATTTCGGAACCGGTTAAAACTACTAGGATTTTCACGATTCTTTTTTTTAAAATCATGTAAACATAAAATACTAAAACCTTTATAAATTAGAAATTGACGCTGTGATCGGGAAATGCGGTGAAACTCGAATAACCTAAAAATCTTCCAAGTGGCCAGGTAATGGTTGCTCAATGATCTCAGAATAGGATAATTTTTTGTGTGTTATCACATCTATCTATTGGTAGTTCGAAATCACCCTTAATTTATTTTTATTTCTTTTGATTTAAATATGGCAGCCATATTTGTTTCGTGGAGCATGACGTTTCTTGCAGTTTTCTATGTAAACGAAAATCTCGATATCTCAAGAACTGATGGTCGTAGGGACATGTGGTAAAAACCGTTGTATTTTTCATACTCCGAACTACATTTGTTATTCTAAACATAAGTTTTGTAAGATGCTTCTTTATGGGTGCAATTTGAGCCGGAAGTTTAACACGTTTTCTGCAAAATCCCCACTTTTTAGGGTGCCACATTTCCAGGATAAGTTGAGGTCTCAGGGTTCATTTTTTCTAAGAAGGTGCATAATTAAGAATAGTTTATGTTTAAAATATTTGAAATCTGAAACTTCACTATTTTGGTATTTATGGGCTTTTGAAATTCTTGTTTTCTTTATTATTGGGCAAATTTGGACCTCAATATCTCTGATGGGCATAGATGGATTTTTTTTATATTTCGTACAAATGAAGCAATATATGATTGCAAACTGTAGTAAAAATATAACACTAAAAAATAAAGAAATCTCTCTAGAATATAAATTATACGCTTCTAGAGTAGTGAGAAAATGACAACGTTGCCTTAAGATGGTACCAGTATTTCGTTTGTTGTTCTGGTAAAAACAAATTAATGCAGTAAATGACTTTGATTCAAGTTTTGAGGTTATCTTTGCAAATTTTACAAATATATGTATATAAAACGATGGATGAGACACTATTTATTCAGATTTATTTAAAACGTAGCAGTAAAAGATTTCCGAATCATGAATCTTTTTATTTAACACAACTGATTTTGTTTTTGAGATGTACTCTACGAGCGGCCAGTGATGCTGCATGTAGCTATGTAAAGCATTTAAGTTTCCCGCTCGTTTGTCGCAATGCGACGTTGTTACTTTGCGAGCTATATCAAGCGTTCAATCGAATAATTCTTCGTATTAATTTGTTTTTGGCAGAACTATCTTTCTAACAAATTTGAAACTTTAACGGCACAATCTTACAACGTTTTTACGTGAAATGTTTTGATGTCTAATTTTTTTTTCATAATTTTTTATTAAGTTATTATAATAAATGTGTCAACAACTTATCATTTTGCAGAAGATAGAATATTATTTTTTAATTCAATCTTTGCATAAACAAATTGTTTAAACATTAAAAATATTTTAGAAAAGAATTTTGTGCATTAAAATCTGTCAACCACTCTAATTTTTTGTATATTTTCATTATATTTTTCTACAGCCACAACCTCCTTAAAAGTTATACTGCTACTAACGCATGCATCTAGTGGTTGCATGCTGAATGATCACTTATCGCATATCGAGGTTATTTGGTCTAATTTTGTTGCAGTATAACGCCATGTTTATTGGTGCGTCCCAATACAAGCTGCTCAATCATTAAAGCTCAAACCGGGGATCAAATCTGCAACCCTTACATTATGAGGTAAACATGCCACTCGATTACTCAGCAAATCATTTATTCATTTATTAGTAATTTAAGAAATAGTTTTTAGTTTTTAATCTATTATTAATAAAAATTACTTAGTTTGTAATAAATACATAATGCAATAATAGTATATTATATACCAAGGTTGTGAAGAGTTTTTTCTAGAGCCGAGCATTATTAGATCCCGAGATGCGCAGCATCGAGGGATATAAGATGAGAGGCTCTAGAAAACACTTCACAACCGTGGTGTATATATTATTTTTTTCACTACTAGTACTTTTATTCCTTTTATTCTTCTCACATAAAAAACGTACTATCGCGATCACGGATTTTTTCCCGGATGCCAGTGTATAATGGGATGAATTTTTGCCCCGTGTTACACTAAAATCTGGATTATTGACTAGTAGTCAATAATAAAAAATTATTTACCACTAGGCAAGAAGGCTAACTTCACAAGGTGACAACAGACTAGATAATAGTATGTTTTAAAGCTAGTAGTGAAAAAAGATACATTATTTAAGAAACCAATTATAAAAATATCACGGTATATAAGCAAATGTATTATATCGCACAAAAAATTCTGCGGTTAGATAAGACCCCTATGAAAGATAGAAAGTAAACTTTGATACGAAATGTTTCTAAAAGACATGCAAATTAGAACAGGGTAAGGTATCTTTTTTCAACACAACCCATTTTTAAATGAAAAAAAAACATTTAATATAAATTGTGTTTATCACAATGATTACTACTATAGAATATAAAAACCAATTTCGTGTTTTAATTAAAATCGACATGCAATTAAACAATAAGTTCAATAATAAATACTAGAAGGACTACATAAGTGTAACACATAATACATACATAGTATTTATACATACAATAACCCAGATATTTATAGCAGTAACAAATTTTCACTACACTTGCACTGTATGACTGTCCTAAAAACTTAATAATCATAAACGTATAACTAAAGAACTCCGAAAATACATTTGAGATTTCTATATTCGCCCAACGTACTGTATACGATAAGGACGGAACAAGCCCATGTAATAATACTATCTTGAGGGGAAAATAAAGACAGAAACCGTCCTCTTTTAACAGCTGCTTGGCCAGGTGATATAACGGTCGTTGAAACCTCTACACCTTTAATGCATGTTATAAATTCACATACCTACGTTTATGTATATTCAAAAATTATACTCATATTAAGCTTTGAAAAAATTCAATTTAGTAACATCATCAACTGTAAGATGACAACTTTAATCAGCAACAGGCGTCTATAGGTCGTGCCAAAAGAATCATTAAAAAATTTCTGAAATTCCTTCACAGTTCTTAACTTTGTTTTGATCCTAGATAGGGTGAATGCTGGATGAATATGAATTAAGCGAGAACGGCCTTGAGCTGCACCTCTACAAATTGATCATTCTTTGCACGATATTACGTTAGTTATCGAGATATACACTGTAGCAAATTGATATTAAAATAGTCTAAAGACATGAATATAGAATATTTATTACAGCTGCAGGTGTTCCAATTAAGAATTAAAATTATCAATAGGCTCTTGATTGAATACGTGGAATATAGGTCGAATAGTTGTCGAATATAGGTGTTAAAAATTAAACTGTCCTTAATCGAAAAATACCTAAAGGAGAAAGGTCATTTCTAAATACTCCAATAAGATTGAAAATAAAGAATAAAACCAGGGACGTGACAAGCGTACAGATTGGCCGAGAATCTGACCCTGTTGGAATGCGCGACCACAGAGCATCAGCGAATAATCGCAATCTTCACCTAAAAGAACTGACAAGACTATAGATCTAGACACCTACAACTCCATGCTGTTAACTTTTTTGTAATTAAGTAACTATTTGTAAAAATTTGTTGAATTTCACTAAAAGACATGTTGAAATATTCATAACCAAATCGGTATTGTTTTGTATTATTTTAATTTATAAATACAAGAATGCAAATAAGAATTCCATTCTTGGAATTCAAGTTCATTCAGCGGTGTTTTTCTTTGTTCTAATTAATTTGCAAATAAGATTATAAATTTTCATCATCAAGTTTAATATTCATATTGGAAGCAGACAAGTTGATATTTGCAGTAAGAAGAAACAAATAAATGAAAATATTAGCATAAAGAGTACCAGAACGAATATGTACAAAGCTTTTCTGAGAGAATTCGCTTTATATAGATACATAAAATCCTACCTCCAACAAACCATTAAAACAGATATTTTGTATGAAGATGTTCAGACAATTTCCATATCAGTATCTATTATATTTGATTATTAATAACTGTATCACTTTATGATATTTAGCCGCTTCTTGTTAGGATAACTTCAGTTAGATCGTAAATTTGGTCTCAACTTCTTAATCTCGTTTCTGACTCTACTGCTTTAATTAATTATTCTCCAAGTTGTTTTGTTGTGGTCTGTTATATACATTTGCATCTTTTTATCTTTTATATGGTATCTCTGGCTAAGTATATTAGTGTTATAGCAAGACTTGTCAGAGCTGACTTTACATATGGTCTAACGGGACTTTAGCCCAAGGATGCTGCACTCAAGAGGGATTGATATGTTAGGTGCCCCCTGGATAGTAATTTATTCTGGAATATTTCTGTTCGGAATTGCAGACACAAAATATTTCCCCCTACCAGTATTTTACCTTAAGATCTCTCTGACCTTTATTTATTTCTGACACAATTATTTGCATTTTCTAAATTAATTTTTACCGGTAAATAATCTTACAAAAGTTTTCAAATTCTAATGTAACCATATAGTGTGGTTTTCTTTTAATTTAATTGTGGGACCTTAGGTCGTACGGCCTCAAGAGATCGATCCCGAAGCCGAAAAGGTTTTCTAAACCCAGGATCGTTCTCATATCGGTACGTACGAATTGTTCAGTAATTGTCATTAAATACTTTATATTAATAAGCATATATGTATCGGTTAGGAATAAGTGACAGTCCAGTCTGGAGAGGTTGTAACTCGGAGGGGGAGACAGTGGAGCACATACTTTGTGACAGCGCTGCTCTCGCCTCGATTAGAGGTACCATGTTGGAGAAATTCTGGCCGGACATGGCTGGAATTCACTCAAGTTCATCGAAAGGATTCATTGGATGGCCTGAATGATGACACTAAGGGGGTAGCTGCTTCTTTAAACGTGGGTAGTACAAAGGGCCCACATTGGAGCCTAAGTGCATGTGAATAATATTTACACGAAATTTAGAAAATGTCGTTTATTTAAAGACCTGGAAATCTTAACTGGGAAGTGTTTTCAGATTTCCAATTGTATTTGTATTTTTATAAAAAGTTGTATTTTAGGCACAATTGTTGCACATTTGCGTTTGCACATTGTTATCTATTCAAACAAGCGAATGTTCAATATTTGTATCTGTAATTTTAACCGAGGAAATTCTATCATCGAATTCAGGACACACTGTACATAATACTACGCCTAATAAACGAATATAGGGATTGACTCGTGCTTTTCCCAAATCTTTCAAAATAAATAAAGTTACTGTTTCATTTTAGCTTTCTGTTCATTAGTCTAAAAGAGTACTACTTTAAAAAAATGTAATAGACGTGCGCGCTAATGTTTTTTCGTAGCTCAGTCAGAGCGAGGTGATCATAAACCACAGTCGCTACCGTCTCAGGTTCGATTCCAGCTGGCAGGTAACTTTAGTTTTTTTAAATTCAATTTAAAATTTAAGATGAAAAGATTAAAATTAGTTTTCGAATGTTCATTTTTCGTATAATTTTAAATAATTTCATTTCAAAGTTTTGATTCTGATCCGCACTATTGTACACGATTAAAAACATGATGCCATTTGAAATCTGTTGAACCATTAAGTAAAAATTATGATCTTTTCATTGAGTACCTGAATAGGTATCATTCAACGTCCAGGTTTTCTCGGCAATGAAATATACATGATACGTACATTTCGAATGAAATCCCTATTTGTTAGCCCTCTCCATCATAATTTCGCAGAATCTTGCCAACCTCTCGTAGTCGAGATCTAACATTTTTTGATGTAAACTTCTAGTTTTTCTATACAATTTCTCGTTAAGTAACTAGTACTGGTTTTTTGTGTTATTTAATCCTCATGATTTTCTTGAACACTTGAACTAAACCATTTTCTGTATAATTTGTTGGGTCGTAATTGCCTTTTAGCCTACTGTTTCCCCACGCCAACTACCCGAGATACACAAGCATGAAAGTTCCAATCTACATCTACTTACTACACGTATTTTAAAATTATACAGCACCTATTAGTTATTTTTAAGGTTAATAGTATATTACGTTATAAGTCCGGTAAACCCAAGTTTACAGTAGCGAGTTGAAAACGTTTCGGGACGAGGCGACGAAGGAGCCGAGTCTCGAATGTTGAAACGAGCTACTGTAATGGTTTACCGGAAGTATGACGTAAGGCGTTTTATTTCATACTGCCTCACATTGTTCATTTTTTAAAAAAATGCATTTAAAATTTTCAGTCCGGTAAAATTTTTTTACCGGACTCAAATTAGATTTTCAGTCCGGTAAAATTTTTTACCGGACTCAAATTGGATTTTCAGTCCGGTAAAATTTTTTACCGGCCTTGTAACGTAATAATTCATTTACCGGACTCAAATGAGTCCGGTAAATACCCTTTTACCGGACAGTATGAAATAAAATATATTTTTCAACCATTTCCCTGAAAACTAGATTTCACAAATTTAATAAGTACCGCCGATTAAATACCTATTCTGTAAAAAGATCATCATTTTTACTTAATCATTCAATATATTTAAAATTGCACCCGGATTTTAGCATTAGCACAGATCAGAATTTCAATTTTAAAATGGAATTCAATAATACTATTCGAATAATAAACATTAGTGAAGAGGAAAATTGACATTTTAAATTAAAAATTAATTAAAAAAAGTTATCTGCCAGTTGGAATGGAACCTTAGGGCGTCAGCGACTTTAATTTATTATCACTTCTGCTTTTACTGAGCCAGGAAGAACGTCAGCGCGTGCGCCTATTAGCTTAATTTTAAAAGTAGATTGTACTTATTTAAATTATTTTTTTAAAAAGGTCTTAATGTAATTTTGTTTCCATTTTCAGTATATGAGTACTCTTGGTGAGAAGAAATAGTAACTTTATTTACTTGGTAAGATTTTATAAACGCGTTTTAAAAGTTAATCCCAATATTTGATATTTAGTTTACATAAAACTACATACAAACCATAAGGAAAACTTGCAACATAACCAGTAGAGGTTGCTATTATTTGAATTAATGTTGTTACTATAAAGCTAATGGAAATCTTGTGTTATTTTTTAACTATGAAATAAAAAAAAATTACTCCTCTCCTTATCGTAGTTCGGGAATACATTTCAAAACTGCAGACAATTTAGTGTATGGTATTGAAAAAACATCTATCACTATAGGAAAATATTGGTTTACATTTCTTTAACCAGCAATAGTTGAACTTATCTATTGCCATATGTCATTTACTGCTACTAGCTGAAATCTCTGATTTAATTAATTAATCACAATGAAAAGTTATGGTATAATTATCTCTGACGTCACCAGTTTCCCGATTTAATTTGTTAAATTGGAAAAAGATAAACTCCGAATGAAGTTCCTATCGTATCTACTGTTTGCAAATTTACTCCTTATATTCATGCAAACTAAAGTACATAGTTTTGTAATTAAATAAAACTATTTTAGGTAATTATTGATATCCAGACCCTTATAGTACATGCATACATACGGAAATATCAAGCGCTAAGTGTTTTTGTTGGAAAGACGTCAGAAAAACAGGTAGAATTATATACAATCTTCACGTAAATACAGCCAACTTTTTTACTAACATATTCTAACCTCAAAATAGAGAAGTTAGCATAGTTTTTCTTATTAATTACCGGCGCGATTTCTTTTTAGATTATTGTTCTCTGAGTTATCCTCTATAACTCAGCATCATTGGTTTACCTGGGTTTAGAAGGGTTCATATATCGAATAATTAATCAATTTTATTATAATGCTTTTTAAATTCATTTCCAAATAGTACTAAGAACACTTAAAATCCTACAGTTAACATCTCTTGTTGTTCTTCAATTTCCTTATATGGTGGTGGTGCTGTAATTAAAAAGTGCTCACACTGTAAAATACAATGTGTTCATTCAAAAGTTTCCCGCCTAAAATATCTCTTAAACTATACACTTCGATTAAGTATTCGATGGGGATATCTTATAATACTTATAATACTTCCAGCAAACCCAACTTTAAAATGTCAAAGGCAATACCATCTTTGCAACGAAAGATTTTTTTGAAAGGGTATAAGAAAATAGAAATACGGTCATGGAATCATGTTGCTGAGATAAAGGGGGAAGTTTTTTCACAATTCTTCTATAATATCTCTAAAACTATTTATTTCATTTCGTATTTCAAACAATTGTTTATATACTACAATTAGTAAAATAAAGTATAACTTGATCTCCGTTGTCAATGACACCGGAGTTCAAGACGTTCTTGATCTTCGTTGTTGTGGGCAACGTAAAAATCATTTGATATTGCATAACAGCCACACGTGACATGCTGCTTTTTATATCCTTGGTTACGCGTATGATGACACAGACAAGGCAACTTGCTTCATCATATAATAAATTCGGATGAATTCTAAAAGGGTAGAAATTAGGATTGAAATACGAAATAAAATAAAACAACTTATGCAATACGGAGATCAAGCTTCTTTAAATCCTCGAAGATGTTATAACGCCGAGGCTGGCGCCTCGGCGTTATAATACATCTTCTTGGATTTAAAGTATCGCTTGATCTCCTAATTACATAATATATATTATGTTATATATTAACATCAGACTGTTATCAAATTTCTTTTATTCATTTCTTTATCCACAGTCACCTTTTTTTATTATTTTATTTTATCAAAACATTATAAACAATACAATTTTCACGAAAAACCAATATAACAAAAAAATAAATAAAGATGACTGTGATAAAAAGTTTCGTTAAAAACATTTGATAACAGGTTGGTTTTAATAACTCGAGTAGTAAAGGAGGGTTGTTAAAGGACTTTCCCTTTTATCTCAGCAACCCATGACGTGACTGCCCCCTTTCAATTTTTTTTATCGTTGCTATGTGCGAGATGCAAACTTTTGACGGTAGTTCAATTAAATACCTCCATTAAAAAGTATTTTGTAAGTTCAAGAGATATTTGAGATGAGAAGTTCTCAAATGAACACCCTGTATAATTTATTGCGCTCTTTCAAATCTTCAGAATTTCAGTTTAATGGGCCACTATTTCTTAAATTTTGAGTTGTAGCTGCGCGTAAAATTAAAATAAGGGAATTATGTTGCTATGAGTTTCTTCCCAACCAGTTTTTCACAACCTTTCCTTTACCTATAACTGTACCATTTTTTAAATTGTTAAGTATTAAATAAATAAATACACTACATAATTATTTATTAAGAATATTGACTGTCGATAACTTTCTTGGTGTTAAAAAGACAGTGATCCAAACCAGTAATTTCTTGGCCAGGAGTAGAGTAGACATGTACATTGTCATTATTGATACTATTATTATCCAATAGTAATATAACCGAAGGCATCTATTGATCGTCTCACGTTGGGACTACAGTGTGTGTTCTTATGAACAACAGGGTTGCCAAACATCTTGCAAGCAACTTTTAAAAACACTTTCTAAATATTGTAGTTGTAACTGCATAAACCTTTATAATCCCTATTGTTCGAGCAAGTTATATTGCAGGTAGTCACTTCTTCTGACAGCGGTAGTAAAACAAAGTTTTAAAACTTGCTGTTCATATAGTGCGCGTATACAGTCTGGAACTAACGAAATCTGTTTTTCACCAACTTTTACTACACAACCCATTCTGTTTTTAACAATATCCGCCATACTTATGTATAATGTACTATGTGCGTTATGTAATACTACAATACAAATAGTTACAACAAACAACACGACAATGTTAACAATCATTACAAACAATAAAACCCAAACAAGTAAGCGAAGATCTAAAGACGCACAAGCTATCAAAATTTGAAAACAAATAATTATTTTTGTATTAAGAAATTTGCTAAAATGCGTTCGGTGACAAATAATAGTGTCGACAAAAAAACGTTATACTATAATTTCAGTAAGTACAAACTGTATTATGTAGTTCTACGAAGTAAAAGTAGAAAAACCAGAAGGGTTTATTGTTAACTAAAATCCTTTGCATTTGATGCTAATCCTAAATTTCCGTTTTTGCAAGTTTCTTTTGAAACAAGTTGCACAAATGAATGCTTTTATCATGATGAATCGTTTTACCGTTAAAATTGCGTTTGGGACTTCCTTTATTAACCTGTGAATTAAAAGATTAAAAAGATCATACAGAAGCTAACCAGCCGTTATTTTTATTTTGAAAGAATTTGAAGACGAAAGAAATAAACAAAAAGTATAAGTAATAAAATATCGAATATTTAGATACATGTACGATGTAACAATCCCAAGTAATGTTTAATAAAATAACAAATACATGTTAATAAGACTTTCTTTTAAATTCTCCTTTTGTATGGTTACGATTACACTTTTTCGGATACTGTTTTCAAAGGTTTAGAACTTCTGGAATCTTAATCCACATTTCTATAGATTCATACAGTGAAATAGGTGGCAACAACGAAGTACAAACTCCCATAAGAAATACATTGGCTATCTTTCCTTCGCTGTAGTCCCAACGTGAGACGGACAATAGACTATCAATTGTCATACAGATTCTCAAATAATTAGACTAATTAGTTATTGTTGTACAAACGATGACTAATTTTTACAAAACTCTATCAAATGAGGTTTTTTACAGCTAGGCAATTATCTCACTAGAGAGAGTTTTGGGACTTAGGATCACAGGATTTGCTCTAAATCATTTTTCGAAAAAGTATTCTAACCACTCAAAGTGGAAATGTTAAAAAACTGAACTGCTAGTTCATACAATAATAATTGTATACACCGTTTAGTCTAAGTTTACGTTCACGTCATAGATATAAAAGTAGTGACGTAAGAGTACAACCAAATGTGCAAATAATAACTTTCAAAATTGAATTTTATGAAGAAAGATTATTTGCTTTATCGAAAATAAGAAAATATAATTTTCATATATTTAGTAATACATTTATTTATAGAATAAATACAAATAGGTTTTTAAACCAAAACGTAATTTGTTAATTAAATGAGAAAATACACATTTGTTTCAACAAAAAAACAGGTTGGTACACCTGTGTAAGCGACACGCTGTATTGTCAAATTTATTTCTTGTGTTTTCTAAGTTCGGTTTACAATAGTTTGTTACCTATTTTGTATTTATAATTGCATTAACTGAATAGAATTCTAGAGAGTTTCTCAAGCACTGAGAATATATCTTAAGACTGTTTCCAACATTTCATCTGTGGGAAAAGTTTCCAGTCCAAAGAGGAAACGAAGTCGAAAACAAACTACAGAGATTAATCCTCTGTAGAGGCAAATATTAGCAATGAAATTTATGAAATACATATATAAGAACAGTAAGTACCTGACGTTATGTGTGTGGCTGTACTCTTCAATTGATATAGCACCTTTGGATACAAGAGAACATGTATTACATAATATTTTGTCAAAAAATTGAAATTCAAGTTCATGTATGAAGGAAGTAAAAGTTATTTATCCATTGCCTTACGACAAATTGGATTCGTATACTATAAGAATGATCATCCAAGACAAGGGATGTGTGGGGATGAACAAAGTCATATTGTTCATAAGAGAATAAAAACGTGCAGTGAAAATATGCAGCAAAGGTGATGGATCAAACAAGGAATATCCGATTCCATATGGCAACAGAGCATAGTCTGACGTCATAATTTAGTAATGACGTGACGTAAACTTATACTAAATAACGTATAGTATAGACCATTCAGTCAACCAGAGGGCTTACGTCATTAGTCAGGTGACTTACTTTGTAAACATGTTAAGATGAAAATGCCAATAATTTCTGACATTTCGTTTTCAATGTTAGGTTAGGTTAGGAGTGTTTGTGAAATGGTGTGTATTTTGGCTGTGTAGTTACAACTAAATAAAAATGAGATTGATATCTCGCAAAGAAAATAAAATTCTTAATTGAAATCTGTTTAATATCTCTCTTAAAAACTTTAATATATATCAGCCATAGCAAACCCAATTATTAACTAACAACTAACCTAACTTTCTTTATCAAAACAAAACCGTTTTCTTCATTGGTCCACTTTAATACCTTCTAAATTTGTTTGGTCTCTTCTTATATATTTAAACAACGTAAAACAACATGGTATAATTCCTAAAAGGTATTTCGAGACTTGTAATAATTATTGTAATATTACATGCTTACATATTTCAAAATTGAATCCAAATTAGCCGGTATTTCTAGAAGCAATGATTTTGTAAAGGTCAGTAAGATATTGTTACATGTATAAAATTAATGAAGGATACTGACTCTTTTCAAACAGGTCATATAGTGCATCTCGTAATGCAAATCTTTGGTTGTTGTCTAAGTCAGTAATTCTCCTTTTTCTATTTTTAGCAGGATCTTCAGATCACTAAAAACGTTACCGCTTTTAGTTGCAGATACCTTGCAAACGGCACTTTTGCCGATAACCAAAGCCTAGCTACCCTTTACAAATATTACTTTTTAGAAAAGAATCATAAAACGAATTGTATATTTAAAAATATTCTATTTTAAGACTCACTTCTCGTACTGAAGTTTAACGTAATAAAGATCCAGAATTATCTCGCTCTTTCCGAAAATAATTAATTAAAAAAGCTATCAAGTTTTTCGATTGCAAACTAAATGGTTTTGGCATGGTAAAAGAAAAAGGTAAAAAATATTATATTGTATATAAATAAAATATTAGCTCTCTAATAAGCTCTCTGGCGTTTCAACTTGCCAAGATGACAAAATATTTGCATTGATACAACAATGGACAATTGTTTTCGTTTGGAAGATGCAAATAAACGTAGTAACCGTATTACCAACAAAAAAAATACATTTCTTAGGCGTAAAAGTATTGGAAGAGGTGCGAATTTACGTTGGTAACAGATTATGACGTAAGACCTCTGCTTGATCGAATGATCTATAGTGTGTAATTATTGATTTTCTAAAACACCATATTTTTACTTTCTGAAAAGCTGTTTTTAGGTGAAATAGTGATCAAAGAAATTGCTTGTAGTATGTTGGTGGTAATTCTACCAGCAGTATCTGATCATATTTGTACGAACCTGGTTGCCTGAAGTGATAAGGAGCACAGCGTGGAGGTTATCTAATTCGCAATTTTCTAAATAAATTGTCTGAAGAGGAATCAAAGTTCGATAATTGGTAGTTTTTGAGTTATAGGTATCATCATAGGTTCATGCTCTTCGAATATTGTTTAAGAGTTCATACATTGATGTTTTCTCCTGTTTACTGGTAGACTTTGCTTTGAATTTGTAGGCACTGTGTTTGATTTGAAGCACCATGTCATGTTCGGGAAGAAGCCTTAATTTACTATTAGGAACCAGAGAGATTAAAGATAAGTAACAACTTTCACTGATAGGCTGAAGCAAAAGTTAAGTGAGGTTGAAGTTTCACCAAGAAAATGGCTGTTTTTTCTTGAATAAGTTACGTAGCTAGAGTTTTTACTGGATCCGCTTCACAACTGTATTTCCCTTTTCCAAAAATAGCAAACGCGAGGATTGCGATAGTGCTGAAGTGAAGAATAATGATTTTGTAGAACTTGCTACTTCATGGATACCTTTTAAGCAGTGGTCGCAGTATTTCGAAAACTCGTTTTGCCAAATGAATAAATAAAAACTAACTATGTATAAAAGTAACTAGCTAAGCAGATTTATTAAGATATACGTATGTACCTAACTAAAAACAATAGGAGCAACACGTTTAAACTTTGCAGATGCTAGTTAATATAAAGAAATTACTTTTTTAAATATAATAATTAAGTTTTTAATTTTAAAACAACAGTTCTATAATCTGTTTATTACGAAATAATTCTGCGATTATCATCTTACGAACGTATTGCTATAACCAGCAATTATGATACCGTTACAGCTTAAAGCCAAATGTTAACATACGTATATACCACATTATAGTTTAAAAGAAAAACGAACATCCAAGATTTTAATCTTGTAAAACGAAAAGACTGAAAAGAAATGCAATATAGCCCAGAAGGCACCCCAGATGGCAGTTTCTGAATTTAACATACCTTTGGTGAATAATAGTGAACCAAGTATTAAAGCAATTCAGAATTTTCTAGATTCGTTCTTTAAATTGGCCCAATGTAACAAACATGAAGTTTTTCATCAGAAATCGAAAAATTTAAAGCTTTTGTTAGCACCTTCATGTTCATATTAAAATATAGCTGCAAATGCTGTTTAGGCAATTCTGTTTCGTATTTCTGAATTTCTATCGCTTGGTGTAATCACTATATAACATTCTTGCTGTTAAATGATGTTAAGCAGTAAACTGTCCCAAGCATAAATACTTTACATTTTAACAAATTTACTTTAAAGGATCCTGCATAAGAAAGTCCTACTACATTTAACATGTCACAAAAGGAATGTTAAAGATAAATAGCATTAATTAAAACTTTTAAAGGCTTTAATAGAATTAACCACCTTTACAGAACTGTTTGAAAATAAAAACTATTCCGTGCCATTACTTCCACTGCCAGTAACAAGAAATAGACCTTGTTAAGGTGAACAACCATAAAAAACTTTACGATTGTCAACCTTAATTAAAGTAGTGAATTAAAGGTTAATTCAGACCAGTCGTCCGACAATTGCGTTGAGTAGGGTAGATGGGGGCTAATCGTTATACTTCGAGTTTATTTCTGTTACTTTTTCTGGTTAGAGCTACAAGAAACTTTTCTGGAACTTTTTAACGTAATGCTTCGTCGACCGCCTATGCATTCAATTTGTAACTGCTGAACAGCCTGGAAACTCAATTTAACAATAATTTCTTACAATTAATGGTTGTATACGTATGTGGCACACAACTAGACATTTACCGGCAAAAAGTCTACACCATATGGAAAACATTTTCATTTTCGAGTTCTGAAAAGAATATTGTTGATAAAATACTTTTTTTAAACGTTGGAAAATCTTACAACATTTGATTTCGTGATTCTGGTAAACGAAGTAAATTCAAAAAAACTTAAATTACTCCAAAAGTAAACTACCACTGAATAAAATAAAACTTTTATTTTCAAAGTCGGATATTGATAATTAGTATTTGACGATAAATATTACTAATATTATATCAATATTATTATATACTATAACGAGCTTGTTCGGGGTATGTATCCTATACTCCGAGTGATCCTTATAGCTGGCGCCATTGCGCGGTGGAAAGGTTAAGTTCTAGAAAAGAAAAAACCTGCCATAAAAGCAGGTTTCTTTTGCTATAAAACCAGCGTACTTAATGTCAAGTTCGTACCCACATTATTATTATATTAGTTAAGTGAATTAATTGTTCCGGAATTGGTAAATTTGCTTGGTCAAGATTCGAAGAACCGGCCTTGATCTCTATTATTATAATATAATGTCTTGTTAATAACAGTTTCACTATTTTTAATTTTAAGGGTAGTTTACTCTTGGAGCGATTTTCTAACCTTACCTCGTAGATCATAATTGAGGGATCAAGTTATTAAACATTTTCTAATGCTCTAAAAGAATCAGACACTTTTAGCTAGAATAAAATGTTGCCAGAAATCCAAAACAAAGAAGTTTTCCATATGGTGCTTACTTTTTGCTGGTCACTGTATACTTGTATCCCCTTTTTATAATGCACATTCTATCTTTTAATTGGAATTATTAAAACTAAGACTTTCCTAAAAATATCATTTATAATTAAATATTATGTTGGAAACTTTTAAGCATCACAGGTTTTATAACTTCCACTTCATTAAAGAACCCCTAAGTTTATATCTATTACTTATATTAAGTTAAGGGTTTCTCACTTTAACCCTAAAAACTTGGGTAGAAACTATAAAATTAAGAACACTTTTAGATGCTCTTATATATTAATGTTTTATAGCCATATAAAATTAATTTATTAATGGATATTATAATTTTTAAACTCAGACAGTGCAAATGCGGTAAAAGGGGAATGGATTATGTATGTGTACAGTTTTTAAAACGAACTTAATTAAACATAAAAATTTAAACATGATAGCTTTAGTGATTTTAAACTGTAAAAATCAAATTACTCTCAAATTTTGTACAGAAAATTAGTTTAGAATGCATTAGTTAACCCCTGAGAGATAAATCCCGTAAAAATTTTAGAAACCATTTGGGATTGCCTTTAAAAAGTTATTATTTAATTACTCCAGTCTAATTAGGAATTTTAGGAGCTCATTTGAATTTTGGGGTTTTGCCTCTCGAAAATATACAGACTGGAAAATGAAATTGCAACAATTTTTGCGAATAACAAATATTATATAAATTAGAAATCGCAGATTAAATTCGATTATTTTTATCAACATATCTCTTTTGAAATCGGTTTTCAGTAAGAAATTGTTAGGTAAATATATAAAGATCTTTTAGTAATTTCATTGCAAAATAATATATTAATTTAATGTTTTACTACGTTTTCACAAATTTGAACATACTATTATGTTGATATATAGTGTACAGTCATCTATAGTTAGATGTAGTTGTTTGTAATTAATAGAAGCAACGTTAATTGCATTTATGATTAATTGCTTTAGTTCCACTAAACATTCATCAACTGAAAGATATAATATGTGGCTCCTGTTACATAAAAAGGTCTGCATATTATTTTTGACTTATTTTTCCATTCTTTCAAAAAAGAATATGAAGTACAAAAATTACAGAAATAGGCAGTCCTCATATTTAAAGCTGTCTGCCGACGTAAAAATAGATCTATATTCTAATCAAAGTTGCTAACATCTTGCTAATTTAAAGTATAGATAAAAATTTACATAATAGTATTAGTCATATTATTTGAATTATTCGTTTGTTTATTTCTATTCGTTCCTATTTGCTCTGGATAAGACCTATATGCCCATGGCACTAAAACTCAATTGGAACCTGAAATAATTTTCTGTTAAAGTAGGAACTTTAACTTAATTATTTCATTGATACAAGTATATCGTTTTATTCTCTTATAAATCAAAAAAACGTGCTTTTGGATTTTTCTAACTTTGAATAACTCCGCCAATCTGACCAGATTCATTAATTGATTGAACATATCAATCAATTGAAATCAATCATTCTTTTGTTTATTGTTCGTATTCTTATTATACACCTTATAATTATATTATACCATTATACACATCCGGGTCTGGGGATCAGACCCGAAATTATTCAGTTTAAAAAAATCCTCGCCAAGATGGTAGAGGACTTTGAAAGGTTGAGATGTTTGGTGAATTTAAAATTACACTTTTTGCACTCCCATCTCGATAAATTTTCTGATAATGTTAGAGATTTCAGCGAAGAACAGGGCGAACGCTTTCACCAAGACATAAAAGTGATGGAAACTCGCTACCAAGGAAGGTGGGATGTAAATATGATGGCACACTTCTGTTGAAATCTTAAGAAGATATACCAAAAGAAAATAAAAAGCGAAAATCTTTGAATCGATCTTTTGATGAAAAGAGATAGTTCTAAAAAAGAGAAAGACTGAAATTTTATGTACTTGTTATTCGTTGTTTATTTGTTTATTAATTTAATTTAATTTATTTATTTATTTATTGATTTACCTTCCAAACGGCCCTTTTTGGGTTTTTTGAGGTTATGGCAAAACTCTGACGTGATATGATTAAATGGACCCGGATTCGAATTCAGCGACCCCAAAACATATAGAAAACATGGTCTGATCCCCAGATCCGAAAAAAACAATTTTTTGTGGCTATGTAATTGTTTACCAACAGATAATGCCAATTTATTATATTTGCAATTTGATATACTCACCCTGTATAACTGTTAATATTATGTTAATACCCGGTTAATTAGGTACACATAACAATAACAATTTTATACTTATAGATACGTCGCACCAAGTTTAGCATTCGATGGTAGCTTTCGTACAGTTAACATAATTTTAATCTTTAATTATAAATTTAAAAAACATTTAACCTCCATAATAATATTAGTTTTAATATCTTTACTTTGATTGTTATCACAATCAAAGTGCGTTGTGTAGTGGCCCTATATCGTATGAAATGGAGGTTGCGAAAAGACTCTAATTTTCCATTCGTTAGAAGGATCTTCTAGTTATGTTATGTTCTAGTTATGTAAACCTGTGTGTAAAAAAATGTGTTTACATTGCATTCTATAAAATCATTTAATTTTTAAACGTCTCAGTACACTTCGGTATTTTAAAATCGTTCGAACTCAGACGGTACGTTTTGAAGTTTACATTAAAACAGTTTTCGTTGGATATTATATAAAAAAACTCTAACTAATGAACTTTTAAAATTTCAAAAAATAAAATAAGAAAATCTATATAGTAATAAAATAAAAATAAATTCTTACACGTTCACAAATCTAAATGTAGTCTGTTTTATTTTCAGATCATTAACTTTTAACTAATAACTTCTCACTAATAAAAAATGTACTTGAAAAAGCCTACATTGATAGGTGAAACATAGTAATATTTTAGATATAATATGTTTTATTGGCAGTCAGTCTTCAAAATACAAAATTATTATCATAAAGAATTTTTTAACAAGAAAGTTTTAGTTTTGTAAATGTTGGATTATGCATGTACCTATTTAAGTTAATACAACCTAATTGTTTAAAGGCGTCAATCAATTTTGTTCTTACACACAATTCTATTGCCTCTTTTACTACCTTTATAATAAGAGTTTTCAGCTTTTACTAAATTTACTTGTCACGATAATATAATACGTCCCTACTTTTTGTTTAGTACTGCCAATGCAGACAGTGACGGTAGACAAGCCTCGGCGAACTATCGTTAGTGTGCGTTATATTCAAAGCTAGCTTAACGACTTCAAAGTTCTGACACGCGAGTGGGCCGACTGGTTGTTATTATTATATTGGGTTATATTATGGCATATTGGATTAAACATGCATATATTGAAGGATCTACCTTAATCTTACACTTAAGGTAAGATCACGTTTCGATGACAATGATGATCACGACGAAGAGCAAACATTCCTCTCCACGATGATCTAACTAATTAATTCCATATAATGTAAAGTGAAACTTCCATACCAGGCATCACTACATATTAACGGTTACACATTGATCAGATAACTTTGAAATTGCAAGTCTCCATATAGAATCATATCCAGCTCTATAAAACCTATAAAAATTACAATAAGCTAGTCGGATGATCATTTGAGCCATTTCTATTAAAAGAAACCAGGGCTTCTGTGTGTATTAATCTGTATGTAAAATACGTAACACCGAGCATAATACCAAGAAAATTATATACTCATATTTCCTTTACTACGTGCACATCTAGTTACAACAACATTATGTCTAGAGATGATTTTCTGGTCAGGTTGTTGCACAACATTGAAGTATACAACAATATCAACGTTGAAGTAGGCATACATATTTTCAAAACAATGCAATGTGAGTAAATAACATAAGAATGAATTGATTAGATAAAACCGTTAAAAAAGTATCTGAAGTACTACGTAGATATGAAGTGTTATGGTATTTCCTGGAAATTATTATTGACTGGTATTCAAATCTATAAATAAATTAGAATAACAATTAGGAATCTTAGACTCTACATGCATCTCAAGTGATATAGAATTACCACAAAGAACTTTGGAAAGTAGTACAGTGTACACCAGAATACATTGCGCTTATCAATTAAGAATGCGAATTAAAAACAAAACATATTTTTTATTAATAAAGTTAATCTTACAACAGCAAACATCAAACCCTTACAGAATATGTAACAGAAAACTTACTATTATACGTACGAATCCAAACCAATTTAGTAGCTAACAAAGATCAATTTATAAATTATCTTGTGCACCATTCTAACGCACGTGCTAATTCTAGATCACTACAAGTAATTTAAAATCTACTTTCACCATCTTCAGGCAACGCCAGAACTACAAACCAAAGGTATTAGCTTTTCTGTAAAAGATACAGGTATATTTTAAGAAACCTTCAGAGGACTCCCTAGTATTAGATAAATTTTGATTTAATTCTCTTGATGTTGCTTGTACTGGAATATTATGGACTCTTGGAACTATAGGTGGCACTCCACTTGTGCAAATTATTGGTACTCCTGTAAAAGGTACGCCACCAATTACTAAGCCAATTTCGTTTTCTAAATCTGTATGTAGAACTGGTACTATTACTTTTCCCTAAAAGTATTTTCTTTAATTTTTTTTAAATTTATTTTTTTAATTCATTACCTGCAGGCGATAGCTTACGTTCATTATACTACAAGACTTAAAATTTGGGCAGCTCTTTTGCGTAGGAATCTTTAATATGGATGTCCATTGTTTTTCACCATGAGCACCTATACCACCGTCTGTACGAGTTACAAGTACATTTCGAATATTTTTTGATTTATAAGAAGGATTTCGAGCAATGAATTCCAAATCCTAGTTAACATACAAATTTAGACTTTTAATTTTATTAGTAGTGTAAGCAAGTTGTTGCCAACCTGGATGATTTTGAATTGTACACTTTCTGCACTAACATTTGTTAAGTTCTGTACATGAGCTCCTACGTGTACCTCTTGACCAGGTACAAATCCCGTCATTGGTAAGGACATATTAAAGACCAATATACCATTATTCTGGCAGAAGCAAGACCACATTGTTTTATCTGTGGACATTGTGGCGGGGTTCTAAATAATTAGATATATTTACAATTTGACTTTCATACTTCTGTATTTAAATACTTACACGAAGATATGTGGAATTATTTAAATTTAGTGGCGCTGAGATTTCTATTGGTATCTTATGAATTAGATTTGTACCCCAAGATCGAACAACTATTGCTTTGACTTGGTAACGAATGTGTCCATAGCTTCCTTCATACGTTGGTGGCAAGCTAGATGATGGTAGAACGGTATCAAATGGATATAAAGTTTTACCAATAACAAGCTCTACTTCATCTGGATAACAAAAATAATTTTAAGCTAATCAAGATGAAAAAGTATTAATAAAGTCGTTTACTTTCTAACAGAGTTAGTTCTATATAGAGAGAGCGTTCTTTCGAAGAGTATGAAACATTTTTATATTGCAATCTTTTGTTATCATCGTAATACGATTCACGTTCTTTCCATTGCGTTTTAATTTTTCCTTTTAGTATAACTTTTACAGCTGCAATATTACAGATCATTTGAATCAAGATTAACTATGATAGCATTAAGAATATTTACCACTGATAGACATTTTTCGATCTTTTACGAAGCATCCAACTGTACCTACAATTCTTTCACCAAGAGTATACACACTATTGTCTTTAACCAAAGTTATGTCTATTGAACTCATTTTTTATGTTCCAGTAACTAAGCACGCTCTGACAAAAGCTATCACAATTAAAAATCATACACTCTATTAGTGTAGTTCTCTCTATTAGTAACTCTATTAGTAACAACACAAGTTTTTGATTATTTAAACAAAATTTTCTCTTTTAATAGTCACTTAATTATCAATCCAGATAACAAAATTGTGATTAGATAATATAATATGATATTTTTTACTTCTACAATATAAACAATTCGTCGAATGGCTTCTTAGAACAACTTCAAGTGCAATATATATTGATCAAATAGCGAGATTAAAAAAAATTAAATAACAAATTATAGAAGGTACCATATAATCTACAGATACTCAGAAAAATACTCAGAACAGAATACTCTAACAAATTCTCAGAAAAGAATTAAACAAAGCAGAAGGTGGATAAGCTTGTTGAAGAGTCGAAGCATTCTTTAGACCGCATCGGTTAGAAAGCGATAATTCCTTCCCACTGTTTTTTGTGACCATAAGACGTATTTTATTATGCTTAGAAATAGATGTACTCTCGTCAAATGATCATGACTTAGGTTTTCCTAAAGAACTAAAATAATAAAAAAGTAAAATAACTTTAGATAGTTTATTTTTGAAACAGATTCCAGAGTTAACTTCTGATCTATTTCTGAGACAATTTATCTCTTATAAGATTTAACCCTAAACGAAGATGTGATGAGTTAAAGGTTGCAATCGAAAGCACAAAATGTGCAACCTCAACAAAGACAAGAGTTTGTTACTGAGATAAAGCATTTGATAGTACCGGGTGATTTTTTAAATTTCTGATCTAGAAAGCCATGACATAATTTTAAAACAAAAGATGCGGAAAACGTAGGGCGTAGTTTGAATCGTTCGATTTGTCACAACTGTCAGATTTCAAAAATGTTGACATAAACATAACCTACTCCAGTGTTGTTCTCGCTTTTGCCGTCTTTTGTGCTTCACTGTTTCCTCGTGTTTTGAATTCCGTTTCGCCAGTTATTATCTCGGTTATTATCAAAAATCAGTCTTTTTCAAGACTAACCTTTCGTTTGTGATTGAACGCTTAGTTTTCAACGTTATTTTGGAGTGTTTTTCATCACAACAAAATGGTGTTCACACAGGAACAAAAAACATTTATGATCGAAGCTTACTTTCGTAATGGTCATCAAGTTAATGGTCAATGGGTGTATGAAGCCGGAGCATGTCTTCGGGAGTTTCAAGAAAATATTTATCAATTTGTTTAATAAATGTAAAAGTAAGTAGTCAATTTGTCACATAAATGACATTTGGAATAGCAGTGTGATCAACGCTACGCCCTACGTTTCGGTGACCTTCGATACGGCGTAAAAATCACGACTTACTAGATCAGAAATTTAAAAAATCACCCGGTACATTTTACCATGACATTTACTATTTACTAGATATACAAATCTACAGAATTGTGCAAGAAGCATAATCAGTCCGTAAACTTTTTGACTAATTAAGTTGGAAACCATCTAGCCTGGCAAAGACATTCGAAACAGCATGAAGTTTAAAGCATATTGCACCAAGCATCTTACAAGTACCAAAACTTTAATCCATTAATTTTCACATTTAAAGCATACAGAAAGAAAGAATTAAAGATTTGATGAAGAGACCTTTATCAAATCAGAAGTAAAACTACTTGTAAAATTTTAAAAATTGTATAAATAAAAAACGCAAATTTATATTTAAAAGATTTTATTAATAAGAATGATTAAGAATAAGTTTATTATGAAACTAACCCTATTTACATAGTAGGTATATAAATCATTGTTAATTTTCGAATTAACAGCAGCTGATTTTGAAATTTCAAACGAAGATCTCTCAGTGACCATATAGGTATATTGTTGGATAATTATACAGCTTTCAAAATTTGTAGTAAAACCAACTGCAATACTTGTTTAAGTTTTTTTAAGAAGTGAGTCATATACCACTGACAATGACTATTTTAGCCAAATTAACAGGGGAAGGTTAACTAATCCGTCCAATTTAGTCATATTGTTTAAATAACGTAATAGACCAAGAGCCAGCAACGTATTTCGAGTTGTCATTTCAACAGTCGTGAAAATTTGGGTACTAAATCTTATATACCTGCTGAACACTAAAAGTCGATTCTGGCAGCCCCCTGCGGCCTGGTTATACCACCCCAACATTACTAAGAGGGTGAAAAATAAGATTCTCTCTCTAACCCGCAGGCCGCTATATAACTGTCTCGCTCGCACTAACATGTAAACCTACATATACCTACTTTATCTATTGTGTGAAAATTTCAAGACTTTTAAAATAACAAAAATGTCACTTTTTTAAATTAACATTTACAGCGTTCGGCAACATTTAGAAGGGAAGGAAATGTTCTGGCAATATTTTTTATAAATAAAGAATACTTTCGAAAGTAACCTCCTGAAATTTCATGACTGTTACTTTAAATAAATTGAATCTTATTTCTCACCCTCTTAGTAATTTTGGGGTAGTATAACCCGGCCGCAGGGAGCTGCCAGAATCGACTTTTAGTGTTTAGTAGGTATATAAGATCAAATACTTTAATATTATTAATACTGGAAACTCCATATATTTTACCAGATGAAAACAGGCGACATTTTTGTGGCGCTATCTTCGCAGATGGGTGTGCAACTAAACGCTGATTTTTCGATTATTTTTTTATAGTAACCTACATCTAATTAGAAATTAACACTATTTCTGTTAAATAGTTGTTTATTACTATTCTGTTAGTATATATAAACTATTACAATCTATCTAAACTACTCAATCTTTTATCATAATAATTATTATTTAATTACACTTCAAATATTTTTGAAATGTCACGTTTAGATGCACACCTTATAATTTAGAGGCGCTATTAAATTTTGTCTCCCACTTTTGAAAATAAGTTTCCGGTATTAATAATATTAAAGTATTTGATAAGATTTAGTACCCAAATGTTCACGACTGTTGAAATGACAACTCAAAATACGTTGCTGGCTCTCCATCTATATGAATCCATAAGCAAATTTTTTCTTTTACCATAGAAAATTAAACATCATAGGTTTTGGTTGATCTCACGGTCGTTTCTCTTTAATGACAGTAAATGAGAGGTGTTTGTCTGCGCTAAAAGTTTTCGATCTGATAGTGGGGGCGCTGGTTGCAGTTATTGCGGCCTAGGTGACTAGATATAGTGACTCTATTGTTAGTTATTTGTAAAATGTCAAATTGACTTTTTTGCACTTAATTTAAAATTTACTGGTTACAAAAAAGAGAGTTGAAGTTATTATTGTTTATTGCTTATTTATTTCATATTTTATCATTTCATTGCGTTATTAGTTGTTGTAAAACTACCTAAATCATTTTTAAATTAATAGGTAAGTGAAAAATACAATATAATTAACGTGACACGTAATGCAGTCTAATTTTATAAACTAGCTTGGTTGTAAACATAAGTAAAATGGAAAATCCACAAAGATTGACGAGATGTACTGTTAAGGGTTGTAATGATTTTACACTGTCGAGAAGGAGATTCCCAAATCCCACTAAATATTTGAAGATGTTTCAAATATGGCTACAGGCTTGTAAGAACGAGAAGATAAATCCACTGCCCGCTGAAAAGATCTACAAATCACACACAATTTGTTGTAAACATTTTTCTTTAGAAAATATTAGTAGGAACAATCGCTTGCTACCCAATTCTGTACCTACATTACATTTGCTAGGTAAATGAGTTGTAACATAAACATAGCAAATTAAATACTTAAGACTAATTTGAGCTCAGGCGAGGAAGTAACTGTCGATCAGTCTAGTAGTATGGTTCAATCCTCAACATCGTTTGATTTAATTAATAAAGAATCTTCTTCTGATCACCACGGTACTGTGCTTGAGCCTTCAAGTAATAACCAGCAGTCTTTCTGTGAAGACGCTGTAACAGAAGAGAACCCTCAACCTTTCACGTTGTCATACACTCCTACACAATGCGCCACTCCTAAATGAAAACGTAAGCAATATTGTATTTGCGATCTTTATAACATTCATATTTTAATTCGGACATTCTGACACATTATTGTTTTTAGGTTCTACGGTTTTATCTTCCATATTAGCTTGAATTATCTCCTAGAAAAAGCACATTGTTCCATGCAGTAAAGAATTTAAATAAATCATTGCGGCATGCTCAAAAGAAGTCTACTTCTTTCAGAAGAAGATTATTTTTAGCCAAGAAAACTACACACTTGTTTTCTTTGAATGAAATTCGACGAAAAACAAACCCAATTGTTGCCAAGGCTTTAGAATGCCAGTTAAGAAACATCCAAAAAAAGCCATCTGGTCGTCGGTATACCATAGATGATAAAACTCTTGCTCTTTCACTCTTGAAGCAAAGTGGTAGAGCATACAGATTTTGGTCAAAGCTATTTACTTTACCAAGTAGAAGCAGTATAATACAATTGTTAATAAAATATCTATTAATCCTGGCTACAATAAAAGCATTTTCAATAATTTGAAGAAATGCTCAGAAGACATGTCAGAACTTGACAATGTTGTGTATTGATGTTTGACGAAATGGCTCTCAAACCTCATTTACAATATAATGCCTATAAAGATCTAGTGGAAGGATTTTGTGATTCAGGATCACAAAGAGACAACAAAATTGCTGATCATGCTTTGGTTTTCATGATCAGAGGGATTAACAAAAAGTATAAACAAGCTATTTGGTATTCTTTTTGTGAAAGCACCACAAAAACTGCAGTTCTTGCACCGCTAATTAAAACAATTATTAATCAGGTATTTGAATCTCGGCTGAATATAATTGCTATTACGTGTGACCAAGTAACTACAAATGTTGCTGCATTAAATTATTTTTCTTAGAATTTGATGTACTATAAGATTCCAAAAAGAAAAATTCAAAAAAGTCAACATGGAAAAAGGCGACAGACCGACAGACCAACAGACAGACAGACTTCACGAATTCAGAGACGAACTTTTTGTTCGTCGAACATTAGATTTAAGGACAACGGTCGCACTTGTATTGCCCAATGGAGGCATGTAGTAGATGCATATAAAGTAGATGCACCTGCTGGAAGATTTAGATATTTTAAAAAATTGACTAATTGACATATTTTCGAAACTAAAATGAACAAAATGAAGGTTTCATATGCATCACAGATTTTTAGTGAGACTACAGCACCAGGACTTTTGAGAATGGCTAAAGATAGTAAGTATGTCAGAAAATGATATTCTTTCACCAACCTATTTGACTTTTAGACTCTACAAGCTTGGATGGTCAAACAACAGTACCAGCAGAAGCTGAAGAAACGGCAATAGTGTTGCTTTTTTGAATGATTTGTTGGATAGTGTAAATGGTGGGGGTAAAAAGCCTGCACGCAATGGACTTCGGTGTCTTGTAACAAGAAGAACGAGACATCTGCTATTTTGGAACGATGCTATTTTAAAATTGCAAAATATGTGTTTTATTAACAACAAAAATAAAGACTTTTTTTCCACCTTCATTGAAACACTGGATACTAACTATCAAAAATTTCAAATTATTAAGAACAAAATTATTGACATTAGGATTTGAAAAGTTTTCCTGTCGAACCTTTAATCAGGATCCCTTGGAGAATTTCTTTGGACAATTACGACAACAGGAAGCAGGAAACATAAATCCATCGTGTTCTGTCTTTGGTCCCTATTATAAAAGTTTATTAATTAAGAATATTGTATCTATTCATTCAGTAGGAGCAAATTGTGAAAAAGATAGTTGTTTCAATGTGTTTAATAACATTAAAAATTTTATAGAACAAGAGGAAGAAAAATTATCAGATGGTACAGTAGCATATGAAAACATAAGTAATACTGATGTTGCAACAATGTTGCACTGATGTTGCATGCAGACATTGATGACAATGTCATATCATTCATAGGTGAAAAAAAGTATTGCCTTTATGTAATGACTGTATAAATTGTAGAATGAGTCTAACAGCACAACCTGAAAAACAGTATCACTCATTAACGGAAGTTAGAGATTATTCAAAGAAACTTCATTACTGCAGTGAAGAGTTTTTTAATTATTTGATAGTTATTTATGTATTAAGTGCATAATGAAGCTTTTATGGCCAGAAGCGTTATTTCTAGCCCGAGGCGTTAGCCGAGCGCTAGGAAGAGGCTGTAGGGCCATAAAAGCAAGTTATGCCCGCTATACATACACTATTTTATGCACAGATTAAGTTTTTATGTCTTATCTATTATTGTGTAAAAATATAATTAAATGAGTACGTAGGTACATCAAGTCGCTGTGCGTATACTTATGTGCTTATACGAAGTACGTTACTATAGTTACTATTCCAAAATATTGAATTTCAACTTATTTTCATTGGTGATAAGTTTACAAATTATATTAAGAACCAGTCAAGTTCTACAAAAAAACTTCTGACATTTAATTGACGTTTCGTTATTGCCCGCCTGACCATAAAGAGGCCCTTGGGCCATAAAAAGACGTTTATGTTTAGATGAGTCTTGCAATAATAGTCTAATTATAATGCATCTGTGCATAAAAAATATTTATGTAATCTGTTTATTTCTGCTACCAAGCATTGCTTTTAAAAACAATCTAAGGGCCGGCGGTGGACGAGTGGTGTTAGTGCATCACTCGTGTTCCAAGGGTCGTGGGTTCGAATCTCACTTGGGGCGGCGTGATTTTTCTAATTGGAAAATTCCGTCACCTCAACTATGGATGTGTGTATTCGTGTTGCATGTTAGATGGGGGACAGATGACCTTAGATGTTGGTTCCCCCGTAGTGTAGGCGTCAAATAAAAAAAAACAATCTACTACAGATCTTATTGACGACTGTGGAATACAACATGAATACAAACGTTATTACTTGTCCCGTACACAAGCATATCTTAAATAAACAGATTTTACATAAATATTTAAAATTTATTATATTCAACTATTTTAATACTATTTCAATGATATTAAACGGTAAAACAACTAACATCGACCGAAAAGATCATTTACAATTGATGTGTTTAGAAAAATTTAATAAATATTGTAGGTATAAAACCAAAAAGAAATAAATATTATGTATATTAAAAATGCCACGTTTTTTATTTTATCAAAAGAAATCAAATTTAGCGGTAAATTAAATTCAAATATTTTGACAGCATTTTGAATTTAGTGGGCTTTTATAGTTTTCGATCAGGTCACAGGTGTCGCCACTTCTGCAACTATAATTTTTATTATTAAGCTGGTGTTCTCCCCGTAGGGGTATTATCTCTGGTTGATCTTAATACAAAGTATCATTCACTTTTTTAGAATGTAGGTTTCCGTGTCAATTTGACAGTAGCTTACTAAATTTTTTTAAACCAGATAAAATCATTTTCTAGAAATGTCGAAAAGGCAAACTTGAAAAATGCAATGGAGAACTCGCTTCTCAAGTAGATATTCAGGTAGGGACAGGCAGGTTTAGATAGGGAACACCAGGCTGACGAGTATACCGAAAAGTATCCGGGAGCTGCACAGCAGGGGCCTTATTTTAATGTTGCATAAGGTATGACGAAAAGATGCTCGTTTTTGTTTTCGTTACGATATGAGGATGAAAACCTAAAATATTGTTAATTACAAGAGCTACTCAGAACATCTTTTAGAAAGTAATAAGCATACCTTTTTATAAAAAGGGTTTTCACATTGCTTTTCTTTCGGACTAGTACTTCGACGTGCGATAAAATCGATGATAATCTTGTGGCAGTTTTAGTAAAAATTAATTTTCACTTCAATGAAAGAGAAACAAGAATATTAATTCGAACATTAGTCAAAAAATTTTTCCTTCTGATTTTTTTTTTGTTTTTGTTTACTTTTCAAAAACAAATCTCCTTGGCAACTACCCAGGTAACCATAGCAACCAAATGTAAAGGTAGGTCAGCAAAAAAATGAAAATGCTGCAAGATCTGAAATCAATTTTAGCAATTATTCACCAAGTCTGATTTCTTTGTGGAATTTTCTTTAGAACTATTAGATTTATTCAAACACACTTTCAATTACCGTTCTAACTCTTTTCTATTTTCATTTACAATTTAGTTCAGAGAGTTTTTGACTTAGTCTGAAGCTGTTTAAGCTCAACTAGTAAATAAACATTCTGCTTACATCTTTCTGTCTATCTGATGAATAACAGGGAACAATTTATTTGCGTATTAGGGAGTTCAACAGGCAATGCCCAATTGGTACTATAGTGCTTTTGGGGTTTTTGTGAAGATTTATACATAGGTTGAGATTTCGACAACTAAAACTCCAAATGCAGGCAGAAACGTTTCAGACTTTTTAATGTATATACCTATATCTGGTGAACATTTGAATGCGACATGGTAAGTGATTCTTACAAATAATTACGATCCTTACTTAATTAATTGCTTTACATTCTTAGGTATTAAAATGCTTCAGTTGCATTATAGATATATTAAAATTAAATTCATAGCTATTATACTAAATTACATAATATACAGAAGACAAGCAAATTTAAAAAGACCACGCATACATGGTACGAGTATTGGTATAATAGAACTCGCACCCTCGGTGATCACCTCAAAGGTGATCTAACGTACGGACTTGAAGTTACTCAAAATTGAGATTATCTTATTTAGGATGCTCTTCAGTACTAAGCACATGAAGCAGTTTTCTATATCGCAGACTTAATCTATAGCACTTAGGCTTACAACACTTAGGTTGGACAGCTGATCTGCCCTTTGTTCAAAAACCAGAAATTTCTAATGAATATACCAATACCATAGATAGGTTTAGCCAGAGAAACTAAGTTGTGCTTTTTTTATTTATTATACAATCTGAGCTTGATTTGTGTTCTACTGGAGATTTAAGCATGATCCCCACTAGTCTAATTGTATCTATCCGCCGTTGAAAAAATCTTGGAATTTAAAATCGACTATTGCTATAGGGCTGTGTAAAATATAGGGACGTAGCTTAGACTCAGCAGTGTATATTTTTGCTATCTGTCTTCGTTTTATAGTGCGTCGTACACTACAGAAGAAAACAGGAAATCTTATTACTAATCAATTATAGTTTATTAACGCTATTGATTTATCGTATATAGAAAAATGATAAAATAATTCAGATTTGTATTTGAGTATTTGCATCTCTCTGAACCTCTGTAGGCAGGCTCAAAAATCTGAAGCATTTAGCACTGGTTATTGTGAACCCTTACATCAAGAATGAGCCATCAGAGCTTATTCAATTACTCTTACTCGCTCTTACTCTCAAGACGAAGACGGCACAATTGGTTGATTCGAAAACAAATACTGTGCTTAACTGTTTTGATTAAGACGGATTCTATAAATCGAAAATTAGATAGTTTTCTTTCTTATTGATCTCTTATTATTCTGTGTGGTCTCACGGTACCTAACCTAAGGTATATCTATAATATTAACTTGCTTATTCTGTCCGCCCGTCTGTCGGATGTTCGTTTCAAGCGTTTCTATTGGTCCGCGAGGAGGAGGGTAGGCATCCAGTGAGGCATAGGTCTGTAGTAAAGGAAAGGGCGTCTATACATTATAATATATTGCGCAGAGGTTTTGTAATTATATGCATCAGACATTTACTTTTTTCTGTACATTAAATGCTTTTTCTTACTAAATATTGTATTTACAGAGTTCGCTAAAGCCCTGCGCAGCAGCAAGGAAAATGTGACCGAAGCTAGCATTTGTCTTGTCTTATCAAAAGTCATTACGTTGCTAAAATTATTTATAATTTTTATAAAAATATCTTTCCTTCAATATTAATATGACTATGCTAAAACTGTATATATATTACACACGCTTGGTAAAACTTCGCTTTGAGTTTGAATTTTCATGTGTTGGCAAAGGAAAAATACCAAATAGCATTATATCTGAGAAAGAGATGTATCATTGCATTGTTATTAAACTTTACATTAAGAAAGACAAACTTCAATTAGTTTTACATTTTTTACCTAGCAAAAAGGGTACTATGACAAGTATATGTACGATAAATAACAATTTTTCCCAAATGTATAGGCATGTACTATTGTTCCTTTGTAACACATGAATATCTAAACTGAAAGCGAAATTTTATCAACATTTTATATGAGTCCAGGTCATCACCGAGAAAGACAATTAGCGCGAACCCAAAACCGAGAAACCACAACCGAGAAACCATAACCGAGAAAACCAAAGCCGAGAATGGAAACTACCGAGATTAACAAATACCGAGAATGCATCTATGCATATGAAGTAATAATTATTTAATTAATTATTACTTATATTAACACTCACTCGGCATAGCGTGTCCTGTTAGAGTTAGTCTCTCTCTCAGTTATCACGTTAACTATTGGAGTCTGTCCCTGTTAGATCTATCAAACTTACTAACTTATAATCTAACCACCGCTGCATAGCGTTACCTTTACGCTGTTGGTCTTTCTTTTCCCGCCATATGTATTCTCCTCGGTCTCTGTTAGATCTATCAAACTTACTAACTTATAACCTAACCTCCGGTGCATAGCGTTTCTTTTACGCAGTTGGTCTTTCTTTGTACTTCCCCACTCTAGTATTCTCCTCTGTCTCTTTTAGATGTATCAACGTCACTAACTTGTAATTATTACTTCAGGCATTTTAGGTATTTGTTATTCTCGGTAATTTCCATTATCGGCTTTGGTTTTCTCGGTTGTGGTTTCTCGGTTATGGTGTCTCGGTTATGGTGTCTCGGTTATAGTTTCTCGGTTGTGGTTTCTCGGTTATGTTTTCTCGGTTGTGGTTTCTCGGTTTTGGTTTCTCGGCGATGACCGGATATGACTTTATATAGAAAATTACAAACTAGTATTTCTGGTAATAATAATAATTTTAGTACATTTTTATAGTCTGTAAACGAAGTATTTAGTTGCATAATATGAAGACAAAAATACTAAACAGAATAGCAGATCTTCTAACTCTAGATATACAATAATAATATTTAAGGAATGTTGTGTAAAGTAGTATCCTTATCATCGAAGTAATTTAGTATTTATTTTGAGTATCTTTAGGCTCAGTTGAAGCTGAAAATAAATTATTATAGCTTTCTAAAAAAACTAAAAATACTTAAAGCAACCTTTGAAGAATTCTGCATTATCAGGTACATTTTGACTAGAACCTCTTGACGATTGAGCTGCTGTAGCAGCGTGAGTTATTGGAAGATCTGGTGGTGGTCCACCTGTAAAACATGTTGCTACTCCTATGAGAGGTGTGCCACCAATTACCAAAGCAATATCATTTTCCAAATTTGAATGTGGAAATGGTAATATTACTGTAGCCTGAAAAATGTTGTCTAAAAGTTTAACGGCATTTGCAAAATCTATTTGGTGGTTACCTTCAGGCGATAGTTAACTTTCATATTTCTACAGTTGTCGAAATTTGGGAAGTTTCCTTGTGTGGGAAGTTTCAGTATAGATGTCCAAGACTTTTCACCATGAGCACCAATGCCACTTTCGGTACGGGTAGCAATTACATTCTTCATAAATCTCGCTTTATACAAAGGAATTCGCGCAATAAATACCAAATCCTGCAGAGTGATTTTAGTACTGTTTGTATAACTTTATGAGATAATCACAAACCTGAATAATTCGAAACTGTACACTTTCTGCGCTAACATTAGTTAAATTCTGTACATGGGCGCCAATATGGATTTCTTGACCAGGTACAAATCCTTTCATAGGCAATGACACATTGAAGACTAGTATACCATTATCACGACAAAAACAAGAAAACATTGTTTTATCCGTTGAAATTGTAGCTGGATTCTACATCAAATAATGTTATGAAAATTATTTAAAAATTTTAATCCACAACTAAAACTTACACGAAGATGTGGTAAGTTATTTAAGTTCAATGGGGCATAGATTTGCAATGGTATCTTTTCAAACAGATTTGTATTCCAAGACCGATCGATGGTAGCTTTAATTCGATATTGAATACTTCCATAAGTTCCATGGTAAGACGAAGGTATGCCACCTGATGGCAGCGTAAAATTAAACGCATATTTATGACTACCAGGGGAGAGTTCCACTTCACCTTAATAAGAAAATATTTCGAAAATAAAAAAATATATATAGTAAGAATATTTACCTTGAAGTCTTATTTCTTTAAAAAAACAGCTTTCTCTGGAATAGTATGTAACAACCCTATATTCTGTTCTTTTCGTTATACTGTCGTAATACGACTCGTGTTCTGTCCATTCGGTTGTGGCAGTACCTTTGACGGCAACTGTTATGCCTGAAATATTATATCATGTATCAAATGAACTGAATTTATTGAGTAGTAAATGGATAGTTACCGTTGATAGTTTTTCTGCTGTTTACAAAACATTCGACTGTCCCAGAAATTGTCTCTCCAAGAACATAAAGATCCCAGTTTTTATGCAATATTAATTTAAGTGAACTCATACTTAAAGCTTACACAGATTTAACCACACCATAAAACTAATTTAATTTGTGTTCTTGTTAATTTTAGCTACCTTCAATTACGCATTATACCTTTAGACTAAGCCAAATCTTTGACTAGTAACTATATCTGAAGATAATGATAATACAGTTGCGATTAGATAATTTTAAAGGAATATCACTTTTAATGAAATATGTACTTCCAAATAGAATTAATCTGCTAAAAATGTTTCTGAGAATAACTTGATAAGAAAAATAATATGACAAATTAATTACTCGGAAGCTTACAATCTCTTTGAGATCAAATTTGAGTCAAATCGTGAATCAGCCTTAGAAATCCTTAACCTGTTTTAAGTCATTTTCATATTAACAGAAACATTATATTATTTGTTTTCAGCAATTTCGATAATGCAAGCAGAATTATTTAAAAGAAATCAAACCTTCACCTCAACCCGAATAGTAAAAACGGATGCAGGACAAAAATGTTTCAATAATAGTGGCCATTTTCCCATCTATGAACTGTAAAATACTTATTACATTTTTGTATAGCTGTAAAACATATATCGTTTTACGAAGCTCTTCACGGTAGATCTGATAAAATAACGACTGTCACAATGTGGTACCAAGTTGAATTCTTTGCGTAGATATACGTATAAGAGGAAACCAACGATATGTTTCACCGACACTAGTTAACCAGCAGTTAGTTTTCATGTACAGCATCTTAAAATAGGATTCTGAAAAAATGAGTGATAATCACCAGTTTTCATTTAACCTTCAATTCTAAAATATATAACTATGTATATACTTATAATATTCGATCCTCTAGGATAAAGTAAAATTCTTTAGAAATGAGTGTTAAATATTCTTCGATAAATTAAGAAATGTTATATCTAGGAATCGACTGATCTTTATCTTGTAAATACCACATCAATCACGTACTAAAATAAGTACACAAGCAAGAGTGGCTACCTGTGCTTAGATAAGATTTGAAAAGGTCGGTATAGTATATCATTAACGAAACATCACTCATTAAATGAGAGCAATTTCTCCCATGGATATCATCATCGCATAAAATGACTATGCAATGAATATTATTACTATTAACAAGTATGTTTTAATTATAAATCCAACTTAAATTACTCAAATGTGTATAACTGATCCTTTACTGGCCTTCCCATTGTCGTCACATTACTGTCAAAAGTGAGTTGAATCGTTGTATAGTGTACAGGGTAACCATCTTAAGAAGTCATATATGATCAAATTTTAGACATCGAATAAATGAGTCTTAATACTGTAACTATTAAATTTTACTATTAAAACAAAATATTCATGTCCCACACTTAGACGCCATTTGTAACAATTAAACCTTCGTTACTCTCAATTATTCTGAATATAACACATTACATGAAATACGCCGCGTGATGGACGTACTGAATACTTACTGCAATTGCTTACTTCATGATAACAACGATACTTTCTGTATTTTAATTAATCAAAAACATTAGTCATTAATCAAAATCTTAATTGACAAAAACATCAGCAGTTCGTTGAGCCTAACTATATCAAACGATAAATAAATTTGAGGTCTGTATATTGAATAAAGATAAAATTGGAAATACAGTACACAAAAGAAACATGTTGGATAACTTTCTCATTTATAAATACAATAGTAACTCGTCATATTGTATAATTTCGGGATTCCAATCCAACTACTAATTTAGACATACTTAAACTTACTTAAACAGGAACATAATCTAAATACTTCATTTTCATAAATTTCTGGCGCAAACAAAAGGCTCACAACATTACACTGAAACACATTATTGACCATAACACAAAATTTCATATAAACTTCAAGCTGAAGCAGGAACGTTGCGGGAACACTTTTTAAATTTTGAACTATTTCATCCTAATAAAACTCGTTGAACTTTACAATAATCGCCATTAATAATAAATTCTTTATTATTATTACAATAACTAGAACGGAACTTAAACTACATGAATGCTGCTTGAAGATGGTTGCTTTAAATTTTTGTATAACAGATAACGTACTCCTATTGTTAATTTTCCATTAATAAAATGAGTTAATGTGTTAATATAAGAATTCACTGTTGCTTAGCATTAAACGAATTCTTTTAAGCTAATACAACGATCGAACACGACGAGGGAATTAACACAGCAAATCTTCGGCATTAGAACTATTATTGTATGAATGAAAATTCACCAAACTAAAATTTCGGAATAGTCCTCTTCACTGGATTAATTTCCTAACAACAAAATCGATACGGTATACCGAACACTAAAATTTGCTACGTTCTAACTGTAGCCTGTAGCCAAGGGCTACCCCTTAGCTTTGAGTTTCGAAAGCCGCTGTCCGACTGAACTTGAGGTTGCAAATCTATGTTTTCCTAAATATTTGTAAAGAGGGAAAATTAACTACCCTATCAAAATTGAGACTGACACACCTTAAGCCACTCAGGAATTTATTCCAGAATGTTCCATCGAAAAATTCATAACGACCACATTTTGCATTTATGGGGAGAAACTGATATTTAAATGTGCTCGCAAACTATTTTTTTATATGGCTGCCTTCTGAAAACCTATTCTTTCAAAATAGTCACGTAGAGAAGACATAAATTTATCTCTAAAATAATATTTTAACTCGAGATCTTATTACAAAACAAAATTCATCTACATGAGAACATTTTGAAATGACCTTTGATATTAAAGAAAACACCATTGGATTTGAAATATCGTCAGCAATTCTAACTCAACTAAAATATACTGAAATTACAAGGCCGTACTAAGATTCTTTACCAATAATGCATTTAAATTTGCATTAAAATTAAATCGAGAATTTTAACACGTTACAATACTGTCGGCCGTACAGACTGTTTTAAGCCTCATATGAGAAGTAGATTTTTGATCAGAATGCATTAGCTTTCAAACCTGTAAATATATTTATGCCGGTTGTTTTGCACCGTTTTCACCCTTGTAACATATCATATCGTGATTATATGAACGGTTTGAAAACTTCACGGCCTGACATATAAAGGAAAGCAATTATTTTTTGTGAGGTTAGGTAAACTGCCGTTTTCGATAAAACGTTTTTCGATACTATACCAAAAAGTGACTTTTCTGATCTTTTAAGTATGGTCAAACAGTCTGCAACTAAATTTAACTTGAGAAAGGCAACATAGAAGATCCTACCAGTAGAAAGTCTGCACCTGCTATCACTGCAGCAAAGCTTAATTTCATCCATGATATGGTCATGACAGATCGAAAAATCTTTTAGTTCATCTTTTACGAACAGGTTCTAAACATTTTATACAATATCAAAAATTTTTGTAATGATTTTTTGGCTTGTAGCAGTTGATCAAAAATGTGCTGGTTTTCAAACGTCGTGCGACTTGCTGATCAAGCAAGCACTAGTCATGCTGTCCACTGGCAAAGAGATGGCTTCTATGTTTTGGAACCCGAAGGGGATATTAATGGTGGATTTTCCTCCTAAGAATCAAACCATTTCAGGACAATACTACACGAACTTGTTACCTCAACTTCATGAAGGAATAAAAAGATAGCGACTCTCATCAAGACATTACTTAAACACACACACATCAGCAGTTTCGATGGCTCATAGTCAACAGTGCGACTGTGAATTGATAACCAATCCTTCCTATTCCCTGAATCTAGCTAGTAACTAAGAAGAGAGATTTTACCAGATTAGGATCATGGTGTTAATTAACAACATTAATGGACAAAGTGTATAGATCTGAAAAAGGACTACGGGGAAAAATAATCTTAATAATAATAATTAAGATGTGTAAGCTCGTGAAATTGCGAATGCGTCGTCCTGATGCATACGTTTGATAAAAAGAAAAGAAGTATAAAAACGTTAATTTAAGTATACGTTTATGATTATTATTTGGCTTCTTTACTTTTGGGGACAAAAAATCTCACACAACATGAATTTTATACTATTTTTATATTCGTTTTGTCAGATACATAATCGAAAAAGTGGTATACAGTGAAGTCGATAAGTAACGAATAAATTCAATATTTTAAAAACCCTTAATATTTAAAGGAATTGCTCGGATTTGTGGATTTTGTTTTTTGGGCTTATTTTAAAAGCAGCTTTTATTATACAGGGTGTCACGAAAAACCTGAGCTAATTCAATCTTCAATTCATTTCAATTCTTCAATTTATTCGAAATTTCGAATTCCTTGTAAAATTCTAAATCCCTTTTGTGTATTATAACCCTATACCTAAAATCAATTGTTTTTGAGCACTTAATTGAAGGCACTTGATTGGCACTTAAACTCTGACAAATAATTTAAAGAATAGATCCTAAAAGAAAATAAAAATATTTAAAGCCAGTAGTATTAAGACTAGAAACAATATTGAGTCAACTCTTTCTAAATAACTATCGTACACTCCCTTTATGCTTTTATTTCTTAGAGACTGCTTTCTTCGATTCTATCAATTACTGTAATTGGATCGAATTTATTATCATCATTTATGAGGTCCATTATCAACCTACAATCGCTCAGCTAATGGATAAAAGTTGCAGCAATTTTTTTACTCTTTTTGTTGACATTTGCAACAGAATCGTTTCAAAAGGTCAACAATGTTCTTTCTGTAAGTATTTATCAACCATTTCTAATAAGTTAAAACTTTTAAAGGTAGAATATCTTTTTAATTTACGTCTTGCTATATCTGTTGACAAATATTTTTACAAGGATGTAACATTAGCATTTTCACGTGTGATCTATATCCTTATACAAAAACGCGTTTCCTTTGTGAAGTTAAAGAAAAGAGAAATTGTATAGAATTATCAAGATTTCTATTGTAAATTCGATTAGAAATCCTAAGAAAAGGCGCATTGTTAAAGGAAATAAAGAAGTGTGACGTTATTTCCACAAGGAAATTAATTTTGTTATAGAAAGAAAATAATACTTTTTATTTGGTTCGTTTTTAGAATTTCAAGAGCAAAATAAACATCCTACACTATTACTGAAACTGAAATTAACTGAATTTAATCCTGAAGCAAAATTCTCGCCATGCCAATTTCATGAACTTTCAAGTTCAATTTTAATTTTAAATAAAAATAAGAAGTTTGAAGTTTATGGCAGTTTCAAAGTTTCTTTAATGGTTGATTTTTTAATTTAAAGTTGACTTGCGAGTTTATCCACGTTTAAAAGCATCGTTAAAGACTATTTTTAGATGATCGATTTGTAATAAATTTTCAAGGAGGGTAATTCGAGAACATCTCGAGAGAGTAAATATTTTTACAAGTAGGTACCTACTAGTTTTACGTCATTTTTAGAGTATGTACACAGAATTATCATTACTTCGATTTATTTTACAGTTATTACTGGTATCTCTCATTAAGTTACTGATATTTAGAAAAGGCTTAGAATAACCATTAGACGTACGCAGAATAACATATTCTGATTTTGTTAATTATCTGAAAGTCTAAAGCTTTTTCTGTAATTGTATAGCATGGTACTTTGCACTAGCTGACTACATACATCTCAATTAATTCATTTTTGATCAAGACTCAGTACTGACTGTCGGATCTAGAACAAATATTAAATAGTAGCGAAAAACTGTAATCAGAGTAAGTTTTCGTACATATTTTGTAATTTGGCTTGAGAAGGTCACAGTCTCAGTACTAGCCTGATCGCTCCTGTCATTTACTTAATGTATATAGCAGCTTCATTGCTACATACAAATTATTATAAACATTTGGTTTTTAAATTATGTAGTTATTTTAAATTTTGATTCAATTAAAACGTTTTACTTCGTTCTTTATTTCTTCTAGAGAATCTGACCATTCTCTCGTGGAAACCCTATTTTTATAATTGAAATACATAATCTCACAACAATAACATATTAACAGAATACATCTTTTCTACTATGTGAACAGAAAGTTATATTTTACCTAAAATTAGGGGGCAAAATGGTACTTTGCTTCTGTAGGAGGAAAAAGTATCCACTGTCTCTCTAGAGAGAAAAAGTGTTTTAGTCTCCCTCTTTCATTTAGTAGACGAAGATAGTACAAGAAGCAAAGATGAAGAAATTACTGAAACCTTCCTAGAATCTTATTTTATTAAAACTTTTTAGATACTCCTTTCTATTAAAATTTAATTTTTTCCAATTTTCTAACGGCAGTAAAAAATTATATGTGCAACTATTCTCCTTTGTTGCACAAATGGCTATAGTTAGTTTTAACGTAATTGCACTGTAAAACTGTAAATCAGTTTACGCTATGATTGTTATACTCGTACTAGTACGTATCCTAAATATGTGTCTTACTTGAATAATCTGGTACCAATCATCTACAAACTAAAAACTACTGAATTTGGCAAATCTTGGTTAACATCTGCTTTCCGAAGATCTAACGGGACCTCTTTTGCTACTGGTTCGACTGAGATGTTGATGTTTTTGTCCCGATAGAGTCTCTTTGCTCATAGCATCTATTTATGTTCTTAAATTTCAGAACAATTAATTTATATCGTATTTCAACATATTTAAATTCAAAATTTTCTCCATAACTAACGCTATTCTCTCGAAAAAGGCTGCTATAGTATTGGCATTCGTTTCTTTTTTAGGTTTTTTAGTTACTTGTTTCGATTTTATACTTACTATTACAAAAGACCATAAATTTGTAAGAAAAACATAATACAAAAACCATATCTTATTGATTATGATCCCTAAACTACATTACAAACAAAGACCGATGCCATAACCTCATATAATTGAGCCTGATATGTGACAAATCTGAAATCAACAAATATACAGTTCCCCTTACAAGTCGTTACGCAGGCGGGTTAGTATTGCTGTAGAATTGCCCTTCACACCTGCCCCTTTACAAGTGTTTGTTATTCGAACGAGTTAAAAGACAGATGCATTAACAAAACATGCATGCACCTGGAATCAGACTCGCACTAGCAATTTTGGGGTCCTGGAGCCTATCACGTTAAGGATATTTATATTACACTGTTAAACATATGTACATAAGTCCATGTTTTTGAGGTACAAAATTATTCCTCGCGCACTCGATCTTGACTTTGGTACCTTTAGAATCTGTATATCAAGACGAACAGAATGATGTGTACTCATAATTCGTCTGTTCCCAGTACCAAATCAGAAGATATTTGTCATTGTTTTTTAGATGCCTTAGGTGTATACTGCTCTATGTAAGTTGCGGCTATTATTACCGGTTCATAATGCAGTATGCGGATTGAGGATATTCACGTTGTACTTCCTTCACTACTTCTGTGTTTGAATGATTATTTATTATTAAAATTTTATGTGTGTAGGTACTTGTGTTGGGTTTGCTATATTCTTTAATTAATCAGATAAGTAATAGCGAACTCCAAATTACTGAAAATCTCAAAGAAAAATACAGCACTGTCTTTTTTAAAAATTCTGATTCTGTAAGTAACTGTTGCAATTAACAATTGTTTTAAATTTCTTTAGACAATAAAAGTCGAAACCTTAAAGTTTATCACTTTCGTTTTTATTGTTCAGCCAGAGGCGGCTTAAGGCCCGGGCAACCCGGGCGACTGCCCAGGGCGCCAAAACGGCGGTGAAAAAATTGAAAGTTCAAATATGAAAAAATAATTTTCTCATTACAACGATTATTACTTAGTATTAAGTACTGTTACAGTGTTACGATGCTCGAAATTAATTACCGTGTGGTCGTGCGAAGAGTCATTGTTTTGTTTGGAAATTTCCACTGCGCTCGCGTCATCGTCAGAAATACCTATACTCTAACAGTCTAACAAACAAATGAAGAATCTAAGCCACCGAGATCACAAGGGCGAAATTGTAAAAAGCATCGCGAATCACACAGTGATCACGCGGTTGGACGCCGCTATCACGTGGTCGACTCGAGTAATTTAACTGATAAGAGAAACAGCAGGTGTGTTGGAATGATTCAGTAGCGTCAGAAACTGATTTTATTGAAGAAGAACTAGAGTGATACTTAGCCCTAGGCCTTTAAGGCCTGTTGTGCTATTATATATATATAAAGTGATACTTAACGTATATTTAATTATAATCGAATATACGTACAAAATAGGGAAATAAAATCAATCTACACTATAATAATAATTATTATTAACGTCGACGTTAAATTATTCTATTTCGCCTAATAATAATAATAAAATATATTTTCATCCTTATTAAATTTATCCAATTTTAAGGCCAAATAGGGTTTTTAAAATAATTAAGAAACTACTATAGTTATATTTTATTCAACGTTTCTTCCCTGGTGTGGGGCCTCTTCAAGAATTAATATATGAAGTAGTTCCTTTGTCTATTTGTTGCATACTTGATTTAACCTTATGTACTGTCATTACCTCTAAATTTGTTTTTTTTTTATTTTTTGAAATCCTTTTTATAAATCCTTTTTATAAATCCTTTTTCTTTTTACACTTTAAAATTTTTCTTTTAAGTAAAGCATTTTGTAAATTGATTTTAGATGTGCATATTTTATTTAAAAGAAAAATTTGAAAGTGTAAAAAAAATTAAAGTGTAAAAAGAAAAAGGATTTATAAAAAGGATTTCAAAAAATAAAAAAAACAAATATAGAGGTTATGAATAGAATAGAACTTTATTTAAATAGGTAATCCTAATACACAAACAAAATATGATAAGTCCATAAGGTTAATCAAGTACCTATGCAACAAATAGACAGAGGAACTATTTTATATATTAATTCTTGAAGAGGCCGCACGCCAGGGGCGAGACGTTGGATAAAATATAAATATAGTAGTTTCTTAATTATTAAAAAAAAACCTATTTTGCCTTAAAATTGGTTAAATATAAATCAAAAAGAAGGGTCTTAACATTTATACTTAAATAACATCCTTATTAAATTGATTTTATCTTACCCATTTTTTGCTAATTACTTTTCTTTAAATTACCCACTTAAAACGTAATAGCTAATTTCATTGTTATTCTTTTCTAAGCTATTCTCCATCGTGGTGATTTTTGGTTTAAGGTTGGGGGGCGCCAAATTACCCTCTCGCCCGGGTGAGAATTTTATCTTGAGCCGGCCCTGTGTTCAGCCACTAATAATAACAATAATAGCTTGAATAATTACTAAAAATCAAATTCTGTTTAGTTTCTTCGGCTGCTTGATAATTTTTTATATGTGATTTCCCAAGTCTTTCTGACCTTCATTCCATCACTCCAAATCTCAAAAACAGTGTGCTAGGGGTAAAACAAAACTCAAAAAAAATTTTTAATAAAAGAATTTAAATTAGATTATTACTTAAATAAAGATCGTCTAAAACTTTTTTAACGTGAAAATTAGCTGAATAACTAAAGATTATAAAAAGATTTTCTTTTAATTTGCTATTCATTTAAGGGCAGGTACCAACAAAGGAAGTCCCGCTTTCGCTAGAAAATCTTTTAAATAATGCGATGATTATATTCAAAACAATCGTTAATCACCACAATGGATTAAACTTCAATTAAATCTTACATTTACTGTTTTACTATTTTTCAAATTTTTTATTTCAATTGGCATCAATAAATCAAAATTAAATTATAAAGATAATATACGGCAGTTATGCGGGTAAGGAGCATTTGACCATATTAAATTACCGAAATATTAAAATTTATATGATATTTTTCTAGGTGTCTTGGCAAGATTCTCTAATCCTTCTTCCCATCACTAACCATCCTTGGAGTGAAAATGAGTATCTTGGACTACAAGTTAAAAAGTCTTAAAATTTGCGACTTTCTTTGTTGCTTATGTATCAATTGCACGCCATTCACTAATGTGGCACCTCCTGTGTATACATTTAAACAAATTAATTAATCAGCCGACGTCAGATTCACTTGTATACAGTACCCTCAACAAAGTAGAGGATCGAAAGACGTTACAAACGTCTTTTCTCCAGAGATGTAGGTAAATATTATAGATGTTTTTTATTGACTATTCTATACGAGCTCGTATATTTAAATTTTTATATTATTTATAGTTTATATTTTTAAATTAATACAAACGTGAAATAAATAACAAAGACGTAGCTAACTATTTAAGAAAAAGGCCCATAAATTCAAAAATTATAATTCTCTTTGCCCATCTCTCTTTCAATAAACAAAAAATCTCTGGAGTTAATCAAGATACCAGAAAAACAGGATTATGACCTTTATCTTCAACGAAATTGCTTGACGATGAATCAGGCTTGAGATAAATTTTATGTTATTATTGAAGTGGAATAAAAATACGTTGAGCTAAATGCTTTCATTAGGTTTTATGTTCATACTCCACGAACTGGCCAATTATCGAATTTAAAATGTTGCTCGTAGTAATAACCATCGCTATTATTGAATGCACTACGTGTGCATTATTATTAATATCTATTTTAAGATTTTCATGGGAAATTACTAACTTCCGTTCGATATTATATTCATAGACATTGATTATTTTACTATTTGGCTAATTTTAATACTCTAAATCAAGGCACGTTTCCGGTAATTCTAGGTTTTATGAGCAGCAAACGTGCGGAAAATTGCCATTTTAAATGTGCAATCAGACTAATAGGTAATAAATTTAATGTTTACCACTTTGCGCTATTTTCAAAATGTAGCATACAGTTATATTACTTTATTTCACAGAACGCTTCGTTTAAAATATAGTTTAACAAAATAAACACAGAGATTTTCTGAAAAATTAACAGATAAAAGATGAGGTCAACATTAAACAATCTGAATTCAATATAAATAATTAAATGAATATTTCAAGTATTTTAAGTGCTTGCCATATGAAAATACAAACAAAAAAGTTAACCTTTAAGAGAAAATGACAACTTTATAAAAATTTTAGGTAAAATCGCATATTTTATGAAAGCAATACTTAAAATTTCAAGAGGATTCTCTTTCAGGATAAAGCACTGCATGGTATGACATTTCAACCGAAATATTTAGAGGTAACTTCCCTAACCTCCTGAAGTTTCATCAAAATGCTAGTAGATCTGAAAAAGTGTTTTCGTTTAATTGTATAAGGCTTGAAAAGCATTTCTTATACTTCTCTGTAATATTCGATGATATTTTAAATGAAGCCTTCAATTAGCAGACAACAAATTTCGTTTTAAAGGTTGAATTGAAATGATAAAGTTTCCTCGGGACTAATATCTTGAAATGTATACTGAAACCGCAGCACTGGTAATTGAGAAAATAGAAAAAATCGCCCCTTAACCACTAAACTTAAATTTTATTATATAGAGTAAAAATATTAATTAAAGGCGACTTTCTTATCAGAAAAAACCGGGTATGCATCCTGTTTCGATTTTATCTAGCCTAACTTATTTAAAGTCTGTAAAACAGTAATACCTCAATGTAATATGTTATGATCAACGTAAATACAAGATTTCTGATTCATAAACGAGCGATTAATTTACCAATAACATGTCTCTCTTGGGTATGATAGTGAGGTTAATAGCTAGACACTGTACACTATAGAATACATAATTCATTATATGGATCAAAAATAAACTAAAATAGTACAAATATATGCGTCATTCTTTCTGAACTCCAACACCGGCTAGGTCCAAAAATTGGCGCAACTTAGAAAGGCCTGTGAGGGCTCATTTTAAAGCTTGAAACCTCTACTTTCGAATGTCACATGGCTCCTATATGAAAAAAATTATATTTGACCTCTAAAATAGAGTAAACACGCCTCCAGTTTCAAAAATTTTTTTAAAAGTTGAAAAAATTAGAAAAAAAACATCTTTTTTTATTTTCTTTAATAACGGCATCGCATTCTTCGTCAAAGAATACATAAATTTTGTCCATTACGTTTTTTCTTAGAGTCCTTCAATTTCGAGCAAAATTGAGCAAAAAAGATCATAAAAAAATACATCATTTATGAAGTATGCTGAAGTATTCAACAAAGCAAACAGAAAGAAGACATAATTACTGCCGAGGAAAATGCTATTGATGCCATGTATGGAGGTAACACATCTGATACCTAGGATGAACTACGATATAGATGTTTCAGTACAAAGGTGGCTAAAAAAATATTGTTCAAACTGTTCAAGCCCAGTCACTTCCACCGACTTCAGCTGCTTTTAAATTCCATAACTTACGGGTCTACTACCACAAGTTCAGGATTGGAACGGTAATACATCTCTTCTACCTGAGGATTGGTGTTGGCAATTACAGGGTGGTGAAGTTCTACCAGTACTCACTGACTTTCAACCAGCTACTCGCCCAGTTCCGCTCGATATCATAAGATGTAATTGCAAGACATATTGTAATACTTCAAGGTGCTCATGCAGAAAACATAGTTTGGAATGTTTATCAGCTTGCAGTAAATGTCACGGTATACTCTGCAGTAACTCCAATATAGAAGAAGCATACGACGATGGTGTTTCTGATGGAGAGTGATATATGTTGGAAATGGCAGTAGTGTTTTAATTGTGTTTTTTCAAAGAGTGTACAGTAATTTAAATATTTAAACGATTTTGTACAAGTTTAACAAAGTTTATTCAAGCACTTATAACGTATCATTATAATGTCCATAACTTAACTATCTTTATCATTAACATTTTGTAATAAACGGAACATGATAGAAACAAAATTAGATGAAGTCTTTATATGATTCCTGGTTCAAAAAATGTCTATTTGGTATATATTTGATGTTAATTGGAGTAATCTATGCAATATATAGATTTTGAGAGTAAATCCAAGATGGAGGCAAATATGGCGGCTTTCCCATACCTAGATTCTTCTAGACTTTTGATATGTTGTTGGGGATATTATTCCAAGTCTAAAAAACCCTTACTTTATTTCTTTTACAATTAGTTGATGTTTTCAACTAAAATAACTATCCTAAATAGGTTGTAGTCAAGACAGTTCCCATATAGGTTCTGGACTATAGACCATAACAGACAACAGTAGATAGATATTACACTGTAAAATACAAATATACTACAAACTATATACTCGCCATAGTATTGTTGCTTGTAGACAATTGGCTATGGCATGTTATTTTGAGACGTGCATCGAGGACTGTACTTGTCCACTACGGACTATGGACAGCAAATTTAATAAGTATAAGTGAGGTGTTGTAAGGTATGTTGTGTGTTATTAGTCATGATCTATGAATTGTATAAATTATGCAGATGATTGAATTGCAAACAAGGTCAAACTATACTTAAAGATCTTAATGTATTTCCATAGGTATGACTGTTTGTTTCTATTTAACCTTTATACCACTAGTTTTATATGACCTACTCGAACCAATGTTGACCTTTTCACCACAAGACCATTTTGACTTCGATCCACCACACTAAGGGCTAAACAGACCAAGAACGGAATTACATAATTTTAAATACCCATAAATAAAAGTGATTCGATTTAGTCAGAATTTATAGAACGAGTAGGTACGTTTAAATTATTAAATGAATTTTTTAAAGCAAGATAATCTCTAAGGTACGACAAGAGGTAAGAATGCAAACACGAAAACAGCAATGTTTACAAGAAAATCTACAGGCAAAAATTAATTTTTTACTAAAAATTCTCCCCCCTCTCTCATTTTCGCAGGCATGTGCCTGAATTTTTTAATATTTAAAAATCAATGGATGAAGCCTCTAAAACTTTTCTGTTCTGAGCCATTCCAAAAGAGATGCGAGTAATTAAAATTACCCAAAATGGCCACCATCTTCGATCCAATTTTTATAGTTGTTTGATATGACGAACTGAAAATTGATCATTCATTACGAAAGCTACATAATTACGACAATTTCAATAACATAAATGGTTACATCAAAGTATTTGATTCAAGTAAGATATTCGCAAAACATTGTAAGATGACAACTATGGAAGGTTCAAGGCCTTAGAAAATCAGAATTTTAATTTTAAATTTGCTTGATGCGTAGTTTTCTAATGATAATAGTCAAACTTTTATTTATTTTCTGTTTTTGATGTACTGCAATGATCTTGCGGTATATATGCTCACCATGTATATCACTACGCATTGAAACGCATAATAGATTGCCATTACAACAGAGATAAATAAAAGATTCAAGAAGTATGCACGTTTATATTGGTGACCCCGAGAAAAAAATCTGAACACGAGCAGCATATTTTAATCAAGATTCCAGATGTCCCGCTTCCAACTCATGCTGGTCAGTTCATCTGCATATACAACTAACTCAAGCGTTAGCTATGCATCAACAAACTACGGCATTGACAATTGGAATAATTGGGCAGCCACTAGCTGATCGATTCTAAGCCAGTATCGGGATTTATACCTTTTTATAATAAAGAAAAGTATAACATAGTTAAATTTCAAATTTAATATGACTGCACATATATCATTTCCAAATTTTGACAGTTTAAACGTAGAATTCTCATTTGCCTTAGTGGACAGGTACTTCAATCATTTAGACATACAAGATGAGCGTGAACCATATGAAATTCTAACCTTGAATATTCTGACTAACCACTAGGATCTCGTAGTAAATAGACCTCGCGGAGAACCTTATTCTTTAAAAAGTGCCATTAAGGACTTTCATGTAGGTTCGCGCCTTTCACGCATTTCAACGATCCAGGATAGGTTTGACATTCAGTGCTAAAGTCGAGGAATTAGTAAACTGACATCAAAACACTGTCAAGAGATTTGAACCTACTGACGAAATTCTTAAAAAATCTCTACTATCTAAATTATCAAACCATTTAAAAATGCAAACAATAAACCTTACACTTACTGTTATCAAATCTTGTCGAAAGAGTTGACATAATCAATGAACTACATGAACCATCAACACCTGACTAGTTACATAAAACTTTACAGCATAAACTTGATCAACTACTACCGTTTTAATTAAGATTAATCTAATTATATCATATTAATGTTACTTTTAATTATTATTAACTATTTATACTGTTAAAGGTACTTTAAATACTCAATACACACTGAAGTTTTTTGCAGTTAGAATTTATTATACATCCGTATGCAAGGACTGTAATAGATTCTATCTTTTTCTTCGGAAACGCACTAAATGCCTTTTTAAATTACCATTTAAAATATGTTTCAGCTTTTCTTTTCTTACGGGGGATGTTAAATAGTGATATTGCTGTGTATATGCTCACCATGTATATCACTACATTCCCAACTTCCATCGGGAAAGCATTGAAATGCATAATGGATTGCCATAACAACAGATATAAATAAGAGATATAAGAAGTACATACGTTTTTTATTGAGCTACTAAAATATATAAGGAAATCTTAAGATAACGTATTAACTGTTAAATAAACGTTGTAGTACAAAAACACCAATGAGTACTATAAACTTGGATTATGATTATAAGAAGCTCTGAATGAAGACCTCAGTATTCTCAAACATTGCTTTCATAAGTAGAAGCAAAAATCTGCTGCTTCCAGCCATCTAGTCGGCAAGCAAATGACATCCCTTAAAAAAACTTATTAGTAGAAACGTTAATCAGCACAAGAACCCCAAACTACGTTGATGTGACGTTTGTTAAACGTTAAAGAATAACTTACAAATATATGTAAAACACCTTATCGATAACATAGGCTGCTAATGCAATACTGCGATACGTATTGCAGAAGCTGCACCCTTATTGTACCATTACAACACCAACGCTTGAAATTCAGATTTATATATGTATATCGATTAAATTACCGGATGAGCCGATAGAGTATTGAAAACAATACATTTGTATAACCTATTAACTCCAACTGAAGGCAATCGAAATTTCATAACTGTTGCAATTGCTCAAATTTGTAGTATTGGAGATCTTAGGATTTGAGATTGCTTCAAACAATGGTTTAATTCACAGTGCTGGTAGATCTAGTTAAGGTTTTCTGCAGTTTTCCTTAGCTGTAACACAAATCTAGGATTTGTGCTATAACATCTGTAAGTCGGCTGCAGCTGCACGATGGGCCTGCGTAATAATAATAATCGCCGCTCTCTTCCGCAAACGCTTCGCCAGGCAATGGGTAGTAGTAGTAGTTATTATTATTATATTTCCGTATTGTAAATATTCATATTTTCCTGTTAGCTAAGTTTTTAGCTAATCTTGTTTATTGTCTCTAGCTTTATATGGTGAAAATCCATAATCATGAAATAACTAAAAGATTAGTTTATCATAAGTTTATTATATATTGTCTGGTACATTATAATAAACTTTTATTAATCTTTTATTTACTTCATTTTTAGCTATGATTTAAATTATTTTCTTCGGGTAACTCTACCATGCAACTAACCAAAAAGACAGTTTAAGGCTTATGTTAGATCTCATTTCTCATTTCATACTGTTTTTTATCTTATTATCGGACTATGGAAAAATATGTTGATAATGATAAGTAAAATTTATTGAATGAAACCACAAACAGAGATTGATATGGCTCTCAGGTGTGCTCGATAATCTATTCTTTATGTAAACATATTCATCACAACACTTACCTGGATTAAAAATTTTGAAGTTTTGAAGTTAAAGTTTGAAAGTTTTTTTCCAACACCTCCTTTTGTCATTTGTCATTCATAGTGTAACGTTCTTTCTAAAAATAATAACACAAGTGCTGTTTAAATCGTCTATTCACAAACAAATATTTATTTATATACACTAATGAATACACTATAAATTAACGCTATAATTATAAACCATTAAAAACTATTATTTACAGACTATGAATTTCTAATACAACATTTATATCCACTATTTATTTTGTAATACACAGTTAATGACTTGCTGTTGACTGCCTCTCTTTTATCCGCCATCCGCTTTTATATCTTCATATAAACGCACCAGAAAACGCTGGAACCTTCTATGTATTCTTAGAAAATGCTAGAATAAACCACGTCTAATTTACATGCTTGTGCGATACGTCATTTTCTCGAAGGCGGCAGAACACACCACCTGTCGCTCGAAAAGAGGTTCGTTCCTTTTCTCTCCCGTTACACTGCCCCCCTCTTCAAGTCTGTTCTGTCCCAGAACAGGTTTTATGCTCTGATTCCTGTAGAACGGGTCATGACGATATCGACAGTCTTCACCTCGACTACACGTTCCATTACGGTAGAAATAACAGTCTACACTCTTCGTTGGCCTTAATGCGGGCTGTGGGTCAAAACTGCAGACGAAGATCTTGACGTCCGTACCTCTAAAGACAACTTCCAGCATGTTTCTAACGATTCTCCAATCCAGCTGGTCCCGCCCACAGCCGAGTTTGGGAACTGCCAATTTGTTAATTCCCCTGGTAAGCAACTCAATTCTCAAATTCCATAGTGCCCTCCACAAGTCGGCGTAACTCGGTTTCTGGTAGTAAAACTGCTTGGTTACCAAGTAGTAAATGGATCGGTCATGATCAGGCAAGCGTAAGGATTTACCAACAGAGGGATTTTGTTCTCGAAGTTCATTCAGCCGTCCAAATTTATTTCTAAACACTACTGCGATCCCCCTGGACATACGGAGATCCGCGGAGACACAGTGGGCAATGGAATAATCACCAGGGACCCGGAAGAGATCTTGTTGCATCTCAGTCGTGACTCCGAATCGCGCTTTTCTAGTTCCAGAGAACGCAGCCATAAATTCTCTAAAGGTTGGCTGATCATCTTCAGGCCTTACGATTTTGATAGCCACCTCGGCCTCATCTTTCCGATCCGGGACTGCGTCATTATTTCCCTCATAGTGCGCCAGACGATTGGAGTGTACCACCTTTGGTTTCCCCCTTGGCAATTTCTGGATGCGATAAATCAAGTCATTTATTCGTTTCTTCACCTGGTATGGACCCTCCCAATTTCGCTGTAATTTTGGAGAATAGCCACGACGCCTTTGCGGGTTGTATAACCAGACAAGCTCTCCAGGTTGAAACCCTCCTTCTTGGGCCCTCACATCGTACGTAGCCTTCATCCGGTCACTCGCGATTCGACTATTATTTCGGGTTCGGTCGTGAATATCCTCCAACTTCTTCTTTAAGTTGATGACATAATCATTCCCGGCTACCTCCTGCTCTATAGGTGGAGACCCAAATTCCAGATCACACGGTAACCGTAACTCGCGTCCAAACATCACAGACGCTAGTGACTGACCGGTTGTTTCGTGGACCGATGCACGATAAGCCATCAGGAACAGATGCAGGTATCGGTCCCAGTCTCGTTGATGATCGGAGACGACCTTGGCCAAATATTTGCCCATTGTTCGATTCATGCGTTCTACCATTCCATCGGACTGCGGATGTAACGGTGTGGTCCGAGTCTTGCGAATGCCCAACAATCGACAGACTTCTCCAAAGAGTACAGACTCGAAATTGCGGCCTTGATCCGAATGCAGCTCCATGGGCACTCCGAAACGACTGAAGAACTCTTTGACTAGTACGTCAGCAACAGTCGCAGCTTCCTGGTTTGGTAGGGCATATGCTTCTGGCCATTTGGTAAAATAGTCCATTGCCACTAAGATGTATTTATTCCCATCGTCGGTTTCGGGAAATGGTCCGGCAATGTCTATAGCTATTCTCTCCAGAGGACTACCCACATTGTACTGCCTCATAGGTGCTCTTCGCTTCCCCAAGGGTCCGTTGCCAGTGGCACATAATTCACATTTCCGGCACCACTCCTTCACGTCTTCTTTACAATTGACCCAATAAAAACGCTCCCTAACTTTCTCCAAAGTCTTTTTCACACCGAAGTGTCCTCCTGAGGCACCGTCATGGAGATGTCGCAATACTGTAGCCACTCGGCTTCTTGGAACCACGAACTGAGACCTAATGGTGGTGCCATCTTCACTCTCCAGTACTCGCTTCAGGAGATCGTCTTCCACCTTCAAGGACTCCCATTGGGCCCAATATGCTTTGAGCGTTCTGTTGAAAGGGCTGACGGCCTCCCAGGCAGGCCTTTCTCCCACGCGCTTCCATTCCAGTACCATTTTTAGTTCGGGATCAGCCTCCTGCTGTCGCTGCAATTCTTCCGGCAACCAATTGTCGTTGACGATGGTAGTCCTTAATACTTGGCAAACCCTCTCCTCCAAACGAGAGCAATGACGGCAATCCGTTGGACAGGGTCTTCTTGAAAGAGCATCGGCATTTCGATGACTAGTGCCCGCTCGATGTTCGGTGTCAAAGTCATATCCTTGTAATCGCTCGATCCACCTTGCGACCTGGCCTTCAGGATTACGGAATTGTAGAAGCCATTTCAACGCTGCATGGTCCGTCCTCAATAAAAACTTCCGTCCGTACAAGTATTTGTAGAAGTGCTCAACAGACTTCACGACAGCCAATAGTTCTTTTCTGGTCACACAATAATTCCTTTCGGCTTTCGACAAAACCTTACTAAAATAGCCGATGACCTTTTCTTGTCCATCCTGTATCTGAGAAAGTACCCCCCCAATGGCCAGATTACTTGCATCTGTGTCAAGTATGAATTTCCCTTCTGTCCGTGGATAGCTCAATATTGGTGCTGTTGTCAGGGCACGCTTCAGCTGTTGGAAAGCTGTTTCACACTCTCCGCTCCAAACATACTCGCGCCCATCTTCAGTTAACCTTGTCAGAGGTTTCGCTATATTGGCAAACCCAGGAACGAAACGCCGGTAGTAGGTACATAACCCAAGAAAACTACGAACTTGGTGTTTATCTTTCGGTGTTGGCCACTCTTGAACTACACGAATCTTATCGGGGTCGGCTGCCACTCCATTTTGTGATACGACGTGCCCGAGATATTTCACTTCCTTTCTGAATATGTGGCACTTTTTCGGACTCAGTTTCAGATTGGCTCCACGTAGTCTTCGGAACACTTCCTCTAGGTTTTTCAAATGTTCGTTGAATGATTTTCCGACTACAATCACATCATCTAGGTATACCAGGCAGGTCTTCCACGACAGCCCTCTCAGGATGGTCTCCATTAAACGCTCAAAGGTGGCCGGAGCGTTACATAGACCAAAAGGCATAACCGTAAACTGCCATAGTCCGGAACCAATAGTGAACGCGGTCTTCTCCCGGTCTTCAGGTTCCATTTCAACTTGCCAATAACCACTCTTCAAGTCCAAAGTCGAAAACCATCGTGAACCAGACAGGGTATCTAACGTGTCGTCGATGCGTGGTAAGGGATAGCTGTCTTTCTTGGTCACGTCATTAAGCTGCCGATAGTCCACACAAAATCTCGTTGACCCGTCCTTCTTACTGACCAGGACCACCGGTGATGCCCAGGGACTGCTGGATGGCTCGATGACCCCTTGTTCTTCCATATCGATAATAATCTTCTCGGCTTCTGCTCTCCTTGCTAGAGGTAGACGCCTCGGCTGCTGACGGACAGGCATAGAGTTGCCTGTATTGATTTTATGTTTTATTATATCTGTTCGTCCCTTCTGGCTATCGTCAAGAGCGAAGATATCTTGGTATCGATGAACCAAACCCTGTACCTCTTTCACTTCTGTTCTGTTAAGGTCTTCGCACGAACTAGTAACCATGCCCACTAATTTTCCACCATGGTCTTTGGGCGCTGGTTTTGGAACATCAGCCATACACCTGGCTACTCGGAATACTGGCACACACTGTCCCACAAGGGTACTCTTCTTCAATGTCACCGGATCCACATTAACGTTCATAAGCCTCACCGGTACTGTCTTTCCAACCTTGATCAGCGCTTTTCCCACCAATATGCCACTATGGATCTTCTTATCACAAACAGGCTCCATCATTCTCACACATCCTACCCGAAGATCTCCATCCAAACCTGCCTCGACAACCATCTCGCTTTGACCAGGCAATATCACATCTTCTGTCAGCAAAACCCTTACGACAGGATCTTCTCGTGGGTGCAACGGAAGTTCTTCGTTACCAACCTTCAAAACACCCTCCTTCAAGTCCAATGTAAAACCAAATTTTCTCAGGAGGTCCATTCCCAAGATGAATTCGTCAATGATGTCGGCTACCAGCACCTCATGATCACGTTCTTCACTTCCAATACCAATCTTCATCTTCACCACTCCGCGTGTTGGTATCACTTCACCTGTTGCTGTACGGAGTTGAGTAGTTGTGGGTAACAACTTAATACTTGATCGTAGAACATCAGGGCGTACGATGGATTTTGTCGCCCCCGTATCAATAAGTAGTGGAACAGTTCGGTTAGCAATCTTCCCATCTACGAACAAACTGCTGGTACTGTTCTTCGATGTTACGGCATGGATGGTGATCTCCGGGGCATCTCCACTCAAGGTCAACGTTCGCCCCCTCTCGTCGACCCCCTTTAGTTTTCCGACGGCTGAACTTGTTTGGGTTTAGGGCAGCGGCGTCGTATGTGCCCTTGTTCACCGCAGTTCCAGCAACGGGGTCCTCGAACTTCTTGAGGATTCTTTTTACGGTTCTCTTCCTTCTGAAGAACTCTCATTAATAATTCTTCTAGGCGATCTTTAGAACCTTCATCTTCTTCCAAAACGGTCCGAACACGTCCGTGACCTCGGGACGCTTGTTTTGCAGCTTCAAATTCTAAGGCGTGAGCAAGCGCATCATCAGTTGTTCTTGGTCGTGCCAGCCTCAATGATTGTTGTGTTTCTCCGTCTCTTAACCCATCAATGAAGGTCTGCACAGCCAGTTGTCCCAGAAATGAATCGGGTGCCGTAGGGTACGCCAATCGGACAAGCCGCGCAACATCGGCTTCAAACTCCTGCAGGCTTTCTCCATTCTTCTGGATACGATTCTTCACTTGCGCGTGATACACTTGTTGAAGATGCGCGTCTCCATATCTCATTTCCAATCTAGACACTAACAATTGGTAATCATTTTCCTGTCCTGCTGGGATTGTTTGCAGGACGTTCAACGCGTCTCCACGCAAAGCCACAGTTAGAGAAACGGCCTTTTCCTTGCGCGTCCATCCGTTGGCCCCAGCGGCCGCCTCAAATTGTTTGTAGTAGGTGGACCAAGGTATCTTTCCATCGAACGTGGGTGGTTTTACTTTTATCCCTACGGCAGGATCCTTTTCTTCTTTAAATTGTTTCTTTACTTCATTAAACGGCCTCTCAGAAGTTGAGGGAAACCGTAGTTGCCTCATTCTATCTTCCAGCATTTCGGCCATATCGTCTTTCTTAGTTGTTGGTGGTAATTGCATTTGGGCTATTTTCTCTTCTACCATCTTTATTACCCTATCTTGTTCCGCCAATCTACCTTCCAATAGTCCTAACGCGCTGGCATTCTCCAAAAATTCTTCGAAAACTTTATCTTCCAACGCTTTGACATTTTCCAACAATTCTCCTTTAAGCCTTCTAGAACTTTCTTCGGACTTTTCTAGTAATTCTTCTTTAAGCCTTCTAGAACTTTCTTCAGATTTTCTGGAATTCTCCAGTATTTCTTCCTTTAGCATTCTAACAGTTTCTTCGGCCTTTTCTAGTAATTCTTCTTTAAGCATTCTAACATTTTCTTCGGACTTTCTAGAATTCTCTTCGGCTTTTCTAGAACTTTCTAGTAACTCTTCTTTTAATATTCTAGAATTTTCTTCCATTTTACTTAACAACACGTTAGTATCAATTGCGGGTCCAGGTATTTCGAAGCGGTAATTTTCAGGATCTTCCTTCTGTTCTAAAAGCCATTCTCTTAGCCGATTTATCAAAACTTCTTTCTTTCCATTACTATCCAAGTCCCTCTCGTCCAATTCCCGTTTCAAATCTATTACTAAGAGATCCTTTAATAGTTTCATCACCATTTTAATTGTTTGTTGAAATTATGTTTTAACACCAAAAATTTTATTCTCACAGCACTTTAATTAATTATTACGCGATTTTATTTATTTTAAAACTCCACACCTGACATCACTGTAACGTTCTTTCTAAAAATAATAACACAAGTGCTGTTTAAATCGTCTATTCACAAACAAATATTTATTTATATACACTAATGAATACACTATAAATTAACGCTATAATTATAAACCATTAAAAACTATTATTTACAGACTATGAATTTCTAATACAACATTTATATCCACTATTTATTTTGTAATACACAGTTAATGACTTGCTGTTGACTGCCTCTCTTTTATCCGCCATCCGCTTTTATATCTTCATATAAACGCACCAGAAAACGCTGGAACCTTCTATGTATTCTTAGAAAATGCTAGAATAAACCACGTCTAATTTACATGCTTGTGCGATACGTCATTTTCTCGAAGGCGGCAGAACACACCACCTGTCGCTCGAAAAGAGGTTCGTTCCTTTTCTCTCCCGTTACAATAGTAAACTATTTTGAATAGACTGACTTATTTAAATTGAAAAATGTTATCGTTTTGCTTGCTTTCTCTAATCTTTTTTTTGATTATTTAGTAGGGAAGTATCTTCTATAAACATAGTTAACTTATCTAATTTTTATTAAACGGCGTGTGCTAGTGTATAATTCTTTCTTGTCGATAAATGTAAATTAGCGAAATCTCCATGTTTGATGTTTTCAGTTTTAGACAACTCGCTCCCATGCAACGTACAAAATAATCATTATCAAAAGTTATATTTCCCAGAAGAAAAACAAACCCACACTTTCATTTAAAAGGGTCCTCGTAAAAAGACTCTAAATTCAGAACATATGAAAACTACACCAGTGTTGGTTAACACGTTTTGCGCTTAAGAATCCTAGGCATGAATAAATCCGTAAAAGAGTTTCTTTTCTAGGAACTTTGAAAGTTAGTTTCAGCTTTAAGTAAAAGAAGTTGTACCTTGCGATATACAGTGAACATGGAACATGACACACAAAAAGGGAAATAATTCTTAGATCTCTTTAGCTCTTTTGTAGTGAATTCAACAATATCAAAAATGCTTGAACTACTGGCATTGGAATGCTTTGAACAAGAGAGTAGAACTAAGCACAAAAAGTCTTATTACGTAAAGCAACTTATTGTTTATTACGGAGAAATGTCAAAAATAATTTATTTAGATTAACTATCACTTTAGAACCTATTTACGCTTTCTCATTGGACCCCCCTTTCCCATAGTGAAAGAAATTTATTAGAAGAAAGATCAAGTTCTTATGTTTGGTATTTATTTTCAGATCCTGCATAAAACCTAAGAAATATTACTAAAATCCTCCTTTCAAGAACGGTGCAAAGGAAAAATAGAAAATGTGGGCGATGACAGTTTTCGTACCTAGATCGGGTTTCAATATTATTGTAGCAGAATCTGAAACATTTTTTTTGCATTATCTTCAATTATCTATGCATCAAAATGGTATGTAAAGATTCAGCCAAAAAGTTCTACATAAGCATTTTAAAATAGTTTCTTTCCTCTTTAATCCAAAATAATGTCCATATGAAACGCAAAAACTTTCCAAAAACTTTTTTTATAATGTCAAACAAGCCTTAGTCTCTAAATAATTAAAATGCAAATTTTCGTTTCATGTTGTGATACAAGAGAATCAACCTCGTCTTTCTCTTCCCATTTCACCATCAACCTTTACCTTGCATAGCAGGTAGAACTTAAGGTAGACGCGACCCTTAGTGACGTGCAATCAATAATCCCTGGAAATTCTACATAGGTCTTATTATAGCAACTACCCTTGATTTGCCCATGTCACGGTCAGTGGTAGTTAAATAATTTGCATGTGGAGTTGATTTATCAGAGGGCAAACACGTTAAGTCTCGTTCTAGTCGCTACTAGACATCGATTTTCTCCGTACACCTTACGTTTCATTTTCATATCCGCTTTTTCCGCTACCGCACCCACATCGTGCTAGGGGTGAAAAATTGATTTTCTTTCCGTTACGTTAAATAGTACGCATTTGTATTGTTTTGTTATGATGCTGTATATATTTATTTACATGTCTTTAAATGTTGGTAATTCTTTGGTTTTACAACAGAAAACAAAAGAATTTCAAATTCCTTTTGTAAAATATTGCTAACGCAGATTAAGTTTCACTTGTAAAATGTATAAAGTTCGGAATAAAGTGTCCGGAGGGAATATGTTTAAGAAATGAAACGTAATACATAACGTTATTTTCTGGAAATTAAATATAGCCTTGACTGCTTTAATTAAATTTCCATATTTGAACACTCACGGGTAAGTATAAAAAAATAAGTAAAAGTAGTATTACTATTTTCTCTCGAGTCAGTCATGTAGCCAAGATCTATATAAGGGTCTATTTCCTAGATCTACAGGTAAATCTTTAAGATTTTATTAAGCAGAGATTTAATTTTGCACTGATGTCTCTCATGTTTGCATAAATATTACGTTCTAGCTATAATTTGAACAGTTTACAATGCTAATGTTTCCTGTAGTACTCAAAAAAATCGTTTGTTATATCGGCAGAATCTGCAGATGGTCTGACTATTAAAACTAACAAAATCAAGAAGTAATCCATAAGGCAGAAGCTGGGTAGATCTGGGAATATGTGGATATTTTTCTGTATCACAGCCACATGCCATCATTTCTGGCGTCGATGGGAATTAATAACAATAGATCACACATATATTTCCTGGCATGGCTGGGAGAAAGTAGTTCAATAATTCTATAAGTTTTCACCATCTGTAGTGGCTTTGTTTTGCGTTCTTTTTATATTCACTAACAACAGATTGCAAGAACTGTGATTTATCACAACACATATTAAACGGCGTTTCCAAACATATGTACATTGTATGCATACAGCGAAACCTCTATACTCAATGGTCTGTTTCATAAACAATCCTTCGTACTGTTCATTATATTTCTACCATACAAAATTTAACACTTCTACTTTCAATATAATCTTAATTGTCTAGACATGTAGTATCCAATAGTCAGAATTTACAGTATATTCGAATTCTTCTATCAATTCTATTCGCTATCAAAAGATACCTTCGGTATAATGGTATAGTAAATACAGACACTATATTAATGCATACTTAGTTGTTTCCAGAGCTTCGAAGGCCCCTGTTAAGCTGTTAAACTGTTGGCTATATAGTTATTACTTCATTGGGAATACTCTTATTAAATAATTGTTGTTTATTCATGAATATAGAGAATTGCTATAAACGTCTTTGTTTGCTACTTGTATTGGGATAGCTCTGCTTTAAGTGCACTTATTGTTAAGAGAGCTCTACAATATTCTGATGATGATAGAATATTTTAGATGTAGGATGACACTGCATTCAGAAAATAACTTCACAAGGAATCGGTGTTCAATGTTAGATAATTCAAAATATTACCTTATTACCGAAAAAGCAAACTATGTGGTCATCTTATTGTCGAAACTCACCTGAAACAATACAAAATATAAATTAACTGAGTAAGAACGAAACACAATTTAAAATAGTGAAATAAAAAGTTCGTATCACAATTATTTTTCCGCAACAAAATCTTTGAAAATTAATAAAATCAAAAAGAAAATTGTAGAATATGGACTCGATTACAAAAAGTTATTGTAACTAACCATAGAGATCGCTAATATTGCAAATTTACCTGTTGAATAGAATTCAATACTTTATTATTTATACTTTTATATGTATATTTTATTTTTATATTTTACACTTTACATAGAAACAACGGTTACATTCTATTACAACACTTTTTATTGCTTCTCGAACACTAAATTGCGATGTCAGTAAATAGGCGCTATACTGGGCTTATAAATGTATGAAATAAACCATCTAGTAGCTTTTTAAATATATGTCAAATGAAACAAAAAATTTATTAATAGCATATTATGATACTAGTGTAAAAGTTAGCCTTTAAAGCACATTTTCACATAGCTAGTGCTTTTGAAGGCACGTGTTTTTATTATGCCTGCATCATAATGTGGAAAATAGAGCTGGAAAGCATTTTGAGTTTGATTAATTTTATAAGGTAGTCAATGTTGATGTGACGCAGTGGCGTGCGGTGAGAATTTAGGCTAGGGAAGCAACCACGATTTAAATTTTAATACACCTAGGTACAATAAAAAACAGTGGTATAATTATTAAGCTTAAAAGTCTTTTAAAGTCTTTTAAGGAAGAATTTTTACACTTCAGTAGTATTCTTTTACTCTATAATGATTAATCGGATTGGTAATTTTTTAGCACATCTCGTTCTTTTGAATACTGATTAACTCCCACCTAGTAAGATATTTTTAGCATGATTGGTAATCCCCTTACCCCTTTGAATCGTAAGAATTCTGTGATTGACATGATTGAAGCATAAAAGGTGCTGTAACGAAACTTGTAGCTATTGCCAACGTTCTTATGTGACAAAGCATTTTCAAATTTTTATGATTGTTTAGATTTAATCACAATGTGCAAAAGAATACGTCTTTTATACTTATGGAATTTGTTGACTATTATTCGTTATTTAAAAAAAAGTACTACTATTTATTTATAATGCAACTCGATTTTCCGGTCTTTTTTAGCAAAATACTTGGTGCAGGTTTTAATCTTTGTTGTTAAACTTAAAAGTTCTGGTTTTGGTCTGCCTTTCTCAATAATTTCCTCCGAAACTGTATGAAGGAAACTTTTTATCAAATACAATAATACTTTACAAATTGAACGGTATTCGAACCTTCCACCGAAGCAGCTGAATCTGCAGTCATGACGTCATGACGATAAAGAAAGTTTGAATATTGCATACAGAACAAACTAAATAGAATTATTTGTCTTTAAAAAAAATCCGAACTTATATAAATTGAAATAATAAAATGTTCCAAAATACAGTCTCATTCACAGATTTACATTGCTTAAGTAACATTTAACAAACACGAAAAATCGAGCAAATAACGAAATTATAATAAACATCTGATCACGGAGTACGCTAATAAAAATAACTCGACCTTATACGATGTTAACTGTAGCCCACAACGCACCCGCGACTCGCCCGCTACCGAAAGCAAGACGTGCAGGAAGCAACGAAATCAGTGCTTATATGCAGTGTATGTAACACATTTGAATCGGTATTACCTTACCGCGCAAGTTTAATGAGCCTAATTTAAAATAGTACTCGAAATAATTATACTTTTTGCTGTACGGAATTGATATTGAGCTTTAAGTTGATTAAACATTACAAATTTAAATAAACGATAACCATAATTTTATAAAAATATTTTTGTTAGCATTGTTTTTTAATTTTAATAAATTCTTAAGGGAAGCATTGCTTCCCTTGCTTCCATGGACCGCACGCCACTGATGTGACGTAATATTGTTAACTTGAAGACTGATTATTAACATGTGCTAATGTTTAATATGTTTATTATTATTAGGAGAGAAGACGATGATTAAAAGCACGCGCGAGTTTTAGTGTGTTTTTGCACGCTTTTTGGTTTGTTAAACAGGATTATGAATTCAGGTAATAATATAAAAGCTTATTTATTTATTGCCATAATTTGGTGACCTTCATTCTTTTACTTGTTATGGTCTCGTTGCTATGACAACCAACTTTGATTTTTAATAGTATCATATATATATTTTACAAATTATATAAATTGTTGATGTATTTTTTACGATGCCATAACTTATTAATCTTATCATATCGAACACGAGGAACAAGAATATGGCCATAAAAAATTAGCATATCAGTCGCCCTGTAGAGGGTGTTCGTTTAAATCTCTTTTGGGCAGTCTGGCACCTACGCGCAACTTTCCAATGTTTCCGGCAATGATGGTTTGATATCCCTTATGTTGCAAAAAGTTATCAGCAGTTAAAAAAAGTTAAAACAAGAATCAAGTGGTCAAAAGTATGTCACTGACTCTTTCAATTATGCATGTTAAGGGTGATCTGGTACCTAAGCAAAGGATACCAAACCATCATTTCCAGAAACATCAGAAAGTCGCCAGATCGCCCGAAAGACTTTAACCAAGCGCCCTCTGCAGGGTGACTGAGATGCAAATTTCTTAAGGCTACATTCTTGTCCCTCGTGTTCGATATGATAAGATTAATAAGTTCTGGCATGGTAAAACATGCATCAATAATTTGCTATAGTGGCTCTCTAACTAATATTTTTGTAATCGGTACAATCGGTACGACTAGGTGAATTTAGAACTAAATCCGATGTAGAATTATAAGCTAATTACGAATATGAAAACAGTACTTTGATATCTTGAATATTTCTCGAAATTTCCGACTTACGCTAAAAATTTAAAGCAAATGTTTATGCGAGCAATGCACATCTACACGATATTCATATCTACTTCTAAAATGTATCATTATTTATCGAAAATTTGGAGACGGCCATCAACGACTGTTTGTTCAGTTGTGAGTCCAATTGTGTCGGTAATATGAATTTCTGACAATTTGTTTAGTGATATAGCATTTGACCGGATTAATCAGATTAGCTTCAAGAAGATCACGATTTATAGATTTGTACATCCTGCATTAGCGAGAAACGTGGAAAAAATAAAATAGTTAATTGAAGAACAATTAATGCATTAAGTAGGATAGTTTTTCCGCGCATTGTTGTTAAATCGCATAATGATTAGTCATATAAATTTTACATTATCTTGTTATTGCAGTTTTCAATTTTGTTATAAACAAAATTTATGTAAATCTTCTGACACTTATTGTATTCGTTATTTCTAATTCCTACTTTGTCATACTTTATTTTGTAAAAAAGGAACAGTAATCAGTGAGTTATTTTCGATTCATTAACCTAATGAATAAAATTAACCTGCTATTATTAGTTTTGAATTTACGCATTCCGCGCGTTTACGTGCAGTATATTCATATAAATCTCCTTATATGAATGTTGATTTCTATTTCATTCTTCTTCAATAGCGGATTGTGACACCGCTGCTACTTAGATCAAATTATAAGTCAATATTTTCAAGTCGTTCGATCATTGTATCCAAAAATACATTGCACAAGAAATCGTAGGTCACGTTTGTTTTCTACTTCATGTGCGTTTCCTTTATTATAGCAAAACAACATAAGTTTAAAAAAAGACTTTTTTTTGCAATATAATCAAACATACAATATAGTAACAATTTCTGCAGTTCTAAGACGGTTCTTCTTGAATTTCACCGACACCCGATAACTAATACTTGCTTCTATGCACATGAGGGTACCATTTTAAGCATTTTTTCGGTCTATGCGATAATGTGGATGGTATGAACGTCACTCAAACAATAGAACTATAATACACAGTTATATAGTATTGTCATAAACATTATAAATATTGGGAGAGGGCAGTAGGCTTATAGTAACATAATTCGGTGCACCTATACAGACAATAGTAGGACAGTTTATTGTAAGTAAGTAGTAAGTAAGTAAGTATGTAGTAAGTTGTACAGTATATTTTTTCGACTGAGCAAAACAAAGAATGAGGAAGTCATTGAGATCATCGTTCACTGAGAAGTGGAATATAGAAATTAACCCGTATTAAATCTACCTGAAATTTTATAATTTTGAAGAAATTTATTGAAATTTTGCAGTAATGCCGAAATCAAACATTTTCGAAGACCAAGATAATTATTTTCCATTTTTTCAAATTGTGTATTGTAGGTGTTTGTAAGTAAATTCAGAAATATTAATTGAAGAGAATTAGTAATTATTAATGATTGTGCAGAATCCTCAATAAAAATAAAATCCTAGGTAGATGATAAGAGACAAAAACAAGGAACAAAAAATAATTAACCAAAAATGTAAAATAAGGAAACACCAACTTCCGCTAATGAAATTAAAATTAATCTTTTTTTACATAATCGCTTTATGAATAACTTCTAAGGTTAATAGGATAAACTCAACAATAAGAAAACCAAAATACTCTAATTTTTCTGTTACTATTTAGACATTCCCTAGTAAATAATAGTATTCCTACTTCCCAAAATTAAGATAAATAACGTAATTTTAAATTTAAAAATTAAATAATAATTTAACTACATAATAAACAAAACTCCATTCATAGCGTATAAGTACTTTCAGAAATCTATATATTTAAAACACAAGGCTTATTTTTGTTCCAGTTCGTTTGAGAGTTCTATTGGGCGGAATTACGTGTTTCTTTTTTTATATTGAAGCTTTCGTTTTGTATATTAGTCAACACTTCTTAATATCTGTATTTTTCTAAGTTTTATATTTTTAAATAAATAAAATCTAAAACATTTATTTTGATACGCAAGAGGACAATCTACTTACAGCGCCCCCTCAGTCCCCAGCGTTGGTAGCTTTTGAAACTATTAAATCGATTATTAAATTTTAGACAAACCTGCATTAGTTGAAAACCGCATTTTTCCTTTAAACCGCATATATGTATTAATAACAAAATGCAATAATAATAATAACATATATTAGTATAATATTTATATAATTAATGAAAATTCTATTACTTGTTTCATTCACTTAGCCTTTGTTAGTTACATATTAAACTCTCTTCATAGTATTTGTTCTTTGAATTCATTCCTGTAAATACTTTATATTAAAGAAATCAATTTATTTAAAACACAAGGCTGATTTTTGTGTAGCATCCAGCTTATCCCGATATTTTGTTTTTGTATTTCACATAAATATGTGGTAGCAAAGGGCACCAACAAATAAAATACTAATTAGGCCGTTATTGTAGGAAAGTTTAAAGTTTGCAAGTGGTATACTTTTGTTATATTACAGGACTGATATATTTCCACTAACCCCAGGGTTTCACGGAACACACTTTGGGAATCAACTTTTGTTTGACATTTGCTATTTCAATAAGTTTTCGAAAATATTTCCATAGATAGTTACCAAAAACTAAATTTCCGAAAATTGCCAACACTAATTTTATGACATGTTTTTGAAATATGTACCTACTAATAGACGTTTTCAAGAATTTTTTAAACAAGATCGATTTTTGATTTTATTCTTATCATTTCCTCAGGTCATCAGAGGTCCTCTGCCGTCCCTGGTTTCGCCTGGCATGTATTATTGTCAAGAAATGAACAACATAACATAACTATATCTAGGAAAAAGATAAGAAATACTCCCATTAAATTTTCCAGTTAGAGGTTTTCAATTTGTTCATCTTAAAGCTACAGCCAAAGAAATAGAAAATATTAAACAACAAAAAGCCGGAATTTTGAAATTACGACAAAAAATGATAAAAAGTAAATTGGATTATATTAAAAAATAACATTAGACATATTGAAGAAAAACAGAACATGTTTTTAGAAAATAAAGAAAACCTGGAAAATATCAGTTAGAAAGGCATCTGGAAAATGAAGGAATTCGCAGAACAATAAAAAAGAAAAATATTTCAGATTACCTCAATAAAAAATAAATACAATAAGAAAAGATAACAAAGGAAAATATAAGAAGGGAAAATGGGCGACAGAGACATATCGATCTGCCAGAATCTACATTTTCTATCATTCTATTTTTGATTTTTATTAACGGATTTGTTTTTCTTAAATATTGTGTCGAGTGAACAGGTTCCTTTGAAACCAACGATTACAATAAACAATTACATTCATTAAGGTATAAAAGGAATTGTAATTTAATCCACAGGTGTATGTATATCTACATTAAACGTCTTTTTTGAAATTTCGTAAAACAGGCAGCAGATTCATTGAAATTCAAATAAAAAACGTAAGGGTTATACATTCTAAATTTGGTTTTCTAAATATAGACTAAACCTGAACATTCTATCCACCCTCGCAAGTTTATTCTCTCGTGAGTGCTTTACCCTGATACTCTTTCACGTTGAAACTTTCGGTCTTAACACTTTATCCTCTTTTAATAATTCTAAACGAGATTGTAGGTGTTTAATAAAAAGGGTAAACATCTAAGCATGTTTATCCAATCAAGTAAGGATTACCTAAATGGAATTTGGAAAAATTAAATAAAGAAGAAAATAAGAACAAATTGATCTATTCTGGAGGGAATCTCAATAGTAAATGACAGGCAGATATAGAAAGAAAGTGGATTTGAAAATTGTTTGGTGATGATAAATACTTATTTTATTCCTGTTTGAAGGCATGATTGTATTCTAAGTATGTATTACGTATTAATAAATAAATGTGATTTGTTATTTTAAATTAATGACTTAGGTAAGTAATGCTAATGAAAGAAAACTTGGAAAGTTCGCGAAATGTGACTAATAAGATTGCCTCATTCTAATTTGAGTCATTTCTGTAATATGAGATAAAAATGTGTTTTATTAAATGTGGAAGATTATAATAAAGCTAGATTTTGTGGTTTTATGAATATACAATGCACAAACGTTCACTTGATATTTTCCAATAATGATATGCATGAATTTTAATTATAAAAATAGATGAGTATTAATTATATCCAGTTGTAGGACGGAAATTGAACCTCATAATTTATAAACAATTATTCTAATGAACCCTAGAAAATGCAAACTAAATAAAATGTTAATGGGGAAAATTAGCAGTGATTTGAATATTGCAAATTAGACAGAAAGATTCATTAGATTTCCATTAAATTATCCATTTTACGCCTAGATTTCAATAAATTGCCCTCAATACCATTAGAAAATTTTTATTGTAGAAATGTTTTATGTAAAACTATAATAAATTATTAGATATTTTTAACTTGCCTTTTAGCAAAAGTAAATAAATAATTAATATCTTGCTTTGCTTAATTAATCTTGTTAATAAATTATCTACGCTGTTATTCTCTTTACATTTCCTTTTATATTCTGTTTTTTTTTTGTTCGGAGCTCTCTAACAGTATAGATTTTTCACTCGGCGATAACAAAACAAACTTAACTTCAGTTTCATTACCTGAAATAATAACACATTTTTTGAAATAAACTATTTAATGTTGTTTGATTTTCCTTCGTTCCCTACATTCTATTTGTACAGGGTGGTTGGCAGGAATTATAACCTAATTCTACAGAATTTTGTAAATATTATATTTTGCAAACTGCTCCTAAAAATAGCTTCCTTCTGATATTTAATTTTAAGTACATAGCTTCAATTTATTATTAAAGTACTTCAAGAGTGACAATTATGATAATAAAAACTACAACACTAATGAAATGCGTGAAACCGTAATCTCTATCACTATATAGAAGAAAAATATCCAAAATATCCCACAAAAAATTGTTTAATAATTAGAAATGTTTATAGAATGCCAAAGATTATTAAATTAGTTGCCAAACTAGCTATTATGATGAGACCCCTACTTTTTAGACTGCAGACGTCCTGGCTTTGAGGGGATTTAATATATAGTTAGTCAAGTTTAGCGTGATTAGAAGGCGATATGGATAATGGAAATTCTGGATATGTGATAGGACATAGATATAGCTCACATAAGGAAAGTACAGGAAAGTACTAAGTACATTTTTGGAACTATCTAAAAAATATTCGAGGTATCATTTTATAGTTTTCTGTAAATCTACAGATTATAAACATTTCAATAATGAATAGCTTGTGGGAATAATCTCAGGGGTGTGACCATAACAAACTCTATAGTGAAGAGCACACCGTTAGGCCAGCTGGACCGATACTGTATTGGTTAATGAAATGACAACAAGTTATTAATTAGTATTAATTACACGGTACAACACAAAAATCCTGGTTTTCATACATCAAGTTTTTCTAGAGATTTTTGGTATGAAGATACTATTGGATTTTTCGTGTCAGGTCAAATACTGTTGTTTCGATGTCATTATTCGCGTGTCTGCAGTCAACACAGACCTGCCTCATGACTCGTAACTCAAACTGGTTTGTTCACGAAGTGATTCCTACCTTACGAATGCAAAACACCAATAGAAGAATAGTATGTATACAACACATGAACAGGATTGATAATTTTGCCGATTTAGATCCGATGCCGGTCTTTTGATTCTTCCAGGTTCTACAGTTTTTTGTTTTAGCGCTTGGTACTGTAGTGATTTAGCATGCCTTGATTTAGTATCCAAGGCAACATATGTAAACAGAGTCAGATATGAATTCATAAATAAACCTGTCAAATATTAATTCTCTTCTCTCCAACATTATAAGAATAAAACTTTTAATGAACAATTAGTCTTTTAATCAATTTAAACCTCAACATAGTACAGCAAATACTACATATGATGAAACAATGAACAAAAAATGTAGTTATTGTGGTAGGTCTAGGTATACGTTGAGATCCCGTCAGGGTCACCACAGGTAGTATTTGCTGTACTACGTTGAGGTTTGGGATTGATTAAAAGATTAATTGTTCATTAAAAGCTTTATTCTTACAATGTTGGAGGAAGAAAATTAATATTTGACAGGTTTATTTATGAATTCATATCTGACTCTGTTTACTTATGTTGCCTTGAATACTAAATCAAGGCATACTAAATCACTACTGTACCGAAATTGGGCTATTAAAATAGTGTTTCGCTACTGTAGGCTATTGTAGAATGAGTAATGTACTCCGACTAGAACTAACGATAGATAAAAATGCCGGGTGAGATAACTATAACTCTCGTTCATCTGGACTGGTCTAGTGCCCTTAGCTCTTTGTGATGGGTGATTGCGGATTAAGTCTGGATCCATTACGGAGTGATTACCCATTCCTGTCTTCCTATCTATCTATCTGGTAAACACTAGAACTCGCATACTCTTAACTACTAGGTAATGATCTCTGTAAGCAGGTAATAAGCTGCGGAGTTGCCGGTTCTCGTTACCGAAGAAATTCACCAAAACGTATTTTATAACCACCAGGTATAATCTCGCCTATTTTCAACAGCTGGATAACGAGTTAACTGTAACCAGGTAATAAGCTGCGGCAATGATAGAGCTCTTGTTGCCGATATTGATATTTTTACTCACTACTAGATAATAAATTTTGTTACCTGATGCTAAACGCTAAAACTGGTCAATTTTTAACAACTGGATAACGAGTTCTGTAACCAGATAATAAGCTGCGGTAATGTCAGTTCTTGAACCAAAGAACAAAAATTGCACCAAAACGTGTTTAATCAGTACCAGGCAGGGTATGTTTGTTTTAAATCGAGTGATTTAAGTCATTGATTTAAATCATGGATTTAAATCGCGATTTAAATCAGATCATCATTTAAAAATCATGATTAACATCAATTTTCTTAAATTCTTTTTCTCGATTTAAATAACCAAAATATCTTTCTACCTGTCTTTTATTTAAGGTTTATTTCTAATTGGGTGGAAAAACTCACCAGCCTATGTAAGAGCTACATGAAGTAAGGTATTATTTATTATCCACTTTTTTCATTTAAAAATTTTAAGTAAAGTGCATTAGTCAAATGTGGTTAATTGTTATTATTATTACATCGAATGAATCTGGCTTGTATGCCATTTATGACATTTCAGATGAACAAAAGTGACGTCTCTTAAGTCGTCAACGTCGTTGAGAATTTTTCGACAGCAACTGTACTACGAGTGATTATTATAGGCAGTGCTAAGGAGGGAGGCAACAGAGTTACAAAAAAATTCTTTGAGAATGCAGTTGTACTTATGTACAACATAAACGTATTCCGCGAAAAGGTCAACCTCCACAGATAAAATTAAATATTCAATAATGCTTAAATAGATAAGTGTCAAAGTCATGTTATAACACGAATTGCAATTACCGCAGCCAAACTACGTGATAATGGCTGATTTGTTAGATTCGTATGCACAAAATATGTGCAGCAGAATGAAAACGGTCATGCGGTGCATGTAATTACGGTGGTGGGTTTTAAGACAATAATGTCATCTGGTTCAGTTTTAAATTGCAGATCATTGTTATTGAATAATAAAAAAATGTGTTAAGCAAATAAAAATCGATTAAATTAAAAGAAATTGTGTCTGAACTTCAATAATAATATTGAATAAAATATTTTTAGCATGTCACAGTACGTAACGCATGTGATATTATACGTAACATCTTCAAGATCTAAATTGACCATTAAGAATATCTTAAAACAAAACCGTAGATACGGCATTATTTTTGGTGTTTTCTCTAATATTGTATAAACACTATAAACAATCAATTTGTAAGTTTTTTATGAATAGTTCGCAGAACTATTGCAAAACTTATAATTACCTAGTATTTCATGTCTCGATTTTGTCACTTGTACGTAACGCACGCTTTAGCTTGATCTGCTTGTAAACAAAGGATGTAAAACCAAATGAATTTTTTATTAAGAACAAAAAAATGCATCAAATTAAGAGTTTAGTTACTTAAAAATAATTTCTGGGGATTCGCTAATCATAAAAATGCGTCAAAACGCGTCACGGTACGTAGCCGCGAAATACGCGATTTACGGTTTTATTATGCAAACTATTTTTTTTCTTAATATTAAAAATCGTCATAGTTTTTGCTGCTATACAAATGTAAGATAAAGATCGCATTTGTTTTACATTATTCTTACTGAATAAGTGAAAAAAAAGACAAGAACAGATGTAACGAAGTAAATTTCAATATCAGCAAGGAAGGAAAATCCAGTGCCCGCCGCCCGTTCCATTCTGGCATTAGTGCTGTAGTATCATCTTTCTCTGTCTGCGCAGAAGAACCACTTGTACTACAGTAGAACATTTCTCTAATACTAAAGGTTGTATGGTATATCGAAAGAAAATATTCCTATACATCTAATTCAATATATCTTTTGATATCGATAAATGAGCAATTTTTGTCACCTCTAGTTGCAAGTGTAGCACTAAGTATCAAATGACTGATCAAAGTATATACTAAACTAACGCACAATAAAGATGTACTTAAACTTCAAGGATTGAGCAAACAAAGGTTTATATTTAAAAACAATAAAATTTATTTATTAAATAGACTAGTTCTTATAGGAATTTTAAGTTAAATAATATAAGTTTTTGTATGATAAACGAACACTATTTTGAAATTTAAATAGGCCTACAAAATTTAGTTGGTAACTGTTGCAAATTATTTTGATAATAATACTAGGAGTATTTGGATATTTTTTCCGAGCAATATCATTTTACAAAAATGAAACTTCTTGAAATAGAGAAAGAAATTAGCTGTGAAATGGAACTTGTATATAATTGTGTTTTAAATTAAATAAACAAAATATAGATATTAAAATAAATGAAAAAAGAAGAAAAGTAAAAACAATAACTTCCACCTTTTGCCACTAGGTACTGAATGTCTAGACTCTGAACCGTTAACATCAACATCAGAAGACCAGTGGTCTTTTCAACTTACATGTAATCGATTTAAATGAACTTGAAACTAAAGTTAAACTGAATCAATTAGTATTAGAAAGTGCAATGGATGATTTATAATTCATTTTATTATTTAAATTTTGAAGTATGTTATTAGCTTATTTCGGTGGATTAGTGATTAACATGTTTACCTTATAATATGCAAGGTTCGTTGGTAATCGAACATTTTTCCTGGATCAGGAAGTAATAAGTAGAATATAAGTAAAGAAAGTAGATAAGTAAAACCGTAGGCCTTGCGTCAATGCGGACGCAATGTTTGGCGGACGAAAGAAATTTCTACTCGGAGCGGAATTCTCTCAGATTAGACTAAATTCGAATAGCGAATAGCATAACCCTATTCGAATTTAGCCTAATAATTCGAATACGAATATGATCATAGCAATCGACGCCATAAAAGGTACAAGGAAAGTGCAGCCATACAGATTTGTTTTCATAGACAACCGATCGATTTTACATAATATATTACTAGATATTCAATATACTTCCTTCTTTGCACTTGTTTATCAAAAAAAAACTCACTTTTGACTTACTTTTGACTTCCTTCCTTATTACTTTTGGTTGCTGGAGGCAAATCTTTCCTACGATCGACCATTTCAACAATCAACACTTCTGTGATTATTAAAGAAAACTTTTTCTTGAAGTTCTAATTGTATGGTGTCCCAGATATTCCTTTAATATTAACACAGAATATTAGACAGTGTTTACCATTCTGCGGTTAGCATTGTTCCATAATTAATAAGAGCGAGAATTAATTAAATTATTTTGCAGTTATTACTTTGAGTTTTGGTTCAAAACTTGAATAGTTGCAAATAAATCAATTTATAATTTGGATAAAAAAACGTTTCCTGTATATCAATACATTAAAAATAACTGCATTGTCTTTTGCCTTTTTTTATCATAGATTACACTTTTTTATGTTATGTGTAACTTTTGGGCGGTGACTTAACTATTACCTCATTTTTCCACTGAGCGTTTGAGTCACTTTAATGAAGTATTCGAGTGATTTATTATTTCATTACAAACATTAGCATAGCTTGAGAAGCAGATAAAATAATTAAAAGCATTTTATTACTTCTACAGTCAAAATCTACAAATACCCGGTTAGATTTCGAATAAAAGAAACAACTTATCAGGAACACATTCAATATCTGAAAATATCTTTTAAAGACCTTTTCAAAACTGTATAAATGTTCAATGTTCAGATTCCTCTTCAGATTTTAAAGTTGTAACACGTACAGTGTAGAAGATAAATTTAACCTTTAAGCTTCTTATATATACCAAAAGGGTTATCCAGTTCTTTAATACACATTCATTTTCGATATATCTTAGTCAAATGTTTTTTAAATTGGCTGAACCCCAGTAATAAAAAATTTAAAAAGTCTGTAAAAAGCTACAGCGTTATTACGAATAAAAGTACCAGATATCTTTAATTAATATTATAAACAATAAACAAATTTAGTACGTATGCATTTACTAAATCAAACATCATGAATTGTCGGATATGATTATTTCTAGTTACTTGTCTAATTTCTATAGATCCACTTTGTAATATACAGTTTTTCTGTCTATTTTTTTTATTTTAAGAATACCTTGTATATTGAAAAAATGTTCTTACGTTATTTTTTTGGAGACACCATGTATATTCTATTTTCAATGTTTATTTGCAAAGCCATCTAAGTTCAGTATTATTGACTGCAAAATTATCGATTTTTCTTTGTGATAACTTAATTCTTATTGTATTTTTCTTTTACGAATTATCGATTTTTCAAATCACTTTAGTTGTCCGTTTTCGTTAATCAATAATATATCCCTGGTTTGGCATTTTCGCGCCAAAATAGGGTGAAATTGACGTCTGAATTAAACCAATTAAAAGACAACTTGTTGGTCACGAAACCCACGCTTCTTTGTTCGTTACTGTTACAGGAAAGCTTGTACTTTTCCGACACACTTGTAAAAATAAAAAACCTTAAATTTGGTAATTTTTGTGATTGATTCAGCTGTTGGTTTTAATAGTGAAATTCTCTTTTGATGGGCCAATTATTGTTTGATCAGTGCATAAAATGGTTTTCTGATTTATTGGAAGCATTTAATCGTTGTTTGTAAGTTTGGAAGATTATCAAAATTAGAGTTTTCTTTGTCACGTTTCGTCGTCCGTCTTGAATCCCTTTTGAAAAGGTAATAAAAAAATCTTTAGTTTAATTAAAATTTGTTCTTGTTTTATTGATGCAATTCTTTTCTTTACAATATTGATCATTATTTATAGAGAAAGTCGATATGGATTTTAGTTCGAGAAAGTCAATACGGGTCTAGTTTAAGAAAATAGATTCAGATTCTAGTTAAACAAAGTCGATGTGGACTTGCAGTCCTTAGTATTTTGAATCCCCACAAGTGAATAATTGGAAGCATTCTCCAAAAGATCTTTAATAACCTGGTGATCATCTCCAACGAGTCATTTGAAGTAATGTTTGTAAATTAATTAATTGTAAGTTAATTAACTTTATAGAAATAACCAGGTGGGTTCTTTATATCCTATTTTTTGTGGAAGCATTAATTAGTTCATTTGATCAAAATTTAAGAGTGGATTGTTATAATGTGAATACATTTTTGACGTTGGTGCTTATGATATATGCACTAATGAAAAAAATGACATATTTGTCAGAGTATGGCGAGTATTTAGAGACGCTGAAACAGTATGGATGACATGTTGATAATCGGTGATAAAAAATATAAAATGTAGCACTCCACAAAAAAATTAGATTGGTGTACGAAGTTCATAGTGACATGCAATAAACGAATGTTTTCATCAATATGGCGGACAGTTTGCGAGTTCGCATCGGTATAGCGCCATACTTGCGTTTCCCTGTAAAGCAACACCGACTATCGCCCCAAAGAGTTTCGGCGTGGTACCTTTCATACGTGTTTTTTTCGCTGGCTCCCGGTCTAAGTGCGTGATCTAGCTAGTTGATAAACACGCGCGTGTACATAAAGTAGTTTGCGAGTGCATGTGCGGGTACAAATTCAAAATCACCCATAAGTGATTTCACGTGCGTGAACTCACAGCATATTTTCAATGGAAATTCTTTTGAAAATTACATTTAATTATGAATGCTATTATGAGTGCACGACTGCTTTTCTTACATTTAGAAAATTGAATTTCTGTGTAAGCAACACAGGCATCACAAAATACATTCAAATGCATTCAAATCAATTACATCTAATGGAAGAGACTGCATTGTTATTGTATTCCTTTTTTGCAACTCACGTGGATGCACATCTGAGTTGATTACAAAAGAAACATATAAAGTTATTTCAAGCTCCAGCTCTTTTATTAAATTGATTTTCCAGACACTTTCTTCTATAACTGCTTTAATGAGCAAAAAGCTATATTATGCTGTTTAATTACAACATTTAAATTGTAACATGCGAAACCATTAAATGAATAAATGTAGATGGAGAACGATCATATTAATTCAGTGCACGGCCGGATTCATTGAATAAAATCTAATTAAGATTTTACCTTTACAGTTTCATACAAGTAAATTGTAAATTAAGATTTACATAAGTAACCTCGTTTTTCTTCGGTAGTGCTCCTGCTTCTTCTAGAACTAATTGAAGACTCAATGCTTGGAAATTATACAGCAGTAAGCGTACTACTTAAATTAAGGAATTAACGGTTTTATTTTAGCGGAACTCGGAACAATACCTCGGTAATTCTTGTTAAATTAATAAATATAAAAGAATATCCCAAGGAAACGATTTTTCGCAACGTAAAAAAGTATTGGCTTGCTTTTTAAAATTGTTTTATTTAATCTATATATTTAAAACGCAAGGCTTATTTTTGTTCCAGTTCGTTTGAGAGTTTCACCGGGCCCATCTAACCGATTCTTTTTTATATTAAAGCTTTTGCTGTGTAGATTAGTCAACACTACTCAATTTTTATATTTTTTTAATTTTTATATTTTTAATTTGAAAAACTCTAAAATGTTAATTTGGGACGGACGAATCGGACATTCGCTTGGGGCACCCTCTCACTTTCTACGGTGGCGAGTATCGTTGGAACTAGAAAGTCTTGGGTACCAGGTTATACGTTATCAAGAGCGGCCATTCCATCTACAGAGAATTCATAACAAGTGTCAGTTGACTAATAGCATTACATAGTGGCGATTGATTATCCGTACAGGCAAATAATTATCGGGTATTGAATCACCTAATATGATTAATGTTAAAAGATTCGTGCATTACCAATTATACATTTTTTGAATAGTATTTATGATTACTGCTTTAAGTATTTAATTTAAGGGATGTATATTTTTTTAACTGTATTATTCACGTGCGACGAGGTATCGTTTACCAGGGATGATGTTTATAACTCGCACCACACACATTTTTTGAAATAACGAAGATCCCCATTACGTGCATGAAATTCGTCACCAGCAACGTTTTTTAATTAATGTGTTTTGCGTGCATCATCAATGGGTAATTATTCGGCTCGTACATTTGAATTAACTGTTTGTATAAGGAACGCAGCTGTTACTATTCGGGGAAACCCGGACATGTTACAGCCCGTACGATATTTATTGAGCCAATAATTCCTAAAAGACCGCTACATCACTTTCTCGGAATTAACCGCATTCGACAACCGGGCTGGAAAGACATTGGCGGCGTCGCCGGCTTTCACCAGTTCACCTAAGCAGCTTGTAGTTTACAATCTACGTTTCAAGGCACGCCGCTGCGTGGTAATATCAAGCCGTGCAGACCGTTGCGTTTCGAGAATAGAACGTCATCGATTTTCTCCTTTCTGGGAATTCTGACTCAACAAATATCGTATGGGCTATACATAGAGCTCAAGCTTGTTTAGATAGTAGAGATCAGCATTTTGCGCACTTCTTGTGAATGTAAGTAATGCCAGTTTGACTAAAATCGTGAGGCTTCTGAGAAAAACAATAGCTGTTAATTATGAGAGTTCAACATTCCCACCTTTGTTGTTTTTCCTAGAAACCCTTCAATTTTTTATTATTCAAGTGTTAAAACCCTTTCTCTTACGGTGCTACTTTTATGCTGTTTTTAAAAGACCAACTCAATTATAAATGATAAATGTACTAAATAACTGTAAATTGTCCAAGACCATGCATATGAAAGCGAATTATAATAAAGTTAAAATGCTGTTATCAAGAAATGTGACACTGGTGCGATGTGCTGAATCATCGTGCATACCCAAAAGAATTTAATAATTGGCAGGTGGTTCTCAAACAAGACAGCGATGATCTATTGCGGTAGGTAATTTTTAATTTTTGTTCTACAGCTTTATTACTTGGGAAATTAATTATACTATTGATACGAAACCTACAGTACAAATGAATGCAAGTAATTTAATTACACACTGTATGGTATCCATTCTTTCATTTTTCTAGAAGTTGCTTCGGATCGTTGTCATGTTGTCAATCTTCTATGCCAAATTTCCGAGCGCTGCTTTTTAAATTACGTCGTAAAATCTTAATATATATGGGTAATTCTTCAGAAATATTAAATTTACTGTCCCTGTTTAATTAATATTATATTACGAATACCTTTTTACCTGTTAGTTCAGTACAGTGAAGATGTAATAGCAGTCTATTTAGCGAAGTATATATTAACAACTGACCTATTTTTTTAACAATAAAAAGTAAAGTTTATTATGTCATATATCATTCACGTGGCATGTCCCTAGTATGTATTCTCAAAGTAAAAAGCAGTTTTTCTAAGGCATCAGTTAATCATTATTGTTCTAATTAAGGAGGATTGCAAAACAAGTATAGGGCTCTCATCCAGTCATATATAAAATATTAAGCATCGACTACTACACAATCAATTAAATGTTGTCCTTGATAGTTTGGCATTTGCGTAGATCTAACTAAGAGAGGAGAACATTATTAAATTTCACGTATCATAGTATCAGTATTTCTACAATATCAGCATTATCAACAATCAACATGTAGTGTCTTGTTCAGTTGATCTATAAACTTTATAGAGGTAGTTTATATGGTTTGATGTAACAGCACATTTATTTCGCATCATTCACGTGGTTATCATAATTTCTTACTGGTGTTGAATTTAGAAATGAATTTTTTGTAAGTTGATACACTACTTGTGTTGTTTCATTATAGCTAGTATGAAGCCTCCAAAGAAAATAGTCTAGGCGCTATGTTATATTAATGCTCTAATAGTCATTCGCGTAGCATTTTCATTGCATCATTTGCGTGGATTTATAATTCCACGTAATACAATTTGTTTACGTAAATAATAAACTCCTACATACATTCATGTTCTTACATTATGAGGTGCAAAGAAAATGTGGAAAAGAAGAAAAGAAGAGCAAAAATTAAAAATGATCCAGAAAAGAAACAAATGAAGAAGCTAAAACATGATGACTATCATATCACGTAAAATAAAAATTACTAATTTTTATTTTACTTGTTATCCATTACTCAGCCATTATTAAGCACTATCGTGTTGGAAAAATCTTTTTATTATAATATTAAAGTTCAGTTTTTCTATTAAATATAATCTTTTCTGTCATTTGCATGTTATTTGGATCATTTACGTGGATTTTAACACAGTAAAGGTCGAAAATGTCCAGATTAAGCTCTACTAATCAACAGTATGTGTTATATACAATCAATTAATCATACTATTTCTTAGAAAAACAGATTTCAACAATTTTCTTTTCCGAGAATTTTTCACATCCAAATTGTGGTTTTCGGGAGAAACGCCCATATATTTCTGCATTTGCCTGCATAATACCTACAATAAAAATCAAATTGTGTATTTCAATTCATGCCGTGTATACACACTGTACAACTATCACCACCGTACCTAACAGTAGTTTGCGCTCAGTTGCTGCTATATTAGTGGATGCTATTATTTATCCTCAAAGTAAAACTCTACCTTCGTCACATTTAACAACAGATTCCACTCACTTTCAGCTCAGCAACCTTTCACCAAAATGTGTCAAATAAGTCAAGCTAAGCCAAAAAGAATAGGGTAAGTACTATTTTATGCCATACATCCCTAAAGTAAAACACTACTTTCGCCGTACTTAACAGTAGATTGCACTCACTTCAACACAATTGCAACATACTGGTTAGTGAGTTACTGTTTTACTTTGGGGATACATGACGTGGAATGTTGTTGACAATTTGACTTTTATTGTGATTATAAGATACTATGAATGCAAATATGTATACTATTGGCGTTTTGCATCATAATGTGAAAAACAGTGCTCGAAATGGCTCTTGGCATAGAGTATACGTTACATTTTCAGCATGGCAACGATCCGAAGCATACTGCAGGAAAATCGACAGAATGGATGATATGCAATATAATTGAAGATATTTGGCATCTTTTGGGAATTACGATAAGAAAAAATAGAATTCTTTTAACAAATGACCTGAATTGAAGAATGGCAAAAGATATTAGTCAGGTAGCAAATAATTAGTCAGCTTCGGTGGATTGATAGTTAGCATATGTCATAATATGCTCATAATATGTCGTAGGTCATATCGGATAAGAAAGTAAAACCGTAGATCCTGTGTAAATGCGATATCTGGCACGATAGAAATTCCTGCTCGGGGTGGAGTTTCTTTAGATTCTGTTAAACCATCATTCGGGCATGATCATAGCAATGAGTACGTAGGATCAGTACCATCAAATCAGTGCCATGAGATACGAGGGGTGCACTATCATTCCGATTCCCCGCGCAAAAACAAACGATGTGGTTTCATCTAATAAGTCG